>CM053749.1:44541163-44559082 GCA_028658305.1 Pachyuromys duprasi | reverse complement strand
AGAGAGAGAGAGAGAGAGAGAGAGAGAGAGAGAGAGAGAGAGAGAGAGAGAGAGAGAGAGAGAGAGAGAGAGAGAGAGAGAGAGAGAGAGAGAGAGAGAGAGAAGAGCAAAGCAGCTGACCCAGGCATCAGCTCTGGGTCTGAGATCTCAAAGCTCAACAACCCCAGTCACACATCTGATGGGCAGCAGGTGTGTTGGGGTAGGAGCCTGAATACCCAAAAGCCTGTGTTGTTTGAACACCTAGTCCCCAGCTAGTGGCGCCATTTGAGAGGGTTGTGACTCCTTTAGGAGGCAGGGCTTTGCTGGGGGAAGTGAGCCAGTGAACATGGGTCTTGGAGACATTTGTTTTCAGATTTTAAAATCTGTTTGTTTGTTTTTGAGGCAGGATCTTTCGATGTAGCCCAAGCTGGCCTTGAACCCACGGAAATATCTCTGTCTCGTCTCCCAAGTACTTGTATCAAAGGTGTGCACCGCCATACCTGGTGACTTTTTATTTCTGTGGATGCATGCGGGTCTGTGTGTGGGTATGTGTACACATGTGTGGGCGTATGTGTGTGCGGGTGACCTTAGAGGTCAAAGGCGTCAGATTCCCTTGGAGCTGGAGTTTTGGGTGGCTGTTGGGGTGCTGGAATCAAACTCAGGTCCTCTAGAGGAGCGGTGCTCCTAACCAGTGAGTTAAGAGCACTCTTAACTTGAGGTTTACAATTAGGCCCCACTTCCTGTTTCCTTTCGGCTTCCTGACTCTGCCGGTGTGTGTTTATGTTTTGTTTTGCCAACTTAACACAAGCTAGAGTCATCTAAGAAGAGGGATCCTCAACTGAGGGTCTCCTTCAGATTGGTTGTAGGCAGGTCTGTGGGCCACTTCCTAGACTGATGATTGATGTGGGCCACCCCAACAGGTGGTCCTAAGTTGTTTAAGAAAGCAGGCTGAACAAGCCTACAAGCAGCATTTCCCCACGGCCTTCGCCTTAGTTCCTGCCTCCGAGTTCCTTTCTTGAGTTTCTGCTCTAACTTCACCTCATGATGAACTTAGAAGCTATAATTGAAACAAACCATTTAGACCTCAAGCTCCGTTGGGTCATGGTGTTATGTCAGTTAACAGAAACCAAACCAATATGCTTGACTGAGACCTTGCCCCACCTCCTCCCCCATGACTGTATCTCTCAAACTGTGAGTCAAAAGAAATCGTTCCTTCCTGAAGTTGCTGCTGTTGGTGTTTTGTCATCTCTTAGGCCACACAAAATTGCAGGCAGCCATGAAGAAGAGTAGACAGCACCATTAACCCATCGTCAATGACTAGAGACAGTGAGGGCCGGTGTAGGCTGCACCGTCACCAGGGAGGTGTAACATCCCCAGCACATTCACAGCACCATCGTCACAAAACAGTAATCACATCTGGTGTCTGGAGGCGCACCCTGCGACTGTCTCTTTCACTGGCATGTTTCTCACTGGCTCTGAGAATGTTGACCTTGTGGGGACCGCCCTCCACAAAACTGTCATGTTCTGTTAGTGAACTGGTACACAGAAAAAGCATATTATATATGAAAGTAGCCCTTTGCCCCGGAAAGTTCTTCTGATTTTAAGAGAAGTCAAGGATCCTGGATCCATGAGCTGTATCGGCTTATGTCTACTGAATGGTGCTTATGTGTGAACGAGTTTGTGCCCTAAACTAAATGTCGGGAAACTTTTAAAAAGATAGCTCTGCGTGGGCCGCATGTGGGCCAATTAGAACCAAGGTCTAAGGGAGGACGCTCTTTTGTTTGTTCTCCAAAGTGACTCTAAGGTGTAACTGGGACCACATTCCTTGCTCAGGTAATATTTTCCAGGTAGCATCTCTGATTCCTCCATAGAAAATCATCTTCCTGGTTTTTGTTTCATTCTGTTTTGTTTTTTGTGGATTCTTAATTTCTAAGCAACAGAGGCTGATTTCAACCAGGGGAAACCCCTTCTCATGTGTCTGTCAGGCAATGTTTTTGAAGTTAACCAAAGCAGCCCACCCCCTTGTCCTATACAGCTCCACGTCACCTCCTCAAGGCTTTGTTCTTCACACGGTTGCCTTGAGAGTGAGATCTGACCCTGTGAAAGGTGGGGAGCCAGGAATCTTCCAGGGACAGCTTCCAAAGCATGCAGACAGGGCTCACAGAAACTGAACCGCTAACCAGAGAGCATGCATCGGCTGGACCTAGGCCCCCTACACACGGGCAGCAGCTGTGCAGTCTCATCTTCATGTAAGTCTCCAAACTATCAGGGCAGGGGCTGTCTCTGACTCTGTTGCCTGCCTTTGGATCCTTTGCCCTAGCTGGCCTCAGCGAGAGAGGATGAGCTTACCCTTGCTGCAACTTGATGTGCCAGGGAGGGTTGGTACCTATGGGGGAACCTCCCCTTCTCTGAGGAGAAGAGAAAGGGGGAATCGGAGAGAGGGGTTTAAGGGTGGGACTGGGAGGAGAGGAGAGAGGGGGTTGTGATCGGGATGTAAAGTGAATAAATAAAGTAATGAAAAATAAAAAATAAAATAACCTCTGTGTGGCTTGAGCACAGGCTCAGGTATTGAACAATGGTCTCCAGCTAGGTGTTACTTGTTGAGATGGTGGGAACTTGAGGAAGTGAGGCCCAGCTGGAGGAATTAGGTCACTGGGACCAGCCTTGTAAAACTAACTTGTGCCTGTTGTAATTGTTGTCTCAGAGACTTATTGCCTCTGTCTGCTAACAGGAGCCTTGTCCCTGAAGCTTCTAGCCTCCATACAACCTAGGCCTAAAATATTTTCAGCCTCTGAAACTTATTGCTGAATAAGCTTACCCTTTCTAGAGCTTTCTGAATTCTGGCTTGCTAGTTCAAACCAGCTGCTCTGGCTAAAACTTCTCTCCAAGCTGACTGATTCAAACTGGCTTATCTCAGCTTCTGTCTTTTTGCTCTGCTTTGCCTCATACTAACTTTGGCAATATGTTCTAATTTTCTGGCTCCTTCTCATTCTCTGGCTTGTTCTATCTTCACCTGTGTCTAGCTTGTTCTCTCTTCAGCCTGTCTCTGCACAACTGTCCCAGGAAAACGGCCTCTGATTTCCACTAACTGAACTGCCATGGACTCAGCTCCAGTGCACTTCCTCTCGACTCATGCCTCAGTGGAACTGCCTGAACAGAGCTGACTAGAACTCAGAGGTCTGAATGCCTCTGTCTCCTGAGTGCTGGGATTAAAGGTGTGCACCACCATGCTGGGACCTAAGCTCTTCTTTACCTGAAACTTGCTCTATACCAGGCTCAGAGATCTGCCAGAGTTTCTGGAGTGAAATCCCTTTACACAGCCTTCTCCTGGTTGCTCTGCTTTCTCAGGTTCCTATCTGTTCCTATCAGCCTCTTCCATGCTGCCATTGTGATGTCCTGCCTTCCACAGGCCCAGAATCAACGGAGCCAAGGATGATGGACTGATCTCTGGAACTGTGCGTTGAGTAGCCTTCCCCCTGAGCTGGGTGTGTCAAGTATTCTTTTTGTAGGTTTTAAAAGTTTATTTATTTTGTGTGCCTGAGTGTTCTGCCTGCATGTATGTATGTGTACCATGTGCATGCCTGGTGTCTGTGGAATTCAGAAAGGAGTAACAAATCCCCTGAAACTGGAACTGTAGATGACTGAATCACCATGTGGTGCTGGGAACTGAACTTGGGTCCTCTGCAAGACAGCAGTGCTCTTGACCACTGTGCCTTCTTTCTAGCCCTTCAAGTGTTCCTGACAGTCACAAAGAAGGCTTGCTGACATAACCATTATTGAAGGGTTAGCCAACAGCTTGGCCATAGCTAAGAAGTACAGTTAATGGAAGATACAATATAACTAAAACACATTCGTGAAAAAGCAACAAATTGTACGCTTTCATTGTAAGGCACCTGAGTTAACAGAAATAGGTAAAGCAAGATGGCTCAGTGGAAAACAGGCACAGGCTTCACGCCTGAGGACCTGAATTCCATACACATGTTTCCACAGGTGCATACAAATAAACAAGCAAAGGAAATGAAAGAAAAGGCAGAGAGAATCACCTTTATTCATAGATGACAGTGTATCTATGTAGAAAATGGCGTTCATGGAAGCCATTAGTAGAATTTGAGTTACAGATGGCCGCCATGTGGGTGCTGGGAACTGAATTCAAGTCCTTTGCAAGAGCAACCAGTGCTCTTAACCACTGAGCCATCTCTTCAGCCCAGAGAACCTCAAGTTTTCTTTCTTTCTTTCCTTTCTTTTCTTTTCTTTCTTTTTTTTTTGTTTTGCCTTTTGTTTTTTAGGACAGGGTTTCTCTGTGTAGCCCTGGCTTTCCTGTAAGTCACTCTGTAGATCAAGCTGACCTCAAAGAGATCCACCTGCCTCTTCCTCCTCACTAAAGATAGGATTAAAGGTATGCCTTTAATAAACACTTTAAGGAAGAAAAAGCTATGTAAATATCCTACTGCATCTCAAATTTTCCATCATTTTGACATCATTCGGTAGATTGTGCTATAGAAAATAATTATCCTGATATTTGTCTAATGAGGACTTTATAGTTTCCTCATAATTCCTCATTCCTTCATGTAAGGAACTGGAATTCTATGCACAGAGGACTGTCCTTCACCTCTCTCCTGCTTACCTGGCTTATTGAGAATAGACTTGCAGGTACTTATTCTATTGTGTAGCTACAATACAGACCAAACATCTTTCATCTGGGGATTAGGTTCATACAGATATCTCAGATTCTAACATAGGATCCAAAACACAAAACTATAAAATCTGAAACTTTCTGAGCAGCGATATCTCATCATAAGCAGAAAATTCCACATCATGAAACATCATATTACACACAACAGTATTATAACTATCGTATAAAATTAACCTCAGGGTATATGCATAAGGCACACAGTGAACATAAGTATTCAATGTCTGGCCTCAGCCTAGCCACAGGAGACCTTGTTATGTAAATGCAAATATTCAAAAATCTTACAAGGTTGACCCTCTTCTGGTCACAAGCTTTTTTTTTTAAGAGTTAGAAACAAAACAAACAAACAAACACAAATCTCCTGGCGATTAGCTCAGGGCCAAACTATAGCATACAGGAAGCAGCCAGAGATGAAAGGCCTGGGACACAGCATCTGGGAATGCCTCTCTCTTCCCTCACCACCCAGAGGCTGTTTCCCAGAATATGAATGTTGTATGCAGGGCCAGGGAGGCCAAATTTCTCCCAGGGCCAGAGGTGTCGTGTCTGGAATGAGCCAGAAGTTTAAAAGCTAACCTGCTACAAAGTCAACCGAGAGCAGAAAGGACAAAACTCTCGTGTCCTGCCACACCTCACCCCGCCTCCAATAAGCGGTGAGCAACTCCAAGGGTTCAGATACCAGCCAGAGTCGTGGGAGCTGCTATTCTAAAAGATACCTTTGTGGGGGGGAGGGGGAAACAGTCTCCTGAGGGGCTCCCTGGTTTTAGCTCCCATCCTGACCCCCATATCTCCCTGCTGGTCCAGAATCTTCCCAGAAGGAAAAGGGGCTCTGTGACCCTCCTGAACCTTCCAGCAACGGCACGCACTGTCACTATGATGCCCACACTCCGTAAGAGGCCAATGAGATTCCTTTCAGCCTAGCATTCCCTCTCCCTGTGAACACAGCCATCCTTCCATCTTCAAGGCCCCTGAAACACACACCCCTCCACTCAAGATCACTACCCCAGATTCACCCTGGAGGTCCATGGCTGGCCCCCCAACTCTGGTCATAGTCTCCAGGTTCTCCTCTGTGCTGAGCTGCTTAAGGCAACCAATAGACTCTACAGAGCAAGGGGCCTGCCACAGCAGGTGCCTCAAAAGGGACTTCAAATGAGAAGGGTTACAGATGGATGACAAGTGTGCTCTTACCTCTCTAGTTTCTTAGGAATTTGGAAGTGCAAGCAGAAAGAATTCCTTTAAAGTCTGAAACTGGAAAATGTTGGCTAGTGTTGTGGTTTGGAGGTAAACCAGCCAACTCAGGCTCATGTGTTGGAGGACTTGGTCCCTGACTGGTAATGCTATTTTAGGAGAATTTGCAACCATCAGGCAATGGGGCCTAG
This sequence comes from Pachyuromys duprasi, assembly GCA_028658305.1. Taxonomy (NCBI): domain Eukaryota; kingdom Metazoa; phylum Chordata; class Mammalia; order Rodentia; family Muridae; genus Pachyuromys; species Pachyuromys duprasi. The sequence goes on along the minus strand of CM053749.1, from coordinate 44,553,037 downwards.
CTGAAGCAAGTGGCTCTCTGTGTGGCAGGTCTTGAGGTTTAGCACCTAGCTGGTTTCCTGTTCGGTCCAGAGGTTTGAGGAGGCAACTTCATTCTGTGGCTGTTGCCTTGACAGACTACAGCCCCAAACCATGCACCAAAATATACTCTTACTTAAATTGCTTCTTCTCCAGTCAGAGTAATAAGAACAGTACTGGGTACGGCAGGTGTGGTAGGTTGCTAGCATCCATAACCACTCTTAACGGGATCTACAACCTTTTCGATGTGACCTTGGGACTCCCGCCACAAAGAGTTTCCTAGCCCTGTCTCTAGGCTGCAGGGGCTGTGCAGGGAGGTTATGACTCTCGTTGGTTAACGTCCTACAACATAAGCGATGGTAAGCTATTTCAAGCTCGGGCCTCAGGAGGCCTTGAATGCCCCTTCCTCCCCAAGAGGACAAGTGGTGACTAGCCCACCAAGGAATAAAGCCTAAACATGAGCTAATTGTCAGGGTCACATGAGCTAATTGTCAGGGTCACGTGGATTCATCTCATCTAAACCAGCCTCCAGCTCGGTGGCCAACTGACCCCAGAGCAAGCCCTCCTAAATTCAACTACCCAAGTCACCCAGCCTCCCTGCAGGCACACAGTGGTCGTGGGCGACTGCGTCAAGCTATTAATTTGTAGGGACTTTGCCAGGTGTGACTACCTGGCTCACCCCAGAGTAGAAAGCAGAGGGTTACCGTGAGTCACAGCCATGTGTCACCGGACAGTCAGGGATACAGGAAATGCATCTCTGTGAGGTTTTGTCATTGTGTGAACACGGCTGAATGTGGTGGCGTTTGCTGGCGTGGCGGCCTCTACGGCATCATCGGGCAGGGTCATCCGGTGGAACCGCTGCTGTCTGTGGCTGGCCAGGCTGTCGTTACGTGGCACGTGGCTGTACTAGACTGTCAGATCTCGTTCTGGGGAAAGTGGGGTCCTCTCCTCCTTGGCTCTGTGCATACGGAGACTACTTTTCTCTTTTGTTTCTTCCTGGAGTCCACCTGGGGACTGGGTCAGGGCTGACCTCCAACATGACATTTTCCTGAGTGGAAATAACTAATTCAAGGCTTCCTGAAATAAGGAAGCCATCGGAGACCTCTTTGTTGGCCTGCCTAATGGGTCTCAGATTTGTATCCTGACTCTTTTTAGGAAGGCGTTCCAGGCCTGGTGGAAAACGTCTCGCGAAGAAGGGCTTGTCTGAAGACCTGGACACCCGGTTATCACTGAGCCCACTGTGAGCTCCTTGGCATCTGCTTCAGCTGGATCTGGGACCCTAACGTCACCTAGAGTGCATGGATCTGAGATCCTAACATCGCCTCATAGTGCGTGGGGCCTGATTCTAGACTAAATGGGGAAACGCTTAGCATCTCTCTTACTGAAAACAGAAGTGGGAAGCACACCCAGAGCTCAGCTAACTTCCCAGCCACGGCTCCTGAGTGCAGGGGCTACATAGCCTGCCTGCCCTGCCCTGGGCTCAGTCTTCTCTATTTCCCAAGCCTTCCCAACAGTCTTTCTCACCTTCTTCCGTGCCGATGATGACTGCCTACACTGCAAAGGGGATTTAAGAAGAACCGGAGTGCCCAGCCCCTGCTTCCCTGGCAGTGTCCCTCGAGGCAACCCGCCTGTAGACAACCTTTGCTGGCTCACGGCCATGCAAGGACACTTCTCTTTCTTGGTTTTAACCGGGAAGCACATTACCAAGTTGTTTCACGTCATCCCTCTGTCCTTCTAGTTCGGGACAAACTCATTCTTAGAAGAATCCCAGTTTTGATCTGGAGGTAAACTCTGCCTCCGTGAACTGTGCTGAGTTCTGACAGGCCTTCCCTTCCCTCCTCCCACCATGTTTCTGTCACGGGACCACTTTAAGCTGCCGGTCTGATTGGAGTCCTCCGATCTTTAGGCCTTGATCTATAGAAGACAACTTTCTTCGTCGGGAACAGGGGTGAATCCCAGCCACGTGGTCACAGCCATAGGCAGACTTGTGTCTGGAAGGGCCCGCTGCACGGCAGGCTGGAGACAACCAGCAGCAGACAGCCAGCAGCCAAGCCAAGCCTGGCCACACGCCGGGCCGGTGTGTGTTAGCGCTTGTTGCCACTTCCTTTATCCGTGAGTTCACTCTTGTTTATGGTTAATTAACAAATAAGTTTTGTTCATCATTTGTCCACAAAGTGAATTGTGAGTTCAAGCACAGCCTGGGATATACTAGACCCTGTCAAACACACGCGCGCGCGCACATACACACACACACACACAGAGGCAGAATGGCCTTGCTGATGGTCCTACAGTGTGTTTCCTCTTCTGGGCTTCCGTCAATCATGTTGCTCCGAGCATCTGCACACCACTGCCGTGCCCGAGTGTCTTCATCTCATGACTATACCGAGGAGCGGCAGTGCTGCTTCCCATGTAAACTCTGTGTTTATCTTTTGAAAGGAGCAGCCAGATGTTTGCCGTGATGGCTGTACCATTTTACATTCTCACCGGCGGTGAGTGCGGGTTCTAGCGTGTTCCACCCACACTCATGATTGCCGTTTCAATTACAGTCTTTCTTGGTAATGTGGAGTGCCCGTGAAATCTTATCCAAACTCTTGGGCTGTGCACATAGTACTAAAGCCCCAAACTGTCACTGTGATTGTTTTTAAAATTATTATTAATATTATTATTTATTCCTCTTCCTCCTTTTCCTTCTCTTCTTCCTCCTCCTCCCTTTCCTCCTTTGTCCTCTTCTTTTTTCCTTTTTCCTCCTCTTCCTCCTCTTCCTCCTCTTCCTCCTCCTCCTTTTCTCAGTGGTAAGAACAGAGCCATGGCCTTACATAGGCTAGGCAGGCTCAGAGCTGTATTTTTCCCAGCTCTAACCAGGCCCCACCCCAACCTGGAAATGCTGGGGACTGACCCCAAGACTTCTCATGTGAGAGGTAAGCACCCCACTACTGAGCTATAGCCCTAGCCCTAGCATTTGGTATGTTCAGAACAGGCGGTCAAAAGGCTGTGACTTTCACCTGCTGCTAGAGAGGGAAGAGGTCACACACAGCATGCATGTACAAGGGCGGGCGAGTGGAGGGAGCCTTGTTCCGGGACTGTAGGAACTGATGAAAGTTGGATACTTACAGTCTCTGCCCCTGAGTTGCTCAAGGACCAGACAACATGGTCCTTTTATGGTCTGGCTCTTTAATGGGTAGGAACAAAGGTCCCTCCAGCCAGTCTGGCGGAGAGAAAGGTTTGCTGTGAGACCCCTCCCCGAGGATCTCACAGTGAGGACCATAGGATACCCAGATTATTCTCAGAACCAGGCGGTCTCTATGTATACCCTCTACATCTTCCTCGGTTTCCTTCTCTGCTTGTCTGGTTTCCCTGGTTTGCCCACAGCCCCTGCATACACATTTTATTCCTTAGTTTTGACTAATGGGGTCCTGAACCACAAAGACCCCTGTCTCAGCACCACCCACTCATGGCTCAGTCTCCACCCCTCAAGTCCATATTCTTCAGTGGGCCTCGGGAGATGTGAGAATGTTCTGCTTCTCTCCAGGCCTGTGGTATGGGTGGAATATCCTTCCGGCTTCGAAACTGCAGCTGCACCAGAGGGCGGTGTGAGGGGGCCAGGATGCGGCCAGAAGGAACCAAGAGAAGAGACTCTTCTAGGCCAGGCACAGTGATGAGAAGTGACAAGGTGCTCAGGGCCCAGCAGGTGAATGGCTATGGAGGAGAGGAAAAGTGGAGGGGGGGAGGAGTCGCCTGAAGTGTGTTGCTTCAGATAATGTTGGAGAACACGGCGGGCGGCCTAGTTCCTGACTTTTGTTTAGCTGTGTAGACTTTTGTTTACACAGCGAATATTACCAGACGTTCTCTGCTTGAATCGGAGGGAAAGCAGGTCAGAGATGGGTGCACAGTCCCTTGCCCCATTTTCCTCCGTCCTTCTGCCTCATCTCCCATGGCTTTAGGCAGGTCCCTCTACTCATCCCTGGATCTCTATGAACTCCGGGCACAGCAGGAACTTTGGGAAGGTTTTCTGCAGAGGACCCAAGGGGGTTTAAGAGGAGAAGGGACCCAGCCTAGTGCTGAGAGGGCCTGAGGGCCTGAACAGGAGAGAGAGCACTCAGAAAGGGAAAGGGTAGCAGGGTCTGGTACAGCTTGGGGGTAAAGGGAGAAACCTTGGGAGCTAGGGTCCCACACACTGCCCAGCACAAGTAGGGTCCCCTCTGCCATCCGAAAGAGCCACTCAGGGGGCCTTCAGAGAAGCCTAGTGTCTAAGGATTTCTTGATTGGGTGAAGAGGTTTAAGGTCTGGTTCTAAGTTAGAGTTAATTAAATCATACCGAATTACAATCAAGACTCGTTATTTTAAAGACAGTTAATTAAAAATAGTGACTGTTTCAAGGAGCCTGCTAGCTCTTACCCAATGAGAGCCTTCGTGCCGATTAATAAAAATGCTGAGATTAGCTGAGTGCAGGGGAACAGGGGTGCTGGAGAACCTTTCCTTTGTTCTTTAGATTTCAAATTAATAAGGTTTTATAGCAGGAAAAGTCCAGGGACCTGCAATGCCAGCAGGGCACCAGCTGCCAAGGAACATGGCTCTAAGGTAATTAATTTCTCTCCTTGGCCTGAGAATCTAATTTCACGCGCAGCTATAAATTCTAGAGCTTGTCACCTGCCCCCGAAAATTTCCTCATGTTAGGGAAAATTTTCCTCATGTTAGCTCATCTACACAAATTAATTACCGAAAAAGCACTATCCCGCATGAACTATTTGGATTTATTGTTGTTGTTGATTCAGCTATCTATCCATCCATCCATCCATCCATCCATCCATCCATCCATCCATCCATCCATCCATCTGAGGTAAGGTCTCACTATGTAACCCTGGGTGACCCAGAATTCACAATGTACACCAGGCAAGCCTCAGACTCACAGAAATCCTCCTGACTCTGCCTCCTGAGTGCTGGGATTAAAGGTATGTGTCACCATGCCTGCACAACTCTTTATTTTCAAGAACAGTTAGGGTCTGGGGAGACGACCCGTGGGTAAATGCTTGCTGCTTACACATGATGGCTGGTGCTTGACCCCCAGCACTCACGTGAAAGCCAGGCATGGTGGCTCATGCTAGTCATGACAGGTGTGAAGAGGCTGAGACATGAGAACCCCTTGGGAATCTCTGGTCAGTCACTCCAGCCTAATTTTTGAGCACCAGGTCCCAGTGAGAGACCCTGTCCCAAAAGACAAGGTGAATGATGGCTGAGGAATGATTCCTGAAGCTGACCTCAGACCGCCACACACACATGCACACGGGTACACACACTTAGGGAGCTACTGTCTTTGAGACAGAGTGCTGGTCAAGGGAGGTCCCCCGGGTCGTCAGCCTAAGCTCCCACACAAACCCCTGGGGAAGAGACTCTCCCACCCGGCCTTCATGACTTGCCTCCATTCCCTCGTTTTTTCCTTCCTACAGAGGTTTTCCGGCCGAGTGTCCTGGTCAAGATCACGGCAGCTACAGTCCCCCAGAGGCCCCCTCGGCTGGGCTGAGCTGTCTGCGCATGTCTAAGTCCTCTCAGCCCCAGCCACCTCCACCTGTTCCTGACACTTACACAGAGCTTAGCTGGGTCCCCGAGGCCAGGGGCCCTCCGCTCATTTACCTTCCCCAGCTGAGCCCCTATCTGGGCACTGCTTGTGGCGTAGGAAGAATGCATATGGACTGAGTCTGAACATTCACCATCTTCTCTGTTGGTGCAAACGGCTACTTTAGGGAGCGAGGTGCAGGTTGTTCTGGGGAAAGGGGTTTGTTCTGGGGAAAGGGGTTTGTCCTGTAGACAGGCTGCCTTCATTCCCTCTGTTGCTATTCCTCTTCCTTTTCTGGGTAACTCACAGAGTCAGCGTTCGAGGGCCACCAGTACAAAAGACCGGGAGACCTGAAGTAAACAGTGCTGGAAGCCACAAGTCTGAGACTCAGGATCAACATGCGTGGCTTGTTCTGAGCCCTCCTGCTTTGGCTTAAAGTTGCCTTTATTTTCCCTATGTTTTTCCATAGAGACTCTCTCTTCCTCCAGTGTGTGTGTGGTGGGGGGAGGGGAAAGTGCGTGTGTGTCCTAAATCTCTCTTTGTAAGGTCACCAGTCTTATTAAATTAGAGCCCACACATGACTTCATTTCGTCAGTAATAACCTCTTTAAAGGACCATGGGCAGTCACATTCCAAGACACAGGGGTCAGGACGTGGCCAGTAAAAGGTGGAAGGACACATACCATTATACCTGGGGCATTTTTACAGACTGAAATTTAGAAATGGAAGCCTGTTCGGGCTTCAAGTTCTTAGTACGTACCCAAAATGTAAAAATACTCAAAGCCCTTTAAATTCTGATTAAGTAAAACGGATAGATAGATAGATAAGCATTTCCGCAGGGGCCTGTCTTATGAGGTTTTATTGCAACATTTGCTTTTTCTTACACAAAAACTGCCCATGATGCTTTAGGCATCTGTATAAGCTGTCACACGGAACAGGATTTTTATTTTTCCTGAACACAGCAATAATTCTTCAATACAATTTGGTTTCAACCTCTTGGTGATTGAAATGAAGTAAATTGTAGCAATTTTTAAATAAGTTATTTATTTTTACTTTATGCACATTGGTGTTTTGGCTTCTTGTATGTCTGTGTGAGGGCATCAGATCCCCTGGAACTGGACTTACAGACAGTTGTGGGCTGCCGTGTGGGTGCTGGGAATTGAACTTGGGTCCTCTGGAAGAGCAGCTAGTGCTCTCTGTCAGCCAAATAGCATCTTATCAGCCAAATAGCATTCAAAACAAAACAAAACAAAAAACCCCAAACAGCATTTTATTCAATTATTGGACTGAAGAGATGGCTGAGCACATACTTGCTCTTGGAGAAGACCTAAATTTACTTCTCAGAATCCATAATGAGCTGTAAATCCAGGTCCTTCAAGTCAGGTCTCAGACCCCTTTCTGGCCTCCAAAGACACACGCTCAAACAAGCACACGAATGCATGCAGGCCTTCACTAATTTAAACAATAAAACGAAATGGTGCCTCACAGATGGCTACTTATCATCCTAAGATAGTTCTTTCTTAAAGGCGTCTCTTTGGTGTTCGTGGTGCCTGGCCTTATCATCAGCCCTCCTGACTCTGCTTCCCAAGTGCTGGAGGACGTGTGTGTGTGTGTGTGTGTGTTGAAAGCGTCTCCTAAACTATAATTCACAAAGCTCAGCGTGGCGCTGGGTAGATGTTTCCACACAGCGCAGGGCCTTTCCCGAGCATCTTGCATTCCTCCCTGCTGATGGCTTCTGTTGTCTGGCAAACAAAAGCTGCCAGGGATTGGTGGAGAGCTGGGCCCTCCCTCACTGAGATGAAAGCAGGGACAGAGGAAGGGGAGGGAGATTGGTTTGGGTGGAGGGGAGAGAGGACGGACCACCTCCTTCTTAGGAATGAAGAGGAAGAGCCTCCCTCGTTGTGAGCCCTCTCTGTCCACAGTCAAGTCAGGGTCCGGTTGAGTTGCAAGCTGGCCAGGGGAAGAAACTGTGCTCCTTGGTGTCCCTGGAAGTCCTTCCTCAGGGTGGGCTGCCTGCATTGCCACACGGACCCTGAGAGGCCCCGACCCCTCTCCTGACCCTTTGACATACATCAGACTTCAGACTTCCTTGTGTAACAGGAAGCAGGGCTTTGAGACCAGTGACACCCCGGTGACTCATTGCCTGTTCCCTAGAGGAGTTCCGGTCAGGTCCCACTCTCCTCTCAGTCAGCGCTGGGCTGTTGTGACTTCCTGCTTCTCCTTCTCCATACCAGGCCTCCTGCGTAATGGGCACCCGAGCCAGCCTAGTGACTTGCCTGCGTCCCAGGCTCCTGTCCTAACACCTCTCCCTAGGAGCTTCCAAAGTCCTAGAGCCATGTGGTCAGTGAAGAAGGCTTTCTGTCACCACCTACCTACCAGAGACTTCCCTTCTGGCTATCCAAGCCCTGACACAGATGACGTAGATGCAGGCAAAGGGGGCACTGTTTGAAGCTGCCTGGATGGCTCATGTATGACCTCTGACCCTTCACCTCCAGCCCCAACTGACAGCCATCTCAGGCCATCATGGGGGTGGGGGGTTAATTTGTGAAAGACCCCTGTTCTGTGCCTGTGCCTCTAGACAGGGGAGCATAATACAGAGCCAGGTCTGCCAAAAGACCTAAAGGGGAAAAGAGTTACTAGGCATAAAGAAATCTTTGTCAACTAGATGGATGAATAAGTGGATCGGCTCTTGTTTCCTTATTAGCAAATCAGGGCAGCGCTGCATGGTCAAGGCAGGGTGGATCCAGCCTCAGTTAACTCATCTGACCATGCTGCCGCAGCATTGAACCCTTGGGATTGTCAGCTGCTGTGTGGTGGCGCCACCTGGTGGTGATATAGGGAGTAACTCCTCCAGGGACACTGACTTTCTTTTATTTCAGTAAACACTGAAGTGTCTCGGTACTTTCCAATAATGTATTATGGAAAGAACGCCGGACTTAAGATGAAGAGATTTGGGCTCAAACCCCATTTTGACAAGACTTAGAAGAGTTATTCAATGTCTTAGCCTCCCGGTTGGCTTGTATGCAGTAAAAATAACGGAAGCTCTCTTGTGGGATTCGTGAGGTCTCATGCACAGTGGTAAGCACAGTACCTGGTACGTGACCCAAGCCTGGGGGGTCCTGGATCCCCACATCCTAGTAACTAGTCCCTGAAGCAGGCTGAGTGGGCCCATCTTCCCCAAATGGGATTTGAATTTTGGTCCCTCTCCAGCTTGGAGCCTTCTGGCCACAGAGGTAGGGAGGTGCTCCCGCCTCTTAGGCCTGGGCTAGAGTGGGTAGTCAGCCTAGAGTCCGTCTGTCTGTGCTAACTTCATCCCAGGGATCATGGCACAACCCCGAGCCTCATGCTCCTCTCTGAAGAGCAGGCTGGTATAAGAGGAACTGAGGGATAGAACGCCAAAGTTGGAGATGGAATGGAACAATGGCTCAGTCGTTAGACACACTTGTTCTCTCCTAGAGGACCTGATTTCAGTTCTTGGCACTCAGATGGTGGCTCACAAGCATCTATAACTCAGGTCTCAAGGAATCTGACATTCTCTTCTGCCTCCATAGGCACCAGGCATCCAGACGGTACACAGACAAACACACAGGCAGACACCCGTACAATAAAATAAAAAGCATTAAAAGCAAATAAAGAAAAACAAAACCTCAAACTTCATGTGTCCAATAAATACATAGATCTATTTGACTTTTTTTTTTTTCATGATATGGTCTCACATAGCCCAGGCTGACCTTAAACTTAACGAGTACCACATAGGATGACCTTGAACTTCTGACCCTCCTACTTCCATCTCCAGAGTGCTATCGCAAGCACAAACCACCATGCGGGGTTTATACGAGACGGAGGATTGGTGCCAGGCATGGTGGGGCACCCCTTTAACCCCAGCACTCGGGAGGCAGAGGCAGGTGGATTACTGTGAGTTCGAGGCCAGCCTGGTCTACAGAGTGAGTCCCAGTACAGCCAGGGCTACACAGAGAAATCCTGTCCCAAAAAACCCTCAACCAAACCCTGGATTGAACCCAGGGTTTCACGTGCAGGCAAGCTCTCTACCACTGAGCTACATCCCAGCCTTTGAGTTTTGCTCTGTATTCCCAAAGAAGAACAAACCACCTTCCTTCTCCCAACTTTGTTTCTAGAGCCTGTCCTCCACTCCCTCCTCACCCCAACTTCCCGGGATTTACTCGGGAAACTGGGGCAAGGTGGCTAGAGAAGAGGGGTACAAAGACGTCTCTAGTTGAAGCGGGGACAGCAGCACCAGGCTAGCAGAGCACTGGGCTCCGCGAGTAACCGCAAGCTGTGGTGTGCTTACCCACCACAGGAGTATCCAAGGGCCTGGACGTGACCCAGGGTTCAGATGGAAGGTGGATGTCTAGGGAGTGCCCCCACGGTTCTGAAGCCCACAGCACCTCTGCTCTGAGCACCCCCAAGCCTCTGAGCTCCATGGGAGGAGGGTTCAGGAAAGTGCCCCAAAGACTGCTAAATTCGGGTACCCACTGAACCTGGTAGGTGGGGCTGGGAAGTCTAAGGGAGCTGCTGTCTTCTGCGCCTGAGCGTCAGAGGTAGTTTATTACACAGACCCTGAGTAAGGCCCCTAACCCCGAAGAGGGAAAGGCTCAGACCACAACGCTCAAGATTTTCTTCCCAGGGTCCCCTGGTCTACAGCAAGGGCTCGGCATACCCGGAAGTTCTGACTCCAACACCCACATTCTCCATGGAAATGTGGTTGTGTTCACACACCAACCAGGCCTCCCTGGACCAGATGCAGAGGACAGAGCCTACTTGGGGACAAAGGTTGCTCTCAGGGGAAGGCCACCTTGCCAACTCCGCTTTGTTGGGTACTGTAGCTATCTCGTGGTGCTTGGCAGGGTCCTGGTACAGGGAGGACCCTTGTTCCGTCATTCTGCTCAGCAACCGCCCTCCTCTCACTACCCCAGTCCTCTAGCCTTGGCCTGGGATGGCCACCTGCCTCCCTCCTTTTGAGCCATAGCAATTCCTGGCTGGCCTTGAACACCACAATCTGGATCATTCAGCACCTTGTTGGCTAGCATTATGTCAACTTCGCACAAACTAAAGTCATCAGAGAGGAGGGAACCTCAGTTGAGAAAATGCTGGGCAAGCCTGTAGGGCATTTTCTTAATTAGTGGTTGATGGGGAAGCCCACAGTGGGTGGTGCCATCCCTAGGCTGGTGCTCCTGGGTCCTATAAGGAAGCAGGCTGAGCAAGCTATGGGGAGCAAGCCAGTGAGCAGCACCCCTCCAAGGCCTCTGCATCAGCTCTGCCTCCGAGTTCCTGCCCTGTTTGAGCTCCTGTCCTGCAGTGATGAGCAGTGATGTGGAAGTGTAAGCCGAATAGACCCTTTCTTCCCCAAATTGCTTTTGTCATAGTGTTTCATCACTGCAATAGTAACTGTAACTAAGACACATGCCTGGGGGAGCTGATCACACTCCGGGAACTATGGATTCAACGCATGGCTCATAGCTCTTAAACTCCCAGGCACTGCTTACAAAACAGGTACATGAAGTTCCAGTGTAGGACTCTGCCTGCCTGTCCTCCAGTCTGCAGATGGGGGAGGGCCGGACCTCAAAGCCCTCCCTTCTGGATGCATGCACCTCAGGGCTTCCCATACCCTTTCTCCATGTCCTTAATACTCACAGAGCACAGTAGTGAAAGGTACCAACCAATGCAGCAAGTGAAGACACCCAAGACAGGAGAGGTTGCAGGACTTGTCACAAATTGCCAGCAATTTGCAGCACCAGAACCATTGTCCTGGCCACAGCCTAAGTGCCTGCCTGCCTTGGCCTCTGGGAGGATCACCTGAAGAGCATCGATAACCCCAGCTAAGGTGGCAAGGTTCAAATCCGGCTTTCTGAAGGTCGCTCCTGGGATGGGTGGAAAGCAACGCCGTGTATGGAAAGTGGTTTAGATTTGGGAGTGGAACCATCATTCTCCAGAAAGTGGCCACAGCAACATTAGACAATCTTTCACTGTCTAGGGATTTTTGGGTAACGATGCAAATAGGAGCCCAGGCCCCTGCTCTGTGGATGTCAGTGATGGATCCAGTTTCCGAAAACTAAGGCAAAGAGCAGAAAAAAACAAAACAAAACAAAACAAAACAAAAAACAAAAATCTTGACGCCCTCTTCTGGCCACTACATGTAACTGCAGATGCAAGAACTGTGGTTGCAGTTTAAATTTGAAGTCTTTATCAAAAAACACTAAAATTTCAGGTCTGTAGTGGTGCACACCTTTAATCCCAGCACTCAGGAGGCAGAGGCAGGCAGATGTCTGAGTTTGAGGCCAGCCTGGTCC
>CM053749.1:44508051-44541063 GCA_028658305.1 Pachyuromys duprasi | reverse complement strand
ACATACACACATACATATATAGGTAGATAGATACATAGATATGTACATTGATAGAATTATTTAAAATATTGTTAAAAGCTATGAGAGAGTTGATTCCAACACTCAGGAGGTAGAGGCAAATGAATCTTTATAAGTTTGAGGCCAGCCTGATCTACATGAAGAGTTCCAGGACAGCCATATAGTGGGATGTCTCAAATAAAATAAAATAAAATAAAATACAGTGGAGAGTGATAGAGGAAGACAATGCTGACCTCAGACCTCCACCTGGGTGTTGACCCATCAAAAAATGGTCCCTCTCCTCTGCCTTTTTGCTCTCATCATCTCCTTCCCTATTCACAGGCTGCTCTGAATCCAAGAGACAGTGTGGTCCAAGCACAGAAGACATGGGCAGCTGTGTCCCTCTCCTCCTGTCCCTGTGCTGTCCACGGGGGCCTGTTCTATGCAGGCTCCACACACTCGCATCAGCTGCTGTGACCCGACACATGGAGGTTCTCGGTATAGACACCGAGTGAATGGATGGACAGATGGAGGAGGGCACCTATGTGGCAGGCTCATTCTACAGGGGGATCCAGGAGCTCGGGAGGGAAAGGCAGGTTGTGTTCCTCAGGCCTGTGAGCTCCATCCCACAGCAGACCTGGGCAACCGGGGTTTGGAGTGGAAATGGTGGGGTGACGTGAGGGTCTCTCTGAGCCCCACGCAGAAGCGGCAGGTTCTTCAAAGAACAGGCTTCAGCTCCTCAGCCTCTCCACATCCCTGCCCACAGAGAGAGGTGGGGTGCAGGTGGTTTGCCTGTGGGAATGAGTGAGAGGAACCATCCAGACTCGCTTCTAAAGCCAGCCTGGAAGACGTTCAGAGAGGAATTTGTTTTTGCGGGCAAGCTTCTGCCAGACAGAGATAGTATCTTCTGGGAAAATGCTAGGCCTAGCTAATAAGGGCAGAGAACCATGAAGTGAGGTGGGCTGCTGTTGCTAGGCAGGGCTGTGGGCCGAGATAGCGGCTGGGAGGACCAAAAAGGGCTGGGCCACGCAGAACTGACAGGTCTGAGGCAGGGCCTGTTCCTTTGTCACTTTGGGTAGTAGTTACCCAGTTGTAATCCCAGCCAAATCTCACTTGCGCCCCAGCCACACAGGGTGGCTCTTCTGCAGCCAGATGGAAGGAAACTAGAGCGCGGAAAACGCAGAACCCCACACCAGGGCACCGGCAGACCTTCTGAGGAACCCACTGAGGCAGACCTACCTGAGGGGTCCAAGGATGACCTTGCTCTTTAGACCTCCCCCCTTTTCCATAAAACAGATTCCACTGAACACAATACTGTGCTTAGGTAGGACTTTTTCCTCTGGGGTGAGGGCTAAGGCAGATGCATGGGGAAAATATTCCTCAGAGTCCCCTTATTCTCCTGTCTGACTGTTTCCAGAGTACTTGAGTGAGGACTGGATGCAATGTGGTCAGTGCAGAGAGGGACGGGAGGGTCGTCCAGGTGCCTGGTCACAGGGGAAGACCACCACACACATCTTCAACCAGCTGCCTCCAGGGGCTACGGTCCCGAATGCGGACCTCCACCCTCCCCAGATGGAGCCGCCCCTGCCTCCTTGTCAACACCAGCTCTCTCCCTCCCACATCGTTGCTTCCCATCCTCTTTAACGTTCCTTCTCGTTCCTTCTCGAGCCCTTTTTCCCACCCACCAGACACCCTGGGAAGGCAGAAGCGGGGTGGGATGGGCTGAAAGCTATGTTCACAATTTTGAAAAGCCCCAAGGAAATCATCCATTTATTTCAGTGATGTTCCCAGACTAAATAAAACATTAAGTTGATTTGCTTTGGGCTGGATCATCTCAAGTCAGTGTGGTAACCGCGGTTTATCTCTACTGATCAGAAACACTAATTGGCAATTAGATGTCTTTGATAAATAAAACTCAAAGAAACAAATTATTATTCAATAAGTGTAGTTTCTTGGGTAGATGAAAGCTTTCAAAACATGGAGTCCCTTGAGGAGAGAACTCAAAGGGATCTTTTGTGCAAGGGGTCGGAACCTCTGAGCTATGTGAAAGTGGTCTTTTCATTAAACCAAGCACACATATTTTTCCTTAGACCTCTGATGCCCAGCTTCTCATTAATGAATCTGGCTTTTCAGCATCCCTGCAGATAAAACACTGTTTGTGCAGACTTTTCCCCAGAGAGTGCTTCCCCAAATTCTGCTGATAGGCATTCCTTAGGGGGTCAGAGCAAGGGGCCACCATCAAAACAGCTTGGGAAAAACACATTAAGTAAAAAGCCATCGACTGTGGGATTTTTCAGGGCTCTTAAATGGATTCATGAACTAAGAGCTCATCCAAGATGGCTCTGTAGTTAAGAGCACATATGACTTTTGCAAAGGACCCGCATTCGGCTCCCACAACCCACACTGGGTGGCTTACTTCACTTCTAGGGGGTCACACAACTCTGGTGCCCTTGTCTGCACTCATAAGCATATACACCAACACAGACCCATGTTCAGACACATTATTAAAGATAAAAATAATTTTCAAAGATCCCACAAGGGAGACAAAGGTGAAACACTGTCCCTATAGTCTTAGGATGTGTCCATTGCAGGTGATACCTTCTCAAGCAGCAGGTGTCCCACAGCATACACTCGGAAGCAACCCAGAGTCCCACTGACATCAGAGACAAGATGAGGAAGGAAGGAGTCCCTTAAAGGCTTGGAGGGTAGGGACAGGCCACCTGCAGCATGGACTCAAAGCAGGTGTGGTAGCAGATTTGGTTGACACCCACTTACCAGAGACCTGGATTCAAAAGAAGCTGCTCAGATGACCCAGGAGACCTTGGCTTGATTTCATTACCAGCTCTTGCCATCGTATGCTGAGGGAACTGTAGGGAGGGGGAGCTTGGAGGGGGAAAGTCTGTAGCCTTCAACAAAGATGCTCGAGAAGACCCACTCACACCCACCGGTTTGCAGCCTTTGGAAGGGGTGACAACCCTCCCCATTTCCCTTCTACTCTTTACTCCTGAGCCCACCCTGGCCCACACTGGCAGGAGACAATACAAAGCCGCCTCCCAGCTTGCCGGAAACACAAAGGACATGGTCCACGCGCAGCTGCAGCGGTGGCTGGTAACGTGAGGAAGTAACAAATACTGACATCCCTAAAGAGTACTCTGAAAATTGGAGACTAAGACAACACAGAGAAGGACAGAGGCAGGGTATGGGAGGCTGCAGGTGGGCCTCCCATAAGGCCGGCCGCAGCGAGACACACACCCATGCAGCTGGATTTGCTTTCAGGGCCTTTGAACAAAGGACACAGGACAATCTCGTGTCACTCATGTTCTCTCAACCATGCCTTCACCAATGCCCAGTAATGTAGGGTGTGTCTCACCCCCCTCCACTTTACAAAGGAGACTAAAACTCAGCAAAGTCCATGGGTCATAAATAAGTGGTCAACCTACAGAGTCATGCGCATGCCCTTATGCCATGCAGCCTTGCCATTCAGGAGACTGGGCTTGGTTAAAGGAAGGTGGTCTCCTGGCCAATGGTTGGGTCTATCAGAAGACCTAAAGATACCAACGAGGTGTGTCCCTGGTGCCCACTGCAGAGCAGGGAGCAGTGGCAGGCCCAGCAAGAGAGTTCGGGCTGATCCCAGGGGAATGGACAATAAGAAAGAGGCCATTGACCACTGGGTGGTGATCTCTGAACTACCATAGGCACAATGACAGGTTGTGTTCAATGAATCCCTAAAACGGCAACTGGAAATGAAGAAAGATCTTTGTCAGAAAGTTCTAGAAATTACGTCTATGGGGGTTATTCTTGTAGACCTATGACATAGTCTTATAGGACCATTCCATATCTAAATTCTCATTGGCTTCACATTATAATCTTAGGAGATGGATAATTAACATTTCTGTGTAATAAGGAAACTGAACCTCATAAAATATGGTGGTGTGAATAAGAATGGGCCCCACAGGCTCATACATTGGAGTGCTTGGTCAACAGGGAGTGGGACAGTTTGAAAGGATTAGAAGGACTGAAAGGTGGTCTTGTTGGAGGAAGTGTGTCAGTGGAGGTGGGCTTTGAGGTTTCAAAAACCCATGCCAGGGTCAGTCTCTCTCCTCTGTGTGTGTGTATCTCTGTCTGTCTCTCTCTGTCTCTGTGTGTCTATTTTTCTCTCTGTGTCTCTGTGTCTTTCTCTGTGTCTCTGTCTCTCTCTGTCTCTGTGTGTCTGTCTTTTTCTCTCTGTCTCTGTATCTCTGTCTGTGTGTCTCTGTCTGTGTCTCTGTCTGTCTCTGTCTCTGTCTCTGTGTCTTTCTCTCTGTCTCTGACTCTCTGTCTTTCTCTCTCTGTCTCTGTGTCTCTCTCTGTGTCTCTGACTCTCTGTCTGTCTCTGTTTCTCTCTCCCTGTATGTGGATTGGGCTGTAGCTCTCTGTCTGTCTCTGTCTCTCCCTGTGTGTGGACTGGGCTGTAGCTCTCTGTCTGTCTGTCTGTCTCTCCCTGTGTGTGGACTGGGCTGTACTCTCAGCTACTTCTCTGGTACCATGCATGCAGTCATGCTCCCTGCCATGGTGATAATGGGGAAAAACAAACCTCTGAACCTGTCAACAAGACCTCGTGAAATGTTTTCTTTTATGATTTGCCCTTGTCTTTGTCACACTGTGTCTTCACAGCACTAGAACACTGACGAAGACAAGGAAGTAAGGAGAGGGCTTCGCGTATGCTGGCTGACGGCCCCATTACCTTCCCATCCTTGGGAGAGTGTTTACTTAGAACATGCTTGCTCATTTTAAAGATGTATTTATTTCCATTTTATGGACCTGAGTGTTTTGCCTGAATGTGTGTAAGTGCACTGCCTGCGTGCCTGGTACCTGAGAAAGCCAGAAAACGGCTGCTGATCCCCTGGAGCTGGAGTTACTGACAGATAGGAGCTGCCACGTGGATGCTGGGAACTGAACCTGGGTCCTCAGGAGCAGTGAGTCATCTCTCCAGCCTCCATGTTTTGTTTTCAGACAGGTTCTCGTGTATCCCAGCCTAGCCCTGAAAAACCTTATTTAGCAGAGTATCCTCCAAGGTGCTGGGATTACTGGCATGCACATCACATTTGGTTTATGGGTGCTAAGGATTGAACCCAGAGCCTCATGCATGTTGGGCAAGCACTCTCTCTACTGAGCTCCATCCCATGTCCTAAGAGCATCTTTAGGACAAGTTCTGAGGTGTAAAGACAGCAGCTGGTCAACATCCCTGGAAGATCTAGAGGCATGGCCCCCCCCCCCCCCCGACCATTCACACCTATCCTCCTGCTCTCTCGTTTCAAGAACTAACATAAAGGATTTAGCTCAGTGGTAGAGCTCCCGGCAAGCACAAGGATTCAGTCAGAGAACAAATGTAAGAAGCCCCCTTCCCCAGGGACTGGTGGTACCAGCTGTGACTCCAGCTATTCAGGAGCCTGAGGCGGGAGGATCAAGAGTTCAAGGTCAGCCTGTGCAACTTAGCAAATGCCTGCTTCAATTTAAATGGAAGGTGAGGGCAGGACAGTCTGAGAGTATGGTTCAACACAGACTAGATCCTAGGTTCCATTCCTAACACCTTGCATTAGTTTCCAAGGCTTTGTATACCAAGATGAAGTTTCTAGAAATATATTCTATCATGCTGAGAAATGGTCACTAATACTCACCTTGACTGGAACTCACTGACTTCATGCTTGAGCTAACTTCTGCCCATGCCCTTTCCGGAATTTACCCCGAGGTCTACTGCAACCACGCGCAGGTGAGTGTTCTGGAAACTGACCCTGGCGCTAACAGCAAATTAAACGCTGGTGATTCCTCCCAGTGAGCTCATTTGTTGAGTCAGACTTAAGTCCACGACAACCCTTCCCACCTCAAGGATCCAGAGTGGAACATCTCCCAGGCATTCTCAGACCAGGGTTTGCACGATGTCACCATAAGCAACAGAAGACAGTTCTGTCAGTCAACAAGGTGAATTTAACTGCTGCTTCAGAATGCAGATGCTAAATCCCTCTCATTTTCAGTGAAGGTTTGTCATCAGATGCTGGTGGGTGTTCAGTGAAACTGAAGTTAATCTAAAAACCCTGCTAGGAGCACGCAGACAACCGAGAACAGTTCAATTTAGGGGCCGTGTGACTTATCTGTATGTCATAGACATTACTTTCGTTCTGTGGAAATAGAACTGGGTTGAGTAAGGCTCAGTACCATGCTATGTCAGAGGCATACAGAGGTGATGGGCACTGAAGACAACAGGAGAGAAGGGAGAGAGAAAGGAAAACAACAACAACAACAAAAATAAGAAACAAGGAGGTAGGTTAAAATAAATGATCACTCCGGAGCTCACACCGGGGAAACAAGTCCTTTTAATTAAGAAAAATATTTTAGGTATGAAATGGGAGCAAAGGGGCTTAAGGGGCAATTCGTGCCCCTGTGAGGTATTTTCACTGAAGAATTAGGACAACCAGGGATTATTATTTTCTTAAGCTTTTGATTGAAATCGCAGACTTTCATCCCTTCTGCAGTCAGAAAACCGAGAGGCCAGTGGCTCAACTTCCCAAAGGAGAAACAAAAGGCAAAGCTAACCCCGGGGTGGCTGAGGTTGTTGGGGTGGGGGCGGGGTGAGAGAGGCTGAGGAAGGAAGGGAGGATGGACTATCCATTCCCAGGTTTCCGGCTCGGTCCGGCCAGCTACACAGTTGTAGGATAAGGCCCTCCTCCCTCCACACTTCCCCCCACAGATTTTCTCCACCCGAGTTGCCCCTCCCCCCGGGCTGAGGCCAAATGTTATTCCATCAGACGCGCAAGCACGTTTTAGCATCTCCTGCAGCTACACGTGTCTCAGCAGCCTGGGCAAAGAGCAAACCCCTCGGGGCACACGGGAGTCCATTCCTTCCTTGACATAGGCGCTCAAGGTCGATGATGGGGCCTTTAGAACCAGACATGGGTTTAGCTGCTGGCAAGGTAAAAAAAAAAAAAAGTCACTGAGGTTCTAAACAGTTTTTATAAATCCTGTTGCTCTCTTACCATTGGAAAATAGTCTCTGGGCTACATGGGAACTCTGTGAAATCTACACCAGGAGTATTACCCAATATTTAAAAATAAAACATGGGGGCTGGAGAGATGGCTCAGCAGCTAAGATCCGGCCGAAGATGTTGCTCAGTTGGAATGAAGGAAGCCCTGGGTTCGAGCCCCAGCACCGCATAAACCTAGAATTGTAGTATGTGCCTATAAGCCCAGCGTTCAGGAGGCAGAAGCAAGAGAATCAGCCGGCCAAGGTCATCGTTGGCCATGTGGCAGGTTTGAGGCTAACAAAGGGTGACATTCTTTGAACAGAAAAGAGGAGAAAGGTGGCTTTCGATGGCTGTTCCCCCGGAGCTGCTGTGATACACACCCACAATAAGTCTTTTAAAGGGAGGGGGGCCATATTTCAGCTCCTGGTTTCAGAGGTTCCTTCCGTGGTGGATCAGCCCTGTGGAGAGGTAAGAGGGCCTGGTGGAGTTTAGGTGCTTACTTCATGGCAACCAAGAAATAAATGAAAGGCGTTTCCCCTAAGAACTTCTTTTCTGTAGGCTCCTGAAGTAGCATTCCTCAACCTTCCTCCTGCTGTGACCCTTTAATACAGCTCCTTATGTTGTGGTGAACCTCAACCATAGAATTATTTTTGTTGCTACTTCATAACTGCAATTTTGCTACTGTTCTGATAGTAATTAAAATACCTGTGCTTCCCAATGGTCTTAGGTGACCCCTGTGAAAAGATCTTTTGACCCCCAAAGATCTCCCAACTCCCAACTGCACCATCATTTTTGATATGCTGAGGAGTTGGTCAGGTTGACATGAACTGTGGTGTTTGAATCAGAATGGCCCCCATAGGCTCCTGTATTTGACCACTTCTCAGTCATTAGGGAGTGGTGCTGCTTGGGAGGGATCATTTGGCCTTGTTGGAGTAGGTGTGGCCTTGTTGGAGAAAATGCCTCACTGGGGGTGGGCTTTGGGGTTTCAAAAGCTCAAGCCAGGCTCAGAGTCGCTCCCTGCAGATCTGGATAGAGAACCCTCAGCTACCTCTTCAGCACCATGTCTGCCTGCACGTGTGCTCTTCTGCCATGCTTCCCGCCACGATGTGGTCATGTGGTCTCTTCACAGGACTAGAACATTGACGAAGACGTAAGCTAAGGTCATCAGGGAAGAGGAACCTCGACCTCCACCAGTTTGGCCTGTAGGCAACTCTGAGAGCCATTTTTTTTTTTTTTTTCCTGATGGATATAGAAGAGCCCAGCGCGGGCTGGAGAGATGGCTCAGAGGATAAGAGCACCAGGCGCTCTTCGGAAGGTCCTGAGTTCAGTTCTCAGCGAGATGCTCGCAGTGTGAGCACGGGAACCTGTGCTTCGTCCCCGCACCTGAGCTGCACACACTTAGAATCTCAGGGCTGGGAATGAGGAACCCGGTGGATCCCCGGGCCTCACTGGCTCAGCAGCCTAGCTTAATAGTTCCAAGCCACTGAGAGAGGCGTATCTCAAAAAACAGGGTGGACATCTCCTGAGGAATGACCCCAGAGGTTGACTTCTGGCCTTCACAGGCAAGCACGCACATACATGTACACCCACCGTCATCCGAGCACACAGAAGATACCTATACAAAACGGCTGTAAGTCAACCTTGGAAGTTTAAAGTAATTAGAGTACAGACATGCATTAGGGAGCGGTGCTACTTGAGAGGGATCAGGAGGTGTGGCCTTGTTGGGTAGGTGTGGCCTTATGGGAGGAAGTATGACACTGTGGGGTGGGCTTTGGGGCTTTGAATGCTTGAGTGAGGCCCAGTCTCTCTCTCTCTCTCTCTTCCTGCTATCTGCCAATCCAGATGTAAAACTCTCAGCAGCTCTTTCTCCAGCCCCAAGTCCACCTGCTTGCCACCATGCTGCTAGCTATGACGATAATGAACTAGACCTCTGAAACTGTAAGCCAGCCCCAACTGATAAAACAGCCAACGAGGGACAAAAAACAAGACCAAATCCAGAACCTTAATACTCTGTGCTGCCAGGGGCCACAAGAGACAGAGGGACACTGACTCATCAGCAGTTGCCACAAAAGCGGTGCAGCCACATCCAGGAGAGCATTTAAGGGCTCCTCACTGTTGCAAGGACTCTTCCTGGTATACAAACAAACCCCAGACAGAGCCCTGACAGCGGATCTGAGCACGAACTCCACTCACATCCAGCATGGCGATCAGTGGGTTCACTGGGCTTACAGGAGTGTGTGAGTGAGGGGTTATGTACAAAAACGTGTCACTGAAGTCTCACTCGAGCGTGGATGACAACATCCCCAGAGCTGCAAAGACGAACTGTCCTTCATCACACGACATCACAGAAGGAAGTGACTGGAGTCTCAAGGAAGGGTGTGATGACTCCTGGCTCCTCCTTTGCTGAGGGGACATCACAGGCCCAACCTGAAGGTCACTTGTGAGTAATCCCGGCTGTTCTGTTCAGAGGGACAGTGTTTCACACAGCCTATAAATGAGACTTGACCACACAGCCCAGTCACCATGCCCCATGGTAGTTGGCCAATGGAGGTAAAAAATGATCTCCATGTAGAGACCTGCACACAACTGTATAGCAAGTTTGTTCATTATTGCCGAGTCTCTGAAGCAACCAAGGTGCCCTTCTCTAGGTGAGCTTCTAAACCGGACACAGTCAGAAAACAGAATATCAGTGTGCACTTAAGACAAACATGATACCTAGCCATGAGCAGAGAGGGAAGAAACAGAAATGCATATGACTAGGTGAAGGAAGCCTCTCTGGGCATGCTGCCCATGATGAATTCAGCCCAGGGTCCTTCTGGAAAAAGCAAAAATGCTAAGACAGTACAATATCAGGACTCGGAGTGTAGTTCAGTTAGAAGAGTGATCACCCACCGTGCACAAAGCTCTGGAGTCAATTCCCAGCACCACATCCGAGGAGTTTGATGGTACATACCTATAATCTCTGTCTCACACCTTGATTCTTCTGCATCCCTGGGGGGACTTCAGTAGACAGAGGATGGCTGAGCACTACTGAGTTTTTGTGCCTAAGGCCTTCCTCTATCTATATTGTCCTCTCCCTCCTCCGTGCCCTCATCTTTCTTCTCTTTCTCTCTCCCCTTCTATCCCTTTCTTTTCCCCTTTTCCTCCCCCCTCTTTGCCCTCTCCTTCCTTCTATTTGTTGTACAGCAATTTCCTCCATATTGAAAAAAAATCCCATCCTGGAGAGAAACTTGTTAAGCTTCAGGAAGTTCTAGATGGGATGTTAGTAACTCACAAGTCCCAGGAAGTCTCTGAAGCTTACTAGAGTCACAAGCCCCCCCCACCCCGCCCACTCCACAGAGTTAAAGAAGGAGTAAGAACTGCTAGGAGACTCTCCGACCTGTCCTGCTGCCTTTAAGGCATGCAGACGACTCCAGGGTTGTGTGTCATGTCCTTGCACAGTTTGGGTTCTGGAACCTCAACTAGGGGTGACTAGAGAATGAAGGAAAAACTGACACAGGAGAGCTGGGGTCAAGAGGGTTGGGCTCTCTAATGGAGAAGCCTCGGGACCCCAGAAACTCAGAATGATTAGTTTATACAACTGAACAAGAAGGCAGGTCTGAAGGGAGGAGGTCCTCCCCTATCAGTGGACTTGGAAAGGTGCAGGGAGGAGATGAGGGAGGGAAGAGGGGGATAGGGAGGGAATGTGGGAGGGGGCTACGGCTGAGATACAAAGTACATAACCTGTGATTAATATAAAATAAAAGTGAAAAAAAACTCAAAAAAAAAAAAAAAGAAGGCAGGTCTGGCTGATCTTGGCAGAAGCAGGCTGTATAGGGGAGAAATCTTCAGGCCATAAATATGCTTTGGGAGCTATAGTAGACATTCTCTTCATGCACCATCAACCATCATTGGCACTTGGACAAGAGAAAGGCTTTGCCATTCCTCTGAGCCTCACCTAGAGAAGGCTTTGCCACTCCCAAAGGGCTGAAGCATTGGGGTCCTTGACATGGTCATTCTGTGTCATCAGCACATTCACTCAGGACTGCTCCTAACGGTCCAGCTTTTGTGAGTTATCACCCACACTGGGTTGGGCTTTTGGCAGTGCGGCCACTTTTGAGTGATCCATGCATGGCCTCTGTAAATACTGCCAGTAGACTCACTGCTTTACCAGGTTGGACTTGGGTGGTATCCTTACTATAGTCTGCTGTAGGCTCCCTAGCTGGGAGAACAGACAGTTTTCACACCTTCCTATGAAAAATGCTGCATAACGCCCTTCCCTCCCTTCCATACCTTCCCTCGCCCAATGCCAAGACTTCTCCCTAATAGCATGCCTCTTTCCTGTGACTCTCAAGCCTCTGATCAGCTCCTGGCTGGCTAGCTACGGGGGCCCCCTGTGTAAACACCTGCAAAGCAGTGTAGCTCAGAGTCCGGAGCACATGCTGTTTCTTCCAGTAGGACAGGCTGCTGGGCCCCCGTGCCTCTGCTATTCCCGTCAGCTGTGGGGCAGAGTTTCTGAGTGGCTCCTGTCAGCTGTGGGGCAGAGTTTCTGAGTGGCTCCTGTCAGCTGTGGGGCAGAGTTTCTGAGTGGCTCCTGTCAGCTGTGGAGCAGTTTCTGAGTGGCTCCTGCGTGGCATTTGGGTTTCACAGTCACTCTGGGGTTGCTGCCAGGACAAGGCCTCTGCCCGATCCCCCAAGTGATGCACTTCCAAGGCTTTTAAAAATAGAAATCTGTAAGCTGTTCCATTGCCAAGAAGCTGCAAGTTCCTGGCTCCCGGAGCCAAGGCCACGCTGGGAACTCAGCCTTGAAGCTTCTAGAGAAAAGCGAGCTCCACTCCTTGCGTCGGATGCTCAGTGGGCACCATCATTGCCTGGCTGAGTCATGGACCAGGCAGTGGTCACCTGCAGAGGCCAGCTGTCAGTACCATAATTACCCAGGATGATGGAGGTTGCCTTCCCATCCGTCTTGGCTAACAAGCCGGGCACACTGGGTGGAGGCTGCAAAGGGAGTGTAGAGCCTGAGCGCTGGGAACACGAGTGTGTGATGAAGTTGGGGCCACTGTGTTCCAGCCCTTTATCGTCAAAAAGAAGACACCAGGACCCATGCTGCCATACATCCAGGCAGGGTTTTGTTGTTGTTTTTTTTTTAAGAGGCTGGTTTTCTGTCAACTTGACTCAGAATCATCAGAGAGGAAGGAGCCTCCGTTGAGGAAATGCCTCCTTGAGATCCAGCTATAGGGCATTTTCTTAATTAGTGATCAATGGAGGAGGGGCCAGCCCATTGTGGGTGGAGCCATCCCCTGGTTGGTGGTTCTTGGTTCTATAAGGGAGCAGGCTGAGCAAGCCAGTGAACAGCACCCCTCCATGGCCTTGGCATCAGCTTGTACCCTCAGGATCCTGCCCTGTTTGAGTTCCTGTCCTGACTTCCTTCCACGATGAACAGCCAAATAAACCCTTTTCTCCCTAATGGAGGAAACCTTATGACAAAGGAGGAAGTGTTATGCATTTTCTTCTTAGATTCTTTTTGCGCAAATTTATTTTAATACAGATATACACATACACATTATACAATGACAATAGCCAGCCTTTATCCAGTAGAGCTCTGCCACACCCGGGTACCCTGAAGATCCTTCAGAGAGCCTAAGTAGGAGAGTCTTCGCCTAGCATACTCACTAAGGAGCACATTGACCAGTTAGTAACAGGTGAGTATTTCTGGGGGCTTTAATGTGGGTTCAGAACTCTGCTGGACTTCTTCGTCAGCTCTTCATCCTGCATAGGCAGCTCTGCCAACGTTTTGCCCACCTGCTCACAGACATCCGGGTTCTTAGAGACACATCGGTCCAGGCACATAGTCTTTGATCAGCCCTGCTTCCTTGTAGTGGGATAGCTCCCACTTCTGGTGGCAGGCATTGGCCATTCTTGTGCGAAGGTCATCCAGCATCTCTACCAGCCACCCCTGGGCAGCTACTGGTCTCTGAGCTGATCCATGTCGACCCAGCTCCGTGGAGCCTTCCCGACCGTGAGAGGCCACAGCCTGGGGCAGGTCATAGCTCGCACTGTGTCTCCATCCCCAGCTTTGGGTCAGGAGTGCAAAGTTTCTGGATTCCCAAGTAAATGAGGGAGGAAGCATCTTCTCAGATTTTTAATTCTTCTTTACTCTTCTGTGTCTGACTGTTGTGCCTGCATGTAGATCTCTGTACCATATGAATGCCTGGTGCCTGGGGAGGCCAAAGGCCTGTGGATTTCCTGGAACCTGAGTTAAGGACGGTTGTGAGGCACCATGTGGGAAACTAAGCTGGGTTCCCTTCAAGAGCAGCCAGTACTCTTAACCGCTGAGCCATCTTTCCAGCCCATGGCTTTTCTGAAGCTGAAATCTATGTTCTTACGCAGAATCAGGATTGATACGCTGTTGGATGTTGAGAGGAGGGGGCAGGGTAGGTTGAATGGATGACCCTGACACAAATCGGATTTATTCACTGAGGAGCATGATCCAGTTTTCTTGTAACCATCTCCTGTTTTCATATGGCAAGTGACTAAAGAGCATTTCTGTGTCCTTGGGAAGACTTCCTGAGGATTTTCTTGTGCCTGAAAGTTGTCTTGCAGAAGGAAATGAGTGTGAAAGTCATAAGACAGGTTTTACATTACTGATTCAGTAGCACTCTGTGGTGGTTTGAGTAGGCTATCCCACATAGCCTCGGGTTATTTGAACACTTGGGCTCCAGCTGGTTGATGTTTAGGGAGATTTTGGAGGCGTGGCCTTGTTGCCGGAAGTGCGTCAGTGGGGCGGTCATTCATAACCTACTCCCAATCTTCTCTCTGCTCCTTGTTTACAGCTAACGATGCAGCCTCTCAGTTTCCTGCTTAGGCTGCTTGCTGCCGTGCCCCCTGCCATTTATGGACTCTTCCGAAGGAACCATAAGACAAAATTAACTCGTTCTTCCATAAACTGCTTTTGGTCTTGGTGTTTTATCACAGCGACTAAAAAGTAACTAATGCAGGCTCCCTCCATTGAAATGAGATTGTTGATAAAAGGTCTCTCCAATAATTAAAAATATTACATATTGATCAGCCCGAGCCACATAGCTAGTCCATGTCTCAATAAATGCATTTTTTTAAAAGATTTATTTATTTTGTATACAATGTTGTGTTTGCATATACATCGGCATGTCAGAAGAGGGCACCAGATTGCAGTATAGATGGTTGTGAGCCACCATGTGGTTGCTGGGAATTGAACTCATGACCTCTGGAAGAGCAGCCAGTGCTCTTAACCTCTGAGCCATCTCTCCAGCCCTAAATGCAATTTTTTAAAAAGACGGCTGAGGAACTAGCTGAGTGGATAATGAACTTTCCATACAAGCATGCGAGCTGGGGTTCAGGTCCCTGGTACCCACAGAACAGCCAGGTACACGTGGCAGCTCACCTATAATACCAGGATATGGGGACAGGGATCCCTAGAACAAGCTGACTACACAGTTTAATCTGTAAGCTCTGAGTTCATCTAGAGAGCCTCAATGTTGGGAGGTTGGTCTAATGCTAATTACTGGCCCTCAAGATGTAGTTACTGCCTGCTGGACACACCCATCCTTGTTGGTGTAAACCTGCCTAAAACAGGTGATGGGTTCATTAAATGGCTTATACTTAGGCAGGGCAGAAAGGGGTAGGCGTGGCTAAGATTCCTGGGCTTTTGAGTCATGGGAGACAGAGAGACAGGAAGAGAGGAAGAAGGAGGACACCACGACTGGTTAGCCTGAAGAGGAAACCATATGGGGACAGGAGGAAAGACTCCAATAATGGCATGAAAAGGTCAATATGAAGAATAAAAACAAGAATTTATAAGATTATGGATGGAAGATAGGATGGTTAAGGCAGATGGCACTGGATAGGGGCTCAGAAATGGATGGTGAGGTGAGTCAGACAGCGTAGGTAGGAATATCTGCCTGGCCCAAGGTAAATAAGGCAAATATAAAATCTAACAGTTGTCTGTGTCTTATTATTTGTGATAGCAGGTTAGATAATACTGTCGTGATAATCACAGGGCTAATAATAAACATAATGTAGCCCAACAGTCGTTTTTAAATTTGCTACAACACCGCAATATGTAAGGCAGAAAGTGACTGAGGAAGCCTATGCCAACCTCTGGCCTCCAGACACATATGCATATATGTGCATACATGCCTACACACACGTGTGAATACAAATATACATCGTACACACATACACTATTTTGAAATGATTTTGTCACAGAGCGTGGACAGGACCCCTTTTGGTGACGAGCTGTGGCTCCTTCACTGGACCGCGAGCCTTGGGCCATGTTGTTGAAGGCGTCACTTGCTTTCTGCATCGGAATGAGAGGACATGGACAGTGCACACGGCTCCCCATGCAGGTTAGACCCACAGCATTTGGTTTGCCCTCCACCATCCACCCCACAGGAGGCTGGGCCCTGAAGTGGACTAAGAGCAGGGAACCATGACCTCTTATGGATATAAACACGTTTTTGTTTTGGCCCCAGGATGTGGGGCTGATTCAGATGGTCCACAGCAGCAGACTATTTGCCTTATGTGGGCTCTGAGAGGAGCTTTTTGCCAGCTGCAGATAGTTTAAATCTGAGGACTCTGGAGAGAGAGAGTAAATGCCAGAGCCCAGAGAGTGTGGAGATAGGAGAGAAAGAACAGGCTGCTGCTGCTTCCCCCACTTCAGCCATTGATGCAGTGAGTCAAGAAGTTGGAGATCTCCTGAAAGGAGGACTGGACTGGCTCCCGGGAACCCGACGGCCCTAGTCAGCAGGAAGCAGTTAAGAGAACTGCGGCCCCTCTCCCAGGAGCCCCTTCTCTCTCCTAACTGGTATTGGGGTGTTGGAAGGGATTGGGGTGGCGCAGGGAGAAACAGATAAAAGAAATGTAAATAAAAGAGCTTTAAAATCGAATGCCCACCATGAGCTTTCCTTCTCCTCCTCCCAGGAGCTGGGATTACAGGAGTGCACAACCGCACCAGGCTCATTGAGCACAGGAATTGAACACGGGGCTTTAGAAAATCATCTGTTTACATTGTGTGGTGGGGTATCCTGAAGTGTGTTTGCATGGTGCACATGTGGAGGTCAGAGGACGGTTTGGGGGAGCTGGCTCTCTGCCTTGACCACGTGGGTCAGGGATTGAACTCAGGTGGTAGGTTTGGTGGCATAGAGCCTTCCTTTATGCCCCCAAGCCATCCTGGTGCCCTCCACAGTAACCTAAAAACAAAACCAAAGCCCCTTCCCACTGCTTCTTTCTTGGGTTTTTTTTCATTTTTTTAAAAACAAGTTGTCTCACATTTTCCTGGGCCCTCCAAATTACTGCTAGAACTGAGCAGTGAGTTCTGGAACCTTCATGAGAGTTTGTCACACAGAGATGGGAAGGTTGTGACTCATCGGGTCAGGATCAGGGTTGGGATTGGGACAGGGACAGGGACAGGGCCCGGGAATCTTGCTTTTCCAAGGAGCTCCGGGGCACTCTGCACTGAAGGACCTCACTTTTGTGGTGAAGGCACTGAGCCCTGAGATCTGTTTTAGTCTCTCCGGTAATTCAGGGCTCAACTCCTCAGAGAGTTTAGTCTGAGTCAGGAGAGGCATGGCATTCACAGCTCGCTCTCTGCATGCCATAGGAACTCTCTCAACCCTTCTTCAGCTGAACTGTAACCCGCCGGACCTCCTGTCTGCTTCTTCTCTGGTTGTTAACAATGGCCCTTTACAATTCCACCGCAAATCCTGTTGTTTTACTGACAAAACAGGGAACTGATCCCAAAGGCAAGTTGAAGTTCCAGGATACCCACAGCACTCTGTCTTTCACAGACCCTACCCTCACTCGCTGGGCCTGGAAACACCCCAAGACAGGAGCTGGGCTGTTCCTGTCTCTTTTGCCCCCATCTCAGCAGACCCTCGGTCTGCAGGCCCCTGTAAGGCTCGCGGGGTGCTCCGCTCAGCATATTGTCTGTGTACCTTTGACCCTGAACCCTGACATGGTTCATGGCCATGCTCTTCCAGACTTTTCTTCCTTTTCTCTGTCCCCAGCTTCCTAGTTCTGTTGCTGGTTTGCTGTCTGCTTTACCCCCTTGACCCCATTTATTCTCTCTGCCTGCTCTGGCAAACAGTCTAGGCTTTCCTGGTGTTTTGCTCCAACATCTGGAACCAAAGCACTGTCAGCTGGGGCCTTACTTCAGCTCTGCAATGGTAGCCTCTGAAATCTGCCATCACCAGGTCCCGCTTATGCTGAATTTCATCTGGACTCCATATGGTGGAAGGGGAGAGCCAAATCCAGCAGGTTGTCCTCTGGAACACACACATACACACACACACACACACTTTCCAGTGTTACAAAAATACAACAACAAAGAAGCCAGGAGATACCCAGGCGGAGAGAGAGGAGCCAGAGCCAGACCTGGAATGTAGGCACGCTAGTTTCTGGCACTAAAATCCTTTCCAGAAAATTCCTTGTTTCATAAGCACAGAGAGACCCCCCTCACAGGGCCAGCTGACGTACCTGAGTTCAGCTCCTTCTCGCCCCCGTTCCTAACTTCTCTCCTCTCATTACCCCAACCAGCGGCCCTCATAGCTTCATTGTGCTGTACCAGCCAACCATTGCTGCTCACATGCATGTACTTGTGCCCTGTAGTTTGAACACTCTTTCGGTACAGAGGCGTTGTGTTTTATATATTTCCTTCCATCCAGTTCACTTAAGTCTTCAGCCCAGCCACCTCAGCATGTGACTGTATGTGGGCACAGGCCTCTCCCCCAGGGCAGGGGTCCTAGAGTGACTAACCAACCTCCCGAAGGCAGAGCTACTGTGGCTGTAACCAGGAGGGCTGGTGACATTTCCACTCCACACTGCCCCTGCACTCCACATGGAGTCAGATCTGTAACTTTCACGAACACCAAGGAACAGTCCCAAATACGCTTGTTCTCTTAAGATGCGCAGCCCAAACCTTAGGTTTGTTCTCTGACAGCTGTAAACCCTAGACATTGTTTTTTTATTAAAGAGAAATACGGGAACCTGATCGCTGCCATGTTCTAGGCATCCTCCCCTAGAAATGTGGTCCAGATGCAAGGGAGCAGAAGTGGCTCAGATGGCTGACCTGAAGAGGGCCCCATCAGGGCTCTGTTAGAACTTTGCTGGGCCCTAGATCCCTGTCCCCACTCTGGTATTTAGGGTTCTATTTTATGGGTGTTGGTACAAAAGTATGTTAATATTTATACATACATTAAACCACATTCCCCACCCCCCATGTCGCTTTTCTTCCTTCTGGTGTTAAAGAAAGGAAGACTGTCGAGTGTCTGAATCACGCTGTGGACCTGAGCACTGTGCAGTGAGGCCTCGTGGTAAGCTCGCTGCTGTGAGGGACCCTGGCTTGGAGCTCTAAGGCCATCTCTCCTGGGGCAGACAGGCTGGTTTAGACTCAGCAAGCTGGGGGAATGGATTCCACCCTGAAAAGGTAGGCAGCCAGATTTGGTTTCCAGAGGAAGGGAGCCTGGCATCGTGGTGGTTTGGGCTCCTCTGAATGCAAGGACTAGATTGAGGACTGGCTGGAAGCTATCCAGCTTTCTCCACATGTTTCACGAGGGTGCTTGACTCCTGTCGACAAGGCAAGGTAGTCCCAGGGGCTGGGCCTGGAGGACAGATGTCGTCAATTCCTGGCTGGTAAGAAAGATGCATTTGCTAGGGCAAGAGGCAGGGGCAGGCATTGTGTCCTGCATCCCAGGGACTGGCAACTTAGCTAGCGTGGGTCTCCACTTTCTTTCCCTCACCCAGCCTGGACTTCAAGAAGATAGGATCCCAAGTTGTCAAAGCTGAACATGACCTTGAACTTCGGATCCTTCTACTCCTACAGCCTGGGTAGTAGGCTTCCTGGCACCTACTACCACATCTCCCGTATGCAGTGCTAGAAATGGAACTCGGGTCTACATGCTAGCCAGGCACTCTCCTCAGAAAAAGTTCTTTCTGGTTGATGTTTTACTGCCGTTCGTTTACCTATGAATGGGGCAGCTGAGAGCAAGGCCTGCGGTTTCAGACAGCAGGTGGCGCCCCGGAGCTGCCGGCGGACTGTGGGAGAAAGCCTGCAAGAGAGCCGGGGGGGGGGGGGGCGACCAGCACTCCAGGGGAGGAGGCAAAGGGAGACATCCTGGTGGCAGGCGGCTGGGCATCTGGGTCTGCAGGAGACACCAGGCAGGGTTAGGTCTAGCAGAAGCAGCGCTGGGAAAACAGATCCGAAGCAATGATTCGTCCCCTCCTGGCCCACCTGTGGGAGGCACCCCCTGGCCTTGGATAGGCTGCTCAAGGCCCCCAGAACTGCGAGGCTCCGCCCCTCCCCTTGGTTAGGGGCCCGCAGAACCACGCTAGGGGTCTACCTCT
The DNA here is from genome assembly GCA_028658305.1 of Pachyuromys duprasi. Classification (NCBI taxonomy): domain Eukaryota; kingdom Metazoa; phylum Chordata; class Mammalia; order Rodentia; family Muridae; genus Pachyuromys; species Pachyuromys duprasi. The sequence continues at coordinate 44,521,712 of CM053749.1, read as the reverse complement.
GAAACCAAATGCGAGAACCCGAAGGATCCCACAGATCTTCGCCCCTGCCTCCCAGCCCCAGCCTAGCAGCCCACTCGGTGGTCTTGTTTTTAATTAAAACAAACGTGGCCCTTTCTGCAGCTGAGGACAAGCCCCAGATGAGAACCATCAGGGCAGATGGGCCAGAGAAACAAAAGAGCCAATGCTTAGAAAGCCCAGGGCAAAGACCAGCAGGGCAAATACTGCCTATTAAGTACACACACAGAAACGGTCGCTAACAGTGCCGGCCTTTGATAAGAGCTGGGCGGCTCAGCTTCGAGCAAAGCAGTCGCGAAGACAGCTGGAAGCACAACAGAGCAAGAAGTCCGGCCAGAAGGCCTGCATCTACCTCTTCACAGTTTACATGGGTGGGAGCAAAAGCCCAGAGAAGTTACGGAGCGCGTTAGGGATCCTGCAGCAAGTGGCAAAACACAGACACTCAAAACGGGAATCTGGAATTCAAGACTGGGCTCCTCGCCAGTCCAGAGTTCTCTGCGGCTCGTCGTGCCGCTCAGAACCTGTGTTGGGTCTGCACATCTTCCTTCTCCATGGGAGGCCGAAGGGAGGGCAACCTGAGCCTACAGGCGCCAGACCACTTGGGCTAGAGTTTAATGAATGGCTCATGCCACGAGTCTGAGAAGCTTTCTGGTGGCCTGGACTCGGATGTTAGCCTTCCCTGGATGGTTTCCACCATTCCCATCATTCCCGTTTCACAGACGAGAGAGTCCTCACAGACTCTGCAATTACAGGTGTGAGTGCTCTTGCTTGGTTCCCTTGCCCAGTGTGGGCAGCAGAGTGGTGCTCTGTGGTGGGGTGAGATAGCCAGACCCTACCCTTCTCTTGTGGAGGAAGTTGTGGAGGAAGTTGTTACACACCTCCCTCTTGGTAGTGACAGGTCACCCCTCTCTTTCATTCAGACCCACAGCCCATGTCTAATCATGAGACACTGGCCCAGCAGCCCATGCTGACCTTGACTTTCTGATGCCCCTACCTCTACCTCCTGAGTGATGGAATTACAGGTGTGTTCCACCATCCCTGTTTTTATGTGGTGGTGGGGATGGAAGCCAGGGCCTCTGGTTTGCTAGGCAAGCACTCTGCCAACCGAACTATGTCATTCATTTTCATGACATTCATTCATTTTAATAGTAATCTGGTTGCTGTGTGGAGCGCAGGCAAAGAAAATGGTTAAAGTCAACTTAGCAGGACTCTGTGTTGCTCTGGATGTTTCTGGAGTATATTATGGGATGGCGATGGCATTGGAGTGAAGCAGATTGCTTCCCCATAATGTAGGTAGGCCTCATCGGATTGACTGAAGGCCCGGATGGAACAAAACCTGACCCTTCTCCTTCAAACAAGATGGAAGTCTAGTCTATGAGTCTGTGTGATGGCCTCAGGACTGAATGTGGCATCAGCTCATGCCTCTCCTCCAGGTTGCTGGCACAGCCCATAAAGACTTTGGACTTGCCAGCTTCCAAGACGGTAAGAGCCAGCTCCTTGAAATAAATCTCTGCACAGCCTGTTGCTTTTGCTTTTTTATTTCTCTGTAAGAGAGGGGGGCAAAAAGGGCAGGGAAGTGGGGGGGGGCTTCTGGCTCAGGCTACAGGTGACAGTGAGATGCGGCACCATTTATTTTTATGGTCAGACCGATGTCCTAATACTTTTATCTCATGTAGCATGCGCTCCCTTTGTTTTTGAGACAAGCTTCCCTACATAAAGCTAGTCCAGGCTACCCCGGCTGAAGATCCTTCTGCTTCAGCCTCTTGCTGCTGCCACTACATGCCTGTGCTACCATGTTTGGCTTCCATGTGCCTTTCTTTTTCTAGAATCGTTTACCAGGATTTACCAGGTAAAATTTCATTTTGCCTATAACCATAGCATAGGTTTGAGAAGGAAGAACCACTGAATTTAAGTGAAATCTGTGATGTCAACCCGTGTTCAAACAGTCTAGCCTGGGCTGCAGGCTCTGGACCTGGCTGCGTCAGAGGATAATAGAATGCAGATGCCAGGGCAGTCTGGGCTCTGGGACAGGCTCTCTGCATCGTCTGTGTTCGTTCTTGGGCTCCTAGAACCCATCGGCATGATCCTCTTGATTCCTTTGCCGTAACCACCCTTCATTCAGAACTCCCTGACCTACATTGCTCATCCATGTGATGAGGAGCTGCCACTTCCATCAAAAATGTTTTCTTTTTATTACTCTGTGGGTGTGGCGTTGCCTATGTGGTGATTAGGGGCCACTTGTGACGGTCGATTCTCCCCTTCCGCTATGGGCATCTGGGGTTTGAACTCATACCATCTGGCTTGGTAGCAAGGGCCTTAATCCGAGAGCCATCTTGCAGCTGTCCACCCTTCACTTCCATTTTACAAGCAAGGCTGGCTGCACTCACAGCCGCTCGCTGACTTGCCCAGTCACCGGCTACGAAGCAGAACTCCCCCAGTGGTGCTCACTCCACTTCCTCCTGGGGTGGGTGTGCTCTTCTCAGTCCACCTGAAGAAGGGGACAGCCCACACTCTGCATTCTCTGCTGCAAACAGTGAAGGGTGAACCCCAAGTGTGTCTCCAGCATGGTGGCAAATGATATCTTTAAAAAGTGGCTGAAGGAGTGATAACCTTCCTGCGGAAGTTTTGGGAAGTGTGTTAAGAGATTGGGAGCAAGTTTTATTGAGGAGCTTCAAAGCACTCTGTGGCCTGCCCTGTGGTAGGCAGGGGGTCCCCTCCCCAACTGGAGGCCTAGGCCTGGCTAGTCCCCATTGTATCAGCCTTCCTTTGATGTTGGAAGAGCCAATCCATCTCTTTCATAGCACTACAAAGGAGCCTCCTAATTGCTTTGTTTAGACAGCCTCTTTTCCAAATATTAAACATTGGGCCTTCCCAGGCCCCCAGGCTTCTAACATCATCCAGGTCCTTGCAAAGTGCTCTCCCACATGCGGTGGGTTGGCAGCCTCTCTGCCTCCCTGGGCAGATCTGGACACGTCATCCCGTGATCTTCCCACAAGCCTGTGGCTCTCTGGACACAGCCCTTCCTTCTGGAGCAGGCTGGAGGTTTAGGGCGATGTTGACCTTGTCTTCAGCCTCAGCCTTGGAGAGCCCAGGGGGAACTCTGGGACTCAGGGTGTCTGCCATCTCTTTGTCCTGAGTGATGGTAGATACAGCTCTGGCTGGGTTATCTGCTGTCCTTAGGAGCACTCTAGGTTCTCTTCTTCCTTCTGTCATCACTCATCCTGTAGCAGGTCCGTGTGAAGGGGGAGAAATCAGCTCCTGTGCCCCATCTATGGTTAGTGACACCCCCTGCTGAGACCTCTCCTCTGGCCATGTGGACTTTTCATGTGGGCATAGTGTCCCTATGCCACTTGCATTGTGCTCCTGTCTCCTGCCCTGCTGTCTCCATGGTATACGTTGGTTCCAGAGACACACTACAGTATGAGCTGCTCCTCACAGACCTATTCATCCGGCTGAGCAGCAAACAGTGTCGCATTCCCACCAGGACAGTCAGGAATGAAGGCAGAGCCCTTTCCTGTTTAAGCACATCCCACCACCATTTACGATAAAGAAAACCCCACACATTTTCTGAAGTAGTGTTCGACTCCCCGCCCCCACCAAGCTTAACAAGGGACAACAGCCAGTCCAGTTCACTTGCACCTCTCCTACAGGCCACACTGTACCACACCATACATCCCACCATGAGGTCTTCAGGCTCTTGAGGACTTAGCTGTACAAGCCTTGTAGAGAAACAGCCCCTCAGCCACATCTAATGTTTTTGAATGCTTCAAGAGTCCAGCTGGCAGGGGCCACACCACCCCCGTGGTTGGCCTGCAATGGGTTGTTTGGATCAGGATGGTCAGCAGAGACTTGAAAGAGCTGGATGAATGTGGTTTTGGTGGAGGTGTTGAGTGGTGGCTGGTCAGAGCGCAGAGCATTCTCGTTTTTTTTTTTTTTTTTTTTGTCACTGTTCTGACTTCCCACCAGTATCAAGGACTTCTAGTGACCCTAACACTAGCTCCATATCCATATTCTCCACAAACCTGCTTTGTGCCACATACCTTCCCAGTAATTCTCATACCTGTCATGAAGAAGGCTCATGTGAAGAGGAAACTGAAGCTCAGTGTTGGGTCCGCTGATGTGTTATTTCTGACTTTTGCTAAATTACAACTCCTTTCTACCTCAGTTGCCCTCCCTGCTGTCAGTAAAGAGCTAATGGGCCATGGCTCAAAAGTTGTAGAAAATGTCAGGAATAGAAAGTAGCCCCTGCTTCCCTTGGTGTTTCTAGGCAAGTTTCAGTGCACTGACCACTTCCCATGCAGCTTTTGTACTTGAAGCCAGTGCAGCTGAATTCTCAGTAGCCGAGTACAGCCTAGAGTAGAAACTTTAAAACTTGGGTCGTGACTTGGCCTGCTATGTGCACCAGGGGTCCAGGAGTGAAGCACAGAAGAAAAACACCCGTGTCTGTATGAACTGCACAGGTTTGGGCCCAGCAGGAAGCATTGAGGTGCCAGTGTGTGTTTACCTGGTTCTGCCTCCCACTTCCTGCTCCTCCTTCTTCACCCTGGGCGGAAGGTCAACAGTCCTTGGGGGAAGAATAGTCCCTTTGTGTTTTTTTCCTTTCTTCCTGTGCCTAATTAAGAATTATGCTTGGGAATCAAGCTAATTAATCTCTGCAGTTCGGGGAGGGATCAAGCTACTCCTGCTATCAGTGTTGATCAATAACCCGCTGCTCAGAGTCTGAAAGCACACCCGCTCCTTTCAGCCTTTAATGAGGACAGGGCAGGATAGCCCCACGGGCTTGGATGGAGGCCAGGGGGCAGGGCACCTGGCCTGACAAGAGAGGAACTGGGAGAACTGAGCTGGGATGTGGGGAATGAATCTGGGGAACTGCTTTCCATGGCTACCCTATTATGAGGTGGACCCCCGCACGACAGCTATCTGATGATGTCCAAGGCCCTGGAGATCAGGAGTCGGGGGGTGGGGTGGGGTGGGAGATACAACTTCATTACAAGCTATGGGCACCATCTATGAGGGTGATCGAGACTATTACAAAGGCAAGGGAAAAACCATTGTGACAAGTTGGCCAGAACCAGAGAAGAGGTCCTGCCAGCAGCCTTCTCCAGGGCTGTCACATCAGCCCAACAAGAACCATGGCTGCAAAAGGCCAGGGACATGAAGGAAGGCACAAAAACACAGATGGCTCCTAGGAACAAGGAGTGAGAACTTGCTCTGAGAGCAAGAGACTGGCCTGATTAAAGCTTCCAGAAGATTTCTGCTGTCTCCTGGTGGGTCTTCAGGCTAAATCTCCACACTCAAGGTGGCTTTTGCCACCAGAGGGGAAAACACAGCATCCATTTCCCACGGAAACTATGAGGAAATCAAAATTGTAACCAAAAGGTGCAGCCTGTAGCAAGCCAGGGTAGTTTAAGACCTGGAGGAGCCAGATCCAGCATCAGCATAAAAATATATTTAAAGTTTAATTGCCAAGTAAAATTTGCAAATATCTGTATATATGCTTTACTGCATGTAAGCAAAATGCTTTGGAATATGTATATAGAATGGCTCAGTTGAGCTACTTAGCATATTATTATTTCACATTCTTATTTTTTTCGTGAGAATACTTAAAAATCTAAATTGCTGTACCACTGAGGTATGTAAATAGATTAGCTGTCCATTAATAATGAATGAAAAATTTAGAGGCCTGTAATCTCAGCACTGGGGAGGCTAAGGCCGAAGGAGTAAGAGTCCAAGGCTAGCCTTCACTACACAGCACGTTCTAGGCCAGCCTGGGTTAAATGAGACCCCATGTCAAATGCAATGACAGCGATAGAAGCAGCTGAACTGATAAAAAAAAATATATAGTTTGGACACATAATAGAATTTTGCTTGTTTTTCAAGACAGGGTTTTTCTGTGTAGCCCTGGCTGTCCTGGAACTCACAGAGATCTGCCTGCCTCTGCTTCCCAAATGCTAGGACTAAAGGCGTGTGCCACCACCCAGCTTGAAACATTTTTAAATTAAAAAAAGTTATTTTGGGGGTGTGGAGAAGCACCGTAGCACACCTGCTGAGACTAGCTGTGAAAGGACGAGGCAGAGGAGTCAGTTCTCTGCTTACACTTTGTGGGTTCCAGGGCTTGAACTCGAGTCAGCAGGCAAGCTTTCTTGCTAGACATCTCATCAGCCCCTGAATCCCATTTCTTTGTACGCTAATAAGTGACACACATGCTGTGCTCAGCAGCATGTTACATACTAGCAGGCCTCGGGCTTGTTCTCACCCGAACTTCTGGACCCTCTGGCTAACGGCTCCCCCACTCCAGCCCCCACGAATCATTATTTCATCATTCTGTTGTGTCCAAGTTCTGCTTTTATAAGACAGAATGTTACAGGTTTCTGGCTTACTTTCTCCTTTGTTAAGCCGAATGAATGTTCCACTGAGTTTTCTTTAATTCATTTGTTGATGGACATTTAGGTTTGTTTTGCATGTCTTGGCTGTTGTGAACAGTGCGGAAGTAGACACAGGTATGCAGCTGTCTCTTCATGCACTAAACTTGGTTTCTTTAGATGTATTTCCGGCAATGGGATTGTGGGATCATCTGATAAAGTAGTTTCTTCTTTCTTCTCCCCATCCCTCTCCTTTCAATTCCAACCTTGTACATGCTAAGCTTGCATTTTATTGCTGTCTGTTGTTTCTAAACAAATGGAGTCTACCAAGCACTGTGATGCACATCCAGCACTTGAGAGGCAGAAATGGATCTCTGAGTTTTAGCCCAGCCTGGTCTCTACAATGAGTTCCCAGCTAGCCAGGGCTATGTAGTTTAAAACCTCAAAATAACAAAAGAAATAGTCTCAGGCTAGAGATGGCTCAGTGGTTAAGTGCACTTCCCGTTCCTCAGAGGACCAAGGCTGGTTTCCAGCTTACATGTTGGAGGTTACAACTGCCTCTAACTACAACTCCAAGGGATTCATAATCTCTGTTCTCCAAGGACACCTGCACAAGTACACATACCCACAACATACAAACACACCCGAATAGAAACTAAAACCTACCAGTCCTGTCTTAGCTTCTCAAGCAATGGAACTAGTGGAGGTACAACTAACATGCCTGGCTGGTATTTTTAATTATTTTCATTTCGTTTTGCCCGCTTATGTAGCTGTGTACCATGAATGCAGTGCCCAAGAAGGCCAGAAGAGGGCAACAGATCCTCTGGAATTGGAATGAGATGGTTAGGAGTTGCCATGTGGGTGCTGGGAATCAAACTTGGGTCCTCTCTAAGAGCACTGCTGAGCCATCTCTCTAAAACCTTTTTTTTAAAAGGCAGAGTTGTCTTCACATTCTTTCTTCATGACTATGGCTTTGTGGCACATTTTGGATTATTTTGTGATGGCTCCACATTTTTTTTTTTTTCTGTTTAAGACCATTCTGGTTGTTAGGGACCTTTTGTGGTTCCACAAACTTGTTAAAATTACATCATAAAGTACAGAAAAAAAAAAGTTTAAAAGCACCATATTACACCTTAAAGCTTCAATATTCGTGTTTGTGTGTGCATTTACCATGGTGCATATGTACAAGTCAGAGGACAATTTGCACTACCTTTTTTTTTTCCCCCTAACACACGGGTCCTGGTTCCTGAACTCAGGTTCTCAGCTGCAGCAGCAAGTACCTTACCCCACTAAGCTACCTAATCAGCCTGAAGGCTGCTTTGGTTATTTGGAGTCTTTCATGGTTCAATTCAATTTTTAAGATTTTTTTTTCTATTTCTGGAAAATATCTTTGAAATTTTATTGGTAATTGTGTTGATTCTATAGCTGAGTAGTAGGAATATATTAATATTTTTTTCTTCTCAAAAACCAAACATACGGTATATTCTTGTGCCTCTTCGATGTCTTTCCTTAATGTTTTAGTTTTCAGTTTATGGGCTTACAGCCAAGATATTTTGTAACAGTCCTGCTGTGTGGAGGGCTGTTTATTTGATAACTGTTAGTAGGTGTAAACATGGATGTTTTGTATGTTCATTTATGATCTGCAACTTTGAGACAGGGTCCCATCTACCTCCGACTGGTTTCCAAGTCATTGCATGCTGAAGACAACTTGGAACTTTTGATCTTCCTGCCTCTACCTCTTGAGGCATGCACCACTGCAACCACTTCACCTGGTGATGATGCTAAGGACTAGGCCCTTATGAATACATTTTAGAGTGGACCTTGCTGTGACCATGTCCTAGACTTCAGCAGAACCTTAGGACTGAAGACACTCACAGGGCAACACCCAAGTGAGGAACTAATGTGGCTTGTCCACTCTCCATCCAGAAGAGAGGATCAAGTCCTGTGAAGGGCACCAGAACACCAAGCATAGCACCCACAGGGGTTGTACCTAGATTTACTCACCGAAGCCCACTGAAGTACAGGTTTTCTTCTGGATGCACAGGTCCACTGACTATGCAGAGCTTGGAGGAAAGCACCGCATACTCTGGAGCACCACCAGGCCGCTAAGATCCACTTCCATCCAGGGACTACCGAAGACCCTTGGTTTTGTTTTGTTGTGTAGGGCCTATTGGAAGCCACGGTGGTTTTAGCTTTGAGGCCTCTATTCGAGGTTAGCTTTTGGGGAGCCTGCTGTTAGCTCTGTCACCGGGTGGCTGCAGTGCTCAGAGGCCTCAGCACCCACCCAGTTTTGCGATAGGCACATCTCTCTGCTGCTGACACCTGGAGGGCTGTGCACGTCTTTCTAAGAGCAGAATGACGGTTCATGGTTCTCTACCCTCTTCACTGTGCACTCTTCTCAGATATCAGGACTGCACAATGGCCTGAAGGCCATTCTTGCCCACTTAGTCCCTCCAACAAGTTCTCTACTACTTATAACTTGTCCCTGGCAAATGCTTCCTGGGAACTCAGGTCGACAGCACTACAGGTACTGGCTAAAGCCTACAGGTTCACTCTACTCAGAGATTTGCTTTTGAAAAGAGTATTTTTATTTTACATCCTTTGGTGTTTTGACTGCATGTGTGCGTGTGAGGGTGTTGGATCCCCTACAACTGGAGTCACAGGGGTGAGCAGTCATGTGGGTGCTGGGAATTGAACTGGGGTCCTCTGGAAGAGCAGCCAGTGCTCCCAACCATGCAACCATCTCTCCAGCCCTGAAAGATTTGTTTAAAAACAAAAACAAAACAAAAAAACCCTTCAGCCAGTGTGGCGGCACGCACCTTTAATCCCAACACTTCGAAGGCATAGGCAGGCCCATCTCTGAGTTTGAGAACAGCCTGGTCTACACGGCAAGTTCCAGAACAGCCAGGGCTACACAGAGAAACCGTTTTGAAAAAACCCAAACCAACCAAACAAACAAATCTTCCGTAAGACAACAATGGCAAGTAGAAAGCAGCGCCACCTTTCCCTGCAGAATGTAGGCTCCCGCAGACACAGGCTGCCAGTTCCTGGGCTTACAAGTCACTCCCACAGTGCGGCTGAAGAGGAATCACCCAGGAGCTAGTTAAAATACTATTTATTTTAAAAATATTCATAATTTATTGAGTACTTACTATGTGATAGGAACCATGGTAAGAGCTTTCCATACATTGTTTCATTCAATACTTACATAATTCTTGTACAGATCTCCATTTTCCAGATAAGAAAATGGAGTTAATTAGATGTTGAGCTTGGATTTGAATCAACTGACTGATGCCAAAACTAACTCTTTAGCTAAACACGCACACACACACACACACATTCACTCTCTCTCTCCTCTCTCACCCACCCCTTATGTGATGTCTATTTAAAATAACTTGAGTTTCTACGGAAGAAAGAAAATCCTGAGTGGGAAACACATAGAGAAAAACAAAACCACAAAGTTGAACCCCTTAGACACTATACAGATAATTGAAGACAGGTAGGGTTTTTGTAGGAGAAGTTTTAAGTCTTGACCTGCTCCAAGTGCTTCTGGACACAGGATTTTTCTGGGCTCGTTATTACAAACCTGTTGATGAGGTAAAGTGACTAATTCCCCAGATCTATCTGACTTCTAACATCAGATATTTACTTCCTATATGGAGCTTTAAGGTTATCATTTTGTATAATATCAAACCAGTTAATATTTCTCAAATAACATAAGAAGCAAAATGATCTGCTGGGCCTTACATGAACATCACATCTCAAAATCTCAAAAAGAAGTGATCTGCCAGGATCCCAAGAGGACTCAGCCTGGCCTCTTTATGCAAAGGACCTCCAGAGGTCCCTGTCTCAGGCTTCCCATGAAGTTCTCATAGAAGCGATGCTTGCATGCATGTATGTATGCATGGATGTGGTATTAAAAATGGATGACAGAACTTTCACTAATATTGCCGTCTCGCCATTAAGGCAGGTTTGCTTGCTTGCTTATTTTGTGTTGGAGGTGAGAGAAGAGACACGTGAAAAAAATGTGAAGGTGCTTTGAGGGCTGTTAACTTAAAAACCCTCATCTGAGCCCTTTCCTACTCTCTTCATTCTTCTCTACATCTGCAAGAGGAGATTTTCCTTACTATGGACTTCTGCTTGTTTGACCTTCAGGAACAGACTTAGGAGGAGGGGCAAGAGGAGCACTGTGTGGGCAGCAATGAGTCATCTGAGCTCTCCCAGCCCAGCCTGTCCTTCAGGGCCACCCTTAAGCACAGTTAGTGCAGACAGGAAGAGCAGTTCCAGCCTTTCTGGGAGACAGGAGATAGAGAAAAGAAAACGAAATACATTATTCTGTGGGAAACAGGTGTAAAAAACTCACTAGTTTACTATGTTAAAAAAAAAAGGATGGCACATTTATTGCTACATAAATGTTATATACATACTGTGTTTTCTGTTACAGTGACAGAAAAAAATTTGAACTTCTTGCTGCTGGTTGAAAAGGTTTATCAATAATACCTTGAATTTGACACAGGATACAAATCTGCAATAAACCAACAATGAAAACTGGGGAACAAGGTGAAAAGCAGCTCATCTCCAACAATTCGCTCTCACAATACTCCATAGGAACTACAAGGTATACTAGAACCTACTATGCTCTTAAAATGCTATTGTAAATTTCTGATATTAATGAACAGGTTATGGTAAATAACCCTACATTTTCTTTAACTACCTAATATAATAAAATAAAGTAAGAAACTTTTTACTGAAAACTTTTGATTTCAAAAATCTAGAAAGAGTAATATTTAGAATTCAAGAAATTTTCTTACAAGATTATTGTATAAAAGACTAGCTACAGTGAAAAATAAGCCAAATGTCTTTTCTTTCTATTTTCTGAAGGAAAGCTTCTGGGCATACTGCAAAGTCTAATACAGCGAAAAAGACAACAAGCTCTGAAGAAGAAGGCCAGGCCGTGGCTTATGTTCACTCACACATCATAAGCAACAACTTCTGATTTAGCTGATTAACACTGAAATGAAGAACAAGGCCACAGAGAAAGTCTGATGTAACTGGAAAACATATGCAAATTAAAGTATGCAAATTAAGTCCACTAAGTTCACCAAAGACTGACTTGTTAGAAAAAGTCCTGATGGAGAATCTGAAGTGCTGTCTTAAAGGTTTTTGTTCTTTCAAATTCTCCGGAGTCTGTATGTTACAGACGACTTGGGATTTTTCTTCTGTGTGCAGATTGCCACTGACACTGGCTCTAAGGAGTTACTTAGCCAAGACCATCATGTTCAGCATGTTTTTCTCTCCCAGGGCTGCTGTGGTGGAAGACAGATTTCATGGAAGTTCAAAGTGATTATTGTGTCTTAAAAACAACTGTAAAGGATTAGAGACACAGGGTGCAGTAATGCATAATGCTAAGATGGACTGACAAGTACAGCTCAGGGTTAATCTAGCTCTTCTTGGGGTGGGAGCAGGTGGTTTGCAGGTGATGAAATCACCCTCCTGCCCCACCCCCACTCACCAGCCACCCAAAGGACAGAGATGTAAAGGCTAGGGATAAGGAAACGTGACCATTGCTCTTGAATTCCATAGGTAATTAGCCTTGGAGTGGTAGAGTGCATTCACCACACTGCCTGTCCTGGTGACTACTGGGCTTTGTTGCGCTCACCACGATCATGGCCTGAAAAGTCAACTTTGTATTGTATTGAATGCATTTTGTGCTTACTTAATAGCTAACACTTTACAAGTACCATATTATGTAGTACTTACTGCTTGGAAAACAAAGCAATTTCTAAAAGGTAGACTCTCCCTTGTAAGTTACACTTCTTGCTATTATAGCTTTACTATGAAACCTAGAAGCCTGAAAAGTCTTACGTGATTATTAGAAATAAAGCAATGTTTATTTGGGGACAAATCCAGAGGACAAAATTTCCCCTTTCAAAATCTTAGCTAGGCTATGGTCACAGATGGTGTCTGCTTATCACTGCAGGGACATGAACAAAGCACACAGGGCTGCAAGGAGGGTTCTGGACTGTGACCATAAACTATGCAGACTCAGATCAAATATAACATTCACAAAGAGAAAATAAAAATGAGTGAAAAAACAAGAGAGAAATGCTATACCAAGTAATATTTTCCTATTTCATGGAAAACACTATTCATATGGCGAAGGTCGGAGAGGGCAACAAAGGACTCCCTTCCTTTTTAAGACACTAACAGGTATGCCGGGAATGCTAAGGGCCAATGGTTGCCACTGCTTCGTGAACAGCTTTAACAATGCTGGCATCAGCTGAATGTAGATCAGCTCCCCACGTGAACTTTTTCCCTTTATATGTAGACCTCACAGTTCCATTACAATAAATAAAATTTGTAGTTACAATGCATTTGTCAATTCAGTTTAGGCACAAGGCAACTTCCACGCTGAGTGGAGAGATGAGACAGTCTTTGATTGTGCAGAAGCGACACATTGCTCACAGCAGAATGATATGCTGCGAACACCTCACGGGCCGACGTTCTCTGATGAGTTTCCTATCCTCACTTCTGAAGAAGTGCTGACTGGTTGCTTTGATCATAGGATTACATATGAGTTTCTTGCTTCAAGTGTTTTGCTTTTTCTTCTCCCTTCTGTCAGGTTTGTGTCTCCAGATAATCTGAGTTGTCCAAGTCTTTATGAGGAGAGGTCACCTTCTATCTAGCCTACTGATGGCTCTGGAACTGTGGCAAGGAGAGAAGAGGATAGTACATAATTATTAAAAATAACACCACTCTTGCATTTGGTTTGTGAGTATTTTATTGAGTGTTTTTGCATCAATGTTCATAATCTGGAGGTTTCTCAGAAAACTGAGAATGGATTTTCCTCAAGTCCCACTCCTGGGCATACACCCAAACAATGCTCCACCACAACACAAGGACACTCGCTCCACTATGTTCACAGCAGCTTTATTCATAATAGCCAGAAACTGGAAACAACCTAGATGTCCCTCAACCAAAGAACGGATAAAGAAAACGTGGCACATTTACACAATGGAATACTACTTACTCAGCTATGAAAAACAAGGACATCATGCAATTTGCAGGCAAATGAATGGATCTAGAAAAGACCATCTGAGTGTGAAAGGAGCCTATCATAACTGTCTTCTGACAGGCTTCATTATACATCAGCATAGCCAGCCAAGTATGCAAACTTTCATGTTGGGAGCAGGTAATTTGGCAATCTCTGACCTCAGATTGTACCTACAGACTGCTCAGCAGGGCGACCATGTACTTTCTCATCACTTGGCCCCAGCCCTCCTT
>CM053749.1:44474244-44507951 GCA_028658305.1 Pachyuromys duprasi | reverse complement strand
AGTGAGTTCTTATAACCACTGAGCCATCTCACAAACCCCACTCAGTGAGAATCTTTCCACATTACAGAGAGAGATAAGGCTAGAAATTCCAAAGCAGCAGGAAGCACAACAGGAAAAGATCAGGAAGCAAACCAAGACCAGAACAACAGATACGGGGGGGGGGGGGGAAGGGGGGGAACACGGGACAGACTAGTGGAGCATTTTTTTTTTCACAGTCTAAGAGAAACCCCAAACTTGAGCTTTTTGTTAAGCTGCTTCTCATTACTGCTCTTTAAGACCTATCAACTTAAAAGTCAGCTCTGTACTGAGAAACTGTGGTATGTTATCTAAAGACATCAGCATTTACTTATGAAACAGATCAGTTACTTTCCTACAACATCCTGCTCTCCACAGAACACAAGGCAATAGCTTGCCTTTTAGACTATGAATTAACAAGCTCTTGCTTGAGGACTCTGTGACATGGAAACCTGTATGATGACTGGAGATGTTTGTGGGGAACGGTTTAGAGTTCCTCCAGGATGCTGATGTTACAGTGATAACAGTGCTGACCTTTCTTGCTTTTTTCTCCATGTACATTTTCATCTGCAATCTAATTTGATTCTAGGAGTAGTGGGATAAACCGAATCTGACACTGAAAGAGCAGTGCACTTACTAACTATTCTATCAAATTCCAGACTTTCATCTCAAAATGAGAGAGCCACAAAGCTAACCAAAGGAAATGACATTTCCATCCATCTGACTTTACTATTTTAAAATCTGTTGAAAAACTTAAGAAAATAACAACACAACACTCAGGGGCAGTTATAAAATGAAGTTGTGACTGGGAGTGGTACCACATGCCCTCAATCCAGACTTAGGAAGTAGAGGCAATAAGATTGCTGTGAATTCAAGGGCAGCCTGGTCTACAGAATGATTTCTAGACTAGTAAGGGTTAAATACTATGGCTCTGTCTCAAAAAACCAAAAGCCCAAACCAAAATTTCCCAAAATGAAGTTACTAGTTCTATTCTTAATCCATGCTGCTAGCTAAAATGCTGTTAAAATATTTTATTATAGTCCACACTGTTTAGCTTCTAAAATATTAACGTTGCAACTGAACCTGTCAATAAGTAAAGGAGTCACTGTGACATCCTCTTGTTGGTGACTGAGCAAATATGCTGACTCAGGCCAGAAAACCTGGCACTTCTTTATGAGCCGAAAGCTATTGAAATTATTTAAATAGTAATTTGGTCTAAATAGCACTGGCTTTGATAAGACAATAAGAAGGTACACAGATCACTGTATTCCAAATTATATGATCTTTATTAAGTTATTTGTGACCTTCACAATCACCAAAGAGAGACTGTGGTTTTTCAAGACAGTGTTTCTCTGCAGCCTTGGCTGGCCTCCAATTCACAAAGACCTACCTGCTTCTGCCTCCCTAGTGCTGGGATTAAGGGTGTGTGCCACCACTGCCCAGCTGCCCCACAGTTCCAATCACTGTAAAATGAAGCGGTATCTTGCGCTTCCTTTGCAGACGCATACACACCTGGCTGGTGCTCACAGATGGCCCATAGGGTTGGTCGTCTCACTAAGCCCAGGATGGCTTCCTGGCAGTGTGGCTGGCGGCTCTGCTGACGCAGCAGAGACCTTCTCTTCTTCTCTTCTCTTAAGGCAGGCTGCTTTGGGGTTGAGGTTCCTCTCTACAGGAGGAGGAGAGAATTGGTATCATCACATAAAAAGGCAGAACAAGGGACTGGGACAGGGGGTTGGGCAAGTGGCATTGAGACTGGATCTCTAGGCCTGACTGGTTTCTTATCCAGGGTAGTATTAACTGTTGGGTGGTAAACGGAACAAACTGCTGTTGTGCTTTCTGTGAGGACGAGCAATCTCTGTAATTTAATTTTTATATTAAATCTAATTTACAGAGGAAGCCACGATATGCTTACACTAAAACTTTAGTATTAAGTGAGATGCTAAAATTCTTAGTGACCACTTTATATTTTCTTTATTTTTTCATTATTATTTAGTCTTCTAGGCTTTAATTTGTTTGAAATCAACACATTAATTTTTAAACAAATCTTGGCAAGTACCATTACTTGTCAATCAGGTTCTTCTTAGAGGCCTGCTATGATACAATACACTGAATTGATAAAAGGGCTTATTATACCTGCTCTGTATCTGAAAGACTGCTGCACCTTGTATTTACCAGTTCAGAAAACCATATATATTCATGTAGGAAACACATGAATGTAAGGGAGACAGATGACAATGCCATTCCTTCCATTTCTACTCTGATGTGTACAGAGAACAAGATGATAGAATTCTTTCTGTGGTTGTGGCATGGCAAGAAAGACACCAAAACTTCATATGGAAGACAGCCAAGATGACGAGAGGTGATGATGTGTGATGCATATGTCTCTGAGAAGTGAAAAGAACAAGGGCTACCATAAGAAATGGAAAGGTGGGGCTGGAGAGAGGACTCAGCAGTAAAAACACTGCTTGGTCTTCTGGAGGCCCTGAGTTCCAACCTAAGCTCTGGCGTGAGAGACCAAAACTGATATAACTGTAGACTCATGTGATCTGATGCTCTCTTCTGGTGTGCGGATGTATATGTGGCTAAAACACCTATATACATAAAATAAAGTAATATAAGTTAAATAAATAAATGAATGAAATGGAAAGGTAAGCATAGGTATCTTGTTTATAATAGCTTCTTATATAATTTTTGTTTCTAAGGATATGCTATAGGGGTTCAAGTGCCTTACACATCGATTTATAAATTGATTCAAAATGCCTTAATGGACATAAAGGGATCATTTAAAACAAACCTGTAATGATTATAATATTCATAGAAAATTGCAAAATTTTTTTTTCCGAACAGGGTCTCACTATGTAGCCCTGGCTGTCCTGGAACACACTATGTAGACGAGGCTGGCCTCAAACTCAGGTCTGTCTGCCTCTGCCTCCAAAGTGCTGGGATTAAAGGTGTGTACCACTATGCCTAGCAGAAATTGCATTTTTTACATGTCATATTTTCTAGAAATGAGTGGTTAGCTCAATGCTCATAGCACAGCTCTCTTTGTTAATGTTTCCCCTTCTCAGGAAGATCAGTGTATTTGAATATGTATATTTTAATACCTCCCTGTACTCATCTGAGTTATAAAAACAAAAGGGCTTTATGTATAAACTCTATGAACTGTGACTGATACATCATATAATATCAGTTTACATTCTGTTTCTCTAAAACAGAGCATTTAGGCAAACGCATAACGCCTACATATTTATGAGGAGAATTAATGAAAGAACGAATAAAGAGACATTATTCTTCACTTATTAAAGATTCCTAGTAAGAACAAATGTGTCATTAGATTAAAAATATCAACATGGGGCTGGGAAGACGGCTAGGTGCTTACAAGCGGACACTGCTCTTGCAGAGGACCTAAGTTCTGAGGGAGGCTACAACTGCCAGTAGCTCCAGGTTATGGGGATCCAATGTCTGCGGCCTTCTTTGCTACTGGCATGCACATGCACCCACCTATATACATAAGTAAAAAGAAAAATCTTTAATAAACAACAACGGCTTTCCTTTCTTTTCCCTTTTTGTGGTGCTGGGATGATCTCAGGGTCTTACGCATGCCCAGCCTGTACTCTACCATTCAGAAGCACACATGATCCAAGCGCTGCTGTCTCAACAGGAAACTGTGTCGGTCTAAGAAGAGGCAGAGATACTGACTTGTCTTTTGTTAGGTACCACGGAGTTGTTGAGCCAATGGTCTCATGACCAGAGACTGAAGGTAAATCAGCATTTCAACTCTAAGAGGATAAAACGAGACCTGAAGGTTTTCAAAGGGAACAGGCTCATATTTCTCTTATAGTGGACCACTGCTCTGAGCTAACTATGATTCTTTTCATAAGAAGATGTAGGGGACATAATTAGAATTGCTGAAAAGAACCGGAGCCTCCAGCTTGACATGTTAGCCAGATCTTTTTACTTTCTGAGAATCAGACAAAGAATGGTCAGGGCTGGAAGAAACAGACTATTACAGCAAACTGCTTAAGGTGCCTACAGCTTTGATAACAGCAACCACCACCACCACCACCACCTTTGTTGTTCAAACCAAAAGGCTTATGTTGCTCTTTTATACACTTGGTGTAATGAGCAGCCTATGGCAAATGTGTTACATAGTCAGGAAGATCTGTCTGATACGAATTTAAGTGGAACCAGATGTTACTGTAAACCCCACATTTCTACCAAGAATTTTATCTACTGATTCCTGGTTTGTATGAGAACCAGGAGAACTTAGCTACATTATAACACCACATTTTCAACATGTCTAGGATAGAATTTTTGGCTAACTCAGCAGTCACTTATTTGGATTACTAAGGCAAGGCAAATATCTATGCTATTTTGGCCCCATGGAGATACATGCTGAGGTAGGAATTATAGTAATTGTTTCCATGAGGTGCCAGGGGGCCTGGTGGGTACTACCTATGGGTGAAGGTTCCCAGGGAAAGAAAGTGAAACTAATAAATATGTGCTATGTGAGGACTTAAGAAAACAAACTGATGGGCATTTTTGTAGGTGTGTTACAACACTGAGTAGGGTTGGGATTTAATATTTTTAATGCAAGAAAAAAAGAAGTCAGCTATTAAAAAGCTGTTTCCTGGGTCCCACAGCTTTCTCTTTCCGATGTACACTGTTATTGCCAAGTCTACGATTTGAATGCTCTCTGAGGTGTACATGGGAGGCAGGCTTAGGAAGGCATTCCTCTAGTGTCTCAAATAATCTAGAAATGTCCCAAACTGGAAACACTGGAATCTTGTTTCTTTATCTCTAAATAATTTAAGCTTTGTCTCTAGAAGCATTAGGATAATCTTCTAAACTCCAGTGTGTTAAAATCTCATGATGATGCACTTTATCTTCAGGTCTTAACAATATTTATTTATTGTATATGTGCATACAGGTGTGTACATGTGTCCCACAGCGGGCATATGGAGGTCAGAGAACAATTTATGAGAGTTGGTTTTCTCCTTCAACCATGGAGGGTTACCCTTCAGGAATCAAACTCAGGTTTTCAGGCTTGGTAGCACATACTTTTAGCAGCTAAGCTATTCTGCTGGCCCTGCCCTCACTTAACATTGTCTTTTTAGGACAACCTTCAATCTTAATCCGAGACGTATGCTTTGTGAGTTGGAAATAAGAACGTCAGTGACCCCTACTGAACCTACTTTCCACCCTTTGCCTATTTTTGCTGTCTTATATCCTCTCCTTTTGCCTTAATGCCATTTTAATTCATTTCAGTGGCTAACAGAAAGAGTAGAATATTTCAGTATCCATACTCCATCTACCATGTTTGATCATCTCCTTGCAAATCAATATACTAGGGGTAGAGTCTGGAGACATGTTTGGAAAAAGACCTCAGATGATTCTGTTACCAGCCAGATCTAAGAACCACCGTCACTGTCCATTTTCCTCCACTCCTGTTCAAAACAGTGAGCTGAATGAGCTGATGAGTTTGGGAAGAAGTGTTTGATCACCAACTGAATCTGTATAAGTTGAGAGGACAAACTTGAGACCCCCAATGAAATCTGCTGGGAACAGAAATATCCAGGCTATTGTCAACTATCACTGACAATAGAAACACTTAAATAGTTACGGCAGAGATCAGATAAGGTTTGGTACAATAAATAACAAAGCACAAAAAGTGATCTGGGAAAACCTCAGAATCATTGCTAGCCCTAGGTCTGTCTGCCTTAGAAAACTCCAGGTTAGGGCTGGTCAGATACTAAGCCAGGTAAACAAAATATGTCTTTACAGAAACTGCTTGTGTACTGCGTCTTCTTAAATGAACACATTATCAAATGTCCCACCTGCTGGAGATACAGTCTAGGGAAAGACAACTACACTAAGCTTAGAAGTCACTGCCAAGGACCAAGCATAGGCACAGAGAGCTGATGAGAAATTGAGCAGAGGGTGTCTGAATGTTTTCAAGGAGTCTTGAAAAGCAGTTGTAAGGGCTAGAGAGATGGCTCAGAGGTTAAGAGCACTGAAGAGCACTAGCTGTTCTTCCAAAGGTCCTGAGTTCAATTCCCAGCAACCACATGGTGGCTCAAAACCATCTATAATGAGATCTGTTGCCCTGTTCTGGTCTGCAGTATGCAGGGAGAATACTATATAAATAAATAAATATTTAAAAAAAGGTGTAAGATAAAGGGTCTGAGTCTGAATATAGAAGAAAAAACCTTCCTGGTATTAAAGCAATCCTTAAGACAGTTGCAGTTTATTGCAACTGTACCTGAAGTTCATTATTCTCTATACTCAGTAAAGAACTCCTTAGACAGCTCGGAGCATGTACTCGAAACAGTATAGTTATGAGGTAGTTCAGCAGGCAGCAGGACAAGCATGGATGTTTTCTCAGACTTGGTTTTTCTGTTCTAAGTACCTGGGAGGGCTGCTGCAAAGTCAAATGTTACAAATGAACAAGGTCCACCTGTGAAAGACAGAATTTGTTTCTATATACTTGAAATAATGAAACATTTCTTATTTTCATGGCTGACACCTGAGGCTAGGTATCTCCATTCTCAAAAATGTTAAAACACTCTGTCATCTAGTTTTCATGCATGGTGGACGTGAAAAGGGGCATATCAGAATAAATTCTGGCATCTTTGCTGATCACCCAGATTACCACACAGAGAAGGCAGCTTTTACAGTAAATTGCTGGTGAAGTCAGAGTAGAAAGCATAATGAGCTGAACAGAGAAGGGAGAACGAACCCAGGACTTGCTCATACTAGTACCCTGTTGTCTTCCAAGCTGGGCCAAGTGTTCATTTAGACAGTCTGAGAACCAGGAGGGGCTGTATGGATGCATATGAGAGTGGCTGGTCAGGGAAGGATTTACTCCTGCTGCGGTTGGAGGAACAGCAGTCAGCTTCTGTATGTCTCAGGGGACTAGACTCCACGAAGGTCTGTTTCATAAACATCTGTCCTCTATGTACACACCCAGGATTTTGAACAAGATGAGTATGAATTTGGTTTTAGGAACATGCTGACTATGTACCATTCCTATAATTTCACATATATTGAAGGGACATAAAGATGAAGAATTTCCAGCTACCATCAGTTTTTCTGAAGATTTGCTCCAGTGATTCCGAGTCGTCATCTTTACTGATGCTGAGGGACCATGGTTGTAGCTTTCAAGCTTTTGCTAATCCTACTCTGTTTTGAACACAACATAAACATTTAGATAATCTAACGTAAGTAGGAAAGCTGCCCACAAGCATAGAGACTAGTATAGGGTTTGGGGCCCAGAGCTACATTTATTAATTCCTTGCAAAAAGGTTTTTCTAGTATTTGATAACTCACAAGCACAGAAGAGGTGCAAATGCACACTAAGCAAGTGGAGTTTTAGAGCTTCTGAGTACCCATCAGAGTTTGTGAAGGAGACAGGAGAGCTGCCTCAGTCCTTTTAAACCACACATGTGACAGACACATGGGCATGCCAAAGGACTTTATGGCATTTCTACTAGATACCAATAAAGCAGCCCTGAGACCTCCTGACATGGGTGTAAAAGGACACCAGATGTGGTAAAGTCAGGGAGGAGCCATGCTTAGTCATCCTATTAACCAGCAGCATTTGCAGAGGCACCAGGGTGAACCACGTGGGGAAGCCTAGTGCCGAGAGAGAGAGAATACAACATGGTGCAGAGAGGAGGGCAAGTCTAGGCAAACAAATTCAACAGTGAGGACAGACGCTGAGTCCACAGGAGCAAATGGGCTCCAAGCTTACTAGCAGGCTGATGCTACTTGTTCCCTGTCCCATTCCATAAAAATGGTCTCTAAAGGATTGTGGGAAGATCTCAGTGTGTAGATCCTACAAGGAGAGCTGGATCTTGGTGGCACAGATATAAATATTCAGAGTCCTTTCAGATGACTTACCTAAGCAAAGCAATTAAGGAATGTTTGTCTCTCTGGACTGACTTACCTCTGACTTGCTGTTCTAGACTAAGGATGACTGCCACGGCCTGATGAAGAATGAGGAGTTTTGTCTGAGGTTTTTCACTCTTCAAATGAAGCTGACACATTCGACCCAGCTCTTTGAATGCCTCATTAATATCCCGCACACGCAGGCGTTCTCTGGCATTGTTAGCCATCCGCCTTTCCTTTTCCCTTTCGATTTTCTGCTCTGGATTCAGATCCTCATCTTCATTGGTACTGCTGGAAAACAACAGCAATAGCATCTATGAGCTTCCCTATAGATATGCTGACTGTGCCAAAGCATAAACTATAAAGGTAGAAATGAAAATTATAACCCCCACTAGAAAGGAGCAATAGCTGTACTTATACGTGACTGGATATTCCTTTCCTTTCTTCAATATACCTGAATAGTCATTTATATTTTAATACATTTTTATTGCACACTTTTGCAAAGAGGACTCTCCATGAGAGCAAATTATTTATAAACAAGGAACATAACTAACTTCTACCACCTTGCTATATAGACTGGATCCACAGATGAGCAACCTTAGTGTTACCAAGATCCGTTCAACACAGATTTTCAAGTTCTATCCAAAATCTATAGATCCAGAAGCTGCATCGTAGCAGGCCCCCACCAATTCAAAGGTACTGAGCGCTGAAGGTGCTGTCCCAGAGCATGAGCACATCACACCTGCTTAGAAATATTCTGGCAGTCGCATGCGCACAAGGGACGGAAGACAAGACATAGGTCTCAAAACATAGCTAATTGTGATGCTGAAAAAAAACAAAACATAACAAAAAAATCTAGGAGATTTAGAATCTTTTTTTTTGGAAGGACAAACTGGCTTATATATTATCTCTGGCTATTTGGTGCTACAACAGAATAACTGAGTAGCTGTTGACAGAGTCAATATGGTCAATAAAACTGTAAGTAGCTCTGTTCTAGCTCTTTATAGTGGAAAGGTGTACTGACTACTAATGGACATGGAGAGGAGAAAGGATACAAAATTATCTCTTAAAATTTGTTCAGAATCATAAAAATATGAGTTAACATGCCAAGAAGAAGTGGTCTCAGAACTCCTTGCCTGAATTTTACTTTTATTTATATTCATCACATGAGGAAGATGGATACTAAAACCACAGCATTGCAAAAATTCACTTTTCTCAAGAGAAACAGACTTTGAAAGCTGTGAGAATGTCAAAGAGAAAGGAACTCTTTGTTAGGTGTGTAAATGGAAAAAAGAGTCATCGCTTCTTTTAGTTCTATCATTGAAGTCTCCTCTGCATTATTAATCGAATATACAAAAATGGGTGTTTAAAATATAAATACCTGTATGTGATAAATGCATTGTTGATAACTAACTCATAAACTGTAAAAATAGGATGCACTGGAAATAAACTAACTCATGCTGGGCTTCTATGATCATGTCTGTAATCCAAGTACTTGGAAGGTTGAGGCAGGATGATCATGAGTTCAAGACCGGCCTAGGCTACAGTGTCTGAAAAAAACAAAACAACGTCCATGTGTGCACACACACATAATCTTCTAATTTCATTTTCTTAAAAAAAAAAAGATGTATTCATCTATACAGTATTCTGCCTGCATGTATGCCTACATGCTAGGAAAGGGCACCAGATCTCACTATAGACGGTTATGAGCCACCATGTGGTCGCTGGGAATTGAACTCAGGACCTTTGGATGAACAGCCCATGTTCTTAACCTCTAAGCCACCTCTCCAGGTCCCCAATCTTCTAATTTTAATGTAAAACTAAACTAAAAAAAAAATCTGAAGGAAGATATACAAATTATTTGAAACTAAGGTATTAATATGTCCAAATTCACACTTGGAAGCAAATCAAGTTCACTTTCTAGGAAGCTTTTCCTCAGAGTGTCACTCTATTGGAACATTTTTATATTTTTCTCAAATTACTGCTGAAATCAGGGAATAGCAAATCTCTACGAAGGGCCAAATGATAAATATTTCCTGTTTTGTGAGCCAAATGGTGTCTGTGGCAATTAGTCAAATCTGTCAATGTAAAGCAAACTCAGCCACAGATGACATGAAACCAAAGCATATGGTGGTTTCCAATAATAACACATAATAAGCAACAGGCTGGTGCTTGGATGAACCACATTAGATTCTGCCATATACTCAGTTCTTTAGTAGATCAAATTTATTGGCTGATACCAACAAACAGTTTAACCTGTCCTCTCACTGTCTTTTCATATAAACTATGAGCAACTGAGAAACAACAGATAGTTCTTTTTTATATGAAGACACAAAGGGGTGTGAAACAGTGGAAAACACAACTTCAGTCAAATGTTCACATGCCTCCTCTTTAGAGATGTGAGGATGAAATGGATAAATTTAGATTAAAAAGAAAAATAGCCTGGCACCTAGACTGCAGCCGGCTATCACTAATGCATGTCGCAAGCCTGCTTTCCCTTTCAGGCAAACATAAGAACACTACCTTGTTCTGCCTCTAGATGAGACCTTGATATCTTTTTGGGAGGACTCATCATCTGATTTCATGTCATCTGATGAAGGAGGCTCATGAAGGTTTTCATCTTTTTCTTTGTTTTCAGTCTTGATTTCTGTCGGAACAACACTTCCAGACTGATTTTGCAAGCCACCTAACAAAGAGGCAAAAGAGACAAACTAACAGATTAGATTCACATATTTCAATAAAGATGATTCAAAGCCTTCTACAGTGTAAACACATATGAAGCATTCTGGAGGTAAGGAAAAGTACATTGTCTGGAGCCAGAAAGAACTTGTCATAACCTAGTGGTCAAGAAAGTTAGCAGTCCTAATTTATTTATAAAATCTATTCTGTAACAAGGACTATAGTTTTTTTCTTTAAAAACTTTGTCTCTCCAGTTCTATCAGCCTCTCTATTGCAAGAGCTATTGTAACTCGAAGTTCTCAATGAACTATGAAATTTGTATGTCACTGACTGTAGGACTTACTCATGAGAGGAAGGAATCAAGAAAGAGAAAGGAGAGGAGCAGGAACACAGACAGACCAGAGAGTCCTACACAGCGGTCTGCAACCAGCTCTAGCTAGGCTGGCTTAGCCAACAGGCTCAGTACACACGAGACAGTGACCCTCTGCATCAACTGTGTGGGAGTCTGATTCATAGATCTCAGTCCAAATGGACAGTATTCCAAAGAACACTTACTGCTCAAAAATGACAAAACAGTTACCTCTGTAATTTTCTGGTGTTTTATGGTTCAGTTCTGTGTTTGAGGCAACAGTACTAGACAGCACCGAATGATTGCCATTGAGACTGACTGAATCTTCCCGATGAGTTCCAACCTAAAGTGAAAATAACAACAAAAAGAAGTCACAAAGCAGCCAGTTTTTATTTATTTACATTGTGGCAGGCCAGTTGGCAGGCTGGCACTGAACCCTCAATTCAAGTGACTCTCCTGCCCGTTCTTCTGAATGGCCAGGGTTACACGACTTCACTCGGCTCTAAGTCCTGTATAGGAATTTATAGAGAATACAGAACTATTCGTCTGAATTTAACAACTCTTTTTAGGTGTGAATTTTTTGGAATTTTGGTGAACATTTCAAAATACTTGATAGTAGCAAAATATTTAAATACAAATGTTACTTAAAAAATAAGTTTCAAAATTTATATTCTAGAGAGTTGTTAAGAAAAGCCAAAAGGGCTGCCAGTGAACGGCACATTCTAGCTACTAGACTATCAGAGGGCTTCAAATGAACTACTAGAGATCAGGCACTCTATAAGGGACAGCATCAGAGAGCCCCACAGACCTGAAAATCTACTCTGCATACCTGTTCCTGTGTTGAGTAAAATACCACACAGTGTAGGTACTAATGGTTCATCTAACTGGCACCTCCTCCCCGCCCCCACAGCAGCTTATTTGTCCTCCCTCTCACCTGTAATGCAAGTCTAAAGCACAATAACACCAACCATTAGGTACTGGACTATATTTAAGAGAAACATGTTACAAATAAAGCTTTTTATTAGAACAGTAGTAGACTTGTCACATAGAATAATAAGCTTTAAATTAAATAGTTTACGGCCTGGATTATACAGGAGAACTACTGTTTTTCAATAGTTCTTTCAGCCTTAACAAGATATTAAACATGCAATACCTCAAGTAATAAATATAGCTTTTATCTTTTATGACTGGATTTTACTCTAAGATATATAAATATCCTCATGAGGGTTTAAATCCTGTGAGTTAAATAAAAGGACCCAAAGCAGAGTTTCAGGATACTGGGTCATTTGGCAGTGGGTCTAATTAGAATGTATTAAGTGCTCACCACACTTTTAAAGAAATACTTGTCTTTTATCCTTATTCATATCTTTAATGTACTCCATCGATACTTTCAAAGTTATCTGAGGATTAGTCATACGAAAGAATTACTCTCTCACTGAATATTCGAGACTGTACCACCCTCACACCCTAACTATGTAAATTTTATCATGCCTTAGAATTGTACCTTAAAGCAGGGAGGGACCTCAAACATGATGGCAGATTTTCAACCTCTTCCCACCTTTGAAAATTTTCAACTTTAGATTCCTTGTCCCCACTAAAGACTCTAGAAAAACCTGAAGAATTTAGCCTAACAGCCGGTGAAGAAAGAAGATTGAAGGAGAAACTTTGCACTCTGTCGTGAGACTGTCATAAAGACATCCTGGTCAAGTTTGTTCTTAACACTCACTAGTGCTTTCTTCCTACTGCCTACTGAGTGGCCTAAGAGGAAATGAGGGTCACTGGAAATCCTAGTCTAGGGGCTGGGGAAATGGATCAGGGTAGAAGGTCTTGCCACACAAGCCAGAGGACACAGGTATTCAGATCCCCAACACCCACGTAAAGTTTGAGTGGTGTGACAGTAGCTTGGAATCTCAGTGCTGGAAAGACAGAGGCAGAAGGTTCCCAGAGCACAATGGCTAGCTAGAGGAGCTGAATCAGCAAGCTCTGGGTTCAAGTGACAGACCCTGCCTCAACATATAGAGTGGGGAGCCAGGGGGGGAAAGACACCAGATGTTAACCTCTGGCCTACAAACACACACACACACACATTCCATTTTAAAAAAAGATAACAGGATAAATACAATATGCTAATTTGAAGCATGGGCCTATTTTAAAGATGAAATACCACAGAGAAACTTTGGCTTAGGAAATCTCTGTGAGATAATGCAGAAGCTGAACTTTGTGTAAGTTTGTGCACTTAAAACTTCTCAGGACTTTGGTTATAGATACTAATTCTGTTTTTAGCTAATATTCTGAATTACCACAAGAACAAAGGAAATGTCTTTATAAACTTCAAAATATACAAATATTCACTGTGCACTACACAAGAGAAACCCAGGATGAACAGTAACCCTGATTTCTGTTTGGAGACAATCCGTCTGCTGAACTCCCATTTCATCTTACTTCAATAGCACCATTAAAACAAAACAAAACAAAACAAAACACTTTTCTGTACCTTAAAAAATAGAGAGTATTGTGTTGACTCTCTTCCTGACAAAAGGCTCTGCAGCAAAGGGTCATTACCATCTCCTTAAGGAAGATAAAGAAGGCTGCCTTACTTACTTTGGAATATAAATGCTAGCAAGTATGTTTGCCTCAATGGAACAGTCCAAAGTTATTTTCTTACAGGAACTCTCATTACTGGCCTCCAAAAAGTTTTTCAATTGGCATATGTAGTAAATATAAAAGTCTTTTAAAAATGGTCTCAGACTAGCAGGAAGCTCGAAGTCTGGGGTTTCCCATGTTAATGCAGCCAGCAGAAACTTTTTCTTTGTAACTTGATTCCCCTTGCAAATGGCCCTCATATATTTTCTAAAGAATTTGACTTCCACAGCTTTAATGGTTCTCTTTAACCCTTGCCCACCCTGGCTCTCATATTCTTCCTTTAATCTCTGGCTCCACACTGACACGGTTGTCTACATGAACAACAGGTGTATAAACAGTTCTTTGTCTGCGCCCCGCCTGTGGGCTAGCCAGATAGGACTATTTTAATTGTTCATCTCATTAGCATACAGCTGACAGGCTGCTACCACTGGGAGAGTAGTTGGAAAGGCAAACCCGGAGGCTTGCTATGCTCTAAATTTCAATTCTTATAAGAACCTTATTTCAGAACAAAAAGTCCAACCCACTAAATCACTTCGTCTTGCACATTGAACTTTCACAATCTCTGTACAGCTTGACTTCTGTAGAACAACCCACAAGGACTTCTTTTCATTTAATCTGGCCAATGACTTCGGTGCTCATAATAGAAAAATAGAAAAATGTTAAATCTATTAATATGATGAATTAGAGAACGGAATTCAAACTTCTCAGTATGAAGTTCTGATTCTCAATTGTTTTAATAACTTGTTCATTTGTACTACTTTGCTGAGTATTACTGTTTTAATTTAACAATTATTAACATATAGACTGATTAAATGACTTTATACACTGTTTAAAATATTCTGTTGGTTTAATCCGTTTGTTTCATTTTTTAGATTTTTTTTTAATTTATCTATACAGTGTTCTGCCTGCATGTATGCCTGCACGCCAGAAGAAGGCACCAGATCTAACTATAGATGGCTGTGAGCCACCATGTAGTTGCTGGGAAATGAACTCAGAACCTGTGAAAAAAGAGCTTTTAACATCTGAGCCATCTCTCCAGCCCTCCCCATTTGTTTTCTTTAACTTTATATTTCCTCAAGCGTATAACTTCTATTATTTTCAGAAAATTTAAAAACACTATCTAAACTCTTGAAAATCATTTAAATGTGAACTTAATGAAAACAAAAAATTTAGAAGTTTCCATTAAGGGGAAAAATGGACTGAAACAGTATGAGTAGTTCTAAGTCTTTTATTCAGTTAAAACCTAGACATACAACTCCTATAGTATGGAAAGCCATATTAGAATTAACTCCTGCCCAAAGAGAAAATAAGAATATTTAAAGTTAGGGGGCTGACAAGATTGCTTACTTGGCTTTGCAGATGTGAGGACCTGAGGTTAGATCCCCAGAGCCCACAATAGGTTGTGGTTGTGGCAACACATATATAATGCTACTGTTCGAAAGCAGGGACAGAAGAACAGCTAGCTTGGCTTATATGGTGAAGTTTTAAACTGAAGAGAGTCCCTATCTCAAACAAAAGGAGGCAGTCAATTAAGAAAGCCAGGCATTGTAGCACACACCTTCAATTTCAGCACTTGGGAGGCAGAGACAGGTGAATCTCTGAGTTCGAGGCCAGCTTGGTCTACAGAGTGAGGTCTAGGATAGCCAGGGCTACACACAGAAAATCTGTCTTGAAAAACCAAAAACTAACTAACTAACTAACTAACTAACTAACTAACTAACTAACTAACTAACTGACATCCAAGGTTGTCCTCTGACCCATATCTATATTTATGAATGTGCAAACATTTCCTGCCAACTTGCCCCACATAAAGACTTCAATTTTATTTTAGTTAAATAAGACTAAGAAAAAAGACTAAGAAAATTCTGAATAAACTATTAATACATTTCTTCGACACCAAAATCCTAAAGCAATACCAAAAATTAATTAACAAAACTGTCTGTACTGAATTTCCCTAGGTCTTCTAACAATGAAAGTTAAGAGACCCTTGGAGAAAATCTTATTCTAGACCATCAATAAAGACCTTTTAAGGATTTTTTACAATGTTGCTTAATACCACATACCACAGTACATATGTAGAGGTCAGAGGACAACTTTGTGAAGTTATTTCTCTCATTTTTATGTGGATTCAGGGAATTGAACTCAGGTCTTCCAACTTTTGCTGGCTGGTGACAATGTCTGGGCACCTTGCTAATCTCAGTTAATTTTTTAGGACCGGAATTAAGCTTTGCTGGAAAACACAATGACCTCAACCTCACTTGGCATGTCTGCAGCTGATTTTACTGTCTGACTGACATGTTTTTGAAGACAAAGGTACTTACAGGGTACTACCTCATTGGGCATGGGTATTTATATAAACAGTAGCCTTACTCCACTGAAGCGCTTGTATCATGCCCAAATTAAATTGATAATTCCATTCTTTTTTTAAGTTTTTGCTTTAATTCTTCTTGTTAGTGGTTTATTAGTAGATTAAATAAATGAAAGTAAAATTAAAACTAAATTCTGATATTTCAATAGTTCTAAACACTATTTTAACAATGAAATATCAATCTTACTAATATGCCTGGGAAAGACTCATCTTTTATATTTGATCTAGGCAGGTATGGAGAAATGAAAATATATAAATGGGAAGCTAGAAAATCATGCAAATGAAAATAACAATTTCATCTAAAATTAAAAGCAAACATTTAAAAGATGTCTGGGGCTACCCCAATTATTTAAACAAGAGGGAATCTTTATTCCCAGCTCTTTTCTGATACAATTTATCTCTCTTAAGTAATTTAATTTTTATGTTCATTATATAGCTAAAATATATTAAAAGCCCTTTGTGACTAAAACCTCTTTAATTCTAAATTCTGATACTGGTCAAGCATTCCCAGCTTAAAAAAACAAAAAACAAAAAGTCTGTTAATACTGACTCCTATTCACATATTTTGGCAAATGACAGTCTTCTTACAACCTTGGTATAAAATAAATATTTTTTTCTGAAACAATTTAAAAAAGACAATTATTGTACCTGTAAGACAGTAAAGTGGATATTCTACAAACCACAGGCAATTAATGACATAATCTTATAACTAAAAATAATGCAGAGGGCTTGGGGTGCAGCTCAGTAGAAGTACACTTCACTAGCGTGTAAGGTGTTGGGTTTTATCCCCAGAACTGAAAAAAAAAGAAGTACTCTTAATAGCAGAACTGTTTTCCTGACAAACCCCAGTAGTTTAGTTCAACTATGCATACAGACTTTATACTAATGCTAATCTTGTCACTGATCTATTTGCTTTGAAGGCACCAGACATGAACTACGTTAATACTTGAAACGCAGACTCACTCTGTGATATAAGCTGGTCCCCTCACGCCCACCTCCACCCCATGCTCTGCTAAGTTACTTTCATTTACGTCATCAACTTTTCTTCCATTTCAGCACATCTTGGCTCATCTTAAAACTCCCAAAGTAGTTATTGTGGCAGCACACATCTTTAATTCTAGCACTTGGGAGACAGAGGTAGGCCCTCTAGTTCAAGGCCAGTGCTAGTCCAGTCTACATAGTGAATTCTAGGCCACGACTGTGTAAGGATACACAGTTGAGACTTTGTCTCAGGAAAAAAAAATCCAAGAAAAAGAAAAACAAGAACAAAAACAAGCCCAAAGCCCAAAATGAAACCATGCCAACCCTCAATTTATGTACTGGTAAGTCAGTTTATGATCAAAGCAACTGACAAAGTAGACCTGCGGATAAATCTTGTCCTTTTTTTTTTTTTTTTTAAATAAAGGAACCTACTTCTACAAATAAATAATACTGGAATTTCGTTCCTTTTCCCTGGCACACTGTCAAAGGCTGCTTTATTTTAATGCGAGCACTGAGGTGTTGTAGGGATGGAGGAGGAGCTCAGCATTACAGTGCTTTCCCAGCAAGCAGGCCTAGATGCAATCCTTATTCTCACCACACATAGTCAAGTGGTGTGACAGAAATCATGCAGTATGCAAAGCTGAAGAAAGCTACCATTCCTTCTCTGTCCCTTCACAGAAAACGTAAGCTCTATTCTTTCCAAACGCTAGGAAAGAAAACAATCTTATTTAAGCCTACAGCTGGATACTCATCTACAGTGATGTGCTTAGGATAAACTTACTACACAAACAAAATACTATTTGAGCAGGGCACAGTGGCGCTCGCCTGTAATCCCAGCACTCCGGAAGGCAGAGGCAGGCATATCTCTGTGAGTTCAAGCCCAATCTGGTCTACAACGTGAGTCCAGGACAGCCAAGGCTACACAGAGAAACCCTGTCTCAAAAAAACAAAAACAAAAATCCTATTTGAATGTTCTGGTTAGTTTCTGAAAATATTTGTGTCTATCAGAATAATTTTTCTCTTTAAGTTATAAATGGAGTGATGAAAATTTTAAAACATTTTTTTAATTTTAATTTTTTTATATTAATCACAGGTTATGTACTTTGTATCCCAGCTGTAGCCCCCTCCCGCATTCCCTCCCAATCCCACCATCCCTCCCTCATCTCCTCCCTGCCCCTTTTCAAGTCCACTGATAGGGGAGGACCTCCTCCCCTTCCATTTGACCCTAGCTTATCAGGTCTCTTTATCAAAGCGGATATTAAGACTCATAACCAACCTTCGGCAGAGTGCAGGGAATCATATGAAAGAAGGGGAGTTAGTAAGACCTGGAGAGGACAGGAGCTCCACAAGGATCAAATATATCAGGGCACAGGGATCTTTTATGAGACTGTTTCCCCAACCAAGGACCATATAATCTAGAACCCCTGCTTGGACATAGCCCATGATAGCTCAGTATCCACATGGTTGCCCTAGTAAGGGGAGCAGGGACTATTTCTGACATGAACTCAATGGCGGGCTCTTCCACCCTGCTCCCGCCCCCCAAGGGAGGAGCAGCCTTGCTAGGCCACAGAAGAGGAAAATGAAATTTTCTGAAGAAAGATTATCTTATAAATCCTACAATAAACTGATTGCTTCAGTGGTCATTTTATAAACAACTATTTTCAGAGGCCCAACACAAATATTAACTAACTTTAAAGAAAGAAAAAGCACGGGACTGGAGAGATGACTCAGTGGTTAAGAGCACTGTTATTTCTGAGGACCTGAGTTCAATTCCCAGCACCGCATGGCAGCTCACAACTGTGTGTAAATCCAAGATCTGACACCCTCACACAGACATACATGCAAGCAAAATACCAGTCACATAAAATAAAAATTTTATAAATTTAAAAAAGGTATGGAGAGTAGTTTTAGAATATAAAACTAGCTTTCTTTTCACAATCAGTCAGAATATATGTTCATAGGTTACATATGAGCAGGGGTTTTAGGTCCTCCC
Source organism: Pachyuromys duprasi (assembly GCA_028658305.1). Taxonomy (NCBI): domain Eukaryota; kingdom Metazoa; phylum Chordata; class Mammalia; order Rodentia; family Muridae; genus Pachyuromys; species Pachyuromys duprasi. The sequence goes on along the minus strand of CM053749.1, from coordinate 44,489,033 downwards.
CATGCATGGTCCTTGGCTGGGGTATCAGTCTCTGCAGGGGTCCCAGGACCCAGGTTATTTATTTATTTATTTTTTGCTTTGTTGCTCTCCTTGTGGAGCTCCTGTTCCCTCCAGGTTTTTCTATCTCTCCCTTATTCCATAAAAGTCCATGCACTCTGTCCAAAGTTTGGCTATGAGTCTCAGCCTCTGCTTTGATACCTTAATCAGTAGACTCTTTCAGAGGCCGTCTGTGGTAGGCTCCTGTCCTGTTTCCTGTTTTCTCCTGCTTCCGATGTCTATCCTGTTTGCCCTTCTGAATGAGGATTGAACATCTTCCCTAGGGTCTTCCTTGTTGTTTAGCTTCTTTAGGAGTACAGATTTTAATATGTTTATCCTATAGTGTATGTCTAATAACCACTTAGGAGTGAGTATATACCATGTGGGTCTTTCTGCTTCTGGGTTACCTACTCAAGACGACCTTTTCTAGTTCCCACTATTTGCCTGCACATTTCATGATTTCCTTGTTTTTAATAGCTGAGTAGTATTCCATTGTTTTAAATGTACCACGACTTCTGTATCCATTCCTCAGCTGAGGGACATCTAGGTTGTTTCCAGATTCTGCCTATTATGAATAGGTTGCTACGAACATGGTTGAACAAATGTCCTTGTTGTATAGTTGAGCATATTTCTGATATGTGCCTAGGAGTGGTACAGCTGGATCTTGAGGGAGTACTATTCCCAATTTTCTGAGAAAAAAGCGCCAGATTGAAAAGGATTCCCCTTTCTCCACATCCTCTCCAGCATGCATTCACTTGAATTTTTGATCTTAGCCATTCTGACGGATGTAAGGTGAAATCCCGAGTAAGGGGATTTCATGACAGAGGCAGTCCCTGTCTCTGTCATGAACTCAGTGGCAGGCTCTCTGATCACCTCCCCCTGGGGGTGGTGGGGGGGTGGTGCAGCTTTGCCAGGCTACAGAGGAGACAATGCAGTCAGTTCTGATGAGACCTGATAGGCTAGGGTCAGACAGAAGGGGAGGAGGACCTCCCTTATCAGTGGACTAGAGAAAGGGCATAGGGGGAGAAAAGGGAGGGAGGGTGGGATTGGGAGGAGAACAGGGAGGGGGGGGTCACAGCTAGGATACAAAGTGAATAAATTATAATAAAAATATTATTTTATTATTTATTACAATATACAAAATGAATAAATTGTAACAAATAATAATTAAAATTAAAAGATAACATATGGTCAATGAAGGACAATAAAAAGAGATTCTTAAAGTTGAATGAAACCGACACAAAAATGTGTCCCCCAAATCATACATCCTGTGAGAACACGAGTGGTAAGGGGGGAGCACATGAGCAAATCTGTGTCTTCCTGTGATCATCTAGCTAGTCCACCTTTGGTTTTACCTCAGACCCACAGCTAGAGGCTGATCCTGGGAGGACGAGAGCTGGGCACTGACTCACTACAGAGGGTCAGACACTTTCTGTGTAGATGCCTGGCAGCAATGCGCGGTCTCTACAACTAAAATACTGACGACATATGGTTACGGTGGAGGAAGTAGACACTGTGTGGCAATTTCTTTATCAGTCCTGTGCCCTCTAAAGACAGTGAGAACTGCCAAAATCTTGATACACACTGAGCAAGTTTGGGCTTAACTGCCATGGCCTGGATGCCACTCTCTTAGAGCCAGATTCACACTATTCTTTTGAAGATCCCTCTTTGTAGAACACTATGAGGCTTTTCTTCATCATAATATCTCTGCACCAGGAGGCAGATGTAGGCAGACCTTTGTGAGTTCAAGGCCAGCAAGGGCTACAAAGTGAGTGCCTTAGTAAGAGCAAAAAGTGAAAAAGTGCTTACTTTTTGCTATTACTAAGGGAAGGAGAAGAATGCAAATTACAAATGCTGTTACTAAGGCCAACCTAAAATTCAAGAATATGATTTTCAAGTCACTCTATAACATATTATAATAATCTGGTTTTCAATATTTATAGCTGTAAAATGCCATGTTACTGGTCTTATTATACCACTAAAACTGTTTTTTTTTTTTTTAGACAAGGTCTATGTAGCAGTAGCTGGCCTTGAATGCAGAGATCCACCTGCCTCTATCTCTCAAGTGCTGGGATTAAAAGCACATGCCACCAAGCTTGGCTCCACTAAAATTTTTCTAATAGTTATAGCAATGACAATTCATATCTGAGTTTAGTAATTCACAAATGTTTTTATATTAGTTTATCAGCAAAAATGAATTTAGAAGGTGGTTAAAAATTCAAGATTTCCTGACATTCAAAAACAACCAACCAACCAACCAACCAAAATCCAAAACAAAACAGAAAATAACATCCTTAACTGCTAAGGCAAGAAGTGAAAATATTGAGATTAGAAACCAGGCAGCTGTTTGCTGCTTTTTTTAAAGGCAGGAAACGAATGTATGTGGCAGTAAGACACACAAACGTGGAGACCTGGAACAACCCTACTTTACAGAAATCAGGCCTTCAGCACTGGGGCACCTAACTGCTCTGGCAATAGGCACATTTTAGCCTTGATCACATAGCTCAAAATCTGTTTCACAGGAAAATACTTTGCAGCGTGTAGTGACCTTTAAAAACCACGCAATAAGTATACAAACACATGGCCTCAATTACACAGCAGGTTCAAAATCAATCTTTAAAAGATACTTTGGATAAAAAATAATGCAAGACATTCAACATGGAATCTTTTGATGTACATGAGCTTTAGAAGTCTCTTCTTTCTCTTTTCTAAGGAATTACCATGTTTTAAAGATGGATTAAATTATTTTACTCTCTGAGGGGATTAATCTAAAATAGTTCCTTTCTTTGTTACCCGACCATCATTGTAGCGGCCCCTTACCCCATTTTTTCCCTTGATTTGGGAAACACTCTCAATTTGGACCTGTACAAATTAAGCCTCACTTTTAAAATTTTTGCTATAGAAGGCAAATTTTAGATTGTAACAAACAACTTTTCTAGTCTAGAAAAGTTTCTGAATTAGGAAACTTTCTTCCTAGACTAGGATATGTTTCTAAACTGTGGTACTGAAGACTGAGCCCTAGGGCCTCATAAACACTTTAGAAGCCCTCTACCCTTGAGTCACAGCTCCAGCTTTCTTTTTACTGTGAAACAGGGTCTCACTAAGTTCCCCATGCAGGCTCGAACTTGCTCTGCTCTTGGTGGCTGGTGACATGGGTCCCAGCTAGACTAGGGCCTTTAAAACTCAGTTTTGCTTTACAGACCATGCTATTCAGCCTTCCTATTCACTATCCAAGGCAAACAATGTCATTGTAATGAATATGTAGCTGGAAAAACGAACACGCTGAAGCTAATGGATCTCTGGAGAAAGTTTCTTCATTTTGTATGTGACCATAACAGAATCTGATAGGCCAAAAGGTAGCCAATGGCTCCACTGAAGATAATAAAAGAAAGTTTGAAAGCTCCTTTTAATTTTCCATTCAAGAAGAGAGATTCCCCCTCCAACTCTTTTCTCAAAAAAACAAAACAAAAAACAGGATAAGGATTATTGCACATAAGATGAACATAATTTACCATCGAAGCTGATCGACTGTTTGTAACAAGGCCTGATGTTCCGTAGTTTGAATTGAGGTTTCCAATTGGTGCATTATGGGATGGTCCCAATAAACTGTGTATATCACTGTGGCTAGTAGGCAGACTGGTAGAAGGTCCAACTGCATGGTTCCGCAGCACATGGATAGCGTCATCCAGCCTGTCTAAACGGTCCTCCATTCGAGACTGCTGTAAAGATTGAAAAAACATGGGGGAGGGGAGGAGTTACTGCTGGTATCTATTCAATTTACTAAGCTGCTACATATCTCCTATTTAGGGATATATGGAGGGCAGCAAGTGCAATGCAGTATCAACTAGTTTCAAAACCAACTACCTGCACTTCAAATCATCAACAAATAAGGCAGCTCTCTTCACACTATGATGAATTTTCAAAGCTGTGGACACAAGCTTTATAAAAGGAATTTATCATTAGGTTATTTCTTTTAGCTTCTATAATAAATGAAGGCTACAATGTCAATTACAGCTGATGGAAAGGGAGAAACTATTTTAACAATGGTCTGTGAAAAATGCCAATTTGGGAAAAAGCACTGAAATTCATTTAGCTTAAGTTTTAGGTGAGTAGAACATACCTATCTTCAACGATACACACATACAGATAAGCTCTTTAAAAAAAAGAAAACCACAGCAAAGACATCCACTGCCATGGGTCACACGTGCCTCATACACAGACACGTCAGAATTCTGAGAACCAAAAGCACATGCCGGTAGCGATCTCAAAGGAAGTCATTCTCAACAGACAAAAGTCTAATGCACATGGCTACAAGAGCTGCGGTGCTCACTGTTTGGTTTTTGAAAGACGCTGGAGTCTGTACAGCTTGATAATATTAAACGGATAATACGTATAAGTAATTTAAACACACACAAAAAGGCACCATCTAAATGAAATAGTACCTCACAGACATCCTTTAAGAAGGACATTGCATCTTGCAAATGCTCGTGAAGTTGCTGCTCAACTCGATTTTTCTGGCAAAGTCAAGACAGAACAGGAGGCAAAGCACAGGTTAAGATTAACTCCGAGAGACGAGGAAACAGCTGATGTGCTTGTTGTTACCTGTTAGTAAAGTTAATGTGCAGATCTGCAAGATCTACTTGTATTAAGTTCTGAGAAGGCTGGGATTTAACAGGGACTCACAAGGTTAGCATCTAAACAGCACACACTGCTTGGGGTTGCTTAATATAAGAGAAGACAAACTTTCCCTCAACTTAAAATACTTTGTTAGGCACAGAAAAAGTGTGTTTCTGTTTGGAACCTAGAACTTCTGAATGATGTGACTTAGAATCAATCTCACCAGATCACACTCACTTTTTACTTTTATCATACTTTGTGATTCTGGGTTACAAATGTAAGCACACCAAAGCAACAGTAGTGGACATTCTACCACAAATTCTTCACCTTGGAGTACTAGTACCAAGAAAGCTTCTCCACTGTCCTATTTGTCTGGCAAGCAATGTTGTGCTTGTGTGATTTGTATATTTTTAGTATAAGAAAATATCAGAATTCTTTAATAATTGACATTAATGTAAAAGTCTAATATAATTATAATAAACATGATTTTGGATCAATGGATTTGATTTCTTAAGTGTCCTTTTCTTGGTAAATTTTCTCTTACATATAAATATTGACAATATTGAAAAATTAAGTCTTGTATTTTTCAAAGAAACAAAAATCCTTCAGTATTCTTTTAACTCCAGTTGTCTGGATAAGTCAAATGTCCCAAAAAGGAATGGCAATAAGGACACCCAAAATGTCATATTGTCTACTAAATCAGGTAATTTGTTAGCAAAGAATTCGTGTGTAATGCTATCCTACTGTTTCTTCACTGTTATGTAGGATTTAGTAACAACAGCAAAACCACTAGCAACAAAAAATCCCTCTGAACTATAAAGCAAATTTGTTTAACACCTGTAAAGACCAGTGGAAGGCTCTTACCAGGGAGTGAAGTGAGTTTTCATAGCTTGGGGATGAAGGAGCTTGCCCTCCAGCTCTGGGCCACTGACTAGTACCTGTTAAACCAAAAAGCATCAATATGTATGAATTAACTCAGTGTTTTGGTAATGTTAAGAGAAGGGTAAAGATACTCAATAATCATAAACAAATAGTGAAAATCTTGTTTACCCTTCAGCATACTATTAGCAACTTAAAAGCACAAAACCCTGGAAAACTTTTTCATTATTAATATACCAATTTAGCAAGTTGAGTAAACCGGAAAAAACCCTACAAAGCATAGTTTTATATTTGTATATTCTTTAGACTTTGTCTACACACATGTACGTCTTTGAAAAGGTACATCCTTTTAAAATGTTTGCTTCCCCACCACGGCTTTACAGTTTTTGATAATGATATTAGTGATGACATTAATACTTGTCTATTTCTCTGTACCATAATTTGCTTAATTAAGTACCCACATCTCATCACTGGTATTTTTTTTTTCTTTGAGATGGGATCTCACTATGTAGCCTTGGGTGTCCTTAAACTCACAACATAGATCCGCCTGCCTCTACTTCCCAAGTGCTGGGATTAAAGGTGTGTGCCACCACATTCTTGCTGGGTCTGACTGAGTAGCAATGTTATTGTGATTGCTGCTACAATATACATGACCTTTTTTTTTCCTCTGGAGAGTACATTTCCAAGTGAAGTAATAGCTCTTAATTTAAAGAGTGTACACATGTTCATGTGCATCTTTTGACAATGCAAGGATGAATCAGTTTTAAAGGCTAAAAGTCACTGGGTACACCAGCTGAAAAGTTTTGAGGTGCGGAGTTGATCATAATCTAAAGACCCTAAGTTATTGAAACAAAATTAATTTCAATCATTTTGGTCCAATATTCCTCCAATCCCTTATGTGATCAGCCTGTGACAACAGCCAGATCATCATATAAGGTGTTCTGAATGTTTAAAGGCATGACAGTCAGTAGGCACACAAACACTTTGCAAAGCAGGCAGTTTCTGCGGTTCCTCATGAGCTTAGTGTTGAGGACGCATCAGTCACATGAGAAAGAAATCTGCACTTAGCAGACTGTGTGTTTATGTTGGGGACTGAACCCAGGGTCTCATACACATTAGGAAAATGTTGTATCACTAATTAACTGTATTCCCCAGCTATTTTTGAATAGTGATACAAACAAAGCATGCAAAGATCTACCTCTAAAGTATAACCCATTTAATTGTATATATATAAAAGACACATACTTAAACTTACTTCATTACTGTTGTTATTATTGTTATGATTGGGCTATCCACTGATACAACACAAGGTTAAAGTAGAATATTAGCAGGATGAAATCAGTGAATCTGAAAGTTTCAGAATTAGGATCAGAAATTTCTTTGAACTTCATTCAAATTCTGAGCTACACTTCATGGACAAAAAGTCCTATAACTATACTAGAATGCTTGCCTAGAATGTACAAATCCTTGGGTTTGATCCCTAGTATGAGGTACACACAAAAACAAAACAAGAAAAAAAACAGTTTTATCTTAATCTGCCTTATTTATAAAGATGATCTTAAGAGATATGAAAGCATACTACCAAGCTAAATGTCTTTTTAATTAATGGAACATTAATCCCATCTCCTTCTGTGTATAGATTAATAATGTGGTAATAATAAAAAAGCAGGGTAAATATATCAAAATCATGGCAGTCTGGGAGCACTGGTGGCTTATCAGCTATGATTGCGAGCTCTGAGTAGGGTGGGAACCAGATTCTAGACACAGACCATAATGCTAGCTAGCATGCCCCTGATCCTAGATAGAACTGTAGCTTCACCTCTTAGTAAAATATGCAGGTTAAATTTTGAATCATACTGGTGCCTCTAGCATGTAACTACCAACTGTTGCATACAGGAGAATAGAGAAAATGAATAGTTCAAAGGCTGAAAGTCTCCCCCCCACCCCTCACTTGATGTTTGGTGGTAGACAAGTCTACAAGGAGAGCACTTTAACTGTCATGTGGTTGTCTGTTTACTAACTAGCCACTCTAAAATGTAGATCTTAGTTTAGAAGGATTATTGCAAATTTACTTATTAAAATGTATCCAACATTTTAAGGAAGCAAGCTAGGCAGTGTCTAGGGTCAGAGCTGAATTATTTCTGGAAAGTCTTTCGTCACATCTAAATTTATGCACTGTTTCTGATTGTCTCTTATTCTGACCAGGACTTAGGGATTACTTCACCCAGTAGAAATGGTTCATAAACTAAGAGAATGTGTACTCCCTCCTATATAGCTAAGGGCACTTGTAGGATTTAGTTCATTTGTTAGTTCTCTCTTGTTTCTGAGACACTGTCTTACTATGTACCCTAGGGTGGCTTGGGACTTGCTATGTAGGTGGTTGTCAAACTCACAGAGATCCACCTGCCTCTGTCTCCTGAGTGCTGGGATTAAAGGTATGTGCAACGCCTGGCTCCCAGTTACTTCTCTTACTCCAAGTCCCCAGCACTCTCTCTAACCTCCCCCTAAACTCAAGCCTTCATGGGCTTCCACTATGTCCCACTGGAATCCTAATACAGTTTACCACAACACCGTCTCCACCCATGACTAGATGACGAGGGCAGGCACTTTCTCATACCCACATCTGTGCTCGTTCTTCCCTCTACACCCACAAAAGCTGCTCTCCTGTCAACATCCACTTCATGAAAGCTGTACCTAACCTGATCACAACTCAGTGTCAACTTTGTGGTTTTATTTTCACTCTATTTTCTCAACTCAACTGGAATCTTGATGAAGTCAGGCAAGTGATTTAACACTGCACATGCTCACAGATGACATACATGAATATTTTGATTAAACTAACATAAACCCAGACTCAACTTTTAATGTGAGGTTCTGAGACTGCTACCTGGTCCTAACATTACAGACATTTTCCATCTAGATCCCAAATGACGATAAAGAAAGTCAAGGAATGTTTCACTTGTCTGACTCCCAAGCTCCCATTCTGAACATATTCTCCTAACACAAATGTTGTGCCACTTCCTAAACTGTAGTAGGCACAGCCATTTCTCTTTCACCCTGTTGCCAAAGTCCTGAGTTTGTTCAAAGGGAGGAAGGGGTGAGCCTGTTTTGTCCTAATACCATGAGAGAATAATTCTAACCCACTTTGCATAAATTTTAATACCTAAGATAATTATGTCAGCTCTATTTCAGATGCAGGTAATTGAGGCAGGCCCAGTGTTGACCAATGAAACATGAGGGTAAGTCTTATAGGAGAGGGTTCTAGAAAAATTTAAGAGACAAGAAAAAAAAAATGGTCTTGTTTTTCTTCTACTGGATACTGTTTGTGGTGTCTCAGAGCTGTCAGAAAGAAGTGCTGAGAGGTGGAGCAGGGACGCTAAGGTTAAGGTGTACAGCTCACCTGCCATGGGGCTTCTTGTCCCTTAAGAACACATGCTAACAGGCCTTTAAGCCCAGCACTTGGGAGGCAGAGGCAGGCAGATCTCTAAGTTCAAGGTCATCTTGGTCTTTACAGAAAATTTCAGGCCAGCCAAGGCTATATATGTAGTGATACTTTGTCTCAATGTCCTCCCATACCCTAAGAACAAATGTTCTTTAATATTCAAGCTAGCAGCCACCAGAGCTCTTTTTCTTTTTATCCTAAGCCTCTTAATTTGTACAATGTTTTAGAAGCATCCTCACAAATGCTTGAGATAAAAGTTTGAAAGTTCTGGAGAAAAATGAGGTGGACTCATCCAAGAATGACAGCCATAAAGTTGCCTGTGGGGGTCTGTGGCCTATGTATCCATCCTCCCAGATCCTGTGCTGACTCTGTTGATCAGGCATAGGAAACAGGGCTAACTGGGGACACCCACTCATTCCAAATAACAGATCAAGGCCACATAAGGCACAAAGCAATTTCCACAAACAGCTCTGGTTTGTTGTTTCCTTCTTTGAACCTTCACCACACAGTGCTTTTCCTGCCACCCTGTCTCTGCTTCTCCATGGTGGGGCATTCACGTATACAAGGTAAGTAGAGACAAACACACTAGACAGAGAAACAGGAGAAACTTTTAAAAATATACTCTAATTTGTTGTTTCAGCAGTATTATGTGAAATGGTTCTCTAAGGATGCTGAATTCAAAGCAGGCCCACTAATACTATACAATCAGCAGTCTACATTTTCATTAGTTACCTGGGATAGAGGGAAACCCTCACTCATCAAGGGAGGAGTGCTCAGACTTCTACCATTCTCAGTTTCATTTATGCCTTTTCAGATGCTGAGCTCTAGGCTCCTGTCCCATGATTAGTGAGGACAGTAAAGGCAGAGAGGTCAGATAACAACGTGCAAAAACAGGCAGCGGTAAAAATTATGGTGAGGATTTTGGTAAAGCAGTGCCATGAGAGCAAGCAGGGCTAAGTTACATAATTCTCCCTGTAACTTCAGCTCTGTCAAACAACTCTAAGTCAATGGGTCTTTCATCATATTGCCTATGTGTAACAGCTGCTTAACATTTACTAGACAGCTGAAGCCATGATGTCTGAAAAAGTGGCATAGCCTGCAACAAGCCAACAGCTGCTGCAGCTCAACATGTCTATCCTGGAATTCGGCTGATTAGAGAAAAGGGGCCAACACAAAGCACAGGTGACAGCAAGAGCTGCGACTTCAACCCAGTACAACACAAAAATGCTTCATGAAAACCACCATGCACTAGATTTAGCTGTGGCTAGCCTGGGAAACCAGAGCTGCTGCTGAGGCTGGCTGGTTGCCGAGCTGTTGTGGCAATTTTAATGTTGTCTAATCAAGTCTCTTCAGCAAAACAAACAAAATTTTCTTCATCAAGTCTCACCCCTGCAATTGTTTTTCACAAAAATGTGGGTAGTTTTAAAATATATTTATTTATTTATGTATATGACAGCTTTAGCTGCATGTACACGTGCATGACAGAACAGAGCACCAGATCACCTTATAGATGGTTGGGAGCCGCCATGTGGTTGCTGGGAATTGAACTCAGGACCTCTGGAAGAACAGTCAGTGCTCTTAACCTCTAAGCAAGCTCTCCAGCCCAGTTTTTAAATTTTTGCTTGAAAAATATTTTCATACACTTTACTTAATCCTAGTAAGAAATAGTAGCTTAACAAATTCATCCCACGTGGGTGGTTCTAGAACTTGTCAGAATTAATGCTGACAATAGAAGAAAGGGAAAGAAGCGAACCACTCAGGCGGCCCCGCCCACGCTTCTCACCACAGCAGTTTTTCTCAGCAGAGAAACTAGATAATCCCGATAGGTTTCCATGTGAAAACGTGAAATAATGACCTAGTAGTATGGATTCTTGAAGTTTCTTCTTCGTCTTCATCTGAGGCAGGGTTTCTCTTTGAAGCCCTGGCTGTCCTGGATCTCGACAGTGGTCTCAAACTCACAGAGCTCCTCCTGCCTCTACCTCCTGAGCGGGATTAAGGCGTGTGCCACCACCACCCAACTACAATTGTTATTGGAAACCACCACAGATTATTTAAGAACCTAGGAAGAGATGAATAAATAACTCAAGACCAGCAGTATTTCTTCAAAATGAACTCCAGGGGCAGATTCTGATTAAATGTCCATCGTCAAAAATCAGAATGATCATTTTCATAATTTAATTAGGATTTTATTAAAATTTTGTTAAATCAGAATTATTTCCAAATAGAAGACTTGCATGTGTAATGAATAAAAGAGAACCCACCTGTGAGAGGTGAAGGAGATCCCACTGGTGTTGATGGGTTTGATGGAAAACTACTGCTTGTATGGTCAGGAGAATAAATCTAGCCGGAAGAGAAGAGATACATATGCATCAGAATGTGATAGCAGCAAAACTACAACCCATTCAAGGAGCCATTTTTGTGAGCTCAGTCACACCACCCCAAGGCTCATAATCAAACCATTTTCCATCAAACTGCACACTATTTTATAAGTAGAGACCAAAGTAGCTTCAAGATAAAAAATATTATACAATTTCAAATGTGAGAGGAACAACACAGGTACCTTCCTTCCCTTCTTAGTTTTTCAAGACAGGATTTTTTAAGATATCTGTTTCTTAATTACCGTAGTTGGAAAATTTCTAAGTATCAGGTATGTGGGTACACCTCTGTTATATCACCAACACTTGGGAGGCAGAGGCAGAAGGACCACAAGTTCAAAGCCAGCATGGTTAAACAGCAAGCAACAGGCCATAGAGTGTGGCCCCCACACCAGCGACTTGGAAGGCAGATGTGAGACTGAAACTTGAAGGCCAACCTGGGCTACATAGTAGGTGCCAGGTCTGCCCATATTTGAGGTGAGTCTTTTGTCTTAAAATAAAACAAACTACTGTAAAGTTAAAATATCTAAAAAGAAAACAATCTTTACAGAATATACCATCTAAGTAATCTAAAAATAATAACCTCACAAAAATACTTAAAAAAGAAAAAAAAAGATGGAGTCTTTTACATAGTTTTGCTATAGGTCTTTTGAGTTAGGGTCTATGTTAGGTAATCAGGATCTCCATAGGCTCAGATAGACTTTGAATTATGATCCTTTGTGATCCTCTTGACTTAGCCTGGAAGTTCTGGAGTTGCAGGAGTGTCCCACCAAGCTGGCCTTAATGCATTAAAATGGTCTCTAAAATAGGCATGGTGGTGCACAACTTTAATCTCAGCACTTGGGAGGCAGAGGTGGGGGAGTTCAATTCCAGGACCAAGGCTACATAGAGAGCTGTCTCAAACTAGCCCACCTTCTCCACCCACCCACCAAAAAAACCAAAACAAAAAGCAAAACCAACCAAACAAAACAAGTCTTTGAGAGCTCGGCAGTGGTGGTGAATGCCTTTCTAATTCCAGCCCTGGGGAGGCACAGGAAGATTGAGTTTGAGGCCAGCATGGTCTAGAGAGTTCTAGGAAAGGACAGAGCTACATAGAAAAACCGTGTGTGTGTGTGTGTGTGTGTGTGTGTGTGTGTGTGTGTGTGTGTGTGTGTATGGCAGGGAGGTGGGACACAGAAAGACAGAAAGTGTGTCTTTGAAAACAGTTTTTTTAAATGTTCTCTTTCTAAAAAGCTAGCCAAATAGTTACCCCTTAAGTCCTTTAAAAAGTTACTTCTCTGTATTAGCTCTAATGATTGTATACTGTAAAAATTAAACTGTTAAAGTTTTACAAACATGTCTTAACATGTTTATTATTGTCAATCATTGTTTCTTATCTTCAGGAGTCAATTGTACTTTTATGAGCAACCAATGCTAACTTCATAGAGTATGTAGTACAACACTCATGAGGGAGGGAAGGAGAAATAATTACACCTATAGTGCAGGTAAGTGGGAAAATATTCACAAGCCGCATTTACAACATAGTTTGCCTTGCCGAGCATTACTCCTCCCTGTGAGAAACAACCGTGAAAGCGCTGAAGAAACAACAGCCTCTGCGGCAGCCCACAGCTCCTACTCTGTGCTGGCTTCAATATACTCTCAGCTATCCATTCCCTATCTTGTACTCTCAGGGCTTGTCCAGTCACTGCTGTGCTAACAAGTTATGAGGAATGATAGAAATGGCAGAGTCTGGGCTACGAATCCCCACTGGAGTGAGTTCTCGGCTTCAGATTTACCTATATTCTCTCTCTTTTGTTCTCCAGTTCACTTAAAGGGTTTCCCAGAGTCTTAAGTACACTTTTCTTCTCTAGCTACCTGCAGTTTAATATTTGGTAAGGACAATTTTTGTTTTTGTACATCCTGGTGAATGACTCCCTTGCCTTACAATGGCAGCTGACTTGAACTTTGAGTCAACACTCTGCTTCCTATCTTCCTCACCCTTTCTCTTCCTTTATTTTGGTTTGTGCTCCCCTTTTCTTTGGCCCTCTACTCTTCTCTCTGTAGATACCAATATTCACAATTCTCAGTTTCTGGGGATCCATTTGTTTGTCTTCCCAGTGCTGAGATTTTAATAAGTGATAAATAAATAAATTACATGTGAAATTTGCTATAATATTTACCAGTAAGAAAATTCTTTAAGTGATGGAATTTATCTTAGAATTTAGGTAATGGGGATTAATTAACAGAGATAAGAAAATGAAAGAGCTTGTTATAGATGACTTCACTCCAAATCCACAATATGGCATAACCTGTGGGAACAATTATGTGGTGAGGTTCTGTGGTTGCTAAGAACTAGTGTGAATGTTCTAGGCTATATGTATCTCACACTTAGGTAGGTACCAGCTTTCTGGGGTGTGAATAGAATGCCAATTCTTAAGCTCTCCCTTTTTAGTGAAGGAATCCCTATGGATGCCAAATGTTTGTGAGAATTCCTTTATGTCAAAGAAAACAGAGGTCATGTATGATCACTATCTTGACTGAAAGAAGACTGTTCCAATCCTATACTCAAAATAGTTGTGAGCTTTTCAGATTCATGGTATAAAGAGAAGCCATACTAAAAATGTATGGCCCTTAAAGAAACTTCCAAAAGAAGCTTCTCCATTTTTACAATAGAAGCCATTTTCACCAATTACCCATTACACTTTGATGTGATATCAGACAGAATTGCTATTCATTCTTTATCTATACTTTAAACAGGGCTGGTGAGATAGCTCTGTTTGATCTCCAGGATCCACCTAGAAAGAGAATATTCATGAAAGTTGTCCTCTGATCTCCACTCCTGCATCATGGCATGTTTGTGCTCCCTAACCCTTAAAAAAAAAAAAAAGCGGTTTACTCTCATAGAACACACATCTTTTTTTGGGGGGAGGCAGATCGCTTCACCAGCTTGTATCTCTCTAGGCTCATTCTATCGCCAAACACAACCCAATTAGATTGTTTCATAAAAACTGTGATTTCTTTAAAAATCCCAAACACCATGCATTTGGGCAAAGACCATTCTAAATGAGGATTTCTTCCTTTGTTTTCTGACCTTAAAGGACTCCAGTTTAAAGCAGAAAAAAAAGTCACTTTAAAAATGGAGGTGGTAGTGACTTAATAGTCTGGGACAGGAACAAAGTCAGAGCTCATTCTACATGCATCCCACAGGCACCCACAGTTAAATGGCCAATGATGAATAACTCTCAGTACCTTCTGCCAGGCTTAAACGGTAATATTCCTCATTTTACTGCAACAAATGAAGCTCCTCCTCCTATCAGTCATGGTCCATTCCAATCAGGAGGGTGCCAATAAAGCAAGAGGCTAATAAAAAGAGCCTCAGACAAAAAGAAACAATGGAGAGCTCCAGGCCCAACCCTGGACCTCAGAGCCCAAGGTTTTAAACACTGAAGCTTTCGCACATT
>CM053749.1:44457073-44468048 GCA_028658305.1 Pachyuromys duprasi | reverse complement strand
ATCCCAGGCGTAGCCCCCTCCCTCATTCCCTCCTACCCTCCCACTCCCTCCCTCATCTCCCTCCTCCCCGCCCCCTCCAAGTCCACCAACAGGGGAGGACCTCCTTCCCTTCCATCCAACCCCAGCTTATCCTGTCTCCTCAGGGCTGGCTGCAATGTCCTCCCCTGGGATCTAGCCAGTCTGTCACTCCCCGGCTTGTTTGGGGAACTTCCCTAACTTTAATTCCAGGTATTCTTCCAAGCCTAGCAGATCTTTAATTTTTAGGGCAGTAATATTTTCCTTTAGTGAACATATGTTCCAGATAAGGAAACTACAAATATTTTGAACTATCAAATGGCCAACATTTGCAATCCGTGGGAAAACTAAATTGGCATCCAAATAAACAGTGAATGAAATATGATCACAGTATTCTCAGAACTGCTGAACCTTAAATGAAAAACAAACAAACAAACAAACAAACAAGTAATGTTAGGTATGAAGCTTGGCAAGGTGGCTAACGCTTGTACTCCCAGTCACTAGGAGGATGGGTGGCTTCAAGTTCAACACCAACCTTGCCATGAATTGTAAAAAGTCACCCATGAATTGTAAAAGAAAGAAGGGGAAATGAGTTATCTCAGCAGTATAAGAAGTTATTTTGTTTTAATATGCTGGAAGTTACATTTCATTATATTTCAGTATAAAAATTTAATTTTAACTAGAGAAAGTTAGCATTATCATTAAGGAAACATACAAAACCATTCGCATTGTCTGTATAATTATTGCATATTTATGGAATTATATAGAAGAAACTTAGCAACAGTTACATCTTAGAAGCAGCAAAAAGGAACCAAGTTCAGTGGCAAACATCTGTAATCCCAGCACTCAGGGAGGCAGAGGCAGGCGGATCTCTGTGAGTTTGAGGCCAGTCTGGTCTACAAAGCAAGTCCAGGACAGCCAAGACTACACAGAAACCATGTCTCAAAAATAAAAAACAAAACAAACCAAGAAGTAGGAAAATGGACTTCTAGTATATAATGTGGTGTTTTTAACCTAAGCACATGTTTTCAACAGTAGTAAGGGAAAGAGCTGGGGTCAAAGTACACAGCTCATTGGCAAAGTGAGCCTAGTAAACAAGGCCTTGGGGGTGGTGCTGGTTCTTTTAAGTAGGTTAATATGAGAGCAACTGAAAATTTTTACAAAAACTACCAGTTCACAAGCTATCAAAATGTATTCTTCTACTCTACCCAGCACAGTATTAAAGCAGATGCTGAGGCTTACAGCCAAACTCTGGGCAGAGTGCAGGGAATCTTATGAAAGAAGAGGGAGACAGAAAGACATGGAGGGGACAGGAGCTCCACAAGGAGAACAACAGAACCAAGAAATCTGGGCCCAGGGGTCTTTCTGAGACTGATACTCCACCCAACCACGGAGCTAACCTAGAACCCTTGCACAGAGCCCATGGTAGGTCAGTCTCCAAGTGGATTCTCTAGTAAGGAGAACAGGGACTGTCTCTGACATGAACTCGGGTGAACTTTGATCACCTCCCCCTGAGGGGGGGAGCTTCCTCACCAGGCCACAGAGGAAGACAGTACAGACAGTCCTGATGAGATCTGATAGGGTCAGATGGAAGGGGAGGAGGACCTCCCCTATCAGTGGGCTTAGAAAGGGGCATGGGAGATGAGGAGGGAGGGTAGGATTGGAAGGGAACAAAGGAGGGGCTATAGCTGAGATACAAAGTGAATAAACTGCAATTAATAAAAAGCATTTAAAAATGTATTCTTCTTGACAGACATTAACCATACAGATTCCCAATCTTCCTGAGACTCAAATTTCTCATCTGTAAGATGGCTCTATCCTGTACCTAAGAGGTGAGGATGAGGTAATGTGTATAATCAGATGTTTTGCACAGTGCTTCTGAAAGCGCAGTACGCAGCCAGTGAGAATTTGCTAACACAGCACATTTCTACTACCCCAACTGGAGTTAACACTGTTTGGTTTTGCCACCAGTCAGTCTTTAATGACATTTGCCACGGATTTTGTGAGATTTGATCTACCTATATGAGCACAGCCTACTATACACAAACAAACATACATGCATACACGTGTGGTACCTGAAAAATTTGGGAGAAGCTATGTTCTTAGAGATCACACACAGGGTCCTGACATAGTGACACATACATGTATTTAACATACCTTTCTAGTTAAAGCTATTTCATAAAAGATTGCATTAGGGGCTGGAGGGGGTGGCTGAGTACTCAAAAGCAGAGGACCCAGGTTTTACCCCAAGCACCCACATGGAGGCTCATAACCATCCATAATTTCAGTTCTAGAAGAGTCAATGCTCTTTTGGTCTTCATGGGCAACAGGTTATCAAAGTGATGAACAATATATGTATAGCCAAAACACCCATACACATAACAAAAGGATAAAAAATAACTTCAGTAGTATGAAAAAGACCATGCTAGATTTAAATACATGTGTGCTGATGCTAAATTTTTCAGGAAATAAATTTGACTATATTATTTTTCTTAAGTTTCAGTTTCCAAAGTGTGGCATGGTGGTTCACACCTGTCATCTAAAGATTTGGGAGGCTGAAAAAGGGGGACTCCCATAAATTTGTAATCCCATAAAGGTTAGCCTAATCTATATAGCAAGTTCCAGCTTAGTTTAGGCTACAGGGTGAGATCCAATTAAATAAATAAATAAGCAAGCAAACTAACAAAATTAAAGTTTCTGCTCCTAATCTTAGCACAAGTTGATGTCCTTTATCCTTCTTTATACGAAATTCCCCCAGACACCATTACAAAACAAACCAACAAACAAATAAAAACACAGAGGTAGAACAAGCTTTTAGCTTTTGCTGGCGATACAAACCAGAATCAAATGTAGAAAACAATATCAGAACATGCTTTTTATTATAAACCTGCTCTTATTACACACATACTTTGTTAGAAATAAGTCTTTAATTTATCCAATTCTATTCATGTTAGCCCAAAATGTGAACCTCACATCTGAGAATTACAAAAAATTTCCAGTTTTGATGTGTCACTTCATGCAACAAAAAGACATATTTTTCAACTTAAATTTCAAAATAATTTGCTGATTTTTATTTCTCTGTCTTTGGTACCTTCAGTTCCTTGTATGCCAGATATAACATATTTATGATTCAAAACTTTTCACAAGTTTGATTTTATGACAAAAATAAAAAGATGTATCTACTTTGATTCACAAACTGCTGCTAAATAAAGAATAATGGCAATGACATAATGTGGGGAAACTAAGGTAACTAAGGAGAGGAAAGCATACGGATGCTGACCTGCACCTGCAGACTTCGAGGCTGAGTGGGAGATCGAGGATAAGGCCTCATATTCGAGGCAACATTTGTTTTTAGACATAATCTCTGTACACAGATTTTAGGAATAAAAGCCTTATAAGATCCAAAGTGGCACATAGCTTTAACCTCAACACTGAGTTTAAGGCCAGCCCGGTCTACAGAACAAGTTCTAGGACAGCCAGAGTTACAGAGAAACCCTGTCCTGAAAAAACAAACAAGCAAACAAACAAACAAACAAAAAAAACCCAAACACCCCTTACACCAAAAGATAGACCTTACAAATGAAGATAGTAAATAAAGCCCTAAACAGCTTTATTGTTTACACACCAGTACAAGTTTAAGTTTTCATTGTAATAGAAACATTTAGCAGCCTGTGGCTCTTACAGGCCCTCTGGCCCTGTTCTAACTTTGCTTTTGGTATCTCAGCCATGGCCTGCAAAACACAGATGCAGAGCCATGGCCTGGCAGCTGTGCCAGTCTCAGTGAAGATCAAAGCACAACTGATGTGGTCAGGGAGCTTATTAGCTCCAGATGTGGAGAAACAGTCAATTCCAAACACACACACACACACACACTCAAACAAACACGTTTTCTCATCACAATCAGTACTGGCCACAAATTAAAACCATGCTGCTTATATCCCATCACCTGTACACAAAAGACAGTTTTTTAAAAAATTCTAGTTAATGATACATTTAAATTTCAAGGAGGTTTCTGTAGCACAAAAACAACCTTAAAAATTAAGAGAAAGGAATACTTACACTTTAAGATGATTAAAATCTACAGGAGTCAAAGTATTTTAAGGATATTAGAGAAAAAGACAATTAAGTATTTTAAGATGTTCTATGTAGTTCCTAGAAAGTAATTTGCTTAGAATTCTACCTTCAGTTTCACTATCACAGAAATGCTATTTTGTCTTTAAGGAAGGCACTGAGGCACTTTTGTGGCACCTGCTGAACAGACACTTAGGTCAGAGAACAACTGAAATCTCCTCAGTGCAGCATACTTGAAGGACATTTGCAGCAGTGACTATGCAGTTATGCTCAGAATGCTTTTGTCCATGGAACCATTGGAACCAAACTGGCAAAGATGGATTGCTCCCCCACCTTGGATAATTCAGTTTAGACATATGAATGACCCTCAAATTTGGGGCAGAGAACTCTGGAGTTCTAAAGGTTGGCACTGTGCATTACGTCTCTTTTCAATGCACCCTTTTTGGAATTAATACTGGAAATAGCCCTGCACATCAAGGCCCTTCTCCAGAACATGAGGAGACTTTCAGGTGATAAAGAAAATGCTGTCCTAGGTGCCATGTCAATGCAGTAGGCATTATCCAGTGGCCACCTGAGATATTGACAGTACAAAGAAGAAATCGCATTTCAATTTCATTTTCTTAATTTGAACTGCTACACATGGCTAACAGTCCTTTACCCAGAAGTTTAGGTCTACACAAAATACTTTGAAAAAAAGTATTTTGAAATTGTAAACACTCCAAGGCCCATGGAAAAGGAACCCAAATTCTTAAAACATTTTGAAAAAAAAAATCATCTAGTTTGGAATAAAATATGGCTGGCTGGGCATGTGGCTCAGTGGTGGAGCACTTGACCAGCAGTCCTAAGGCACAGGCTTGATTAATCCTTCCAGGGTGCAGAGGAGGAGACTTGTATACATTTTTCTGAACCTTTTATGTGTAGACTTTTAATGGCTCTTCTGTCGGGATGGTTTGAATAACAGTTCTCTTTAAGTTTCAATCAGTATACTCAATATCATTAAAAACTTTAATATATGCTAACACAAACCACTAATTCTAGTAATAGAAATTATCTTCAGTACAACTCATGAAAACTTCAAAAAATATGAAATAAAAAATAATCACTTGGCTAATTTATTTTATCACCACAGTTTTAAAATAAAACATATTATATTCAGAAATAACCACTTAAGTTAGGCTTATGCAATGAGACTATGTAGTAGACAAATATAAATTTTACAAAATTTAGCCGAACTTTTAAAACCTAAAAGAGAGAGAAGAAAAAGTCTAGGTCAATAGAAAAAGAAAAATCACAACCTAACTGAAACCCTGAATTAAAAACCATCCTTAAGCCTCTGGTGTATAATGTAAAAACATGCACATTTATGTGCCAGCACTCCCAGATGCAGGGAAAAAATGAGGTAATTCTTAGACAAGTTTACTTTTCAATTAAGTTACTGCCGATTAACTTATTTAAGTTAACACACAATAGCACTCAACAAATTCTCAATTTCTAAGATCTGAATTTTATTTTTGAAACAGGTTGTTAAAGAGTAAATAAAATTTTGGTATTAAAACCTATGTTTCAATAATTGCCAGACAGACAATAATGGATGTAAGACAGCTCTGAAAATAAGTGCCTATATATGCTTCTAACTACTTTGGGTCAGTATTTGTACAGTATTTATACATATGGATCTACATGTACACTAGGATATATACAAACTAACAAACCTTTGATTGGTGGAGAATGAAATTCAGGTCTTTCTATTTTCCTTTGTTTCTAATCAAAGTTTAAACATGACCTAAAAGGAAACTACATAAAAATGTTAACATTAATTTTAAGCAGCAGTTGAACTGGATTTGACAAATATCTTAATGCTTTTAGTATTTTAAAAGAACATTAAAATGGCAATTTTTGCCATGAAGTCCAATCTGTTACTAGAGTTCTTATGGTAACTTCAATCTAAGCATCCAAGATTTAGAGTGTTCCAATAAAGTTGCATAGGTGCAGAATCCAGAGCATCACGAAGCAAAGTGACCAAAGTGCAGGGACACCACTCTTCCAAGGGCCTTCTTTCTCTGTAAGCCAGCTAATAAGGCACTCTGTAAGTGGGAGAAATATGCATAATTTTTAAAGCCCCCCCCCAATCTCCTGGGACATGTCTAGATTCTAGAAACGTATAAGAACTTTCCTGTCTAAGACAATTGGTATTTACAATTTTCAGTGCTGTAGAACAAGCATTTTTGTTTGTTTTGTTTTTCAAGAAAGGGTCTCTCTGTGTAGCCCTGGCTGTCCTGGAACTCACTCTGTAGAGCAGGCTGGCCTTGAACTGAAGAGATCCACCTGTCTCTGGCCCCAGAGTGCTGGGATTGAAGGAGTGCTCTACTGACTGGCTTGGAACAAACATTTTAATATCATCATTTTTAATTGTGTAGAAAATTTCCTAAATTAAATGAAGGATAGCTTGAAAATTAATTTTAACATCATTGAATATATTTTGTTGTTCTTATAAATGCTTCTCAAATAATCACAAATTTTTCTTCAGAAAATGTCATTTCTAAGGAACAGCCTGGCCTTATTTTTTTTAGGATAATATGCTGAACAGTGTGTGTTCAGTCATCTACGTGAAAAAAATAAATAGATGAGCCAAAAGCCCCTGTTCCCTTTTCAATACTTACATGGACAGGTGGAAAGGAATACTTATGTATGCCATAAGCACTAATAAGCAGACTGAGGAAAAGAACATCCCTAACAAGGCCTATAGTTTTAATTCATGCATATCGTAGTGAATTGAATAAAAAAAAAGAAAACTTCCTTGAATTCATATATTATAGTTTCAGCCTCCAGACTTATGCAAATGTTCTTATCATTTAATGCCTCCATCGTTACTTGTTCAGAGGATTTTTCCATGACTCTACGCTTCTTATCATAAAAATATTACATTTAATATGCTGGGCCCACACATGCTCTACACATTTGAATTCACTGTGCTTTCTTTTCCCATAGTAATTATCATGGAATCCTCCAAAAGAACAGAACTTCAATTCTATACACTGTCACATTGGTTTTGTGTGTTTGTGTACGTGCTTTTATTGATGGTCACTAAAGATATTCATTTGAAAAATAAGTTGTAACAATTATAATGTAATTTGACTTCACTGCTATTCTACTCTGTACAAAGAAAAAAATTATGTGGGCACAGAAAGACCAAACCATGTTAAACAAGATTTAATATAATGAATTATATTAGAAAAGGGAACCAGATAGTTTATGTTTTTAACACCTATAACAGTCAGTAGATGTCCAATACAAAAACTGAAAATCCCTGCTTGACTGGGCTGAAGAAACTTGTCATTGTTTTGCTGTCAAGGGTTTTCTATCCATGTGTGAGGCCCGAGGTTCTACCTCCAGCCATACACAGAAAGAGACAGACACAGACACACACATAGACAGACATACAGACACAAGGAAACATACAGATGCACATGCACACACAACACAGACTGAGAAACCACACCCATAGGATTTTAGACAATTAGCACTATGATCAGCTATTCACAATGTATTTGTAAAGGTGCTCCAGTGTTTCCCCTGTTAACAACTGCTTTGCAATATAAACTATTGTAGCCCAGGTGGTAATAAAAACCGATTGAGTTCACCATGGAGACAACATTACTTGTACGATGACATCAAGAAAAAGACCTAACCTGGGGAAGCAATTAGGCTCAAACTCAGAACCTAGTACCTTAGGTGGGGGTTTAAACAAATTACTTTATGCCTTTGTATCTTAATGTCCTTATTTATGAAATGAGAGGCTCATAGCATCGAAATGAAGACAGCGTTCCTAATTAAAGGAGTCAGACATAAAGTTATTCATGGGCGGAACTCTTAGAGTATTGGTTTCTGTCTGTTCTTGTCCAGATACCATCCAAAAAGTTCAATATTCAGAATGTGATTCCAATTTAAAACTTTGACGTTGGTCCTGTCTCTCATTGGTTAAAACACTTAGAAAGTTTGAGGTATCTTTGTTTCAAGGCACCTTGAACCAATTAACCAACTAAGTAATAATAATAATAATAAAAACAGAAGAGGCTGGTCAGATTACAGACAGGCTGAAATGCCAATCTTAATGTTCCTGTAACACTCTCTACATTTTTGCTTGAAGAACATCATTTGTGTCAATAAGAGGACTGAATGCAAGCTAAATTCTTAAAACGAAGCCCCAGAAATTTACTATTCCTTGGCATTTTTAAAGAAAAATTTAAAAAGGCATAATGTTCAATTTTTCACAAAGATCAATTCTTCACAGTGTACTGCACAGAATAGTCATATAAGTGACACAGAACATCTGTTTTCAAATAGTAGAAAAAAAGAGGTAAGATTTCTGGTTCTTCTGCACATGCACATTAAGTCTATTGCATTCCCAACAAGGTAACACTAACCACACACTTTCAGCAACACGAGGCTCTTCCTCTCTGGTTAATCTTACGTTTCCTAGAATTTGACTGGTTTTATGAAAAGATCTCAAACTCATAAGGTACGTAGAACAAAACTGAAATTTTAAGATCAAATGCTGGCAAAAGAAAGGCATTGTGCTTCATACCAGAACTGCCAAGTTTCTCCCAGAACACTTGCTAGGCCCTGTGAACGATGAAATTCAATGGGAACACACTAGCATTTAAAATACTAATATTCTATACATCATCTTAAATCAATAAAATGGAGCTAAAGAATAACCTTAAACTTTACCCAGTTACCACTAAAATTACAACATAAAACTCCATAACATGTGTGAAAAGGCATATTTTATTTCAGAGTCAAAATATTAATAAAGCCTTACTTTTTACATGAAGCCTGTTAGGCTTACACTGCCTAATAGTTAGTATGATGATGATGATAACCATGTATTCACATACTCTTTAGACAGCATAAATACATACTTCATAATTTTCTTACTAAAAACTGAGACTGAGACTATTTCTCATAATTTTAATAAAATTCTTGTAATTATTAGAGAACAACCATGTATAGAACAATAAAATGTGTAGCCTATCACGACACAGGGCCGAGACAATGTATGATTGCTTAATGTATTTTCCAAGACCATATAAGTCACCTTTGACCTATGTTTGGCACAGGGCTATCAATTTTCAAGCTATACATCTGTATAATACCAGCTATGCCATGCACCATAAACTTGGAAATGCTTAACATTATCAGTACTGACCCAACACCCATCTCAGTACAGAACAAAGAAGAAGGTTGTGGTAGAGTGATCTGCACTATAGTCTTATGCCCCAGCGCTCTGGAAAGTGAACTTAACTGAACTTAGATGTATGCATGCTCACATAGCTACACACCATCTTTAAACAGACTGTTAGAATTAGACAACAAAGATTTCTTTTTTGACATCTGAAAGGCTACTGGCAATGAAATCATTAGAGAAAAAGTAACTTCACTTACCCTTGGATCCACCTCTCACATTCTACAAAGGTCTTAAATACAGAAAGCTTGAACACATACTTTCAATGAGCCTAAATATTTTGTTTGGCCTATCATCCAAGAAAGCACACTTAAAAGTCCACAATTAACCCACTGGATGGATCCAAAGCAGCAAAGCAGTCAACAGATTAAACAGCCCTTCTATCAGTTCTCAGCAGCACATGCTACTTTCACACATTTTCAAGTGGCAAAAAGGAAAGAGTGAACACATCCAACTTTATACTGTTCTAGAAAAATGTTAAGTTTCTCAAAACTTAAAATACTAATATTTAAAATGTCTTTCCTCCAAATCACCGAAGCTACAACAAACGCATTTTTCATGAAATGGGAGAGAATGAAAGCAATGCTGAGAAGGTAGCTACTATGCTTCAAGTGAGTACTACGTGGGCATTAATATAATGTTTTGCAGTGCACATCACATATTTCCCAATGGTAACTCCGGATCTCTCAGGATTCTTTCTACAATCTACAAAATTCCTGTGGCTTTAAAGAGACATTTTTAGAAATATACTAAGTAGTTAATATTAAGTAATTAAAAAACAGAAAAGTCTTGCTTAGCAATGCAGAAAACTATTATAAAATACCCACAAATGGGCTGTAAATTGACTGAGATTCTATTATTTAGAAATGTAGAAATGCATTTTTTTAAAAAAAAGATAGTGATTTATGTTATAAATCTGCACAGGGTCAAAATTCTAGTATGATTAGAAACAGATGGTATCCCAGGAAAGTCAGGCTGGACCTGAAACTCCAAACAGGAAACACGGCCTAGCTAGCTGACTGCTTCCCTAATCATTTCCAGAGCTTCATACTTGCTCGTTTTATGAATACCCAAGACGACTTTCATCTTTCCATCATCGACAAAGCATCACAAAATACTCAATGTGTATGTCCTTATGTATAAATTATGTTTATAATATATGAAAGTGTAAAAAAATAGGTGTACTTTCAAGCTTATGCTAAAAGAAATATTAAACTAAAAAGAGCTCAAATTCAGGTTTATTTTTTATAGTAATTTAAAAATAAAAGCCAACCATTACTGAGTTGCTGGAGTCACTATTTCAAGTAACTATGGAAGACATGACTTCAATGACACAAACAAGTCTACAATCTAACTTATGGTAAAAGAATAAAACACCCACAGGTTCTCCTAAAATGCAATTAAACTGCAGCACTTTCTGTTAAACAAGTCAGTAAGGCACTGTATGAAGAAAGAAAAAGGCTTACCGTTTTCCCATTGTAGTAATACATCAAAGAATTGCTGCCCATTCCAGGGACAGGATAAGCACAATACATGTTGATTTTGAAAATGTTATTTGCAGCTGACACGCACAGCTTCTCTCCAAGACATACATCCACACAGGCAGCACAGACCCTCAGTGCTGTGCATTCACACATGGAACTA
>CM053749.1:44355485-44456973 GCA_028658305.1 Pachyuromys duprasi | reverse complement strand
GGGAGGGAGGGAGAAAAGGGAGAGAGAGAAAGCTGTCTGATCTGCTAATCTGTTTTTAGTTTGAATTAAATTAGAGCACTTGTGAAAGGAAGCCTTGCTTGCTACACCTCCAGCAACATTGCCATCTGGCATGGTCTAAAGTTGCTTTCAACTCTGATAAACACATGATCAAGCAATCAGGAACTGGAAACACTGAATCATATGGGACAAGAGGATCCAAACAGTTAAGCCTTGTACAAAATCACTTCCTGGAGAAAGTGGACCATTTAAGTCCCACTTCACTGGCTAGAATGGACTATGTTTTAAAATATTTTGTTGTCTGTTTTTGTTACATTGTGGAAAACTGGAAATTCTCTTCAAAATAAATTACCTGTGCTTAAAATTACATTCTTAAAAAGGAAATGTTTAATAATACAGTTCCTTGGATTTCTCATTCAACAACACTAAGAAGGAGTTTACAAAAGAATATAGCCATACATCCAGTATGTAGCCAACAATTTGGTGATGGAATGGGAAAAGTGTTTAATTTAAAGAATAAAAGACTGGTGAGTTTAGAGATAAAATGTGCATTCTGGTTAGTAAGCTAAATATGGTTTACTATAAGTTTCTCCTTATTCCTATGGAATAGTTATATATTCATGTTTAAAAATTTCTTAGAAAAAAGTATTGTCTCCAATTTTTCTAGATCATCATAATACTACAAATTCAAATGACTTGAAGCTTTGTTTCTAAGTGTGTTTCTCTCACACAAACACAATTTACTATCTAAAATTTTCACACAATTTCTCATTCTCTATAGATTGTAACCCAGAAAAACAGAATAACAACCTTTATTTTTCTCAATTCCTCTATCATACGCTCTTTGCACCATTTCTTCTTTTTGTGTTTCAAAGATAACAAGACTGCAAAGGGACATATCACTTTTTAAAAAGACACTTTTTATGAGACAGAAATCCACTGAAATATTCTAGTATTAGTCTGTAAGAGACAAACCCAAACCAATCAAACAAAGAAAAACCCCAAACAAACACTATTCTTAGGAAACACACTCATTGAGTCACAGTAATAACACAGCACCAGGCAATAAGGCTGACTAACACAGGATTCAAAAGCTGACGGCACTAGGGCAACAATATGAGCTCCTCACTCTCCCCAGATAGAGAAAAGGCCTAGCAGCAGCTGCAAAAGAACATCACTGCGCAGCAGCTATTAAATGCCAGTCTGCAGAGCACAGGCAACTTCCTCCCTCCTGAGAGACCACAAAGGCCTGCTTCAGTCCTTGGAGAACTGTGTGAAAAGCTTTGATTTACAATTAACAATGCCATGTCTTAAAACCTTTCAAGTAAATTTTAGACTTTCATAGACAATTCGTTCTCTTTTGACACAATAACTAAACTGAAAAAGAAGTCAGTGATCTATGATAAAATTTCTTTTCTATTAATTACTAAAAAAAAAAAAAACCCACAATAAAACCCCAAAACCCTTACTTTTCAAAAGTAATCATAGAGCAACAAGGAAAAGAGGAAAGCCACAATGCACTGACAACTTTCAGTTATTTCTCTTTCTACCTGGGATAACTTTTACAATGGGTAAGAAGAGAGAAGCCTTCAGGGGCTAACCTCAACAGCCTTGCTGGTAAAACAAGAAGTATAATGCAAACCCTCTATGTAACCATGGCTATAACAACACAACAAAACACTTAGAATTTCCTCCCCAATTTTTATTTTAGAGGCAAGAATGTAATAATGAGGGCAACAAACAAACAGGCCAACAAAAAAATTCAAAGTAGAACCAAACAAACTTTATTGGGGGGGGGCACAATAAAATCAGCAACTGGTTAAGATTTACTGTTCAGTTTACATGTAGAAGGGAGAGCTAGAGAGATGTTCAGCAGTTAAGAGCACTGGCTGCTCTTCCAGAGAACTCCTTTCCGTTCCCAGCACCCCCATGAAGGCTCACAACTGTCTATAACTCCAGTCCTAGGGAATTCAATACCCTCTTTTGTCTAGCTGGGACACCAGGCACACATGTGATATACAGATACCACATGCAGGCAAAACACTATTATATATAAAGTAATTTTTTAAAAGATACTAAAACTACCCCAGGTGGATCTCTACTCCCACAGTACAGCAGATATACACTATCTAAATTGAGAGGAGATTTAGGACCTCAACAAATCACCCCTGGGCATGTCTGTATAATACTGTTAATGAATTCTTTCTGAAAACCATGAAATCAAGAAAATTAATGAAAATTTATACTTTTTCCCCAAATTCTACCTGACCGCTAGAGCAAGGGCTTTTACATCTGTCATTCTGAAGTACCATCATCTGAAAGTGTACCTTACTCAAAAACAAAACAAAACAAAAACTGAAACTGGTTAATATGGATAGTCATTTTCTTTATCACTATTAACTTTTACCATTATTAACTATCTTCTATGCCAAGGTCTTTTTTCTCTTCTAGAAAAAAACAAAACAAAAAAACAAAAAGCCCACTAACAGAATTCCCAGTCTATGTAACAGCTGCAGCCCCTTTCCTGGGCGACTCATCTTACAGGATGCTTGCGGCCCATGAACTGCTTCCTAGTCAATGCACTTGTTTCATCTATTTTTTTTTTTTTTTGAAGGAAAACGTCAGCGGTTAATCTTGTGACTCAGTCTGACAAAATGAGTCAGCTGAAGAGGGCCGATTTTTTAACCCATCCCAGGCAGGCCTGTCGCCTGCACAGGAACACTACACCTTTAGAGATTCTTTATCCTGCAGAAGCACTTATGTCATGATCAGACTTAATACTTATGTCATCTAGTCTAACAATCCAAAATAACACACATGTGATCACAAGATGCTATCACTGAGCACACAGGCGGTGTGAGGAATGAAATGACAGACCCTAAAGAAACTGACTTAGAGCCAAAGAGCTGTGGTTAGCAAACCCAAGATTCTAGGCTTATAGTTTATTGCCTTTTATCATTTAAAAATTTTTATTGCTATTACAATAATCATGAGGCAGAGACCTAAACTAGGTAAGTAACTGTTTTACCTCTTTTCTGAAAATTTAGGAAAAAATATTTTCAGTTAAGTCAATTAGGCTAACAACTTTTCTGGAAACTTCAAATTTCAGGTTTCTCTCTCTTTCATTTATTGAAAATAGATATTCCTTGGAGAGACAGGCAAAATTAATTGGAATTATCTGTTTTGCATTTTTTAGTCTTTTATTTGTTAATCTTTATTCCTGGAGTTTGGATCAAGACAAGAATCATATATTGTTAAAAAACATGTTTGTTAAACTACTCTTAAGCAAGAATGTTTCAAGTAACATAAAATTCTATAGTTTTCTAAAAAAAAGTTTAATGGAATAGAATCACATATATTGAATTAAAGACAGTTAACAGTTAATCTTACTGTACATTCTTCTAAGCAAATCACATTCCATGAGCCCTCAAAAACCAGTTGACCTGGCTAGAAAAGTAAATTTAAATCTAGCACAAATAATTCCTCATAAAAAGCTTACATTATAGCTGGGCAGTGATGGCGCTCACCTTTCATGCCACCACTCTGGAGGCAGAGGCAGGTGAACTCTGCATTTGAGGCCAGCCTGGTGTACAGAGCAAATTCTAGGACAACTAGGGCTGTTACAAAGAGAAAACCTGTCTCGAAAAACCAAACCAAACTAAAAACAAAAAAACAAACAACAAAGCAAAACAAGGTAGTTCCTAGAAGGCAGACTTTAGGATTAATAAAGTCAAATTTAAAAGTTCATATAATATTAAGTCCACAATCCTTTAAGGAAGAAATTCAGTAAGTAACAAATTACTGAACACAAGGAGGTCTGGGTGAAGAGAGATGCAGAGGAGTAAAAACTGAAACTCCCTAATGTGGTGGCGTACTCCTATAATCCCAGCACTCAGGAGGGTCAGAGGATTTCTGTGAGTTTGAGAACAAAGTGAAATCTGCAAGTGCATAAATTCAAATGAAAGACACCTTCTCCAAGGCTTCTCCTTTCCATTTTAGCATAAAAAGAAATGATTTAAGAGACCCAGTGTCCTGAATTTGCAGAATTTGGAGCCTTATTGCTTTGTCAGGCATAGATATAGTAAAAAAAAACAAACAAAAAAAAGTTTGTTTTTGAGTGTTGAATAGGCTGCCAGCCCCAATACTTTCACATATTTAAATGTTTACATCGAAGACAAGAATATAAAACTCTAGTGAAATCGTTCACCCAGTAAGCCCATCACTGATGTCTGCTCCACATTAAAGATAACAGTTACTGATTTTGCAACCACTCTAAAAGAACCAGCGATCTAAATTTGTGGCCTTTACTTTGGTAATTCTCCATGGAAAAAGTTTCCATCTTAGTCTTAATTATGAAGACCTATACTTTAACAAAAATCTAAAGATTGTTCTGCATTTTGGTGCACATCATGTGGATGCTGGAGGTGTGGTTAAGTGGTAGTGTGCACTCAGTCTGCCCACAGCCCTGGTTTGACCTCTGGTGTCATCAGCAAAACAAAACAAAACAAAACAAAAAGTGACTTCCCCTTAAAAATCACTATTCAGCACAGAACAAAGACAAGGTGCCCAACAGAGCTGTCACGTCACTCCCATGGCGTTCCTCCCACCACCCCTCTGTGAGGCAGAACAACAACCACGACAGCTACTACTACTACTCAAGTCTGTACGTGCAAGGCAAAGTGAACACTCTAAATGTTAAAATGGGGGTATGTGGGAGGACTCTTCCCCAGCATTAATAGTTTCTGCATCTCTTGGTTGTCCATTTCTTTCCCCACATGAACTGCAGTTTGTCACTCAACATTTATCACTTAAAATAACCTGGCAACAGAGTTAGTTATTAACTGTGTTGCAACTTGATAACTTTCCTGCAGATGGCTCTATAATCATAGGACTGCCTACCGTTATATAGGACCCATAGGTATTAACTTGCCCCCAAACACCAGCACTTCTGAAACGTGTTCAAGACTGGCACAAAGCTTTGAACTTGTTAAGCAAGCTAAGAAAACTTGTAGGTAAACAAAGCTTTTATGAAATCATCTACAAAGTTGAATGTAGACAGGGCTTTAGGCTGAGTTTTTTCTTGAAATATATCACAGTTTCTGGTTTCTTTTTTAGGCATGCTCTTTTTCTTCTGGGCTGGTGAAAGTTTTAACAGAATGGGACACATCAAGATATTCTGTCATTTCCTTCCACATCTCTTGGCCTAGAATCCTCCATGAATATACAATCTAAACCTGTATACATTAAGTTATTTCTGATTCACAATCTATTTTTGTTTCAGTAAAAATTCTTGCTGGTGGCAGTGATTCTAAAGATTCATTATCTCTGAACAATTAATATAAAGACTTCAAGACACCCGCCTCACACTGTAACACTCAAGGTGTAAAGCAAGGCTAGTTTCTACCATGCTTACAAAAAGAAATCATCCAGTTCCTAAATCTGTCTTATTTAAAAGAGGATTTCTTAGTTCTAAATTCTGATGATCATTCTTTTGTTTTGTTTTTCGAGACAAGAGTTTCTCTGTATAGTCTTGGCTCTCTTGAACTCGATTTGTAGACCAGGCTGGCCTTGAACTCACAGAGACCCACCTGGCATCTGCTTCCCTGAGTGCTGGGATTAAGCCTGCCTGAATGATCGGATTAAAGGTGTGTGCCACCACTGCATATGCCTTTAATTTCCTTTCCTTTCTCTTCCTTCCTTCTCTTTCTGTCTTTCTCCTCTCTCTCGACAAAGTTTCTCTGTGTAGCCCTGGCTGTCCTGAACTCACTCTGTAGACCATGCTGGCCTCAAACTCAAAGATCCACCTGACTCTGCCTCCTGAGTGCTGCAATTAAATGTGAGTAGGTCATCACCATCAGGTAAATTTTTTTTTCTTTTCTTTGTTTACTGAGCACTCTCAACATCCAACTAATATTTTCTTTTACACACACATCTGAAAAGATGTTATAACAGGAAGGGATGAAAAGCATGCCAACGCTGCCTTTTCAACATGGAAAAACCATCAAGAAGCTACACAGTTAGCCCAGGGGTTAAGAGTACTGGCTGCTCTTCCAAAGGCCCCAGGTTTGGCTCGTGGCACCTACATGGCAGCTCACAGTCACCTCTAACTAATTCCAGGGAATCTGAAACCCCTTCCAGCCTCCATAGACACTGAACAAATACCACACAGACATCCACGAAGGCAAAATACCCTTAAGTAAATCAAGTGTAACAAACATTGTCTAAAATGTTAGAGTCACCAGGAAAGGCAATGTTACCCTAACGTTGACAACTATCCCCTACAGATACACTGGGGGAAAAAAACAGAAATTTTGACAGAAATCTGTTACTTGTTGTAGACTCTCACCAGCTATGTATGCACGAGAACATTATATTCTCCCTAGCACAGATCAAGACAGGTTGGTTGCTCATGTTGCAGAGCACTATGGACTATGACATGTGATGGAAAGGAACACTGGATGAGGAACAGGGTTCAAGTTTCAAAAAAATGAAACTTGTTTTTTTTTTTTTTAAAATGAGATTTCAGATTATTCCATTTGATTATTTTTTAAATCCAAGCATTAAATTATGCTAAGATTTTCTAGCTTTTTCACTACTAATAGAGCCTTTCATAAACTTATAACTGTATTGTAATACCGCTACTCAAGAGGCAGAAGCAAGATTATCTTAAATTCAGGCTAGCCTGGGCTATATAGTGACCCACCCCCCAAATCTAACCAAGCAACTCCTTTCATGTTTTACTATCAACTATACCCCAAAACTTTGAATTCTTACTTTGAAAGATTTTTTCACTTAAATTCTTTCAGTTCCACTGAGTATTTTTCTCTGTATAAAGCAAAAACAAACAAACAACAAAACAAAAACCCTATAAATTGTCACTTAGACTTCTTTTATTAAATTTTTATTTTTTAATATTAATTACAGTTTATTCACTTTGTATCCCAGCTGTAGTCTCCTCTCTCATTCCCTTCCACCCTCATCTCCTCCTATTCCCCTCTCCAAGTCCACTGTTAAGAGAGGTACTTCTCCCTTTCCATCTGACCCTAGCTTATCAGGTCTCATCAGGACTGGCTGCATTGTTCTCCTTTGTGGCCTGGCAAGGCTGCTCCCCCCTCAGGGGCAGTGGTGGTCAAAGAGCCCGCCACTGAGTTCATATCAGAGACAGTCCCTGTTTCCATTACTAGGGAACCCACTTGGACACTGAGCTGCCATGGGCTGCATCTGAGCAGGGGGTCTAGGTTATCTCCATGCATGGTCCTTAGTTGGAGTATCAGTCTCAGACAAGCCCCTGTGCCCAGATTTTTTTGGTTCTGTTGCTCTCCTTGTAGAGCTCCTGTCCCTTCCAGGTCTTAATATCTCCCCTTTTGTTCATAAGATTCCCTGTACTCTGTCCAAAGTTTGGCTATGAGTCTCAGCATCATTTTTGATACCCTGCTGGGTGAAGTCTTTCAGTGGCCCTCTGTGGTAGGCTCCTGTCCTATTGCCTGTTTTTTCCCTCTTCCAATGTCCGTCACCTTTGCCTTTCTGCATGAGGATTGATCATCTTACAGAGGGCCCTACTCCTGCTTAGCTTCTTTAGGTGTACAGATTTTAGTATGTTTATCCTGTATTATATGTCTAATATCCGCTTATAAATGAGTATATACTGTGTGTGTCTTTCTGCTTTTGGGATACCTCACTCAGGATGATCTTTTCTAGATCCCACTATTTGCCTGCAAATCTTCCCATCTTCAAATTTTTTTAAAGTTAAGCATAGTTAATGTTCTATAATAATATGGCTACAGTTTTCCTTCTCTAAAAAAAAGTCAGATAATCTTTTATAGCTTAGACCATCTTTAAGTCAATTAAGGAAAGTATAGGAGGCAAGACAGCTATTGCTACACTGCTAATCATATGGATTTGTTGATTTATTAAGTATCCATTAGTAACTGGGGACAGAAAATAAAAACAAAATAAACCATACTTCCTGCTTTATAAGTTGACCAAGGTAAAGAATAAATTAGATAAGCTACAATGAACATACAGCAGGGAAGGAAGGTTGTTATAAAGCATGGCTACAAGTGACCCAAATGATCCGAGAGAAAACCAGGCACAACGGAGTGGGAACAGTAGTAGAGAGAACAGCAAACATACAGAAAGCCCAAAGCCTGGACTAAGGGAGGGGAAGATTGCAGAAGACAGTGGGAGGAGACTGGTCATGAGACACTGGTAAACCACTCTCAGGACTTTGGCTTAACTGATAAGGAACACTATTGCAGGATTTTGAGTGGATGAATGATATGGAATGATACAATCTGACTGCTAAACAGTGTCCTTTTGTGAAAGAAACTGCTGAAGGAAAACAGCAAGACTAACTGGGGAGATGTTGCAGTGGTGTAAGAGAAAGCAAAAGGCTTGGACAAAGATGATAGTAACACAGGTACTGACTGATGGTTAAATCTTGAGGGCATTTTATTATTAGAAATAAAGTACAGAGGTAACTGGTGTTACCACTTGTAGTCAATGAAACTGTAACTTTTATAAAAAAATCTTCTTTAGGAAGAAAAAAACTATCTCTTGTACTCTGGTTTCTACACCAATGTTGTTTTAGGAGAAAGTCCTTACATTTCTAAAGAGGTCAATCTTTTTTTTTTCACTTTTTACAAATTTATTTATACTTTTATAAATAACAATTTATTCACTTTGTATCCTTGCTGTAGCCCCCTCCCTCACCCTCTCCCAATCCCGCCCTCCCTCATCTCCTCCCATGCTCCTCCCCAAATCCACTGATAGGGGAGGTCCTCCTGCCCAGACTTTTTTGATCTGTTGCTCTTCTTGTAGAGCTCCTGTCCCCTCCAGGTCTTAATATCTCCCCTTTTGTTCATAAGATTCCCTGCACTCTGTCCAAAGTTTGGCTATGAGTCTCAGCATCATGTTTGATACCCTGCTGGGTGAAGTCTTTCAATAGCTCTCTGTGGTAGGCTCCTGACCTGTTGCCTGTTTTTTCCCCTCTTCCAATGTCCATCACCTTTGCTTTTGCATGAGGATTGATCATCTAACCCAGGGTCCACCTCCTGCTTAGCTTCTTTAGGTGTACAGATTTTAGTATGTTTATCCTGTATTATATGTCTAATATCCATTTATAAATGAGTATATAGCATGTGTGTCTTTCTGCTTCTGGGACAACTCATTCAGGATGATCTTTTCTAGTTCCCAACATTTGCCTGCAAAATTCATGATTTCCTTGTTTTCAATTGCTCAGTAGTATTCCACTGTGTACATGTGCCACAATTTCTGTATCCATTCCTCAGTTGAGGGATATCTGGGTTGTTTCCAGATTCTGGTTATTATGAATAAAGCTGCTATGAACATGGTTGAGCAAATGTCCTTGTTGTATACTTGAGCATCTTTTGGATATATGCCTAGGAGTGGTATAGCTGGATCTTGAGGTACCACTATTGCTAATTGTCTATGAGAAAGTGCCAGATTGATTTCCAAAGTGGTTGTACAAGTTTATATTCCCAGTAGCAATGGAGGAGGGTTCCCCTTTCTCCACATCCTCTCCAGCGTGTGTTGTCACTTGAGTTTTTGATCTGAGCCATTCTGATAGGTCTAAGGTGAATTCTCAGGGTCATTTTGATTTGCATTTCCCTGATGACTAGGGATGTTGAGCATTTCTTTAAATGTTTCTCTGCCATTCGATATTTCTCTATTGAGAATTCTGTTAGTTCTGTACCCCATTTTTTAATTGGGTCACTTGATTTGTTGCTGTTTAACTTCTCGAGTTCTTTATATATTCTGCATATTAGCCCTCTGTCAGATCTAGGGTTGGTGAAGATCTTTTCACAGTGTATAGGCTGTCGTTTTGTTCTGATGACAGTGCCCTTTGCTTTATCAATACAAAGCTGATGTGGGTGGCTGCATCACCTTTTTTGTTGTGAAAATATTATTTATTTTGTGTATAATTTAACAGCATATTTTAGAAGACAAATGAGAAGAAAAGTTTGTTGCTTATAAGGATTAAAAAAGCAGCATATTTTTCACTGTTCACAACAGAAAATCAACAAGTGTCCCTCTCTAGATAAAGAAGGTAACAGACATACAGACATCATTTCTACCCCACTTGGCTGAAAAAATTTCCTGGGTAGTATACTCTATGACTGCGGTCATAGTGTTAATAATGTTACTTTTCTTCACAGGCAGAATTCTTAACTCTCATCTTTTAACTACAATCATATTGAAGACAGAACTATGTTTTCCTTGTATTTAAATCCCTAAAGCATAGAAAAAAATCTTTGCTTACTGTAAGCACTTAGAACATTTTTGTTGTTTTTAGGTTTTCCAAACAGGATTTCAGTGTGTAGCCTTGGTTGTCTTTGAACTACCTTTGTCAACTAGGTTGGCTTCTAACTCACAGAGATCCACCTGCCTCTGCCTCCGCAGTGCTGAGAATAAAGGTCTGGGCCACCAAAGACCAGCTCATATAGAGCACTTAGAAAGAGTTGCCAATCTTTAATGACTGATGACTTGATGACTGGGGCCTGAATACAGGAAATATTCTACCACTGAGAGATAACCCTAACTTTGGTTTTTGAAAATTTTAAATGTCCTTAATGATGCTGAGATAAAACAGCTGCTTCTGGTTGCAAACAATACTAAAAAAAAAAAAAATTCTCAAGCACAAGTCAGTATGTAAGCTTTTACTTACTAAGTAGAGTTTTCAAAGTTAAAAAGGGAACTATGTAAGAACTATAAAAAAATTCACCTACATTCATAAAGATTAACATTGAGAAAGTGTATTTTAATGGCATGAACAAACTATCTTAGTTTTTGGTGAAGCCTTCATGTTAAATGGTACTTAATTCAGTATGTGTTCCATTGTCATACTTACACAGAAAACAGATCAGAGCAACCTCCTTCAGTTTCTGTTTTACCACAAAGTTGGGCTAGGACAAAGATGACCACTTGAATACACACACATCTACAGGGTCAGCAGGATATTTATCTAATGTAACTCTTAAATCCCAGAAAAATTTCAACATGTAAGTATTCACTTTACTGTGCTGGTGGGGACATTTTTGAAAATGGCAAATGATCTTGGAAAGCATCTGATAGTACTATAAAAACTGCTCTGTGTCCAGGACCTTGATGACAAAAAGGGCTACACTTGTATTCTTTTAGTCAATTAAAGGTTGACATTTAGGGTTAGTAAGCCAACTATTTTCATCAAGTTTTATTGGAAGAGAGCCGTGTCTGTGCATTTTATATCACCCGTAGCTACTTCAATGCTCTTAACCCAGCAGTATCTAGCAGTTTCAGTAGAGACCATCTGTTCCTTCAGATATATATTTGTGTATTTACTAGAGAAGCTTATTACAGAAAGAGTTGAGCCAGGCATGGTAACAAATGCCTTTAATCCCAGCACTCAAGAAGTAGAGGTAGGCAGAACTCTGACTTTTAGGCCAGCCTAGGCTACCAAAACCAAACCAAAACAAAAAAATAACCAACCAACCAAAAAACAGAACAAAAAAACAACCTGTCTCAAAAAACAAAAAGAAAAAAGAACCTTGATATAGAATACTGAGGAAGAATATAGAAATACAACCCTGAGTTCCTGATCCATCCCACTCCACTTGCCTCCCTCTCTCCAGTGCTGGGATGACAGGCATGTGCTATTATGCCCAGCCAGATTCAAATTATTCTTCGAAAAGCAATAAAATACTGGCAACACTATAGATAGACTGGGTTAGATACTAAATCAAATATAGTATAAAAAGTCAAAACTTTTGATTGGTCAATAATTTAAAATGTTTGAAATATGCTTCATGACTATACATGTGGGAGAATTTCAGAACGTGTAGTGTTTTAAATGGTTGAAAGATTGTATACAAATCTATGAGGTATACATTACAATCCCTGAAACAAGAACACACAGGGCAACAAATAACTTTCCAAGTACAATCAGTATTAGCTGGACAAAGATAAGGATCTATGACAACAAAGGTGAGACTGGCCACTGAGACAGGACAGACGTGGAGTGAAATAGAGAGTTCACACACCCCAATGGTAAAAATGTGAATTGCTTAATGGTTTATGTCTTCGTCTTATCAAGCCTCAGTCATATCAGCAGAATTAAAGGCAACGTTATGGTTTTCTATTGATGGTTAACACGCTGACAGTGATGCTAGGTTTTAAGTGCATTCAAACAACTCAACCTACACATACAGGTCACACACACAGAGAATGAATTGGTCACTTATTTACACCTGGTTTAAAAAAACTCAGGGATTCAAAATATCAGCAGCTTCAAAGTTCAGTAAAACTTAAAAGCCAGTCAGGTGTAGTGACACATGCCTATAATCCCAGCACTTGAGGAGGCAGAGGCAGGTGGATTTCTATGAGTTCAAGGCCAGCCTGATCTACAAATTGAGTCCAGGACAGCCACGGCTATACAGAGAAACCCTGTCTTGAAAACAAAACAAACAAGACAAAACAACAACAAATAAACCTTAAAAGTCATTTCTGGGGCCAGTGAGATGGCTTATAGGGTAAGGGCATTTACCATGAAGCCTGACTCAGAGACCCATGTGATAGGAGAGAACCAACCTCTCACTTATGCCCCCAACCAAGTAAAATATGTTTTAAAAAGCCACCTCTGAATCAAACTGAGGCATGTCCTTTAATAAAGAGCACAGAGCTCAGCAAGTAGCACTGTGAATGCAGTTGCACAATCACATTAGGATGAGACAACTGCGTTCAAAGGAGGGATGGTTTGTTCTTCTGCTTTCTCGGATCAGAGGCTTCCCTGCCTCTTCAGAAAAATGAACATCTCAGAGCTAGGTTAAAACCCTATCATTCACACTGACACAATTCTGACACTGCTTCACCAAATATAGTTGCTTTTCTTACTGACATGAAATCTTTCAGTCACAAACTGGACTTTCACAGATCTAACTATATATAACCAGCGAATGAACCAGACACTTTGAAAATTCTTTATTGGAACAGCCTTCAAAAAGAATCAGCCTATGTAACAGGTGGAAATAAGACTCTCTGCTGTACATCCAGCTGCAATATGACCTCTAGGCTTGTTTGCCCAAGGAACTAGTAAGCAAATAACTGATCCATGTTCAATAACTGAGGAGCTCATTTGTAAGTTACATTGAAGCTGATACTGGCTTGTAAAAATCGTTTATTCCTTGTTATCTTTAGTTCTTGCTAGTCTTGGCGGTCTCAGACAATTGTTTATGACACTGTTTTCTTGGCTTGGTGATCCCTATGGCACAGTCCTTCTGGAGAACTCTACCAGTTACTGCACTTCTTACTATTTTCAGATATAAACTGAAAGTGGATCTTTATAGGTCCAACCCCAGTTGGTGATCTTAATAGTTCAATGAACTAACCATTTTGTATTTCAGTTTCTTATGTTAATAATTTCTACCAGCACTAGAAAGAGCTGCTTGTCATCTCCCCTATTTAAAAGGTCTTAGTTTAGATGTTCAGGATTTTATATTTCATCTCTTTGTAGTTCTTAGTCTTATTTATCCTATTTGATATTATACAACAATGCTCTAGTACATATGGGTCATGGAGCCTGTGTGGTTTAGGGCACCTCAGAATCCTTTCTACTTTCTTGAGATGTCCATACATTTTCAGATTTAATGTTAACTCAAAATTCAGATTAATTTTTAAAAATATGTAGGCCGAGATGTCACTTGGAGGCAGTGTGCTTGCCAACCACACATGAGAACAGATCTTAGGTTTGAATACCAACAGTGGAAAAAGAACATAATTTCTAAGTAGGATTACTAATTATTTTTTGTTGCATCTTTCTGGGTACCTCTGGCTGGCCTGGTACTCACTATATAATGCAGGCTGGTCGCAATTCATAGCAATCTTCCTGCCTCAGCTTCTTACATGTTGGGCTAACAGGTGTGAGCCACCATACCCAAATATAATCTTAAGGCAGGACATAGATCTGTATTGTTTCAAAGCAAGAAAGTGTTTAAATGGCTGATTCATATTGGAAAACTGAAGGTCAGTGGGGGAAAGAGAACTTAGAAAACAAAACTTTTTGATGCAGCTAAAGGCTGCATGTTTTTAAATATGGTGCAGAAACACAAAGGTATTTGGGTTGAAAAAGGCATCCCAGATTTATCTAAATAGTTACTCTGGGACAGATTTATGATGAAATCTTCATTTTGACTTCAATTCTATATCTTTTGTAGTATAAAAAAACATTATCTATATTCAAAAGTACAAATACCAAGTTAAGAGACAGAGTAAGCAACAGAGAGACCCCATATAACTGAGACTGCACTAAGGGACCTACAATAATGTTCAATCAAGGAAAAAGGGGAAATATAGCCCTAAGACATGAGAAAATAATAATGATCAGAAGAAATCGAGGTAGCAAAATGTGATTCAGCTAATTTTCTTTTTCTTTGAATGTTCTTTTTCTGCAAAAAAAAAAAGCCTTTTAAAAAATAACAGCAACTGTAATTTAGCATGCATTCACTGTGTGTCAGGCTCCTACTTACATACAGAAGTGTGGCAATAATTTTTTTTTCATTCCGTCACTTTCGAATTTTTTCTTATTTTTCAACCAAATATGGTAAACTGATTTTCTAAAAATAAATGTAGGCTACAGGAGTAGAAATTTAAAAAAAATTAAGACAGAGGAGCAATGGATTATATGTGATATGGCAGGCAAATATTTGGTGGTGGATATTTTCCTAATAACCTTTGAGACTGGCATTATCACCTTTGACATGTGGCTTGGAGTTCTTGCTCAGCATGTATGAAGTCCTATGCTCAATCCTCAGGACCACACAAATGAGTAAAGCAACGAATCAATCTGAGGTTTAAGGCTAAGGCTGATTCAGGGTAGAACACTTGCCTAGCATGCGGTGAGCCCTTAGTCCATTACCTCGGCATGGCACACACAAAGCCCTTATGGTTCAGGGAGTCACAAGCAAACCCTCCCAGGTCATAAAACAGAAAAAAGGCTATAAGCCAGATAAAACTCATTATCTACATAGAGGGAAATTCTGATTATCTCTACTACCACAGCATCTTTAGATAGTGCTAGTCCTTAAACAACAAAGCCGCTCAGTAAAAATAGAACTGGCAGAACTGTTTCAAATTTAATATTTTTATGAGTCAACCAATTATATTTTATACTTTTTTTTAAAAGTATTTTGAGACAGGGTTTCTCTGTGTAGCCCTGGCTGCCCAACACTCACTCCGTAGATCAGGCTGGCTTCCAACTCACAGAGCTGACTGCCTCTGACCTGGAGTTTATGAGTAAAGGTGTTTACCAAAGGAGCTGGGAAATTATTTGAGTATACTTGTCTCACATTTCCTAGTCATTTTAAAGGTTCATCAAAACTCAGTAGTTCTTCCTTTCCTGAACAGGAAACAATAGAGAACTATCTTGAAGTAATAAATGTAAGGACAAACGGGTCTGCAAAGTCTCTCCAGGCATCTTCGTCTAGTTTGTTAGTTTGTTTTCAGAAATGAAGTAACGAGGAAACACTGACAATTATCTTATTTCTTAAAACCAATGTCAGACCAAGAATGTGTTAGACTTTTTACTTACTAATTTGCTTTTTAAAGCAGTGTGGTTCTACTAATAGTAATATGTAATTTAACTTTTCTTATTTTCATAGAATTATAGTCATAAATTATAGGGAATCACACTGCTGTGTTTTCACATTTCCATCTACCTGACTATGATTTCTGTTAGTTATGCTACCTACCTTTGCACAGCACATAACTGTGAAAATGTAAATTGTACAACTATTTTTAGCTGCGGCTAAAATTCCTGTCTTCAGCAATGATTTGAGGCATTGTTCATTTTGTTTATCAAGCAGTTATTCAGCCTTTAGTGGGCCCAAGCGCTTAGCAAGCAAAAGCTTTTAGGATGCTTGCAGCTACAATTCAAACTTCCAGGTAGGCTGCAGGTTCAGAGCACAGCTGCCCTATGCTTCGTGAAACTCAGATCCATCTGGAATTGAGTTCCAAAGATTTCAATTCGACTTTTCATGTATCACACTGAAGAGAAGATGGGAGGGGAAGAGGGCAGGACATAGGAGAGAAGGAATGCAAACAACCGAAAGATAATTTCTCTACCCTTCAAAAGAAATAAAAAAAAGTTCAGTCCCATGCTGCCCCTTCTAGATTGCTACTTGTCAAGCAAGATATTCCATTCAATCCAAACTTCGATGAGCTGTGACTCATCTGGCAGCACCTGCGCCCATGTATTAAGTATTGCCCAATAAAAGCCTAACATCCATTTACACAACAAAGACTATATCCTTCAAGGCACAGGGCCTCAACTTAACAGCCTCACTGACCATTTGTTCTACACACATACAGAAAAAGCCTTTCCCTTCTTCTCACCAGAGGTTTTTAAACTGTGGGTGGATTTATAATGTAAGTTCATCTACAAGTACTCTATTGCCTCAAAGAATAAGTATATTAACAGCACAAACACTCCTACAGTAGTAGGTTGCTACAACTATTAACGATTGTTTTACCAACCTCTCCCAACCTCCTGCATCAAAGCTTTTATTCTCAAAGGATACATTTTTGAGCAAGGAGGGATCAACAAACTAGTTGCGTGAAAGCTTTACTGATGCTAGACTGAAGTTGGGAAAGGCTTAATGAAGGCTTTAAAATCCACAAGGGCTTAACAATGAACATCTGACTTGGTGATTTATGCATATTAATAACCTCAGTCCTACTGAGGCAAGCTGAGCTGAACATGTCCTCCGAATCTTAATGTCTTTTGCTCCACTGGGATTATTACAA
Source organism: Pachyuromys duprasi (assembly GCA_028658305.1). Taxonomy (NCBI): domain Eukaryota; kingdom Metazoa; phylum Chordata; class Mammalia; order Rodentia; family Muridae; genus Pachyuromys; species Pachyuromys duprasi. The sequence goes on along the minus strand of CM053749.1, from coordinate 44,440,161 downwards.
ATGTAAATTTCTAAGATTCTCAGCTATTAATCTCTGTCTGTCCTCCTGTTCAGCAACATAATGACTAATTAAACATCAAAAGACCTGCACAGGAGATCTTCTTTGACAGCTACAGGCCTAGTCTTCTTCCCAAGAGGGGAATTCAAATGACAGGGACAGGGAGTGACACCATATGAGTAAGCTACAAATCACTGCACAGAAAATGGAAAGCCTTACATTAAGAGTGGATTTATCTCAATCAATGATTCTGTTAAGCAATGAGCAGTTACTATGTAAGGTATGCCCACTGGCACAAGTCGAATCCATTCTTGTAGCAAGTAAATACGGAATATTGACATTAATTTATTTAACATTAAGTTAAAAAAAATGACTACTTACAGAAGAAGGTAGGCCAGGAGGTACCTTTCTTACTTTCTTTGCTTGCAAAGGATCTGAATATAGAAAAAGAAAAGCTTCATTAGCATTTACACTAGGAGAAAACAAACAAACAAACAAACAATTCAAATGAACACAAAACAAGCACCAATCCTCCCCATATTGATTTCTCTTTTTTTCTAAGTAAGTGAACATGGGAATAGTAGAATTACAGTATTAGTTCTTCTACTAAGTTTTGAAAAGGTGACAGTAAATGGGGTAAAACAAGAAAGGAAACAAACTGATAGCACACACAAGGAAAGAGAACGAACATGTACTTAGAGCTTGTCGTGCCGTGAGTATTTAAATATTTCACAGCTCACTGGAGGTGGAACTCTGTGCGACAGGTCTCCCCACCAGTACACTTCCCTAACAAAGAGACCAGCTACATCATATCAAGAATTAGGCTTAAAGGCATATTTTTAAAACGTAGTAACTCTCAGCAAATACTGTATAAATTATGTATAAAATTTAAAGTAAGATTTAAGAAATTAAAAACTAAGGTAATAATAACATCAAGACATGCTACATAAGCTATGAAATATAACCAGCAAACACATCTAGTAAGTATTCCGGGCATTTACTTTGGTAATGTGTGAGTAAACTTCAGCACTAAGGTACAATTCAAACTTTTATTAAAAGTTTGTATTCCTTCCCAGAAAATGAAGACAGAAAGTGTATCTCTTATTTTGTTTTGACTTGTGTGTGTATGTATGCACATGTGCATATTTAAATGCAGGTGCATGTTCAAGTACAGGTATCTTTGGAGTCCAAGTCCAGGAGAGGATGCTGGACTTTGTGGAGGTGGAATTATATGCAGACGGTTATAAGATGCCATGTGGTGCGAGACTAAACTTGGATCCTTTGCAAGAGCAGTACATACTTATAACTGTTGAACCAATAGCTCAAGATCCAAGAAAAAAAAAGTATTTTGAAGATAAATTAATATAAATGAAATTATGACTATTTTTATTAGTGTTTTAATTTCCTTTGTCTACAAAATTTATAACTTTTCCATCTCATTTTCTGAAGAGCGATACACACAGCTTTCCAACCATCACAAATAATGGATCAAATTCAGGATTTTCAGAGGCATTCACTATTTAAGAAGTATATAAAATAAACTGCATTTTTTTGGTTTGTTTTTGTTTTTTGTTTCTTTGAGACAGGGCTTCTCTCTGTAGCCTTGGCTGTCCTGGAACTAAGAGAGATCTGCCTGGCTCTGCCTCCCCGATGCTGCATTTAAAAAAAAAAAACCCTCAAAAATACAAGAATTAAATAAGAAAAGCATTTTCTAAGCCATAAATGATACTACACAATAAAACGTGGTTTTACAAAGATTGAAACTTATTCCTCTCAGAATTCTCTAGAGGTAATATCCCAGAAGGCTATAGAGTGAAAAATGCAACTTTATAAGTAACATGTGGAAAAATATTACACAATAAAAAAGGGCAAAAAGCATTCACCAGTGTGTATATCCCTTTCACAAGAAATAGCATACTTTTCCTTAAAACAGAAGTGCCAAAGTTAAACAACATCTGGCACAGTCTGTATTTGTAAGAGTTAAAGCAGAGCCTCTCTTCTTGGTGAAATGTTTTAGCAGTCTACTTCCTTACAACTTACTCCATGAGCAAAGACTACACTGTATACAAAGTAAGTCAAGGAAATAGCTCCTATGGCTTGGAGTTATCAGAATAAAGATTTTTCTTTTGTATCTCATGATTAGCCACATACTATCACCAGTCTGAGATTCACAATCTAGTTTGGGGAAGTTGCAAACTGACATGAAAAGTAATGACTGTATTCAGGACAGAAGCCATATGAACCTGGGCAGGTTATTTTAACCTCTCTGTGCTTCAGTGCCTTTAGCTGCATGAAGGGGTGGGCACCACCTCTCCTCTGAGCTTCAAGTTCTCTGGTAATATACGAAATATATATTAGGCAATGCTCATTGCATTGCCTAACATCTGTGGCATTTTAATAATGTTTAAAATGTGTATGAGTGCTTTTACCTGCATGTGTATGTACTATGTGTGTACAGTGCCCATGGAGGCCAGAAAAGAATTACAGATAGTTGTGAGCCATTGTATGTGTACTGCAAACTGATCCAGGGCCTCTGGAAGAGCAACCAGTGCTCTAAATTGCTGAGCCATCTCATGTCCAACACATAATAACTTTTAGCTCTTATTTAGACCAAAACAATTACAAATTAAGATAGTTACTGTTCTCCAGAATGAATTTCTAAAGCATCCAAATGGTTTCAGAAAATACTAAGATTGGTGTAGCTCTCTGAAGTTCCTGTAAGTGCTCACATTTTACCAGGAACTGCAATGCCAAGGAGAGGCTAAGATTGAGAAAAGCAATGGGCAGCATAATAATAATAATCTACTAACTGGTATCCATATAGGAAATGGACAGGACTCCTCTGAGCATGAGAAACACCATATGCTGCATTCCATTTTGGCTCCTTCATTTGTAACCTAATGTTAACATTACAATCTCACAGAGTTTTGAAAAGATGCAGAAGATAAGCAATAGTATTTATAAATCAAAGTCATTTTCAAACAGAAATGAAGTCTTAATTCATAGAAAACTTGAATTTTAAGCCTGGATGTTTATGAAATGTATCCTCATTCCTTTTTAGATTTCAATAGTTGGTTTTCTTTTGGTAGCAGAAAACTGGCAGAACTGGTGTGTGCTCAAATTCTATAAAGAAGACACTCCTGTAGACTAACCCAATACAAACTCAATGAAGGCTTCTATTGGGCTAACTCATCAGGTGGACAAGAAGAGCCTAGATGTACAACATTTTGTAAGTTATTATTTCTTTAATAACAAAAAGAATGCTGGTTTAAACTGCCAGGGCGAACACTGAAAGCACCCACCATGTATGCGCCTACAAAACAGAGACATCTACAAGAATTCTCTTCTGGATGTGGCAATCTATCACCATGTCCTTTCTATGTACTTCAATCAAACGCTACACCTAGAGACTAGAAACAGCTCACCTAAGTATATATGGCTTGACAGGAGGTAGTCAACAAATATTTGTGTGATCAGAAACTACAGTACTTTCTTTTTTGGTTTACATTTACATTAGATGCTGGCTTATCTTTATTATAGACATGTTTTACAATTTTTATTTTCTTATAGTAAAAAAATACTCAAAATTTTCATTTTAAACATTGACTAGATAGAAAGTGTTATGGAACACCCAAGCAGCACAAAACAGATTGGTCTTGTCAGGACATGCATATATACATAATTCATATAAACATGAAGTTGTATGAGAGGACTCTGAATACTTACCACATATGGGGCTTCTTTCTGCTCTGAACTAAACAACACTGTGCATGTACTAGATACCATTTTATTGTATACTTTCATATCAGTAAGTTATGTGCTACTAATTTTACCTCATTTTCAAAGAAAAAGTAGGGAACAGAAGTAACTAGTATATAAACAAACAAGCAAACAACAATAAAAAAACCTCACTGGACTCAGGCTCACAAAAACCTTAAAGTTATCCCAGGTGAGCAACCTACTAATATTATGTATGTGACATCTTTTGAGCCTTAGTTTTTATGTTAAATTCAGGATTAAAGTCACAGATTAACAGGATTATTTCCTGTTGAGATAGGAATTTATAGGGGGCTGGAGAGACGGCTCAGTGGTTAAGAGCTTTGGCTGCTCTTGCAGAGGACCCGGGTTCAATTTCCAGCACCCACATGGCAGCTCACAACTGGCTGATCTGTAACTCAAATTCCAGCGGATCCGACTCCCTCACACAGGTGTATCTGTATGCCAAATACCAAATGCACATAAAAATAAATAAAGACATAGGAATTTATAAAACCAGTTTTAAAACCATTCAGTACTATCTTCATTTTAGTAAAAAACTAGATGTTAACAACAGAACATAAAACTTCCACTTAATAAGAAAATACCTTTTAATTAGAAGAAGAAAACTTAGATAATGTCTCTCATGGACCAAAATATTAAACTGTTTGCTTAAAATCTGTTAAAATTATGGTTTCAGCCAGGTGGTGGCGGCACACCCCTTTAATCCCAGCCCTCTGGAAGTGGAGGCACAAGATCTCTGAGTTCGAGGCTAGCCTAGTCTACAGAGTGAGTTTCAGGATAGCCAGGGTTACACAGAGAAACCCTGTCTCAAAAAAACCAAACCAACCAAACCAACCAAACCAACCAACCAACGGCTTCACATGGCTGCTTAAATAAGACCTGAAAAATGACAACATTAATAGCCATGTTAACATGGAAGAAGAAAACTTCAAGGGGCCTTTGCTCTCAACAAAGAACGTGGGGATTTGAGAGCAGGAGGAATGGTCTCTCCTATAGGAAAGCTCCCCATCACTTATCAAATACTAAAGGATTCACATACTTTATACACATAAAGATAGTATGACATAGACTGAGCAGAATTTATTTATATATTTTGGAATATACATATAAAACAACTAAACAAAGCCATAAACTTGATAGCATGGTCAGGGTGCATGGGAAGGGATAAGAAAGAAAGGGATGGGGAACACAATAATAAATCAAAAAAATAATAATTTATTATAAATAAAATTATGGCTTTAATATGGTTCTAAAGGACAGTGTGTATGTATACACACACACACAATTACTCATAATGATGAAAATTATGATTTAAATATTGAATTATCACCCAAGACTAGTTATAGTCAGTTACACCTTGAATACAAAGTGAGTGAGTTCTTTGTAACAGTGAGAACTCTGACAATTTCATTTATTATGTATCTACTGCAAACAGGGTGAGTATCCCTTACCTGAAATGCTTATGGCCAGATGTGTTTTAGTCTTCCTATCTGGCCATCTGTATAAACATAATGCAGTATCTTAGGGACATGTAAAGATTTAGGTTCACTGATGTTTCATATACTCCTTATCTAGGTAGTCCTCCAAAGGTAATTTTGTACAAATTTCAGTGTACTTTATGATTGTGGCCCATCTCAGGAGGTCAGTATGAGATTTTCTATGGCATAATGTCAGTATTGACTAGGTCTCACACTTTAGAGCACTCTGGATTTTAGAGTTTAGATTAGGAATACTCAGCCTGTATATTATTTGTATGTAGATATATCCTGACATCCAAATGATGACACTTCTTACTAAAAGCACAGGCACAGACTAAAGGAGTTGGGTACCTGGGAGACAGGGTCTTCTGTGTCAAACACTCACCTAGAGCGACAGAGTCATGGAGAGGTCTTCTCCTAGAGCTTGTGGCAGAGAAGGAGTAGTACGGTGTTCCAGGTTTTCCTGAAGAAGACAACTGTGCTGGGCTCCCAAGTCCTAGATCTTGTCTCAGGAGACTAGACTATAAAACAAAGCGAAGAAATGTCATCTTGCTGCTAATGACCAAGCTCATCACTCGCGAATTACTGACAGTACCTTTATCAATGCCTTAAAATTTAGAAGAAACCAATAAGTACTTTTAAAATTCAATTAGGTCACTGGTTTTAGACTCAATTCTCTTTTTCCTCATCTTTCCATTGCCTGTCTTTTGCTGTTATTTTTGTTTTTTAAGTTTTTTTTTTTTTGTTGTTGTTTTTAAAAGACAGTTTCTCTGTGTAGCCCTTGGCTGGCCTCAAACTGAGAGATCTACTTGCCTCTGCCTCATGAGTGCTAGGATTAAAGACATGTCCCACTATGCTCAGATCCCTTGTCTGCTTTTTAGTAATTCTATAAATTCATTAATCTTAGGTTTGAAACACATTTCAGTGACTAAGTGATTCTATCCTGTAACTGTAGGAATACTTTTGAAAGTGGTTGCCTGGACTTTGCTTGAAGGCTTTCATCATCACACAGGCAGCTGGCTCTGTTTTCCCCTTTGCTCTTTATGTAGCGCTTATCTTTTCAGCAGTGCCCATATCTATATGACTAGTCCCTTTGGCTCTTTTCATTTGCCTCATTACATGGATTTGGGAGGGGGGGGGTGTCTTGCTTCTCATCCCTAACATGATCCTCTAGCCTATCTTTCACTTTGTTAAGTTTCTTATAAAATGGCACAGACCACCATGCCTCAGATGCTTTAGGGGCAAAAGGCTGAAAGTGGTCCTGCTTCATGGCTCTTCCCTCTGTTCCATGCACTATTTTATCCCCTCAAGTCAGACTTGTTCAGTTTATGATTCTTGGTCTCCAGTACAAGATCCAAGATGTGTCATATGTATCTTGGACTCTCTGATAAAAGTGTATCTTCTATTTGGTCCATAATAATTATCCACTCCTGACTTTTTACTATTTGGAATATGTTAATGAACCCATTTGCCAGGTTTCCTAGTATCCAGGCATCCAAAGTGTAAGAAATCCATCAAAAGGACAAAAGTTGGGGATAGAGCATGGGTCCATCACTGAAATTTAGAGATTTAGCAGCCCTAACCACTAATTTGGTGACCCCATTATAAACACAATGAGGTTATAGTTGGTAGAACTTGGATCGCAGATTTCTGGCAGCTGAAAAGAAAAGGTATCACACCAATGTGAGACAAGAAAGGGAAAGTGACTTTATTAGGAAGAGTGGTGAAAAGGACCTCAGAGGTTGCTTCTGGGCAAGAAAACAGTTCTCTAGCTGATTACTACTCTCCTGCTCCATACTACTGTCACCTTCATTTCCTTAAGTAGTCAATACTGAGCATCAAAACGTGTTCACAGAGCAGAAAAAGTGAACAGAACTTGGGAAGAATAGCCACTATATTCCAGTTGCATAACTTTTCTTACTGTTTCAGCACAAAAGAATGTTATTTACATAACATAAAATTAACTGTTTAAAAGTTTCCTACCAGTGTGGCTTGATACACTTTTATAAGCATTACCCCCAGACCAGTGCTGCACACTTGAAGTAAACTTCCTATCTCTACTGTAATCATTCCTTTTCTCTTCCATCCCTACCTACGAAGCAGTAACACCTTATTTTCTTTTGTTTAACCACCACTCTGCTTCCTGCCTCTGGGCACTATGCAACCTTCTATACTTGACTTATTTTACTGAATCTCCTGGAGCTGTAGTTAAAGATACTTGTGAGCCTAATTTGGGTGCACGGAAATGACTTGGGTCCTCTTCAAGAACAGACGTGCTCTTAACTACTAAGCCATCTCTCCAGCCTGTAGATCTACTAGTTTATTGTGAATTCCTTAAACATTTCTTAAGAAAAGGTCAAATTGCCTGCAAATAAGGATAGTTTTACTTCTTTACTTGTCTAGAATTTGCAATGCATTGCTGTCTACAAGAGACAAAAGCAGGCAGCCTTGCTTTAGGGAATGCTTTCAATATTAACATTGAATATGTGATCAGCTGTTTTTCATTAAAAAAAAAAACATTTCCGAAGGTAAGGAAGTTCGTTCCTATTGTTAGCTTGTTTTTTTTTCCTTAAGACTTATTTTTATTTATGTTTATATGTGTGTGTGAGCTCATACAGGTGCCTGCAGAGAGCATCAGAACCCCTGAAGACAGTGTTATAAGCACCTATGAGTGACTGGGAGTTCTGGAAACTGAACTCAGGTCCTGTGGAAGAGTAGTAAATGTTTTAAATCGTTGAGCCATCTTTCTAACTCCCTATTCTTAACTTATTAGTCTTATCATTAAATGGCACTAGTTCTTGCTTCTTTTTGGTCTAAAACTGCTATGCAGAGCAAGCTGCCTGCCTCTGCTTTGCAGATGTTCAATACCCAGAAATACTATATTTTTGTTAGATGGCCCCCTATCCCTCTCACCCTGAATCATCTGAGTGAGTTTGTGTTTTTTCCTTCACATTATTCCTGTGGTAAGTTACAATGATCAGTTTTCCTATGTTAAGCCATTCTTTTTATTTTTTTTATTTATTTTTGCATCCATGTTCACACATTCAGTTTAAATTGAGGCTTTAGGCATAGAAATGACTTGAAATAGTACATTATTTCAAACAATAGTGTTAAGCCATTCTTTTATTTCTGGGACAAACTTACTTGGTCATAGTGTCTAATCCTTATACTGCTGTATTCAGTGCACTAGCATTCTATAGATGATTTTTTTTGTGTTGATATTCAAAATGGATAATGGTCTGCAAGCTCATTTTTCTTTCGGTGGCTGTGGCTTTGGTATCAGTACAATGTCGACCCTAATGGAAGGAGGAAGGGAGTGTTTCGGGAGCAGTACTTCATTCTGGTTTACTGGAAAAGTCATTTGTCTGTGGGCCTTTCTTAACTGCAAGGACTTCTAGTACTGATTCCTGTTTTTCTCTGTTTAATTCTGAGCCAGACTTGACAGTGTATGTTTCTAGGAATTTGTTCATTTCATCTAGACTATGTAATTGTAATTGCTTGTAGTCTTTATTTCTTCTTTTTATTTTTACGAAAACAGTAGTGACTTTTTCGCTTCTGGTTTAAGTTATTATTTAGCCAATCTAGGAATAGTTTTTCAAATGGTGTTGATCTTTTCAAGGAGCCCACTTTTATTTATTTATTTTTAAAGATAAGGTATCACATATAACCCACACTGGTCTAGAACTTACTATATAGACCAGGCAAGACTCAAATCTGCAATTCTGCTCAGCCTCCCAAATGCTGAACACCATACTTCCCTAAAGATCAATTTTTGACTTTGTTGTTTTCTCTACTATCTTCTAGTCTCTTGTGTTTATGTCTGCTCTTATCTTTATAGCTTTTTTTTTAAACCTTTAGTTTGGTCTGCTTTTTCTTTCTAGTTTCATTTTAAATATTTTATGTGTATGGATGTTTGATCTGCATGTTTGTGCACCATGTGTGTGCCTCGCACCTAGGGAAGCCAGCAGAGAACATTAGCTCTCCCTGGGACTGGAGTTCCAGGCAATCGTGAGGCACTGTGAATCGAACTAACCCACTGGTGCTCTTCACCACCAGACCAATCTCCAGCCCCACCTTCAGTTTCTAGTTTTCTAAAACTGCAAACTTATGGGTCTTCATTTGAGTTTGCTTCTGTAGTTTTTGACATTTGGTACTGCTGTATGTGGAAGGTAGTCCTCAGCTTTGATTGTTCTGCCTCAGCCCTTAGGACGGATGCACTGCCACACAGGCAGCTGTGCTAGGCTAGCCCGCTTCCTTTCTGTGCAGGTGTTTCTGCTTTGAATGTCCCTTTGGTCATCACCTTAGCTTCATCTCCTATATTTGCCCATGCTGTCTTCACTCATCTGGTCTGTTGGCTTCTTTAAAGCTCATGTGACAATACTGCAACACACATGAAACAAAGTATTAAATCAGCCAAAAGCTAGCTAGCTGTGTCTTTCAGAAAGTCTTAAGAACAGTGTTCTTCAGATTCCTCAAAAGGCAAATCCTTTTCCTGATAGAGCTGACATGGGTAGAAGTTTAATTACCAAATATTATGACATGTGAACAAAAGACTACAGTATTAATGAAATTATTTAGCATTAACTATATAAATTCCAACAGAAACAACATTCAACAGACTGGGAGAAAAAAAAAGAATGACCAGACATAAAGAAGAAACAATCCATCTTAAAATAAGTTCTATAAGTAATGATAAAAAAAAAGAAAATGAGCAATTTAAATGTAAACATCACACATATATGTCTCTCCTATTCACATAACAAGCCCATAGCTATGGATCTTCTGATGACACTGTTTGAGAGAGCACAAACCTAGACATCATTTTCTCCACAGACAGTATGTATAAATTTTAATCACCACATCTGTTTTGTATTTTTTCTTTTACTTTGCCTTTGACAGGCAGATGTGGTAATTTTTTTAAAATAGCAAGATCAGAATATATGAAACATATGATCTCCACATGTTTGAAAGTCCGGGGCATATACCTTGAAATTTTCTTTTAATAGGAATGCTTTTTGCTCAGTGGCAGACTGACTGCCGTTGATAATTTTATCAGTATTTTCTCACATAGAAGACAGAAAAAACTGTTCTCTGAACATATAAAATACATGAGACAGACATCAATGTCTCTTATCAGACCTTTTATGCTGTTCTTGCTATATAAATTCTTTCTAAAACAATCTTTTATTAATTAAAAAACTGTACACACATGAGTGCTCTCCGTGCCTGCCTGCATTTATGGGTACCACATGCATCCCTAGTGCCTTCAAAGCTCAGAAGAAAGTGTCAGATCCCTTGGAATTGGAGTTACAGATGGTTGTGAGATATGTGGGTGCTGGGAAACGAATTCAGGTCCTCTGTAAGAGCAACAAGTGCTCTTAGCTGCTGAGCTATGCTTTTTTCTTCTTCTACCTTTATGTAAGTTCCATAATGAATGAACTTTGTTGGTTCACACCATCTCACTGGCCTCCTCTTATTCAAAATTTTATAAGCCTATAAAATAATGATTTATATTAAGGATCAACAAGTGACATCTTGCCGGTGAAACTGAAGTTATTTCTGAATTACTTTCAGTGGAACACAGTCCTGCTGCTGATCAGCTGTGGCCCTCTTCATGCTACAGTAGAACTGACAGCAGTCAGTCTGGCAAGCCTTGAGTCTAGCTCTCCAGCTCTTTACAGAACATGTTTTTTGACCCCTAATCTGAGGGCTTCAATATTGGGCTACAGGGCTGAGATCAGAGAGCTCTGTTTGCTTAGATAACAAAAACAGAACAGCAACAACTTAACTAAACATACAAACAAAAAGAGCAAACTTGTACATGAGTAAAATATGGCCATCTTCAGAGATGTCAAGAAACGCAAAATGACATAAACAATGAGGAAAGTGCATTTTCATGTTTGCACAAGGAGACCAAATAAATATAGAAAAAGTAAAGGTGACCTAGCCACCCTATGCTCACATTCTGGTTGTGATACTGGACAAATGGTCAATGAGAACAACCATCCCTTTTCCCTTCATGCATGCATCACCAACAGCTCTTTGCCACTATGAGGAACAAGGCTTGCCAGGGTAAGTATGAAGAATGACTTACTTATCACACACATTCCTATCATTTTTCTCTTTCCTCTATAAATCACTGTGATTGCATGTCTATCTTTACATATAAAGAAGTAAGATAACCAGTACTCGCATTTTCTTTTTCTTATCTCCCCACTGCCAAAGTTAGGGTTTCTTTGTGCAGCCTTGGCTGTCCTGGACTCCCTTTGTAGACTAGGCTGGCCGTGAATTCACAGAGATCCACCTGCCTCTGCCTGAAATTAAAGGTGTGCACCACCACACTGGCTTGTACTCTAATTTTCTATTTCTTGGGCACAGTACTTTTTGTCCTATGTAATGGTGTGAAGTTTCAGAAGACCAGGTCTGCCCTGAATTCAAGCTTGTTGGGTTGTAATTCCTAATGGCTAATTAGATTAGCCATTAGATTAGATGATGAGAGAAACCACTTGGAAGAAAAGGTGACAAGAGTCTGAACCTAAAGAATATGACAGACTCAAGCTGTATTAGCCCAAACCAAGAACAGAAAAATTTCACGTTTTCTCATGATTCAGCAAGAACACATGCTCTGCTGTGAACACAGTACATAAGACTGTGTGCACACACTGAGAAGTGAAATGTTAACTGATGAATCTTGATGAATATGTAACATGCAATGCACTCTTATCTGCTTTTTCTTTAAGTCCCTACGTTTTCAAAATAAAAGCCTTGAGAAAATAATAAATACCAAAGACTCATTACTGACATTTCCAATGTATACCTCAGTAAACTTTACAGTATCTTATCTAGGTCAGGTGAGAAAGCCTCTTCCTTCACACAAGACTCCAAAGAGAAGGATTTTCACTAACATATACAGATGTTAACTTGAAAAAAAATCTGAGTAATTTCTAAATGGCTCTGTAGTCTAAATAGTAAAGCTGAGTTATCTATAGAAGACAAACTGGAAGACTCTGCAAATGTACATTAACTATATGATGAAAAAGATAAAACAAACTTGAAAGAGAAAAAAAATGACTAACTAGTGTTGATAGAACCTTTTCCTCCACTATAGACAAACCTGGACAGGAAATGCTCTATCTTCTTGTTTCACCATGATTACTGATGTCAAAAATATACAGAGGCTGTTATTTCTCTCAGTTGTCTGAATCATAGCATTAACTGTTTCCCTTGTTTTTAAACTCTGTTATGACTAAGATGAGTAAGCCAAGTAAACACAGTGGAGGCTGTTTCCTTAACACTTCAGATCATTAACTTATCCTGTTAACTAAATAGACCCATTCCACACCATAAGAAATAAAAAACCAAGTTTAGGACACAATTTCATCTAAAAAGACCCAACAATAAATAAAATCATGCCCAATAAATCAATGGAGAAATATGACTTAAGAACAGGGCAAAATTGTAAAAGCATTATATTTTAATATTCTACTAATAACAACATCATATAGTTTTCTCTTATTTCCTTAATCATGTAGCTAACACCAAAGCAATCATGAGTTATTATTCTTTTATTCTCCTAAAATAAAATTAGACACCAGATCATATTATTGACTTTTATTCCTGCTTTAAAATAAACGAGATGCACTATTGATTTCCTCTGATCTTGGCCTAGAGGTATCTTAAACAGAAGAATAATCATGTCTCAGAGGACAGAGAACCAGGCAAACCAGTTTTATTCACCCAAGCTGTCTTATTCGGAACAGAATACTCTGAAATGAGAAAGCATTAATTTCTTATTACACTGTTAGAGGGAAAAGCCTTTTCATAGTCTTATAGAACTTCATCTGTAAAAGACTGAACAATATGTAATCAAACAATATATAATACTCAATGAAAAAGTCATACCTTTGAAGTGCTAAGTCATACAGAAAGCCTCTAGGACATAACATTTTGAATTACGTAGAACAAATCAGTAAGCAAAGACACCCAATTCTTTATAAAGGAAATTTAGTAACCTGTGAGATACATCTTTTAAGGTTTCGCTCCCTTTTATGGGCAAGAGTTTACAATGGCTCCTAAATATGAACTTTTGAAAAGTTTCTTTTTGTAAAGAAATTTCTTTAGTGTGCCCCTGCAAGTTAAGTAAAGGAATAAAGTAGTGGGCTTGGCTAACAGTATTTCTTCATGTGAACTCCTATTAGACTGGAAAAGACTGTAAATGTGATTTTACAGGAAGGAAGAACACTTATGCAAAAGAGAAGGTAAAAAGATTCAGAGTCACATGGAAATAACATGGGTATATGTTACCTTTATAAGAGAAAATAATATGCATATGGTAAATGTATGCTTGCTTTTTCATACTACTTTAAAAAAACCATTAACTGATTGGATTAAATACTTACTAAATATACTCATAGCTACTACTAGCTTCAAATTAAATAAAGGCATAATTAACCCTATGTCAAATACTATAAGCACCAGGCTGGGAGTGGTGACTCATACCCGTGATCCTTAGAAAGTTAAGATGAATATCGAATGGCAGAGAAATACGTAAAGAAATGCTCAATGTCCTTAGTCATCTGAGAAATACAAATTAAAATGACCCTGATATTCCACCTCACACCCATCAGAATGGCTAAGAGCAAAAACTCAAGGGATGACACATGCTGGAGAGGTGGTGGAGAAAGGGGAATCCTCCTCCATTGCTGGTGGGAATGTACAACCAATTTGGAAATCAATCTGGTGCCTTCTCACAAAATTAGGAATAGTGCTATCGCCAGATCCAGCTATACCACTTCTGGGCATACAGCCAAAAGATGCTAAACCGTACAAGGACATTTGCTCAACCATGTTCATAGCAGCGTTATTCGTAATAGCCAGAATCTGGAAACAACCCAGATGTCCCTCAACAGAGGAATGGATGCAGAAATTGTGGTGCATTTTACACAATGGAATACTACTCAGCAATTAAAAACAAAGAAATCATGAAATTGGCAGGCAAATGGTGGGAACTAGAAAAGATCCCGGAAGCATAAAGACACACATGGTATTGACTCACTTATAAGTGGATATTAGACATATAAAATAGACATACTAAAATCTATAGTCCTAAAGAAGCTAAACAACAAGAAGGACCCTAGGGAAGAGGCTGAAACCTCACTCAGAAGGGCAAACAGGACAGAAATCGGTAGTACGAGAAGACAAGGAACAGGACAGGAGCCTGCCACAGGGGCCCTCTGAAAGACTCTACCCAGCAGGGTATCAAAGGAGATACTAAGACTCATAGCCAACTTTGGGCAGAGTGCAGGAAATCTTAACAAAGAAGAGGGAGATGGAAAGACCTGGAGGGGACAGGAGCTGCACAAGGAGAGCAACAGAGTCAAAAATCCTAAGCCTGGGGGGCCTGCAGAGACGGATGCTCCAACCAAGGATCATGCATGGAGAGGACCTAGACCCCCCCGGCTCAGAGGAAGCCCAAATGCTGCTAACTTTCCAAGTCGGTTCTCTAGTAAGGGGTGCAATGGCTGGCTCTTTGATCACCTCCCCCTGTGGGGTACAGCCTTTCCAGGTCTCAGAGGAAGATGATACAGCAGGCCTGATGAGACCTGATAGGCTAGGGTCAGATAGAAGGGGAGGAGGACCTCCTCTATCAGTGGACTAGGGGGAGAAGTAGGAGGGAGGATAGGACTGGGAGGAGACAAGGGAGGGGGCTACAGCCAGGATACAAAGTGAATAAATTGTAATAAAACAAACAAACAAACAAACAAAAGAAAGTTGAGAGGGTTATAGCAAATTTGAAGCCAACCTGGTCTATAGAGTAAGATCCCATTTAAAAATAAAAGGTAAGCATTATTTTATGATTCAAAACTTGAAGTACTGAGTTCTTATTAATTTGTATTCTAGGAAAATAGGATTGAGAATACTGGGGTCACATAACTCAAAATATTTCTGCTGCATATTGCCTATGCAATGTCTAATTTCATGCCTCCTTTACATTCATGAAATGGTACACACCTTACTACATAAAGACAAGCAACTGTTCAAAAGGTCTGTCTTTTCAAGGAGAGAGTGTGCTTAAACTGAACAGAAAAAAAGACCAAGTTCTACCAGGGCAACAGCTCCATTCTTGGCCTTCTAGCGCCTCTCTTCCTGCTGTCACTGGGTGATCAAGACAAAACCATTTCCCGAGCAAAAATAGCAAAATGTTACAGCATTTCTTTTATGTGTACTTGTTACATTTTTCAGAACAAAGCTCTGTAGTCTGATATAACTCCACCTGCAGTTTTGGATATCTGACAGGTGACTGCAGGGTAACCAAGAAGTCTTTCACTTCAGTGCAAACTCTAAAAGGGTGAGAACTCAGGGCAAATATAAACAGGCTTTAATATACCAGTCTGTTGATTTTCTATAAATGACTAAAAAACAGAATACAAAAAATTTTAACTTTGGCAAACACTGACGTTTATAAAATAATTGTATTATGATACTAATTCATTTACATTGACATTTCAGGGATGTCAACAATTATCTACAAGCTACTGAAGAATTTGTCCTGGAAATCTCATCAGATAAGGACACCCATGCTGGTGGTTATCATTCTGAGAACAAAGGATACTGAATGAGTAATCAATAGAACTGCAGAAAATGAGGCGTTAATTACAACCCTCACAAGTGTTTTGTCTAAGACAAGATTTCATTAAATGCATTGTGTAACCTGCATAGCGTCAAGTCATTATCAACCCTTTGGACAGTATATTAATTCAGGATGGGGACTGAAAAGGGAACATGTACAGGGAAACGGTAACAAAGCCCAAGCAGCTTCACCTGTCTCTCTGGGTCAGTAAGACACAATAGCTACAGCTAGCCAGGTTCTCTAGCACGTTCCAAATCTTATCTTTTCAACGTGAATTCTTGAAAATTTAATTATCATTATCTCTGCTTTTAAATGTCATGCAGGTTTGAGAAGATAATGACAGTCATCCATCACATGCATCCTGCCTAAGCAATTTGCCCATTTCTGGCTTAAATTTTTTTTTACCTATCTGTGATTACGTTTCTAAAGCATATCGACTGAATAGCTCACATTTTTGAACTTCCTTTAAGCTATGGGCAGATGGCAGAGGAGGAGAACTCCTTTCACTGGGCTAGAGGAAAAAGATAGGGGAAAGGGAGAGGAAAGGTGGGGCTGGAAGGAGTTGAGGAAAGGGGCTTCTCTAGATATAATGAATAAATTGTAAAAAAATAAAACAAAAAGTATCAGCAGCAAAACAAAATTATATTTTATTTTTCAAGACAGGGTTTTTCTGTGTTGCCCTGCCTGTCCTGGACTCACTTTGTAGACCAGGCTGGCCTTGAAAGCACAGAGATCCACCTGCCTCTGCCTCCCAGGGTGCTGGGATTACAGGTGTACGGCACCAAGCCTGACTGAAAACTTTCAGCCTTTCTCCCAAATTTTGCACCAGCCAATGAAAACTTATCACAGTATAAGATGTAAGGTGTAGCTCAACTAAGAAAAACTTCTTGGAAGCATGAAATGTGTTGGCAATTGCCTGCTTATTATGTGAAAGAAAAAAAATACTTCCTGGAAAAAAAAGCTGCATGACAAGACAAGCTATAAGTCATCTCAATATATTAAGTATTTAAGTAACAAACATGACAACTTAAAAAAGATCTCTCTCACACACACACACACACACACACACACACACACACACACACACACACACACACACAGTTCTGTCTGCATATACACCTTCATGCCAGAAGAGGGCACCAGATCTCATTATAGATGGTGTGAGCCACCATGTGGTTGCTGGGAATTGAACTACAGGACCTGTGGAAGAGCAGCCAGTGCTCTTAACATCTGAACCATCTCTCCAGCCCCAACAAGACAACTTTTTAAAAAGTATCTTGCAGGTTGTAGAATGTATCCCATTTCCAAAACATCATTACAGGGATTTAATAAAGGCATACTCAAATGGGGTTGGTAGTGACCACAGTCCAAGTGTGTTTTCTTTTGATGTATTGGGCCATGCTGTATCCCAGGAACCGGCGCCACAGGGAGAAGATCCTACTGGTTCCAGCCAAGCCACACTTATGAGACCCTGGAACACTCCTGAACTCCTGAACACACTTCCTCTTAAGTAACAAGTTTTCTGAGCATTTGAATTTAGAAACTTTGTCTTAACAGGGCTCTGTGGATGTCTTCCTACAGTGTTACCATACCAGTAAGACTTAGAGCCTTTTCTTTGGTGAATATCAAAGAGTCAACCTTAACTCAATAAGGTATCAACATGGGTTTGTGACAGGCATACTAAGGCTCCGAGAGCACAATAATGTGTTAAGACAACTTTTTCTTCAAAGCTTTCACGTGGAACCAATTTAAACTCAGTATACCTAAGGATAACACCTAACCCAATCAAGCAGCAGGCTTGCATTTAGCAGTAATAGCTTAGAAATCTACACCTGGACACTGATTATTACTCTGGGAAACTTCATATCTACAAGAAAGTAGAAGACAGTACAATAAACCTTGTACAAGGAGCCCATTCCAATAGTTGATAACACGGAGTTATTGCTTGTGATGGTACATCTTGATTACCAATTTGACTGGATTAAGAATCACCATAAAAACACATTCTTGGATGTCTATGATAGTGTTTCTTTAAAGGATTAAGTGAAAAGAAAAAAAAAATCCACCTTCAATGTGCATAGCAATATCCATGAGCCAATGTTCCATGTTGAATAAAAAGAAGTGAACTTAGGACCAGCATTCATCCTTCCCAGCATCCTTACTACATATAATAACCTATTTCATACTCTTCTTGCCATGCCTTCCTCTTCAGAATAGCTCTTAGTTGTGAGCCAAATAAATCTTCCTCTAAGTTGCTTCTTGTATGGTATCTGATCACAGCAATGAGAAAAGCTGCTAAATATTACAATATTTTGTCATTTCAAAGTATTGAAAACGGACAATAATCTTTGAAACTATAATAATCCCTTATTATGTAAGATACTGTATAGGTACAAGATTTTTAATGTTTTATTTATTAGCCTATACCCAAAAGTACAACTGTCAATTTTTACAGCCAAGAGGAATAGTAAGTGAAGGTTTTTCCTTGACAAGAAACCCTTGTAAAAATCTATTTTCATTGGTGAAAATTTATAACTGTGTTTTAGCGGAGACTTTATGATTTCCATTCTACAAAATTTGTTTTACAATGTCCTCAACTCATGAAGGCCAGATTAAATTACATGGTTCAGATCTTCAAAAATTTTCTGACTACTGTGTGTCTTTGGCCTTTTCATATGCTACTTCAGGAGAGCACTACCATGGGTACGGTTTGTTCTAAGAGCTAACTGTGCCTTCTCCATCTTTCCTGGCTCCAACAATTACCTAATCACCAATCTAATAATTTACTACTCAAAAGAGAATGCTGCCGCACAGTAAGCAGTGAGTTTATAACTTGTGGAATTATAAAATCACTACTAGAATGAGAACAGATAGCTTACAGGTGCATGCCATAGACTAATAAGGTCAGTAGGCTGCCAGCCAGCTCCACCTACTTTGTAATTAGAAAGTGGCCATTTCCATCCATTACAGATTGGTAATATCTTTCTGTTTCAGTGTCAAGAGTTGTGTAGTAGTGACAAACATAGTCAGGCATGCTAGATTTGTATATTTTCTATTACAGAACCTGCTCTGCTCTTGACAATAGTTTTCCATCAAAATATTTTTTTTCCTGAACAGTATGTTTCTGATAATTCTTATAACCAGAGCCTGTTACTTGTGAGCAGCGTTATATTAGCCTGTTCTTTCCCCAAGAAGATTAAAGATGAAGGTTTTAAAGGACAGCTCCATTCTCTCTTCATGAAACAAGCCTGTGGTGGTTTAATGAAAGGCCCTGCTTCTCAGGCATTTGAAACTTGCTTCCTAGTCTCAACCCTGAGTGCTGCCTGGAAAGTTTGGGAAGTGCAGTCTTGCTTATAACAACAACCTGTATATTGGGGTCCTTTCAAACACAACATTGTCCTCTGTTATTAGTATTATTTTGAAGTAAATAGTGAAATCATGTAAGTCTATCCTTTGCAAAATTGTTTCAGTTTCTTTTGTTTTTGTTTTCATTTCTTTTTCAAGACAGGGCTTCTCTCTGTGGCCCTGCCTGTCCTAGAATTCCCAGTGTAGAGCAAGACGGCCTCCAGTTTACAGAGGTCTGCCTGTCCCTGTCTCCTAAGTATTGCATTAAAGGTGTGTGCCACCACTAACTGGTTGTTTCACCTTTTTAATCTTTTGTTTTTAATTTAAAAATTAGTTACATTTATCTCTTTATTGAGTGTGCACACATGAACATGTACATACGCAGAGGTCAAAGAACAACTATGGGAGTCAATTCTGTCTACTTTGTGGATTCCAAGGACTAAATTCAGGTTGTCAGCTGAATAGCTGTTACCTGCTGGGCCATCTCAGTGCTATCTTCTATCCTTGAAAATGACCTTTTAAATATTCTTGTGTCTATTAAAAATTGTTAGAACTCTGATCAGAACCATATTAATTCTATAGCCCAATTTAGGAAGAAATAAAATTTAAGTAACATTTTTCATATCTCAAGCATGATGTATATGTCTGTTCAGATTTTTTTAATTTCTCCAAGTTGTGTTGTGTATTTTCATTGTTAAAGTCTTATATTTTGTTAAACTTATACCTTGATGTCTTACGAGTTTCAGAATTACTTTACTCTTATCATTTATGCTTGTGCCTATATGTAGTTGGCATGTGAGAACACGAAGGTCGGAGAACATTCTTTTAGAGATGGCTTTCTCCTTTTGACCATATGGGATTCATTATGGTTATTTAACATGATTGATTTAATGATTTCTTGTTGGCTTCTACCTTCATGTGGTCAGAAAACAAGCCCTCCACAGGGGTCTTTTCTGAGACTGAGTCTCCAAACAAGGACCATATATGGATATAACCTTGAACCCCTGTTCAGACATAGCCCATGGCAGCTCAGTATCCAAGTGGGTTCCCTAGTAAGGGGAACAGGGACTGTCTCTGACATGAACTTAGTGGGTGGCTCCTTGACCTCCATCCCCCTCCCAAGGGAGGAGCAACCTTGCTAGGCCACAGAGAAGGACATTGCAGCCAGTCCTGATGAGACCTGATAAGCTAGGGTCAGAGGACCTCCTCTATCAGTGGACTTAGAGAGGAGGAGATGAGGGATTGAGGGAGGGGGCTACAGCTGGGATACAAAGTAAATAAACTGTAATTAATATAAAAAATAAAAATTTAATTTAAAAAAGAAAGAAAACAAGCCCTCTACATTTTCAAACCTTTGCACTTTGCTGACATTGATTTTATGAGCTGGTATATTCGTATTTGTAACTGTAACTGCCACACACCCTTGAAAGAAACTTACATTTTTCAACTCTTAAGTGTAGAGGTCTATAAACACCAATAAGGCTAAGTTGTTGGGAGTTAATTTAGTTCTATTGTTAAGAATTTGTACTGTTATTTTGTCCATTGCTGAAAAGAAGATCTTCAAATCTTGTTTTTTTGTTTGTTGGTTTTAATTTTACTTTATATGCATTGGGTGTTTGCCTGCACATATGGCTGTGTGTCACTTGAGTGCCTGGTGCCCACAGAGACCAGAAGAAGGTATTATATGTGAGCTGCTGCGTAGGAGATGGCTGAGCCATCTCTCCAGCACCTAAAATCTTCATATTCATTTATATAAATTTATTTCTAACTCTACAGATTTTTTATTCACTTATTCTCAAGTTCTCAATAGATATACACACATGGATCACTTACATTTTCCAAATATTCTTATCCTCATCACTTTTCAATATAATGCCTACAAATAAATTGCAAAGAGTTAACTGAGTTTTTAAAGTTCTTGTTCTTAAGGGTTTAATAATGGACTTAGATAAAACCTTAAACTCCTGAGAAAGAAAACTAACAGTGCTATCTTGTAGGGCTCTAAAATTTTTATTTAAGCTGTATAAACAAATATTTGTGTAAGAAGTATAAGAAAAACTATCATAATGATGAAAGAATTTTCACATCACTAAACAGTTTAAAGGGTACTGTGTGTGTCATTAATAAAAATAGCCTAACTATCCTCTGTTCTGGATCAATTAAAAATTCAATCGCACAATACCCTATCAGTACTTCCAGTATAAGTACTATATTCCATTTAATGGCCCACCAGTTCCGCAACTGAAGGTAATATGAGAAGACTCATTTAGTATGTATTATTACATCACCTTAACATGAAATAAGGCCCACCAGGCATTACTAAATTAGTATGAATCTTGCAGAATGTCAGCAACATTTTACACACATTAACAACAGAGTTAATGTTCCTTGGAGGATACTGCTGAAGAAAAATAGTAAAGGTGGCATGAGATATAATTTTGTAGTCAGCGTTTATATTCCCTTGTATTTTTGTCACTTATGAATATATATGACAAAGTTGAAATTAGTTAAGCATATTTTTTTGCTTTTCTTATCCATTAAAACACACATTACTTGGAATCCAGGTTTGTCTTTAAATGAGAATATGCTTTTCTCTTTGTTCAGCATCACCATCATCAACATTATTGTAAGACTGGGTCTTGCTTTTTAGCCCAGGCAGTTTCAGAACTTGGGACCTTTCATGCTCCAGCCTCTGGAGTATGAGACCTATAGCAAGCACCACCATACACCACAACACCTTAATTTTTATAACTTGACTTTTCTGATCTTATGCTCTGGACCCAAACAGTTGGCATTATTCACCATAATTTCTTCAAACAGTTGCAGCACTAGGGAACTTGGGAACAGTAATAAATAGCAAAACCATTGCTCTTTTCAAAGCAATGAATTCATTTTACTGGTTTCAAGAACCTTTCTGTCTTCACTGATGCTATCTGTCCTGGCTGCAATAAAATCCTTTCACTGCTTTGCTATATTATGGAGTTCCTTTCTAGGGCCATCAATCACTTGGGTTGTGAAGAGTTTAGAGATTTATCTTTCTCACATGTGTATCTTAAGTCTGTGTTCTTTCACTGAACCTTCTGTAAGTTTGCTGCTCTTTTTGCCATGGGGCTTCTTCTTCTCTATAATGTTTGTGAACAGCTAACAAACAGCTCCTTTTAATACTCATGTGAATTCCAGGCTCCTAGGATGCATGCTAAAAGGTAAGCTCTTAGTCCCCTCTTCAAACAAAGTCATTAAAAGTGAAGGGCACAGGAGCATTGAAGTAGAGTCACAAGACAGTTAAAAACTTCAAGCATCAGTTTAGGTTTACGACTTGCTATGTATAAACCATGAAAACTACCCCTGGAGAATACCTGCTTCCTAATCTGCATGATGGATTGCTGAAATGATTCAATACGAGCATTTTAAAGCATTGCAGATCTTAGCAAAGCCAGAATACAAGTTTCATCCTTTATCAAGTTGGGAACTTCAACCTCTTCTCTCAGAGAAAGCCTTTTAGAGTTTCTTTTGACAAATCTCAATGGCAGCCTCAATACTCCTATAGTTTGGAGCATTATTAGCTAAGATAAGGGTTTCTTGAGCACAGCATGATGACACCACAACAGTCAATCTGAGAACCAAGACTAAGTAACTAATGGGCAGGCAATGAATAGTGTGGAGGAATACGTTAGACAAAGGGGTAACTTACATTCCAAACTGACAACACAAGACTTAGAATGTCACGCAACCTAAAATTGACCAATGGTTTGATTCTGAATTTCCATTTCATATTTTCAAAACAAAGCTGACTATGGGTAATTGAAACCAGACATAAGGGAGATTTTTATTTCTTTATTTCAATGACTGGCTCTTCCTTTGTAGTCTGGACTGGCGTCAAACTCAGGAAATCCTCCTACCTCTGCCTCTCAGGCTCTGTGATAATAGGTGTGGGCTACTATGTCTAACTCATGGGGCAGTTGTTGCATTTAACAAATTACTTATTGTGAATATTACTATTTCTTGTATTTGTTAATAATTATGAATATGTAATAACTAGAGTGTTATTGTTAATATGACAGTTACAATGACTCAGATACCCATGTCTTAGATTAGATCAAGTCCCATGAAGCTTGCCTTTCTGTATGTTTTGTTTTGGGGGGGAGATTTGCGGAGTGCAGAGAGGCTTGATCCTGAAGGGAATCTGAAGGTAAAACAAGGTGTCAGAATTCTATGAGAAAATAGTGGAAAGATGACCAATAGCAAAAACATACCATGTAATGAAGACCCTACAAGGGAAGAAGGTACCCAGAGCAAAGCCAGCTGAGGTCTGAAATGCTTGATGAGCTAAACAATAGGAATGAAAGCACTTCTCATGGCAATAGCAGAGCCACCAGTACAGCACATTCAAGATACAAATCACTGCATGCACCAACAATTTGCTTTTCCTACCTGAAAAAGTGAGAATTTATTTCTAGACACAAGATACTCTGTCTACTTTGTGTCCAATTAAATGGAGCAAAATGTGAATTAAAAGTCAGGCGTGGTGGTGCACACCTTTAATCCCAGCACTTAGGGAGGCACAGGCGGTCTGATCTTCTGAGGCCAGCCTGGCCTACAAAGTGAATTCCAAGGCTACACAAATAAACCCTGTCTAGGAAAACAAAAACAAAACAAAGCAAAAAATACCCTCCCCCCCCAAAAAACCCCAAACCAACCTGAATTGAATAAAGAAAACCATTTCAGGATGGTGCAATGTGAAAAGAAAAATAAAACAATCCTACCAACCGGGTGGTAGTAATGTACACTTAACCCCAGCACTGAGAAGGCTGAGGTAGTCAGATCTCTGTGAGTTCGAGGCCAGCCTGGTCTACAAAGTGAGTCAAAAATAGCCAGGGCTACACAGAGAAAAAACAAAAACAAACAAAAACAAAAACCAACCAACCAAACAAAGCCCAGCCCAAAACCAAAGCAAGCCAACCAACCAAACAAAATCCAGTCCCAAACCAAAGCAAACCAAACAAACAAACAAAACCCACCACATGAAGTCATAATATTATATGAATACATAATGGTGAAATTATGTCGATAAATTTCTATCTTCTCTATCACTATATAAATGTAAATCTCACGAAACTTACCTGACAACCTGATAATCCAGAGTCTCTGCTGTACAGGGAAAATGAGCCTCTCTCTGATGTTTTTCCTATAAAACAAACAAACAAAAAAAAACAAACCAACTTTGTATAAAAAACTTCACTGATAGACAATCAATTTAGCTTAAACACTATTTGTTCTAGTCTTAGTAAATACTTGACTATCAATGTGTCATCAGTGAAAAGACTGTCAAAAGAATGAAGAACTGACACCTACATAGTGAACAAAATGACTCACAAAGGACATTCACACATATTTGCTTCAAAGTGGACATTTTTCTCTCTCAGAAATGAAAACAGTACAGAGGTGAATGAACATTCATGCATGATGTTCTATCATAAAGCTGTTGTCTGCAGTCTCATGTGTGGTCTGTGGATGAATGTATGTACATGCTCAAATAATACACATAACTATTTTAGTGTATTGAAAAAGTGGGATTGTATGGTACATACCCTTCTGAAAATTGCCTTTTCATATATTGTTCTATCGTTGAGATAAACTGATATAGATACCAGCTCACTGGTTTTATTGCTGTCTCCTTACATACATAAAAGCACAGTTTAATCTACTTCCCTGCTGAAAAGGTTTCCAATTTTGTGAATACTGTTTCATGTCTTAATATGCAGCTTTTCCTGTTTGTACACATGGTAGAAATGGCCGGTTACAGGTCACACTTAGTATCAAAGGCCTTACTCCTTGCTGCATTTTCTGACAGAATTCCTTTTGGGACAGTTCAGAAGCTAAGCATAGGAGCAATCCTGACAGTTCTTAAAGGGATAGAGGCCATCTTATAGCACCCACACCTGACAGCAGCAATTTTTATGTCTATATGTGCACATTCTGTGAGTGTGTTTGCTTGTGCTTATGATGTATACATGTGCACCTATCTGTGTGGCTGAACTTACCTATGTGTACAAGTGTGTTGACCAAAAGTCAATGTTAGATATCTTCTACTCTCCAGTTTTTCTGTAAGTCTCTTACTGAACATGTACCTTTTTCCTTTAGATAGGCTGGCTGGCCCATGAGACCCTGAGATCCTCCTCCAGTCCCTACTACTGAGATTACAGGCATGTTAAGCTTTTATGTGGGTGCTGAGGATGGAACACACAGACATCTTACCCACTCAGACATCTCTCCAGTACTGTATTAAGTTTTTAATAGAGCTTTCATACCACCTGTCTTTTCCTTAAAATATCTTCAACTTCATTTCATGTATATGAGTATTTTGCCTACATGCATGCATGTGTACATTAGTGTCCGATGCCCAGGGAGCAGAAGAAGGCATTGGATCCCCAGGAACTAGACTTAATAGACAGTTTTGAGACTTTATGTGGTTACTGGGAATCAAACCCAGGTGTACTGGATGGGCAGCCAGTGCTCTTAACCTCTGGTCCATCCCACCAGCACCTACTCACTCGTTTTTAATAGTTTAAGTCTATTCAGTAAAACAAACAAACACAATATAGTTTTAACTAATTACTTCATCACACTGTCATACTGCTTAAGATTTCAGCAAGCAGAACTTGATGAATATATAAAAAATGATATAAAAGCAATGCCAAGATTTTTTTTTCATTTCATGGCAAAAAGTCACCACGTAATTAAATAAAATGAAAATTTACCCAAATGATTTAGAGATTATGTGAACTTTCCTATAATGACATGCAATACACTGAGTTACTAGCTTGTGGAATGAAGTGGAAAATGTGTCATTTAAAAAAGTTCACACACATTCAGATGCACAAGTAGTCAAAATTAGACAACTCTAAACCTACCACCTACTAACACTGTATGTACACATCAGGGTAGCGGTTAAGTCTAGCCATTACCAAAGTGGCAAGGATAAATCTCTGAGCCTTTTGGCTACTGGAACTTTGTACATATTTCTGGAGAAGTAGAGGCAACGTAAAAAAAATCTAAAAACGAAAGTGATAAGAAGTGTGGTCTATTTGCTTTAAATTCTCATCTTTTTTTTTTTTAACGTTTCTTTTTTGAGATAGGGTCTTCCATCATGGTAATCCTCCTGGCTCAGTCTCCCAGTCAAGTCTTGATTAAAGGGCATGCACCACAACTCACAGTTCCATTCTCTTTGGGAGGAGAAGCATGCATGAAGGAGTGGGGTGAGGGTTTCCTCTCTGTGTAGTCTGGCTGTCCTAGAGCTCACTGGCTGGCCTCAAACTCAGAGATCTTCCTGCCTCTTCTGTGCTGGAATTAAACCCAGCTTTAGAATGGATTCTTACCATAATTTTTCACGTAAAGAAATTTAATTTTAGCTGTGTGTGGTGGCACACACCCATAATCCCAGCACTTGGGAAAGCAGAGGCAGGTGGGTTGCTGTGAGTTTGAAGAGAGACTGATCTGCAAAAGTGAGTTCAGGACAGCCAAGGCCACACAAAGAAACCCTGTCTCAGAAAAAAAAAACAAAACAAACAACTTTTAATTTTAAAAATATGCATATGAAGTCAATGGACAACCCTTCCTAAAGTGGAAAAAACAGAGAAAGAGAAAAAGAAAAAAGAAAAAAAAAAAAGGATAAACAGGAAATACTAACTCAGAATGATTTGAAGTACTCAGTGGGGACAAAAAAGGAAGTTCATACCTGCATTTACAGGCATTTTTTTTAAATGAGGTAACTTAGTAGGAGTTTAAAAATCTTTCAAAGTTCCCATCCTTAATGTTAAAAAAAAAAAGTTTTCATTTTAAACAGCACTTATCTCACGTACTTGGCAAGAAAGAACTGAGAGACTACGTCAGCACTTTTAAAAACACTACATACACCTGTGGAGATAGTCACTTAACACGGTATAGTACCAACTTCACCACGGCTGAAGCACTAAGCCCTTCCTATGCTAAAAACTCCTATCCTCAAACATCAGCAACTAGTAGACAAAACTGATGCAATCATTTACTACAGATATTCAATTCCAAGTCCTAAGTAAAATTATTTGTCAGTTAAAGACAGGCTTTGAAAGACTTCAAAGCTAACCAAGAATCTATGTCATATTATACTCAGAATCAAATGCACTAGTAAGAATTTAAACAGAAAAGCTAATATAGAAAAGGGAACAATAGAACAAGTGGGTATTAGCTTAAGCATCAACAAAGCCCTTTAGAATCTTAATGATTCATAGGAAGTTTGACCTGAAATAATTCAGAAAAATGTTAAATTGGGCCAGTGAGATGGTTTTAGTAGGGAAGAATGGTTGCCATGTAAGTAAGCCTCATGCATGAGTTTGATGCCCAGAACCCACGTCAGAGGGATGAAGAGTATCAAGTCCAGCAAGTTGTCCGCTGAGCTTCACATCCTTATGTGCAATGCTGGCATGTGTGTATCCATTCTCATACTAATAAATAAAAATTCAAATATTTAATTTTTAAATCTTTGCCTATAAATATTCCTAAACTATTTTCCTTTCACAGGTATATTCAACTCAGAGGGGATAAAAATTAACAAGAGATGAAAGTATTATACACTAAAAGTCTCATAATGATATTTATTCAAATGAGATTTTGAAATATAATTACTTTTTTATTTTACCTTTCACCCCGTGGAACTAGTTATTTTCCCAAAAACTTAAAGGTTGGAGCTGAGTGTGGTGGTGCACGCTCTAACCTCAGTCCCTAGGAGGTGGAGGCAGGTAATCACTGGCAGTAGTATGGCACAACTCTATTGCAAATGATCTGGACGGAGTATACTGCAGTCACTGTTCTTGTTGCTATGATAAAAACCTGACTCAAGCTACTTCAGGAAGGATCCTACTGGCCTCCAGTCTCTGGGGATGCACTGCATACTGCGGGGAAGGCAGTGGGCTGGGACTGCTCTGTCAGTAGTGGCTGAAGCATAAGGCATCAGCCAGCGCCTTAGCTCCTGGCAGATCCAGAAGCAGAGGCCAAGCTGGAACCCTGGGTGGGGTATATCCTTGGATGCCTTGTCCCTGGCAGTTTCTATCTATCTCGGTAGCTCTATTTCCTACAGATTCCAACAGCCTCCTACCGGAGCGCCAAGCATCTAAACACAAGAACCTGCAGAGGATACTCTTCCTTGAAAATATTAAATGAATTCCTCCAAAGATTTATTAGCTAGTGACTCTATGAGATTATGAGATTCTTAATGCCAACTTGTGGAAAATGAGACAACACTGGAAAAAACAAGTCATATAAGTACTGCTGTCTTTATTGGATGTAGCTTATAGTCTACATGACCTCTTTTCCTTCCTTCCCTTTCTTTGTTTCCATCCACAAGTTAATTAGAGCCATACTTTACATCCAGAAAATGGTAATCATTTTCACTTTCAATGCTTAAAGGAAGCAGTTCTTCAGGGAGGCAGATACTGTCGGATAATTACCATGGGGGCAGTCTTCAAATGAACTTGAGAGAGCGGTGGGAGAGGACACAGAGGCAACCTGGAACTGCAGCTTCCACTCCCACCACAACATGAAGACGAAACACAGAAGGCACTTTGGGGAAGGTAATTTAAGAACAATATAGTCATCTAGGCAAATGATATTCCAACATATGTGGTCTTGCAAATTTAACACACCGTTCTAGAATCTTCAACCAGGCTTTTATTTAGATACTGATTAATGCTGTTCCACCATGTAAGAACAAGTGGTCTTCAGGATAAAAGGGAAACACAGTGAGTACAACAAACCAAGCAAACACACAAGTAAAATCCAAGACTAGAACCGGACAGGGAGAATCTAGCATATCCTGGGGATTGTCATGTGCTGAGAACCAAATATTCAGGGATTCCCACTCCTCTCTTTAACAACCAAAAAAATATTATGTATACAATTTTCTGTGTGCATGTACATCTGTTCGCCAGAAGAAGGTACCAGATCTCATTATAGATGGCTATGAGCCACCATGTAGATGTGGAGAATTGAACTTAGAACTTCTGGAAGAGCAGCCAGTGCTCTTAACCTCTGAGCCATCTCTCCAGACCCCATATTCCCATTTCTTAGTGTACAGAAAGAGTTGAATTTGGTGTCTTATGTCCCTATTTTGAAGAAAGTAATTAAGTGGCTTAATTAACATTTAAGAAAAAAAATGAATGACTTTAGAGGCTATCGAGTCCAAATGTCTCAGGAGCACTGATCATTTTTTGTTCTCTATCTCCAAATCATAAGAACACTGTTAAAGTGAAAGGGCAGTGAGGTGAGTAAAGGATCTGAAATCTCGATAAAAACATGGGTTATCTTCTTGTGAAGGAGACCCGCATGGAGTGTGGTATCTGTGCTAAGATTTACAGAGCTATCTTATAACAAAGAATCACATGTAGAGCTGGTTTCCTAGAAGAAAACTTTCAACAAAGAATAAAAGTAAAGAGATATCTATTATCTTGTTATGAGGAAGAAAGCACTGAAAATAGAATTTGCAATGATAAAATAAGGCCACCTGTTCAGAAAACTGTAAAGGTTTGAGCTGAGCTTATTAACAAGAAGTTAAGTAGAAGGATTAGCTCACTTGTGAAAGCATTTATTAATGCAATGAAAATTTTTAGAAACTAAATCCTATTGCATAATTCATGGATACCTGATTTTTCTTAGATTGTCATTTTCTTACTGACAAGAGTTTTCATATACTCCAGATCAAGACTATATATAATAGTTAGCTTTGTATTACAATAAGGAACTATAAAAGATAATAATATAGACAAGAAAAGTTAGCTTACAGTCCATGAAAAGTTAGCTTACAGTCCATGAAGGCACTGAGCCACCACCCGACTAAAATTGGTTCATTTTAATTTGGTTACTTTGTCAGTTTTGTCCCATGTGCTAGCACTGTTTGTTATATAGCACCTGGCTAGGTGAAGATTTCCCAGCACTCTAGGAGGCAGAGGCAGGCGGAACTCTTGAGTTTGGAGCAAGCCTGGTCTACACAAGACCAGGAGAGCCAGGGTTCTGCTACACAGAGAAAACCTGTTTTGAAAACAAACAAATAAATAAGCAAGCAAACAAACAAAATCTTTACCTAGCCCACAGTTGAAAATCTGATAGTTCAGATCTTAAAAATACTATGATTCCAATAAACTTAAGAAGTAAGTAGTTAGGCTAATTAGACCTTAGATGTAAACTCGGGGTGGCTTTGATTCTAAGGCATACATCATTTGATGAAACAAAATTCAATGATGAGTAGAGATAAGTTCCTTAAGGTTATGGTTTAGTAGCAAATGAAGTAGAGGTATCTGACAACAAATTCTGTGTGCCTTTGTGTGTTTGTGTGTGTGCAGACACGTGCACACATGCACCAACATACACACAGGCACTGGATGTAACTCAGGACTTCAAACACACTGACCACCTGTTCTAACAGTGATTTGTAACTCCAGGCAGCCAAATTCTTAACAGTATACTATACTACATTAGTTTCCACAGGAAGTATAGGGTACAACTCCTAAATTCTAGTCCCACGAGCACACACTTGGTGGCTCCTTCTTTATTTAGTCCCCAAAACAACTTTTACCTATCAAATGATATTGATTTCTTAGATATGAAATCAGTCTTACAAGGAAGACAACTCAAAGGCAAATCACTCCCAAAGTAATTGGCAACAAAATCTAAAGAACTAAAGGTTTGTCTGTGTGTTATGGTTTAGAGGTGTCATGAGGGGTTAGTCCTCACTAGAAACAGAATTCAGAGGATGATCAGAATTCTAGAATGATCCTGTCATGAAGGCTCTGTCTTTATCAACAAATTAATCCACTAATGAATCTAGTAGACTATTAGGAGTAAAACAGTAAGTAGTGGGGAACCAGCTGTAAGATCTGGTCCCTAAGAGTATGCCCCTGAAAGTTTTATGGTCTTAGGTTCCTCCCTTTTCTTCTCTGCAACCTACTCATCATGGTAAGTGGTTTCGCTCTACAACATACTCCCTGCCATGATATGATATTCAGCCTTGTCTCAGGCCTGTAGTAATGGGGCCAGCCAACCACGAAGTGACATCTCTGAAACTTTTTTACAAAGTGAGCAGCTGCACAATCCAACTCAGTATAATGTAGCATGACCTGAGAAGTAAGATCAAAACAAAGCAAAACCTTCTTTTGGCAGTACTAGGAATTCTACCAGAGAGCAGATACTTTAGGTGAGTGCTCTAACAGTGAGCACACACCTGGCCTAAGACCTGGGAAGTCTGATTACTAATTTAGTCCCTTGCCTCTTGCTTCTCTTTTTACTAAGTGAACTAGGCAAGATACAAGTCATTTGCCATCAATGACTTCATTCATTCCATTTGGAAAATCAACTCAGTAACATGTATCTCATACAGGTCTGCCCAGTTTAATTAACATAAAAGTACTCAGAAATTCTTGTCTGAAAGAATCTACAGCCAACAATATCACCAAAACAACAGACCTCATTTGAGCATCAACTTGCTCAAACTTAGAGAAAATGGCTTTCACTCTAACACTTCTTAAAAGAAAACAAAACAAAATGAGAAGAGCTTTCAAATAAGCATCTACCTACACTCTTTACAACATTTTGTTTTAAGTATTATTGGTGAGCATCTGTGCCAGGCACACCATTGGCTACTCTGAAGATACTTAAATACCCAGTGCCAACAGCACAGCTGCTGGACTCTGTGCCCTTCTTTTGTTCACTGCATGTTAAATCACTCACACAGCTACTAAAGAGAAGGCTGCAAAAAGGAAAGGCCAAGCCAAGTGTGAGCTCAGACAAACAAAGAGAATTCCTCCAGAGATCAGTGATTAATAACGTGCCAGGTGTAGTTACTATCATGACCAGCAATACCAACTTTCTATGACATGCTTAGACCTATAAACAGCTTCTTAGCCAAGAGTTCTGAAGAACTATCAAGATGGGGTAGTTTGAAAGTTTCTTAGATGTGGCTTCATGTGACTTTTAAGTCTAAGCTGAAGTCATCCTGGATGCAAGCATTCCCCAATCCAGCTTTGGCCCTATTATTCATGCTCTCTCCCCAATTCAGATTTACAAATTAAGTGTAATCAAACAGGAAAAGATGAGTAGCTTTATACAGAACAGTTTACCTTTAGTCATGGACAGAAAGGTGAGGTGAGGAGACAATAAGAAATTAGCACACAGACAAACTGACAATTTTCATTATTTATCAAAATTGTTGAGTACCTTCTGTTCCAATGCCTCATTTATAAAACATATAAAAAGGTGGTTGTTAAATGTGGCACAAAACTTTTAACTTCACTTCTTTAAATGTTTTACTAAATAATTATGTTTTTTGTTCATTCTCAGCCCTCATTCTGCCATGGAGCTACATTTCTGCAGACCCGCTAACTGTGACCTCCGCTGTCTTGGAAAGCACCAATCGACCATGTGCTGCTCATGGCGCACTGCCACTGTCCTTTAGTAATGGCTCCTATTTAATTGGCCCCGAAGTACTGAGTCAGGCACCCTACTTCTTGTGTGATACAAGTTTGGGTACTCCATGCAGTAAAAGAGGACAAGATGTTAAGAAATGTAGGGACTTGGATGATAAGTTATGACAATGGAGCATGTAAGCAGAGCATCAAGTGCCTATTCTACACATCCTGTGATATCTGCAAATATGGTGTACATTATAGCAAACTGCATCAATATAACCCAAACCACTGTGGCTGGAGAGATGGCTAAGCAAAAAGAACACTCACTGGCTGTTCTTACAGAGGACCTGGGTTTAGTTTCCAGTACCCACATGGTGATGCACACTGTCCATTCCAGTTCTAGGGAATCTGGCATATTCACTATTTAAAAATTGCTTAAAAGTAATAACGGAAACTACCAAGACTTCACTGCACTCATGAAGAAAATCTCTGCATTTACTCACTCAGCCTTAACACCCTCCAACTCCACAATGTAAAAATGTAGCGCACTTTGAATACCATAGGGAAACACACAGAGATACAGAACCATCAAGCGAGGACCATCCCATTCTGCTGAAACAGATGGGAAAAAGCCCAGAATAAAGCACTAAATCCCTTTTATGGTCTGCTAAACATTAAATAGGGGTGTTGCTACAGGACAAGTACTCTGAGGATAACATATGCCACTTCAATTTTTATCAAGTATTACAACTTACTGCCATACTAACTGTGCAAATTGAAAACGAGTAAAAGCTAGTGTCAATTTCTCCATGGGTCAAAATCCAAAGCTCCTTTGTAGGTAAGCTGACATCTGTCAAAGTAAGAGTTTATATACCAACTGAAATGGCTAAATAAAGGAATGTGGCGAAGGGCGGGAAAGACTGTCTGGTGGGTAAGAGCATTTGCAGATCTTCCAGAGGACTGACGTTCGCTTCCCAGCATCCATGTCAGGTGGCTCACAACCACTTGTAACTGCAGCTCCTGGGGATATTAATGCCTTCTTCTGGTCTCTCTCTCTCTCTCTCTCTCTCTCTCTCTCTCTCTCTCTCTGTGTGTGTGTGTGTGTGTGTGTGTGTGGTGTTATCTGTCTGTAATTCCAGCACTGGACAAGTAGATGCAAGAGGATCATGCATTTTGAGGACAGCCTGAGCTAAATATAAAAAGAGGATAAAATGCCATATAAATGGCTATTCAAACAAGTAGTGTATCTGAGCATAGCATTTTTTGAAGGACAAGAAGAAAGGCAGGAAAGTAAAGAAAAGAACTAGCCTGATAATGAGGAGACACACAATGCTCAGAAAAGGCACTGGATTTAAACTAGATGCACTTTAAATTGCAACTCTGTGGTAGAACATCTGCATGACCAATCTCTCCGATTCCTCAGCTGCCACAACTGTGACCTGGGATTAAAAATGGCCTCCGCACTGTGTTTTTTAAGAATGAAATGTACTGGCATATAAAAGGCTTAGAACAGTGATAAACAAAATAAAAGCTTCTCAAATTGTAATTACGTTTCTTTCTGACAGGGTTTTATGTGGCTTAGACTGGCCAAACTTCTGGTTCTCTGGCCTCACCTCTTGAGAGCTGGATCACAAGTGAGCATTAGCCAGATATACGGTATTGGGAATCAAACCCAGAGCCTAATTCATGCACACCAGGTGAGTGCCATTAACAGAGCGACTATACACCAAGCTTCTTAATTACTTTTCAACAAAATCCACAGACTAGAAAAAAAGACATAATAAGTATCATGAAAATTAGTGCCTGAGGAAAAAGTCATTTACAGGAGAAAAAGAAAGTGAAGTCTAGGAAAAGAATTCAAAGGAAATTGCTGGGTACTACCTTCTGAGGTTTTAAGATTATTTTTTGTTTTGTTTTGTTTTGACAGGGTCTCACTATGTAGTTTGACTGGCTTGGAACTAGCTCTATAGGCCAGATTGGACTTGAACTCATAAAGATTTACTTCCCTCTGCCTCCCAAGTGTTGGGATTAAAGGAGTGCACCACCACACCTAGAAATGTGGTGATTCATTATGCCTGAAATCTCATTAAAATGTAAAATCTTCTGCATTACTTAGCACTGATAAACACTCACCCAACACACAGAATGAGCAGGAAGATTAACCAAGCAAAGTATGCAAGGTGGTAGAGTTATTTGCAAAAAAGTAGAGGCATAAAAGACAGGTAGTATAGAATCATTTTTAACAGAGTTACAGTTCCATAATATAAGACAACAGGATAGGTAGGGTTGAATGCAAACTTGCTTCTTTCCCTTTACCAAATGTGGAGGGAAAATAGTTGCAGAAGAGTACCTGGGACTTCCTGGTTCCATTATCATTTTCATTATAATCTGACTTGTCTATAGTTTATGGGAAAAAGACACACAGACCAACCTCATCAGGTACTAACATTAGTGAGCAGTGTGTAGATAGCTGTGGTACTTTGTTCTCATCTTAGGGAAGAAACTATTCTTAAAATATGTGTAACAAAGCATAGTTAAAAAAAAAAAAAAAGGAACAAGTCTCTCCCTGAGTGTTATTTAGGTAAGTTAGATTTAATGTGGTGTAACTGATCGGGGCAAGTCTACCATTTTGGAGATCTTTCTATTTGTCTCTGTCCCACCTGGGCTTTTGTTTGTTTGGGTTTTGAGATAGGGTCTCATTTAATAACCCAAGCTGGCCTGGAACTTTTTTTTACCAGTCCAAACTGCCCTCAAACTCATGGCAACTAGGCTGCTTTGATCTCCTGAGCTCTGAGATTATATGAGCCACCATACCCTAATCGCTGTCCCATAACTATTGCTTTCATCTCTTATTTTTATATTATATATTGTAGATTAATTTTCATCAGCCTACATTCAGGTTCATACTGTTGTGGCAACTGTATCACCTACTGTTGATCATGCTCCTTGTTTCCATTTGACTTTTCCTTATTTCTGTCTGTTAAACAAAAAAACCAAACCCTCAGTTATGAATGCATAATTTTCATCTTTGCCACTAGATCCTTCAGTTACTTTAAAATCTTTGCTTAATAATTCCAATATTAGGGTCACCAAGAGACTTTTTTTATGGTATGTTGTTTATTCTTTTTGTTTTTTAAATTTTTATTTTTTATTATTACTTACATTTTATTAACTCTGTATCCCAGGTGAATCCTACTCCCTCATTCCCTCCCAATCCTACCCTCCCTCGTCTACTCCCTGCCTCTTTCCAAGTCCACTGATGGGAAGAACCTCCTCCCCTTCCATCTGGCCCTGGTTTATCAGGTCTCCTCAGGACTGGCTGCAAAGTACTCAGTGGCCTAGGAGGGCTGCTCCTCCCTTGCTGGGTGGAGTGGTCAAAGAGTCCGCCATTGAGTTCATGTCAGGAATAGTCCCTATTTCCATTACTAGGCCCTCCTGACAATATCTGCTCTTCTTTGTGTTTTTTAGGCTTCTACTGGAGTACTTCTCTCCTGTTTTGGTTCTGGCTCAATCCCCTATAGTTACTTGTCCTGTTGTACTGGCTAAATACCTGACAAGACAAAAACTTCAGAGAAAGGCATCCATGGAGGCATATACCTTTAATCCCAGCACTTGGGAGGCAGAGGCAGGGAGATCTGTATGAGTTTGAGGCCAGTTCAGTTTACCAGTTCTAGGACAGCCAAGGCTACATAGAGAGACGCTGTCTCAAAAACACAAATAAAACAACAAAAAATCTTAAGAGTAGGGTTTATTTTTGCTCACAGTTTGAGGCTACAGTCAGGGTGGCTAGTTACATCACATTCTCAGTGAGGTACAACTGCTTGTGCTCAACTTATTTTTTTCTTTTCTATTCAATCCAAGACTGAAGCACGCCTGCCCCCACAAAAATGGTGCCACCTACTTTTTGATCTCTCCATCTCTATGACCTAATTAACATAACCTCTCTCTCTTCTCGGGCATGCTTAGAGCTAAGGAATCCCTCACAGGTATTGCTGGAGGTTTGTCTGTGGTGTGAATCCAAATCTTATAGAAGTTGACAATCAGCACTAAACATCACTGTCCTGTAAAACTGTGCCTCTGAGTATTTTCACTTCCTCTCTCTTCCTTCTTGTAGAAGCCAAACTCCGTTTGTAGCAGAACTGATTCTGTGTTTACTCAGAGGAACAAGACCTGTACTTGGTTCCTAGGTCTGCTACAAGTTTCCTGTTTTCCTCAAGCACTTGCCTCCCACAGCAGCTCAAGTCTTTTGCAACATATGTCTGGAAAAGCTGACCCCTGCCCAGTCTCATCTTTCCTCTGAGATTCAGTGGAGGCTTGAGGGAAAAAAAAAAAAAAAAACCCTTGAGAGTACCAATGAAGCCACCCATTATTTTATTTTACATATGTATTTTGGTGAGAGCATCTTTTGTTGCTAAGATTCCCATAGCTCTTTTCCGACCAGTATAATGCTAGCTCATATTTGGTATTCTGAAGATCTTTAAAACTGGCATCACTTTATCTGCTTGTATTTGCTGGAAGTGGTGTGATGCTTGTTTTTTCTAGGCTAGAAAGACAGGTAGACAGTTTGTGTATCATATTCATTTGCCCTTAGATTGTATGTGTGTGTGCACTTATGTGTGGGCACATAGTTTTATAAACTAACCTCACCTTTGCAGCAACTCTACCTCTGATTCCCAAGTAACTGAGATTACAGACATTAGCCACAAAACCTGACTTCTTGGTATTTAAGTCACATGATTGCAACTCAGCTCTGATGGATCAGAAAAGCTTCTACTGCTGCAAACAATTGGCAGTCACTCTCATTCTCCACATTTTCATTCCAGATAATAGTACTTCCTCACTCAGAGATTCCATGAGCTTTTTTCTCTCCTTCGGCAATTTCGTTTTCCTCCTATATTATACTCTCCCATCTCTTCTACATACCTGAGCTGGTGAGCACATTTCTAACTGCTACTGCAATATCTTTCATTGCTGATTCCACATTTCCACCATTTCCAGGTTCACTAATCTACTGATGAATGCTTCTCCCAGTTACTGCTGCTGTGAAAATGTCCCACTCCATTTCATGTCCTAGTGATGTAAAAGTAAATGCCAGATCTTAGAAAATCTTCATTTTGGGGTGCTAGATTTTGTTGTATTCCTTTAAAAATGCCAGCATTTTTCTGGAAACAACCAAGTCTCTTGGAATTAACAGTTCATTCCAAGGCTTGCCTTTAAGTTTGTTGCAGTATGCCCAGAACACTACTAATTTACTCTTACTAATACAACAGCCTTCTGATGACTCTAGAGACACCTTCTAATATGAGGTTTTTCTATTTGGCTGGACGGAGTCAGTCTATTCCTTTTGGGGGAATCTCTCTCTGGTCTCAAGTTAAACTGCCTCCCTATGTGAGCACAGATCAGTACTCAGAAAAGCAACGTAAATACTGAGTTCCTCCTCTGTCTTTCTCTTTCTCACCTGCTTGCCTTCCAAATCCTAGCTACCTTGGTTTCCCTGAATTCTGAGCTTTGTCTCTTTAATGCAGGAAAACTGCCAAGTTCTACTGGACTACCTCCTCCCTACTCTGTTGCTTGAAATCTTGGTAGTGAGTTAGGGCAGGTGCAGGGCTCTTTTGTTTTTGTTTCCCTCCTGTAAAAGACTACAGACTGCAGAACTGCTATAAAATTTCCTGTTTCTATCTCTTAACAACTGTTCCACACACAGTCCAAAGCAAGTTATGGTAGAGAAGTTGGGCGCAGTTTTTTTTCTGGCTTCCTTTAGTGAACACATTTTTTATAGATGAATTATCTAGAACATGGTAAAATGTAAGTTTTGTAAATCACTCTCTTGTAATGAAAACCCCTCCTAGTAGTAGTAGTAGTAGTGTACAGAAAATAACCTAAAATGCCCGATTCAAAATTTGTTAGTAGCATTATATTTTGAAACAACCTAAATAAAAAGCATCCTTTCCAGCTACATTTCACCAAAACTTATAGTGGATGTCAAAAAACAAACTCTCTTAGAAAATTTAGAATTTTATTTAGCTGCTTCTGTTTTACAATGTTGTACACAATTCCTTGTTTCTAACATGAGACACTTTATAAGGCACCTTAAATTTCACTAAAGTGGGGTGACACATTTTAATCAGAAACAAACTGCTCTATGACTATAATCTCCTATGAGATTATAGTTAGTTATCAAAAGTTACAAACCTGGAGACTGTCACATTCTCTCTCATCACTTCACTCACAGAATATAATGTCCAGTTTTTAGTTCTCTGACATCAGCTGTTGACTAGTTAACTTTAATGTCATGTAGTTGTACAAGTTTTAAAAATTCTTGGTATAGTTAATTTGTATAAACTGTTATATTAAATGTATTAATATTAAATTATATAGATGTCATCACTTCTTAAAGCACATCTCTACATTAGATCAAAATTATATTTTTAAAAATTGCTTACCTATACAGACTATTTATTAAAAAACAACTAATCTTTGCAAAATATTTTTTAACCAATACTAAAACTTAAAGTGCTGCAAGAATGGCTCAGTGATTAAGAGTATATACTGCTCTTGCAGAGAACCTGAGTTCAATTTTGAGCTCTCATACTGGATGGCTCAAATGCCTGTAACTCCAGCTCTACAGGGGTCTGAGGTTAACTCTAAAAACACCTGAACTCACAAACAACACACAATTATGGCACTCCACATAAATATTAAAAATAAAAATAAAAACCTACACTTAATTAAGCTTAGAGCCAGAGGGACCAATAAACTTGTGATCTTACCACAAGGACTGACTGAGTCCCCACTGGGAACTTGAGATCTCCCACTGGACTAAACTGGCTGGCCAGTGAACCCTAGGAATCCTCCTACTCTACCTCCCCAGGAATGGAATACAAGTGTTTGCCACTCAAGTCCTCATGCCTGCATGACAAACAGCTTTTCAACTGAGCCATCTCCCCTGACCTTCCATTTGAACTTTTTTTTTTTTAATTTGTATTCTGTCACTTCTTTGTCTTCAACGTTTCCAATTCCCTCCCACTAAAGTCCACTGGGTTCAATTGCCCTTTGGCACAAAGTATTCTTTGGAAAGTGCATTCAGGTCCCTGTTCAAATGACATTTCCTCTCAGAGGGCCCACTGCACCTTTTATCTTTTGTTAATTCTGTCCTTTCTTTTTATTCCCAAATCAAACAATTTCTAGTAGCATTTCTTCATTTTGGGTAAAGCTTCTTAAAAAAAAAAATAACCTGTCAAAGGACTTCAGATAGTTGAGTGGAAGATTTTAACAGATATGCAGCATGATGTTAAAAGGGGTGTTTGGGAATTATGAGCAATTGCTTATTAGAACATAGGTTCAAAATTGCCAACAGATCTTAATATCATAAAGAAATGCCTACAGGGCAGACAGCAATTACACTGGTTTTACACAAATGCATGCTTTTCAACTTTCTAACAAACACTAATGCGCTTGATATGGTTATGCTGTTAATTCTGAACTGGCGGTCAGGGACGACTGCTCTCTTCCACTCCTCCTTCCTCAAATTTCTCGATCATACTCAGACAATATCTATTTTAGGACTGGTCTGGAAGGCCCTACGTTTTATGCAAGGAACTGCTATTTTCCCAGATGAATAGAATATCCATTCTACAGATCCAAGTTTCCATGACAATAAAAACAAAACAGTCATCAGCACCAATGTGGTATTTGATGGAAAATGCAGCTGCAACTCGGAACAGTTCAGTCTTTATCCTGCTCCTCTGCAAGCACAGGCGCTGCATTTCCCCAGAGCAACCCAACTGTTGTACAGCAGTCCCTACCCAGGCCCAAACAACAGCTGAGTGTGCTGACCACCTCCACCCTGAAAATCACTCGCCTTCCCCACACTCATGCAAATACATGAGAAGGTTTGGCATTTTGCTACTGGCATGGTTGATTTGTAAACTAGGAAAGCTTACAGTAGGCCTGAATATTTGAGCTCTAGACAAACAATATTTTAGCTCATATGATTATCAAGAAGACAAGATTTGGGTAAAGACGAACATTTACAGGAGCAAAAAAGTTAGGTAAAATTCATTCAGATTATGGGAAGACAGTGCCCCCTTGTGTCTTGGTGTTTCTTCCTCAACTAAATTCTGTATTTAGGGTTCTAAGCTTTGGCTTTAAAAAGGTATTTTGTTTGTTTGTATTCTTTTTTAAACCGTCATATAAATTAAGAGCTCTTGATAATTAACACTTATTCTACATTAAAATGCAAATTTATTAAAAATACAGTAGATATTAAGTATGTGATTTTAACAAGAGTTCTCTATGTGAGGGCAGTATTATGTAATAAATTAACAGATGTTTTATTTAAAATTCACCTTATAGTAAAACACTAACAAATATCAAGAATTAAAAGAGAAATCTGTGACCATCAGCTACAATCTCCTGTGGTACTGGTTCTTCTGTGAAACACTAATTAAGGGTTACCCTCATTGTACTATATGGGAAGCAAAAACCTGTGCTTTACTTATATGAAAATTAGTTAATACTAAGTGGAGAATATAATTGCAAGAGGTATCTGTAATAATAAATCCTTCTTTAAGGTAGTTTTAGAAATGACAGAAAATGTATTACTCATGCTTCAACCTATTCAAAGTATAACACTCAGATTAAACCTTGTAAACTACCAGAGCCCCAGGTCTCATTCAGAAGCACTGAGGTTGGAGAAGCAGTACTCTGAACTCAGTGACCTCACAGTCAACACTACACATCAGACAAGACAGAGCCAGAAGGGGTCTGAACACTTGCTACACATGTATCCTCCATTGAGTAATATACCATATCTCTTTTAACTATTTTAAGAAAGGGTCTTATTAAGCTGTTCTGACCAACTCATTCTAGGCATACCAGCGGGTCTTGAGCCTAGGGTCCTCCTGCTTCAGTTCCCCAAGCACACGGACTTAGAGAAGGAAGAAAATGCCCATAACTTTGGGAAGTATCTCTGAACTGTTCTCTTGCTTCCATGTAATCAATCCCTACTTATTTCATCTCTCTTTATCCTATCTCTGAAATAAGCCCTAAAATTCTACCATTTTGATACTCAGGAAATGTTTTAAGATGCAAAAAACTATGAAACCTATCCTTTTCAATGATACATACATTGAATATGTACTTATTACACATACAAACCAAGTTATATATATATATAAATATATATATACACATACACACACACTGTTTCAACTGATACCACAGTATCACTAAACTCATTTTGCAAGTAAAATTACAGCTGGGCATTGGTAGCGCATGCCTTTAATTCCCACACTCAGGAGCAGAGGCAGATGGATCTGTATTTGAGGCCACCCTAGTCAACAGAGCAAGTTCCAGGGCAGCCAGGACTACAGAGAAACCCTATCTTGAAAAAAATGAATGAATGAATGAAACAAAGGAAGAAACAAATTACTACGACAGGTGTGGTGGCTCTTTACTATTTGGGAGGCAGGTAGATCTCTGTGTGTTTGAGGCCAGCCCAGTCTACACAGCAAGTTCCAGAACACCTAGGACTACATGAAAAAACCGCGACTCACTGTGACTCAAAGGGGGGGGGGGGGAGAGGAGAAAAGAACAGAAAGAAAAAACAAAAAGGACAGAAAAGAAAAGTGACTAAGAATCACTCAGGTTATGAAATTACCCAGGTCACATGGGTGGTAGAGGCTGAGCAGACTGCTAAGACTGGGGCCCTGAACCCCACTGGCTCATTCATGTACTGGTGCTCTGATCAGCAGCTGAGGCCAATTCCATTGGAGAAACAACTGGAGAAAAAGTGAAGCATGGACCAAACAAGCTGGGATGCACAGTGGCAGCATGGCCATATAGGGCACCAGGAAACTCTGTTTACAGGTACAGATAGAATATAAGGGCTGCAGACACAAGGGCAGAGAGGTTCCAAAGAAAAGCTCCGCTTATTACTGATCAGGTGAAGCAGACGAAAACCAATCCTTTCTTCTGAGTACTTTTATGTAATACTGATCCTTCTAGACTTGAGGGCACATCTATTCTGTGTCACATGCTGATCAGTTCTATTTACTCTACTATTTCCCAAGGCGCAATTCACAGGGGAAGATGGACAAGTTCCTAAAGACCAGCAAACTGCTTTTAGAACACATGACATGTTCACACAGAGTGTCAAATCTCCTTGTCAACCAAAGAAATATCAGTATGAGGAGCAGGTAATATGTGCTTAAAACATTAAACAAATGAGCAAATTTTGAAATGAAAGAAGTGATGGATTCCAAATGAAATAAGACACAGGCTCCATTATATGGTGCCTGTCATCTCTAAACTTTGAATGTCAAGGAGTAAGGAACAGTCTGTCTTTGGTGACACTACAGAAATGTCCTTAATTTCTTTTCAATCACTTATATTTTGATTTTCAGTAAGATTATTTAAAAATTAACACAGAAAAAGCATTTTTTGTTTGTTTTGTTTTTTGGAACAGGGTTTCTCTGTGTAGCCTTGGCTGTCCTGGACTTGTTTTGTAGACTAGGCTGGCCTCCAACTAACTGAGATCCACCTGCTTCTGCCTCCTTGAGTGCTGGGATTAGAGGGATGTACCACAGTACCTGGCCGGAAAAAAAAAAAAAAACCATAAACAATTTTTAAAGCACACA
Source organism: Pachyuromys duprasi (assembly GCA_028658305.1). Classification (NCBI taxonomy): domain Eukaryota; kingdom Metazoa; phylum Chordata; class Mammalia; order Rodentia; family Muridae; genus Pachyuromys; species Pachyuromys duprasi. The sequence goes on along the minus strand of CM053749.1, from coordinate 44,396,861 downwards.
TAATATATTCCTTATAGGTATGCCAAGATCCTTAAAATAATTTATGCATGTAGAGTAACATAGTATGTAAAAGGTCATTTAACCAATCATAATTACAAAAACAGAGAGCATGGTCACAAGCTCTAGTAAACACAGCATCTACAATAAGAGTTTCAGTTCCCTATGAAGCTGGTCATGCTATTTGTTTACAGACTAAGCAAATGGAGCAGTGAAACAAACAATAATATACAGAGCACATGCTTAACCTTGTTTTTTCAAATAAATAATACATTAAAAAATAAACTATGTCATTGAGGTAGTTTCCATACCTGAAAGACAACCCTTAGAACATGTGCTATACACTATCCCTTCCTTTTCACCAACAACTGCCACTACCTCAGTTTGATTTAGTCCTAGCATGTAAGCTGTCATCTAGTCAGACCCTGAGTTTCCATTCAGATAATTTCATGTTCTGAGAACACCATCACCACCACTACAGTCCACTGTTCACTGAAAGTGGACTGGGATACAGCATCAAAGTGGGTCATAGAGGGAGAGGAATTATTTTATAAGGGGGAAGGATGCACACATGTAATCCTAGCACTTGGGAAGCTGTGGCTTACTTTTTTGGTGGTGTTAGTGAGTTTGTGCACATGCATTCTACACACACGTGTGTATATGTATATGGTGACCAAAGTGTCTCCCTTCTCACCTTCCACTTCATTCATTCATTCATTCATTCATTCATTCATTCATTCATTCATTCATTCATTCATTCATTCATTCTGACATAGGGACACACACCAAAATCTGGAGGTCGCCAATTCAGCTACACTGGCTGGCCTGAGTTCCAAAGATCTTCCTAACCCTACCTCAAGCGCTGAGGTGACCTCCAACTGCTACCATACCAAGCTTTTCTATGGGTCCTAGGGATCTGCACTCAGGTACCATGTTTGTGGGCAAGATCTGTATTTTCCTGGCTCCCATTATCAGTCTTAAAACAAAACAAAACAAAACAAACAACAAAAAAAACCCCTCAAATATTTCCACATTCAGGTTCTAAACAATCCTTTTGGTTGCTGTTTTAGTTTTGGTAAGTCCTGAGCTTACAAAAAAGTCACAAGTAAAAGGACTATCTTTAAAGTCAGTTGTGGACAACAAATATCTTCAGCGCATGTGTTCACGTGTAGTTCACAAAAGACAAAAATGATGTAATTAGCCCTCACAAATTTATTGTGTTTTAACCCCCAGACCTTGCTTGAGTGGCCTTGTAATAACTCTCTAGAAAATAGTATCATGTACTATCTTTAGCTCCTTTACATTTTCTTAACTACTGTGTCCTTGCTGTGACAAGCCAAAACATCCGTCAAATGGTCGGTCTTTCCTCCAGAGCAGTTCAGGCTATGCGTATCTGGAGGTGTGCTGCAGAGGTGATGTGACTTGCTCCATTCATCCTATCAGGTGGCATGTGAGTCTGAATTTTCAGTGGTCAATGCATCAAGAAGGTATCTCACTTCCCAACTGAAAACTATCTTGTCTAACTGTAACCTGTATTTTGTGGGAAAATAAGAATCCCATTTCTCATAAAGCTTTGAATTTATATCAATATAACTTAGCTATTTTATACAGGGGATTATAATATAGCTATTATTACTTATTTTTACCTCTCAAAGTGCATCAGATCAGTGGCTTCCCAGGCCTAAGAAGCTATCATCATTTTTTTAACACATTTTACCTCACAGAACAAAAGATATTCCTCAGTCACCTTTTACTTTTCTGCCATAGCCCTAAAGCAGCCATTTCTGAGGAGTGCCGGTTCCTTTTGATAGAGAACGGTATGTAGACGCCAAAATCTGGACGAAGTAATAATATCAGCATTCTACTGCTGAGACTCCCTGAGCAGACAACGGGTGACATATGGTATATGTCCATACCTACATGCCATATTTATATCTGTATTTGTTTCTTAATATGTATTTTGAACTATGAATTCAAACTAACATCTCTATCTAACACTGTAAGAGTCCTTCTAGTTTTTTCTTCCATATTTATAATTTTCGGCTCCAAAATAAGATGCCAACCATCTATCTACGAAGTATTTTAATTACGTGATCAACTCCCTTGTATACAACCAATCACTAGTTGCAACCTGGCGCTCACTGTTTTTCAGCTAGTCTAGCTAGCTTTTTCTGAGGATCTCCAATCCTCATTTTCTAAGGTTGAAATACAGGTAAGCCATGCTCTGAATTTATGTGGATTCTGGAATCTGAACCCCAATCCTTGCACACAAGCACCTTTAATCTCCCCAACCCTTTCTATCTTTTCTCTCCTGAGAAAGTGCAACATTTTCTGGTGCCAGAATAAAAGCATACGAACAAAAACAAACCAGATACACAAAACCAAAAACTACAAGCAACCTAAACTTTGTTGACCAATAGTAACTGAGACAATAAAGATTTTAAAGATCTAAAATAATGGGATGTGTCTACCAGTAAAGATTTCTGGGGGCAGGGTGGTGGTGAGTGACAGTTTAAATATCTTAAAGGTGTGTGTGACCTAAATCATCTAGGCAGAAGTAGGAAAATTCTAAGGAGAAAGTTGTTGTTGTTTTTTTTTAAGCTCACCATTAAAAACCATTCTAATAGAGATAACCATAGGCTGGATAGTTCCCCTAAGAGAAAAGACCCACCTCTGAGCACAGCACAGACAAACATAAAGCTACAGAGAAGAACAAAGAGGAAAATAATGGACTTGGAGTCAGAAGTCACAAAATACTAACTAAAATGGCAACTGGAGGAATTGCACAAAATGGAGAGTTATGTAAACTGTTCAGTCCTGTGTAAATTCATTACCTTGGACTAACATGCCTCAACTGTAAAATGAAATGAATTAAATCTATCGCTGAACTGTATGAACTTAGAATATCCAATACTTAGCCTAATATCTGTCCTAAAAAAATGAATAGTGTATGCTAGTATAGTTATGTAGCACACTGATATTAGTAAGCCCAAAGTAATGGACAGCTTTACTAGACATAATATCTATGCATGCAAAACCTTACTCACATTGTTCCCTTTGAATCTCCAGTCCTTAGCACACTGCCCATTATGTATAAATATTTACTGAATAAAAGATTAAAATACCAAAGGATTGCTAGATGGTGAATCTTTGAAAACAGAACACAATACACATAACAGCAAAGAATAAAAGCTCCATGAAATTATGCCAATGTGCTCTGTTCAGGGCTGTGGCCTAGTACCTACCACTGTTCAATTCCTTCAAAAAAAATTAGAAAAGCAAAAACTGCTAGACAAAGACTACTTGTGACACTTCATAAAATAGGCAGACAGAAGGCAGGGAAAGTTGGGAAGGAGAGAAACTTGAAGAAAATGCTGCCAATCAAGCAGTTACAGAAGAGACTGAGCAGGACCTATGAGTGCCAGGATTCAGAGAAGGTAAGACTGTATCTATTCAACATGTATCAGAATCTACTGCATATGTTAGACTCTGGGTACTTCCCAAACTTAAATTCAAGGGAGAAAATAATGAATAATTTCATGTGCAAAATCAACCAACACCACTGGATATATTAGAAATCCTTTTTTTAAAAAGCCTCCATAATTTGAACCAAGCAATGTAATTATTAGAAATTATTAGGAAATAATCAAGTTAAGACAGATAAAACTTTACACACAAAATAGTCAACATTAAATTACTACTAAATGATTTAAATTTCTCACAATAGGTGAAAAAGCAGTATATGTATGATAGGTTACCTTGGAAAGTTTTTCAAATTTATATTCATAGGCCATGCTTGTTTTCTAATTGCCTTAACTTCTGGCTGAGTCGCAACAACAAATATTTACTTCCCTCAATTCTGAAAGGTGGGAAGCTCAAGATCTAGATACTGAAGATCTGTTGTCTAAGAGCTGTTTCCAGGTTCACTGATGACTGTCTTTTCACTGGGAAGAAACAAGGGAGCTTCCTGGCATGTTTGATAAGGTCCACAGGCAGCCTCATGATCAGTTCATTTCTAGAAGGCCTCCACTCATCACACTGGGGGTTAGACTTTAACATATGAATTTCTGGGAAACACATTTAGTCTACTACAATATTAAGCGAAAAGAGAATTCGAGTTTATGAGTAAGTATGGACAGCAGAAAGACTAGGAAAAAAAAGAACACTAGGTAAATTAGGCCAGCAGATCTACTGACACTCTTCTATTTTCTCTGGACAACAGCAAAAGATCCTCACAGCATACTACATCACATCCTTGGATTAGAAGCTGTTACATTAGCTCCAAAATCTGCTTTGCACTATTTGTATGATTACAAAACTAGAGGAAACAAATTAAAGAAATGTAAATGTGAAAAGAAAAGGTAGCTATGTCTATCAAGAGTAAGCTGAGTAGATCAAGGGCTTCCAGCATGATCCAATGGCTAGACAAGTACCAAAGTCAGGTGAAAGGCTGTGATAAAAGCACACAACCAGCCCACAAGACTAGGTTTTACTGGGCCTTTACATATCATGTTTTTTGTTTAGCTTCTAATTTTAAGTCGCCTCTGTAATTTTTAGACAGACATTAATCAAGAAAGGTAAACTGGAACTCAAACTATCCCATACATTAAAGATAGGCTTTGATCCAATTTGCAAATCCTGATAGTCTGAGTTCAGTCTCTTGAAACCATGTGATAGGAGAGAACTAGTTTCTAAAAATTGTCCTCTGACCCCCATATACACACTGTAGCACCTAAACTAACACATACACAATAAATAACAAATACATAAATAACTGCTAATTAAAAGTATCCTTGCTGCAATAAATTCTCAGTATGTGCAACACACATATAACACAAGGATCCTAACCATTGAGTAACCAACCTCAGAGCCCACTGCCTAAAAAAAAACACCAAAAACCATCAAATAACTCCCTACTCTTTTTCTCAGCCCTTACCCCCAAACAACTACTATCCTTTCTACCTTTCTGGAGCTGAGAGCTTCCTGGGTCCTTATATGTAGAATTCTATAGACTCTGTCTAGTAATGTCTGTTTTATTTCAAGCATACTTGTTCAATTAGAACAAGGTTCTTCCACACTAAGGCAAATGTAAAGCACAATTAACATTCCCTTACATAAATATTTCACTTTATATTTATCATCAGTAGATACTTGTTTGATCATTTTGCTAATTATGAATAGTAATTTTATTACAGTAATAAAGAATGCCAAAAGAAGACCACAAAGACAGAAAAAACTGGGCCCAGGGAGACTGAAGAGACTGATGCATCAACCAAAGACCAGGCATACATAGAGAGGACCAAGACCCCTGCTCAGATGTAGCCCATAGACAGTTTAGTCTCCATTTTGGGTTCCCTAGTAAGGGGGAAAGAGACAATCTCTGACATAAACTCGGCTGCCTGCTCTTTGATCACTTCTCTCTGGTGGAGTGACCTAGCCAGCCCACAGAAGAAGAGGATCCAGGCAGTCCTGATAAGACTTGATAGGGTAGGGTCAGATGGTAGGGGCGGAGGGCTTCCCCTATCAGTGGGATAGGGGAGGAAAAGGGAAAGAGGGTGGGACTGGGAGGAGATGAGGGAGGGGCTACAACCAGGATACAAAGTAAATTGTGTAAAATAATACTAATTTTTAAAAAGAATGCCAAGAATATCAGACTATGAAAGTTTATTCCTGTTGTTCTTTTTAACTCGTCAATAGATAATATGGCAACTTTTGAAGGGATGAACTGCTTTTAGTTAAATGACAGACTACATGCTGCATTTCTGCGGGGACATAGCTTCTACTATGCAGGTGACTCTAGGTTCTGGCTCCAAGACTACACAGGGATATCAAAAGACTCATTGCCTTATAAAATCCAGCACATCATTTACCTTCACCTGGCTATATTTAAATAATAATTTCTAGACTTCTTATAATACATGGTTGTTATACTGTTTAACTGTATTGATTCTGTGTTTACTTTTCTTTTTTCCTGAGTATTTTCAAAGCTATAGTTGATTGAACTTAAAGATACAGAAACATTCTGTAGGTGTTACTGCTGGCTGTGATTTGATGATGGTCAGTAAAGTTACAGTCTTCATTTGGCTTGTAACCTGAAGTTTCTGCAATAAACATTAAGGTACACAGTGAAAACAAATTAAAAAATGCTTTTGGATCCATCACTTGATTCTTGTCAGTTTATCTCAGCAAAGTCTTTAAATAGCTGTCCTCTAAATATCAGGACAAGCATATTTTCTTTATCAGTGCAGAACAAACCTGTAACCCGCTATTTTCTTTTTATTTTTAAGCTATTATATATATGAATAAAATGTATTGTGAGCATTATATCCACCCTCTTTTCTTTCTCACTTTTTATTTCATTATATTTTGAGACAAAGTCTCACACTATGAAGCTCTGGCTGTCCTGAAACTTACCATGTAGACCAGGCTGGTCTTAAACTTAGAGATCCACCTACCTCTGCTTGTTTATCTATTAGCCCCTTTTCTAATTGTACCTCAGATAGCCTAATCCTTTATCCCAAGTCTGTAAATCAAATAGGAAGTCATTTCTAAAAGAAGATACTGCCTTTATCCTACAACCGACAGCATAGTTATTTAAAACATCACAAAACCTTATACTTCTGATGCAAATGTAAATCAGACCTGGTTAACAGGAAGGTCCTAGTGTAAAGCAGCAGCATCAGTAGCTGGGTCTGTACTTGACTGCCAGGCAATCCAGCTTGCACTGCCTTCTGAAGACTTTTATAAGCCAGGAAAGGTTAGAGAATAGAAGGCTCGCTCCAAGTTAAGGAAAGATTCTTGCTGGATCTGATTTATAGAGAGCCAGTCCTGACTGGCTCTTCAGATAATATTGTTGTCACTTCTGACACACATATAGCAAAGTCCAACATTATTAAAATGTTTCACAACACGTTGTTGCACTAGTAAAATGAAAATATACAAGTTGTGAATTCTCTTTCCCCATCTGTGTTACCTTTGATGGAGAGCTACCAAGGAGAATGCTGACCAAGGCCAGACAAAGAAAAGGGGAAGAAATTCACAAGCGGCAGTATCTTTAAGTCAGATCCTCCTCATCATAGAATACTTTATAGACACAGGGGAAACAGTACCTCAGAATTACAAGCTCTGTCAATGTAAAAAGCTACAAAGAAAACCTTCATGAGATTTTGTACATTGTTTTTCAAAACAATACAAGCCTTTTATGCCTAAGTATCAAACTTTTATAACAGTGGAAAAACTTATTTCACTATCTAATCATACAGTCTTTGTAAATTACAGTATTAAAAAGATATGGGTGCCCAAGATGGCTCAGTGGATAAGAGCACTTGTAGTGAAAAATATACTGACCCAAGTTTGGTACCTGGAACCCATGTAAAGAAAGAAGGAAAGAACAGATACCACAAAGTTGTTCTCTGGTTTCCATACATGTACTTTGTTTTATTTATGTGTGCAGATAGGCATGTGGGTGCAAACACACACACACAAGCACACACACATTTAAAAATATTTTTTAAATAGGAAAGCCATTTTGTTTTTGAGGGCACACTAGGCCTTTATATAGAAAAGTACTATAAAATAAAGAAAGTTAATGTGCAAATCATGTCTGAAAATGTTACTATTTCTTTTAGAGGGAGTTCTCTATTTCATTTTATATATTAGTGAGGCTCTATTCTGGAAACCAGGAATGTCCCAGGAACTTAAAGTGAACCTTGAAAAATATTAATGACTTGGGAGCTACAGGTTAATATGATTATGGAAGATTAGCTAATACCAGATCTAATACAAGACCAGCAGGGTGTTTAGCACACACCCGAAATCCTAGCACTTGGGAAGTTGAGGCCTAAGGATTATGAGAGCACAATGTTCTGTCTCCAAACAGGTTGGGGCTCACTGATAGAACAGAGTACTTGCTTAAAGCACACAAAAGTGTATGTTCAACCTACAACATTAAAAAAGAAAGCATATATACATATTTATACAAAGCATCAAGATTTAACTTACACAGACAATGTAGAAGGTTCATAGTTTAATAAATACTGTCAGTTCTACATTTCATCTAAGTTTATAGTTTCTTAGAAGATTATATCATGAAGAATATGTTCTGAATTTCTTTCTCTCTTGACCTAAACTCCATGTTAGCTCTCAGCACACTTAGTAGAGTAGTAACTAATGCTTGGTTACATTTATTGTTTTCTGGTGTTGCATTTGGTTATTCTTATTCTCATTAGAGAAATTAAAGTGACTCTCATAGGGATACAGAGAGAACCAAGGAGCCAAAAGTTGGCAATTCTGTTCCATTACTGTTAACAAAACCAATAAACTTTGTTAGGATTTGTAAAATATCCTTGCCAAAAAAGAGAGACTTTTTTTTAAGACTTATAAACCCCATCATCTTGGGAAGATCATTACTAAAGAACATCAGAAAAGACACTGATTCTTCTGTTCCCAGTGCTGAAACAATCCAACATGAAGGGGAAAAAGATCCACTTTAGACTCAAAAGATAGTGTCATAAGCTTATGTAAACCTGACTTTAAAAATGCATATATTAAATACACAGAAATAATCTTCTTTCAAAATATTTTACAAAAAGATTACACAAAATCCAGGCTTTTCTTTCTTAAAAAAAAATCTTCCATTCTTTTTAATATTTTGCTTCTTAAGAGAAAATTTTCTTTTTTCAATTACAGAAAGGAAATAAAAAGAAATGCAACTCTTTTATGTAAAGTAAATCCATCTGGATGTTTGCTCCAGCCCATACTAGAAACCTGTGATCCCCAACCAGAATGAGTTATAGTAAAGCTGCAGGCAAAATTGTCTCCATACACCACAATCCATTATCCCTGTCAAGTTAATGTTCCATGTTGAGCCATATGGCACGGGTACACATTCAACAAAGGAAATTCCTTAAACTTGTTATAATCAGCACTTGCAGTCATCCAAAAAACTGACATAAACAGCTTTATTGTGTTTAGCACATTTCAGTTAATATCCATGACAAAAACAGGAAACCATACAGGAAAAGGAGGAGGAATGTGGGGAGCAGTGTTATTAAAAAAAAAAATTCACGTACACATACCCTCCCCAACTGTACATTTTATAATTAGGCTTTTGTCATTGCTGCTGTTGGCCTAAGCAAGTGATTTTCAATTACAGTAAGCACACCAACCTCTCCAGAGTGATCTACTGGGGCAGACTTAAGAGGAAAAAACATTTAATGACAGCAATTTTCCATGGTATGAGCAAAACTAAACATTGAAATTTTAGTGGAATCTGATTCAGATAAATCAATTCTGGCAAATAACAAAAATCTAAATTCTCAAATTTGTTTTTTACAGTTTCATAATTGCTAAAATGTAACTGAGCTTTATTAAAAAAAAATAACCTAAGTAAAGTATCTTTATATTCATTAAGCACAGGTCGCAGAGAATCAAGGGCTCCCAGAAGCCTTTGGGACTGGGCACAGCCCAGCACATCAACTCCAGTCAAGGTACAAGTAGAGCAGAACTTCATCTCAGCCCCCGCAGTGACAACAATAAAACGCTGAGAAAACACACTATCAAATACTGAACTCAGCATCAATTTCTGTTAATTACAGCCTTGTCAGCAACGTGATTATTCAAACAACTCATGCAAATGTTAATGAGGCCTTATTTGCATATTTATTTTTTCCTTTGTTGAAATGTCATTGATTATTACATTCTACTATGATGAATGTGGCTGATGATGTGCTCTGATATGTAATTAGTCATTAGGTGGAATGAATAGATCAATTATGAAAAAGGACTAAGATTAAGAAATATCAAACAAGACCGCCCAACATAACTATAGATTCTTTTTTTAAAAGAGCCTAATAAATAATTTCTTGACATTTAAACTGCAACATCAGTAGTTTTTGATAAATAAAGCACTACTTTTGTGGGGTTAAATGAAGGCTTAAAAATACATCAGCACTTTGATAATCCAATTATGATCGCAGAAACTGTCTCTAGGAGAAAAAAAAAATGAAACCACCTAAATTGGCATTGTCAGGAAAACAAGCAGCAAAGAACTGAATTTGCTTTAAGCTCACACATATTATAAATATATAAAGTGCATCTTAATCCAGTGTGAGGAAGAGACATAAATCTCTCAAAAGGGAGAGGCATATAATATCCTAGAGCGGGGAACACGAACCTGGAGAATCACTATTCATTAAAAAGGTTAGCAAAGCAAACTCCTTCACATCCTGACTCGTGCTCACAGGAAGATTATTTAGCTCCTGAAACAGTTTGCTGTAGCTATCCAGCCAGTACTTGCTATTCAGTTGGAAAAAAAAAAAAAAACCACATTACTGCAGACCAGATGGGAACATTCCACATGACCAAACCAATCAATCACCTCAGTGGGGCGCAGGTGCAACACAGCCGTGTAGCAACACACCATTTCACAGTCTATCGGGCACAAACACATGGCCACCAATCAATGGCACCCTGAGGACCTTGGAGGGAGCAGGCTCTCTGGAGTCTTACTGGTCCATGCCTGATGACTTCATAATCACACATCATTTCATTCACTAGAGGATACAAACTAGCATTCTAATAACCTTCTACTGAAAATGGTCATGTTTTGCATATTAATATAGTGCTGTTTGGAGTGAAGCAACTGACTTTACACGGCAGGCTAGGCAAGGCATGCAGAGCTGAAGCAACCTGAAGCTAGAAACTTCTTCCTATTTAAAGATGGCTATTTTGTTCAGGGTGAGATCAACAGCAACATGATTCATTCTGCCACATCAAAGTTGGCAAGCAAGGCTAGGCTGGTATCATACACAAAGCAACTGTTAAACAATAGTATACTTGGAGAAATAAAGGACAAAGGAGAATGAAAATAAAAGGGTAGCTGGTAATTCTGTATGAAGAAAAGGCTCTGCATTCTTCTAACAAAAAATAAACTGCAAATAAAAATAGGTGAGCAGGAAAAAACATAATTGTGTGTGATGGGTTTTGTCTGCATCCTATGGTTCTAGTGCTTGAGGGGTGACTCTGTATAGTTCATAATTACATGAGAAGATAAATAAGTTAGTTTCCAGAAAATACTGCTGTACCTCTATCAGTTCAAAGATCCTTGGTCTATGAGGTAGCATGCACAGAGTTCCTGTTTATTCCCTTTACTCAAAGTATCTGCCAGCAAGGATATCAGGGATAACAAAATATTCAGAATAACCTAATCCTGCCATAGCATATACAAATGACTAATTAAAACACAAAAGCAAGAAAACATATGTTTCATCCTAAAAAAGCAAAAAAGCCAGTTCAAATTCTTGGTGAACCAAGGCTGGGCATACATCTACTCTTCAACAGCAGATTTCTTTGATAATTCAGGAGGCAGTTTAGAACTGCCCAGGTCCTTAGAAACCATTAGCAGCGTCAGTTACCACAGGCTGGGTTTACAAAGACATGCAGTACTCTAAACCGACCTCTCACAAACCTAAAGGATGACTTCTGGTTTTATGCTAATAACCATAAGTATTTTGTCTCTTGTAAAGGCAATCCATAAGAAACAAAATTAGTTTTTATTTCAGATATAGATTCTGAATTTACATGAATTTACATTCTTATAGATATGAATGCCATGTTTTGTCCACATGAGGTTAACAGTGATAATATATTCTGCAGGCCAAAAGAAAAAAATGTATGCATACAAATAAGTATATTTAACAGAGTCCTTCTGGGAACGGAGTCTGGTGATTACCCAAAAAAAAAAAGATACAATGATGATGATTACTCCACAAAGAGACAGCTAGAAAAATAATCTCACTGGCAGATTATTATGTACCATTTAACTTAAAAAAAAAAAAAACTAAACTAAAACTAAAACTAACTTCTCTTCAAATGCAGAAATCTTGGAAAAGGATACAAAACTTCGAACAGGGGTCTAGAGAGATGGCTCAGTGGTTAACAACACTGTTTGCTCTTCCCAAGGACTGGGGGTTCAATCCCCAGCACCCACATGGCAGCTCACAACTGTCTGTAACTCCAGTTCCAAGTGTCTGACACCCTCACACCAGTGCACATAAAAAAAAAATAAAATTAAATAAATTATTTTAAAAAACAAAACAAAAAACACTTCAGACAGATTACTTAAGATTTTATGCCAGGTCCTTAATTGTTACAGACACTCCTGATTTACAACAAATTTATATAATCTAGTAAACTTACTGTAAATAAAAATAATACTACAAAATACATTCCAACATCTAGTCTACTAAACTTCATATTCTAGCTTGTCTACTTATCTTAAATCACTCACATTACATTAGCTTATCATTGGACACAATCATCTAGCACAAAGCCTATTTTGTAACAGAGGTATATCTCACAGTATTAGCTCTTTAAAAAAATCCCCGCTACACATTACCCTTAGGTTATTAATTGTTAGGGTAAGGTGTTCACACCTTGCCACCTCTGCTCAGCTCCACCAGGGTAATGTTAGAATATGCTACTAGCCTAGAAAAACATCAAATTCAAACTCAGAACAGGTTTTCTGAATGCATAATGCACCTTCATAAAGTCAAAAATCATCAATGACAGCCTGTGATCGTGCAGCTTCTTTTATTGGACTAGATAAAGCCAGTGACTAGAAAGAATGTTAGGGTTTCTCCTAATTCACGGCCCTCCTCTGTGGCTCGACACAGCTTACATTACAAGCACTGTATGGTTGATTTCCAAGTAGTTAGGAGGTGACCAGCAACTAGATGTGTCAATTCCAAAATTCTAGCAAGGGGAGTTCTGGTATGTTTGTTGTTACCAGGGATAAGCAGGCACTAAGGATGGATCGTTGGTGGTTCTTTTTATGAGGAGGTAAGCGAATACCATTTCTTCGTTTTAACCAAAGTGTGAGTAAGGCACTGAGAGAGCTGAACCTCGACGGTAGAATACGTTTAATACCAAACAACAAATGAGTAAGTTAAATTAATATTTGAGCTGAAGTCAATTTGTTTCACAATTTCAATAACAATATCATATGAGATGATATAGTTCCATAACTAGAAAATGAATAAAAACAACTTCTCCAAATTCATTTCTGAAATGATTTACACATATCTGCTTTTCGTGCAGTACAGTTACAGCTCCTATAACAAAGGCTGCTGTAGATAACAATACTGAGGAACAGAGAAGGGAAAACAGAAGAGTGGCCACTTGCCTCATCCAAGCCGGAAGGCACGATTCAACAGTGTCCACAGCTATAACCAGAGGTCTTCTTGACCATTAAAAAATATTTTTCAAAAGTTGCCTGTTACTGATGCTTCAGAAAGGGGAAGTATAAAACCGAACTTTTGTTTGTTTAGTAGCCATGAACACAAAATTCTATTCAAAGGCAACATAAAAAGAACACACAGAAGAAAGTTCTGGAGTCAGGCATTCCAGTTTGGGGACATTAACTTTTAGTCTTCTGAATCAATCACCCTAGCTTCCTAAGCTTTGACTTCTTACTTTGAAAGACATGGCTCAGGTATGTGAAGATTGTATGCATAAGACATATCTGCTAATGTGGCTAATCAGCAAGTACTGTAGTTTTCACAATCACTGAACAGTAATTATAAAAAATATTCTAGCTGAAAGTTCTCAAATTAGAACAATTCCTAATGTTCTTATCTCAATTTGTAAACATTATTCATCTCAACTTGTTTTAAAAGATCAGTCTTTCATATGAAAAGTGGGCTGTCTTATGGTAGAAAAGAATTAAACGCAGAGATTGGCCAATGCACTCAACTTTAATACACCCTAGAAAACCAGAATTAATAAAATCTAACCAAAAGAGAATTAGTCCCTTCTGTTTAGAAAGATTTTTTCTTTTCTTTTTGTTTGTTTTAGTCTATCTATCTTTTTGTTTGTTTTGAGACAGCCTCTGCCTCCTTGAGTGCCGGGATTACAGGAGTGTGCCACAACACCCAGCTTCTTTTCCTTTTTCTAATTAGCTGCATAAAGTTTAGGAAAAAGTCAATTTGCACATGATTAACAGACACTTCTCTAGACTCACAAAAAGCCCAAATGTTTAACAAAAAAATGACAGCTGTTCTATGTATTATAAACTAGACACAGGCTAGTCTGACGGTGATACCATAATCTGGAAATCAGAGCTTTTAAACCATTTTGGCTGAGGTAGCACTTGTAGTCCTGGAAGACATACATCCAAAATGAGCCTTTCATCTGTTATGGCTTTTTATCCCACAGAGGTGAGAGTGTATGAGAAAGACAGTATTGTGTTTAGTTAGGTACAACACATTCCAAGTCAATCTAAAGAAAGACTTTGAATTTAAGCCAGTTCTATGTTTGCTTTTACAGCAAAGATATACATGTGTGTATAAAAACAAAAGAGAAGCATAACTAAGTTGACCTACTAACAGTTTCACAAAGAAGAGTTGCATCATGGGCGAAAAGCAAGGCTGTGATGAGACGAAAACTATTGAATCTGGAAGCAATTTGAAAGACATAGATTTGCAACTAGTGTTCACAACTATCCAGTGAACTCTGATGAATTATGTAGCTCCTTGTAAACCTCAGCCTTTTCATTTGTGAGATGTGAGATGGGATGGGAAGTAAGTAATCCACACTTAGGAAATGTCTTCTTCCTGAGTGCCAGGCCCACAACAAGCATCAGAAACACCTCCTCATCACACCAACTTCAAGGAAACAGGCCAGAACTGCCATCTCCACTTCAGAGAGTTATAGCATGGCTCCCAAGCAGGCAAACTAGAAAGGCACGTAGTAAGCAATCACAAAATACTGCCTAGCATTATTAGTCATTAAGGAAAAAGCACATCAAAAGTTTACTGAGGTCTTTACTTACAATGATGTCTAAAATTAAAGACAAATTTTAGCAAAAAATATTAAAGACCAAACCCAGTTTAGAAAAGTCTGGCAGTTCCTCATCAGATTCAGTAGAGTTGTCCTAGGCACAGTCATGAGATACACAATGATGAGCCAGGCCAACAGCAGGCACTGAAGCACCATCCTAACGTCGCAACCAATGTGCCGTTCATGTGCTTATTAGTGTGAAGCTGGTGCGCACACCTATTGTGCTGCCACAGTATAAAGGCTCAGCACACACAATTAGGCATAGTCCATTATACTCAATAATCATAATCAACAAAATGATGCTACTTGTTTGCGTATTCTTTACTATATGATTTTGCTTTGAGACTGGGGGGGGGTCTCACTGGGCTGACCAAGACAGTTTCAGATTCCTAGGCTCCAAAGACTCTCAGCCTTTGCCTCCCAAGTGCTATGAGCACAGGTGTGTACATGATTCCACTGTGAGTGTATTCCTCACACTTGTATTTTTAAAATGCACTGCTACACATCTCAGTGTTAACTGGCAGCAGCCCTACTCATCTTTCACTTATCACATCCTTTGAATACACCAAGAGGCCACTTTGTTTGATTAACCAACACTTGTGCAAATACATTCTATGTTTGCATATAAGGACATATTTCTCAGAATAAACCTCAAAATGATGCATGACTTTATACAAGAAAATTCTAAACATGTCCACAGAAGTATACACACCAGTAGCAACCTCTAAGAAGGTAAAACAAAACAAACCTTAATTAAATGATGGGTGCATAATGTGATATAATCATAAAAAGGAATATAGTCACAAAGGAACTAAATATTGACATATGATACAACATGGATGAACCCTGAAAATACACTAAGCGAGCAAGAAAAGCTAATCACAAAACACTTATTTTATGATCTGTTTATATGCAATGTCCCAAATATGCAAATCCATGGAAATAGAAAAGACTAGCCATTGCCAGGGGCTTGAAGAGAAGCAGGAAGGAGACTCAGTTCTAATAGAAATGATGTTTCCTCAGGAATATGATATGCTGTGTTCTGAAACCAGAGGACATGTTTACAGAAGTCTGAAATACTAAAAACCATTGATCTGAGTACTTTAAATGTATAAATTTTATTATAGTGCATCATGTCTCTATAGAATTATTATTCAAAAAACTGAAGGAAAGAAATGTAATGGCAGTTACCATAGAAAAAGAAGAACAAGAAAATACAATAGACTCTGAGTTTGAAAGATTTAAGAAATAAGACTTTCTAAGCCAGGTGGTGGTTGGTGAACACACCTTCAATCCCACTACTCAGAAGGCAAAGGCACGAGGACAGCTGGAGTTCTGCGTCAGTCTGGTCTACAGAACAAGCTCCAGGAAACTACCTGTTTCTTTTCACCTAAAAAGCAAGTAACTAACACAACTGCATATTTGTAGGTTACAAAAATCAGTATCTATTTACTATTTATTTGTTATTTATACAATTATCTGCCTGCACGCCAGAAGAGGGACCATATCTTACTACAGATGGCTATGAGCCACTATGTGGTTGCTGATCTATCTACTATTAATATTAACAAAAATGTATCAAGAACCTACCTCTAAAACTGAGTGAAAAGCAATGAAAGCATACTGAAAATAACCAAATGAGTGTGCACGTATCAGGAGTCCTCCCTAAGCCAATCTAATCATCCCAGAACATATAACAAAATGCACTTGATATATGAACATCCTTTGGAAAGCTGAACAGTGCCACTGTTATTAAATATATTTTAAAATATATTTAATTAGCCTAATTTCAGTTAGATAATTCAATGTTAAGGAAAAGTACTTAATTTTAAAATCCCCAAACAAGCAAGCAAAAAATTCCTATCTGGCCAGTTAAGGTAGCACAGACCTTTGATCAAAACATTTAGGAAGCCAAGGCAGTCAAGAGGCTAGCTTATGTTACTCAGAACGATCCTATCTCAAAAACACCTTAATTAAAAGATAAGGCAATACTAACACATGCCTCTGGGCAAAACTGGTAATGTTGATCAAAACAGAATCTTATATGCCAATCAATTTATCACCCAGATATAGTAAACAGTACAAGGGAGCCCTCTGTCCACCAGTATGAGGCCTCTAGGAGTTCTCTGCATCTGTGCTTATTCCTTCACTCTGTGTGATCACTGAATCAGCAGAGAACTGACCTTACTTCTAATTACAGTCTTATGTTTACTCACTCACCACAGCACAAACCTCCTTGAACTCAACAGGGGGCTCAATTTGCTTAAACCATCGTTGAAAGCCCGGGTAGATGGAATCTCAGGAAATATAAAATTCCATACTGTAAACTATGATGGTAGTTATGTAAGTGCCACTCTCCCTTGCAGGTTGCATTCAACTGTTTAAACTCCGGATGATCAACAACTATTAACATTGAAAATACTCATGTGGGAGGGTAGGAGGGAATGAGGGAGGGGGCTACGCCTGGGATTCAAAGTACCTAACCGGTGATTGAGATAAAAATAAATAAATTAAAAAAAAAGAAAGAAAATACTCATGAGTTACTCTTTTCTCCTCAAAGTTTAGTAGAATTTGCACATTTGAGGTATTTTATAAATGTTTAATAAGTGCATAAATGAAAAACTGAGAAGGGTAGGAAAGAATATAGTTATTGTTTTTATTAGAAAAATATATATCTTCCCCCAGATAAACTGCAATGCTGGACAAACTCAATTAAAGAATATTACAGAGAAATCTCCATAATCTATAGTCAACCCGGGAGGGGGCGCTTATCAAAGGAACTTCCATTAAACATGAACAAATATGTACCATAGATTCATTTGTAGCCTTTCTGGATTCACAGGGGAATGAGATAGATGATCAGATAACAAATCAAGACTGGGAGATACTACCTGGTTTAAGGTATGTTAGGGAGTAAGATGGAATCTGATCAGTAGACTGCCATTATTGGGGACAAATTTAATTTTTAGCAACTGAGCTTTTTCTAGTAAGTGGTAAATGAGAAGAGCAGTTTGGAGTTTTTGTTTTTTAAACTAAATGAGCAACATTCTCTAAAAACATGTAGTTAGAACATGCTATACTAGATACTATGCAGAAACTCAAAGATTTTTCAATATAATACCTTAAAATGCAGATATTAACTATATATTTACTTATAGGGGTCTAAGTATGGCAAAGCAGGAAGCATTTTTTTCCTTGTTTATTTGACACAGGGTTTTATGTAGCTCAGCCTGGCCTCAAACTGAAACCTGCTACACAGATGAGTATGAACTCAAACTTCTGATCTTTCTGCTACCACTTCTCAAGTGCAGGGATTAGGCATATGTCACTACAGTTTACATACTGCTAAAAACTGAACCAAGTGCCTTGTGCATGAGGTGCAAACACTCAACCAACTTAGCCACATCTCTGGCTCTTGCCATTTTTCAGAAAGCATCCTTAAAAAGCAGACATCACACTAAAGAAAAACTAATAGAAACTATTTAGGTATTGCTTAAAAATCAGAGTAAGAAACATAAATACTAAAAATCTAAATTTTTTTAAACATACAGCTCAATGGTATTATTAGTTGCTTTAATTATATATTTTCTCCAGTTCTGGTCTTGTTTATACAAAGCAAATAATCACAGACCAGTTTTACTCATTATAGCTATATATAAACATTTATCTAAAGTGCTATAAGATTTTAAACTGCATTATGCAGGGAAGTATTTTCAAGTATGGGATATTCTTTATTTATTCACAAATACCACAAGTATTAAATTCACCACTGGAAGGAGACAGCCACTTGCTTTCTAGAACTTATTTCTGAATTAAGAAGTAATAGAATAAAACTCAGCCAACCATCAGAACTGGGAAGAGGCTTTCTTTAGCCAGTCTGTTTGGAGTTTAATGACTACTATGAGGCAGTTTTCTTTTCTTTTCTTATATACACATGGGGGAGGAGGGATTCAAGACAAGGTTTCTCTGTGTGGCCTTGGCTGTCCTGGACTTGCTTTGTAGACCAGGCTGGCCTCAAACTCACAGCGATCCAACTGCCTCTGCCTCCCAGAGTGCTGGGATTAAAGGCATGTACCACCACGCCTGGCTTATATAGTAATTTTCTATTTTCATAAATCTTGTACTCAGCATACCTGCAAGTTGGCCCAGTGCAGCAGTACAATAGTAATTCACTGGCTATTTGCCTTAATTTCACTGGGTATGCATGAATCCCTAAAAATAAAACTTACAGAAATACTGAAAAGTGTTCAGCCTCTGTGACTTCTAAGCTATCCCACTGGAGAGAAAAACAGCCTCAGCTCACACTTAGCTTCTCAGGTTTCCCTGCACACCAAAGGCTAAAAAGGTCCACTGAGCCTAGTCTTACAAATGTGCTCTCTTGGTCCCCAGTGGAATCTCTACGACTATTTTATTCCACGTCCCCATCCAGCTGGTAGTTTCTGCCTGGTAAGGCAATGTGTAGCCATTACAAAACAGAGATAAAATCATGATGGTTGGGCTAATTCAAGAAAAAAATTAATAGTTCTGAAAGCAGATTTATCTTTATCAGCATGTTGAGGACATTATGGAAAGTGGGGTGGTCAGCACAGAAGACCACCTTCCTGGGACAAAGCTGCCTGCGCCTTCATTTCTGTCAAGGAAATAAAGGTTACCTGCCAATACCCAGGAAGCCAAGGAACACTATGGCAATCTGACCTATGCCCAGAAAAACTTAGTAATTCAGCTCAGAAACCTGCTAGGCAACCCAGAATGCTGGGAAGCAAACATAAACAAAGATACCCCAAGAATGCTAGTTCCAAAATTATGCCATATACATGCATACCTCTGAGTCTCAGACCACTGGACCACTTTCAGTAGTATTTATAGGTATACTCAGTAATTAATGTTTTTATTTTTTTGTTAAATCAAGTCACTGAAAAAAAATGTCAAGCCTGTATGGCACAAAGTAGAAGCAAAACAGAGACACAAGGATGTGAAAAGCTTCAATAAAACATAATGGAAAAGAAGCTTTCCTGCTGCAAATAAAAGTGTCCTGCCTATACTCTGAGTCTAATGCCTGCTTCTCGAACTGTCAATGGGAGACTCCAGAGTAAGTCGGTGATGTGGTGATGTTTCATTACCAGTAAGTGGGGAATGTCTACCTAACCAGAAGAGAGATATTTAAAATTCATTAATAAAAATAATACCAACTACATACTTGCTATTTCCAAAGGTGTTCCTGAACTCAAGAATTCCCATAGAGGGCTCCAGCTTACTGGTAAAGCGCTTGCCTACCATGCGTTTAACCCTGGGTTCCACCTCTAGCACATCAAAAACAAACCAGTCACATGCACTTTATTCAGTTAGTTGTCTTAGTCACTGTTCTACTACTATGAGGAGAAACCATGATGAAAGTAACTGTTTAAACAGCGTTTAATTGGAGGCCTGCTGAGAGGTTCAGAGTGTTAGTCCATCACTGGCAGGAGCACGGCAAGAGCACAGCAGTCCTCATGGTGCTAGAAAAGGATCTGAGAGTGACAACCTGAACACCAGACAGAGAACAGGCATGGCATGGACTATGGAAACTTCAATGCCTACTCCACCGAAACACTTCCTCCAACAATGCTACACCTACTCCAACAAGGCCAATAAATAGCTGGCCTCAAACTAACAGCAATCTTCATGCTTCTGCCTCCTGAGTACAACCAGACTCCATTAAACCATTCCTTAAAGCCATTTTCAGTTACTCTGTCCTACTTAATTTATACAATATTGCTTTTATAAATCTTGAAATTCTTCCAAATAACTGTTTTATATAAAAACAAATCCCTTTAAATCATTTTCCATGGCTCATGAACAGATCTTCAAACCTTATTTTTACCAGTCTTAGTTTATGACTAGCTTATTTAAGAGGCCTACTAAATATACATTTTTTCTAAATATTACATTCTGAAATTAATTTCAGATTTTTCAAAGGCACTAATATAAATAAAAACAAGAAATACAATGTGGGAGTGAACTAGCTCTTCTGTTGCTGCTATCTGAAGAGTGAAAATAGAACAGCAGACAGGCTGTATTTAAAGGGTATGGCCCTGCAGACAGCTGAGTTCTAATTCCTTATTCACAACTCAATACCTACTGAGACAAGCTTGCCAATTGTGGTCCTGAGTTCATTCTTTTACACACAAAAGGCTGCTGTAAGAGCTGAATGAAGTAGCACCTTGACGTGCTTCTTAAAATGTCCCCCAGGCAGGTATGATGATAGTTATCATACCATCACTATCATGTGAAGCACCTTTTTCTTTATTCTTTTTGCACCAACACACTAAATTCTGTGACTGAGTAAATCAAATAAGCAACTCTTCTCTGTTGCTCAAAATCAGATGAAGGGGACTTAAAGCTATGTAGCATAAACAAATTTCACACTGCCTTAAAAACAGCATAGAAAAAAAAAAGAAAATTACTTGGAGGGAAAAACAAAACAAGAAAAGTCATTTTAAAATGAGTGATATTTGAGCTGGACTATAAAACATTGTTGTTGGGTTTGTTTGTTGTATTCTCTGCTTGCTTGTTTCTATTTCTGATAGCAGGAAAGAGAAATGAAAAGCAGAAAATACCAAGCATTTCAGAAAAAATAACACAGTAGGCTATAAGTGTTAGCTAAATATGCAATGCATGAATAAAATCTGCTTTATTCTGACTTTGTCCCTGATATAGCTCCTTCACTATGATGAAAACACACTGAAGACAACCTAGCAAGTTACAGCTGGTCCACAAAACTCCAGGAAACTCTCAAAAGGTCGTGTTTGAAAGAGCACACTTTTATTGAGAAGCATTACTTCTTTTTGGAAACGAGCGATAACAAAATAGGGGAAGGAGTTGCTATCTTGAGGTAAGGATAGTTTGATGGTAGACTACTTGCTTAGCCTGTACAAGGACCCAGCTTCAACCGTAACCCCAACCCTCAAAAACGACAACTAAAACCTTCTTATTCCAACTGTGCTGCTCTAACAAATCATCACAGACTGGGTCATTTATAATTAAAAAATAAGAATTAATTTCTCATGGCCGGGAAGTCCAAGACTGAGGTGCTGGGAGTGGTGTACTTCTAGGGCTCTATCATCTGACAGGAACACTGCAGCTCACACAACAGAAGGCACAGGAGAAGGACAGGAGAACCGTTCTTGTAGGGTAGAAAAGCATAGTGGCAAAAAAGGCTCTCTTCAATATCAGGTCCTGGACTAGTGTGCTTACTCCAGCCAGACAGCAAACTTTCCCATAACTCAATCAGCTCCCAGGGGCTGTTCCTCTTCATACTATGCACTGAGGATTAAGTTTCAATATAAATCTTGAAAGAGACAAACCACAGCATTCAAACCACAGAAATACGAAATGAATTTATTAAGTTCTAATATCAGAATAATTAATATGCATTTAGCTATCAGAAACAATATTCCCTGTGATGAAGCCTGACTCTACCAATCAGTGAAGTCAGTCTCTGTGTTAAAGTGGCAGAGATGTCATAGTATCTCACTAGTAGACGCCATCACAGCTTCTGGGCTGCACCCCACCTTCAAACTGGGTATTGACCACTGCGGCATTGTCTGTAATTTCAAAAACTGAAATGCACAGAACTACTGAGGAGCACCCTTCAGTGTAAGCCTATGGAGCAGAGCCACAGGTACTGGCTGAGGCCATTTATTACTCATCATTCAGCACTTTCCCATGTACGATCTGGCAGCTCATGTGGGGGACTCAAGGAAAAGGTTGGTCTCATACTCCTGCATCTTGGCATTAAGTAGAATGGGGCACAATAATATACATGATAAAATTATATTCTTCAAGAAGTCAGTAATTAAATGAACAGATGCAGGCACAAATCAAAACTCCTGTAGTTTGAGGCCCTCAGGTCTCACTAAAGGTAGGGAATAGTTTTTGTCCAGTGTATCAATGTTGCACAAATTACTTACTTGCCTGTTTAGTCACAGGTAAATTTACCTACAGCAATTATTAAATAGTCAGTGCACAGCAGGTACGGAATAGAGTCTGGGTGGGTGGGGGATGTGAAAATATCCTAACCTCATGAAATCTGCTAGCTAAACCAAACCTACACAAATAGCAAATCTGAGTAAGCAAAGCTATACCTTAATTGCAGGGTTTGTTTCATGGATACTTAAAACTACAAAACCAAACAGCCCTGTTCAGACTGATTATTCAAAATGTCTGGAATCAAATATCTCGGATTTTAAGATTAGCTTTTGAATTTTTGTAGCGTTTGCTATAAAATATATAATGAAATATCATAAGCATAAACATGAAATACACATAAACATGAAATGCACACATGGACTCATGTATCCCTTATGGATACACAGCCTGAAGGTGATCTGAAAAAAATGTCTTGAATGGGATGTGTTCTGATTATGACCCACCAGATGATGTCTGGTATGAAATTTTCCATTTATAGCATCATGTTGCCACTTAAGATACATTTTACACTTTGAAATATTTCTGGATTTTCCAGATAAACTATGATTAATTCATATAAATTGTTATTTTTCTACACTTACCCACCTACCGGTGATAAAGTTTAACTTATAAATTAGGCACAGCCACTTCTTGGTCTTTTGGCCAAAATCAAGAGTAGTAGTAGCTATTCTTACCAGTTTAATAAATTTGTCACAATGACAGATTAACAATACCTGACATATACATAATAATATATGAATTTTTTCAATATGCTCTTTCTCACATTCTCAAATAATTCTGCACTACACTTCCCTCCTTGTAACATGAGATCGTGCAATACCTGCATGGGAAGATGAATTATGTGACTGACACTGGCATCATAATGCAGAATTAGTCCAGATGACCACTACGATCATAACAAAACCACAATAACTGACATAATCAAGATGGCTACTTAGTGACTTAACAGGCAGCGTGGATACACTGGACAAAGATGATTCACATCATGGTGAGAGATTGCATTTTGTCACTCAGAATGTCATGAAATTTAAAATATTTGAATTGGTTATTTCTGTAACTTTGTATTTATTTATTTTAACTGCAGTTGGCTGTGGGTAACTGAAACCACAGAAAACAAAGCTATAGATTAATGGGGACTACTCTAACATGTACAGAAAGGCATGGATACAGAAAAATTAGCATTGACTTCAGGGTGAAAATATGGGCTTGGTTTCTTAAAAAGTTCAAAATAACCATGACAAAGTCACTGTGGCTTTCATTAATAGATGCTCTAGCACCTAACACATGTCTAGCAAGTAGAGAGACAGCAAACACCAATAAATAAACTGATGAAATTATCAAGAAAAATATGTGAAGGGCATTTTATCAAAGGAAATGTTAAAACATGATACAAGCACGAAATATTACAAACTCAGTAGGTAATTTCAAGTAAGTTAGTATTAAGACAAATGTCTATGACAAGAGTAAGAAAAATAAGATGTGTGAATATACTGCATTTACTCAGGTACTGAAACAAAGAAATCTGGTAGAGAAGGAAGAAAAAAAGGAAAAACAGAAAATAAAGTTTCAAGTAGTAATGTAAAAACTGGGTGATTTATTTTTCAAGAGATACAAGGATAATAAAAAGCAGAAGAAGACAAGATTAATTTTCAGTTAGAACTGCCAGAGTGAAGAATAGCAAGTTTTTGTTAAGTATTTGCTAAATCAATAATGCTCTGTATACAGAGCCCATTCATTTATAGTATAAAAAAATCCAAATTACATAGTATTTACCTGAAGTGAAGGTTGTTGGATAAAATTAAAAAAAAAAAAACTTTCTGATTTTAAGTCCAAACAATACAAGGACAAAACAAGAAACTTAAGTTTTACTAGCTAATTTACAATTATATTTGACTGTGGAGTCTTAGAAATAGCATAAAATGTCTAGTACATAGAATAGTTATTTAAAAAAACTCTCCAAAGCTATACATGAAGTAAATTAGCAAATTTAAACAATCTATCACAGAGCACAATAAAACAAATGAGTTATTCTGAAATAGTTGGCAGATAACAATCACATTCCTTTAAAGAGAAGTTGGTGGCTAGTTTTGAAAAACTGCAGAATTTCTTTTTAAGCATACCTTAAAGAAAAGATAAAATATTGTTAGTTAAGTATTATGTGCATATACAACAATGTAATATCAAGTTGTGGCAAATGTAGGAAGCATTAAAAACCTCACTTCTAGAGAGCAAGCCACACTCATCTATGCAGAATGCTTCTGTACTGGTTACACAAAAGAAGAAAAACTGGAAAATAAATGGAAAACACAACAGACAAACAAAAAAATCTTCAGATATACTGGCTGTGTAGCTGTCAGCCTGGAAAAGTTGCTAAGCGTGGATGATCGGTGATGTGGTCTAAACACAAACACTGAGGAAGTGACACAAGCATGTATCACTGTATGTCGCTGAACCAAAAACCAATCATAACAATTTCTCCAGATTTTCTACATCACCTCAACAATGACAAAATTGGCCAGATCCAACTTTTAAAACTTTAAAAGAACTATTTAAAATAAAAAGCACATATCCTAAACACCTGTTACAGGAAAGAAGCCCTCTTCTCCACACAGTCTCTAACACAATCATTTCCTGCTCAAGAGACAGCCAATGATTTTCCAACATAGGTCAATAGAACAGGGGCTAATTTGCTCAAAAAAAAAAAAAGAATTTCCTAATGAATCACTGCCCTTCAATTTGTTCTTTTATTTAACATTTACAAAGATAGTTATTGACTGTTACATGTCAATGCCAGGGGACTGGGCAATGTCTGTGCTTAGAAAGAACACAATGGAGACAAGGCAAAGTAATAATCAACACTGAAGTTTGACTTTCTCATGCCAAAATATATCCTGACCAAACGGCCTCTTCCCAAGCACTGAAAAGCCAATTAAATTGATCATTGTACTGAATAATCTAGATACTTTCTGCATTGCTAAGAATCACCAGCAAAAAAAAAAAAAAAAATTAAGTACTCCCACTACTTTTAATAGATTATTTAAATGTAGCATTTTTCCAAATTTGGAGTATTTAATACAAATGTTTTTAGTTTTCATTTTAACATTTACTTGTTTCTTGTGGAGAACTATGTGAATACATACATACACATAAATAAATGCACTAAAAATTATTAATTAGGCAAGTTTATAGAAATAATCAAAGTAGAACCAATATAAGAAGATACTATATAAATGGTATTCTGGGAACTGAACAGGTCTATAAGGAGTAAGCTATACCTTTCTAATCCTCTCATCTTACATTCCTCATCCTTCTGAGCACCTGTACTTGGTGACAAGCTCTTTATTGTAGATTCCCAACATATGTTCCAAAATGTCTAAAAATCTCCCTCCCAGGTCAGAATGCATCTGCTGGGAATTCATCGAACTCGATCTATTTTTTAAGTAACAACTTATGCTTATTAACCCATTTCAATCACTATAAAAGGTGAAATAAAATTTGTATTTCGGTAAAATAGCAATTTCTAACATCCTGCCCACAAGACTGCCCCTTAAAATAATTTCTACCAGGCTCTGTTTCTTTCGATAAATCTTCATTTTCAAAACTTTGGGTTGTTTTCAAAGTAACAGGTTAAGAACCAAGGTGCAGTATTGCCTGTGCTATTGACAACAGCACCAAAACCTACCAGAACATAAATTTCAAATTTGAAACCTTGAAAAATATAGACAGAAGTGTCTTTTGTTTGTTTTGTTTTGTCTTGTTTGTTGCTTTTTACCTTGCTCAGAAGCTGGTATCTCTGTAATTACATTTAGGTTTCATTTACTCACACAGCACTCTATCAGCAATTTAATGAAATTTATTACAATAGCTGTGTATTAATGCTGACCACATCATAAACTGTTAACAGCATTCTCACTTTTGGACTTCTTTAATTCTTCCAGTTAAGGAGAAGAGAAAACATTACTTGTCTTATGAGGTACACAGAACCCCAAAGATTCTTTATTTCTAAAGAAAAAGGAAAAAATTAAAAGTTCAAAGTACATAATAACTAGAGAGATGACTCAGTAGGTAAAAAGCACTAGCTGCTTTTCCAGAGGACCCAGGTTCTATTTCCCAGCACAGAGTTCACAAAGAACTCCAGTTTCAGAAGACCCAGTGCCCTCTTCTGGCCTCTGAGCACTGCAGGCATGAGGTACACAGATATACATAGGGCAAAATTCCATACCTATAAAATAAAAATAAATCTTTTCGTTTGGTTGGTTTGATTTTCCAAGACTGAAAAATAAAAGTGCAAAGTACTGTTAGCCTAAACCAAAGCTCAATCAGACATTAAATTTGAAGGCTATTTTATAAGCAATATTTTATGTTGCTGTCAAACAACAAATGAACAGAACAAAAAAGGTGAATCATGTTCAATCTCAATTTTCTTTTCTTTTTACATTAAGAACAATAACAAACTTAATCTTAGTTCACTATTAAAAATTAAACTCATTTACATCCTGAGTTTGATAAGAAAAGGCTCTAACATACCCATTTACTTGACATATCTATCAATGCCTACTTCATAAAAGCTATTAGGCTAATTATCTGTACAGCAACATGGCCGCTCTAATCACATCCAAAGACCTTCTACATCTGTGTGATCCAGCTGGAATGTAGATTTGCCCATAGTCTGCACCTTTAATCCCAAACAATGAAAGTAAAGTTAGTTTGTAGAAGGAAGCAGTCATGTTGAGAGTGATGTCTAATTGAGGAGCAGACAAAGTTATTAATCCAAGAAGGTTTGACAAAATAGTATATAGCCAGCTCTCACAAAAACAGAGAGGAAAGAAAGGCAACTTAAGAGAGCAGGAGAGAGAGAGGGAGAGAGAGATTGAGAGTTTTACAGAAACAGGCTAAAGAGAGAACAAGCTAGATATAGGTGAAAACAGAATGAGCCAGAAAATGAGAAAGAGCCAGAAGATTAGAACAGATTGCTAGAACTAGTTTGAGGTCAAGCAGAGCAATCCAATCATAAGCTAAAAGAAGCCAGTTTCAATCAGTCAGCTTGTCGAGAAGTTTGAGCCTGCATAGCTGAGTTGATCCAGTCAGGCGGAGTTCAGGAAAAAAAAAAAAAAAAACCAACTAGAAAGAATGAGCTTAGTAAGTCTGAGGCTGAAAACATTCTAGACCTAGATTAGATTATACGGAGGCTAGAAGCTTTCAGGACTAGGCTTAGGTTAGTAGACAGAGACACTAAGCCTCTGAGAGAACATGTGGAAACTAAAACATATTTTTACAGGTATCAAAGACTTAAAACAACTGAAAAGTCAACCAAACTCTATTATAAACCAATACTGCTTTTTGAAAAGAAGTAGATTTGAACACTGGCATTTTGTCAAGTTACAGTCAATATTTAGAGAATTAATGGTCTCTAAAGGTACTTACAAAGAATAACTCTTACCACATCATCCATCCTACCACTACTTCAAATTAAAATTTTAACTGAAAAATGACAGTAAACTTTATCACTGTGTGCATTATTTTTCTCTGGGTAACAGGAGATGGTATAGTGGTCAATCAAAATCTCTTTCTCAATTAACAAACTCCCAATGAAATGATAAATTAAAAATCCTGGAATAACTTCATGTGTCAAATAACATTAAAGGATCACTTGTTACTGGAATAAACATCCTTCCAATGATATCATAAAAACATTAGGTTAAAATACAGTTTTAAAATTTCAAGTCCCTAACTGAAGTCTTCTATCTGTACTGAGGAGGTCATCACCAATACCAAGGATTGTTTCAGGTCCAGAACATATGCTTCACCTGTCAATTTACTTTTTCCTATCATCGAGCAGGCAAGATGTTCCCCTATTGTACTCTTTCTGAAAAGGTTAGGGACAGCCACTCACAAATGTCATATAATTTACTAACTATCACAATATTGCAGGCTTACAATAGAAGATATGGATACAATACACCCAAATCAGCACCTACTGCCAAGCAGTTTATCAGAAGCTGCAGATGTCAAAGGGGAACTGATATTTTTGATTGATGAAAATAAAGCCACTGTCACTGTCCAAAGGCAAGAATTGTTGTGATAAGTGACAGATCTAGGAATAGGGAATCATTGGAATCACTAAAATCTAAGTCTCTGAGACATCAGGATAAGGAAAATGGAAATCTCAAGATAACAATGTGCAGAGATCTGCGAGTCTGGCCCCCAGCTAAGTGTACATTTATTATTTTCCTTGCCTCCTCAAATCAAATGTACCACAACATAAATTGTGGACTATATCATTTTTTCTTCTTGAGAAAGAGTCCAACTATGTTGCCTGAGATGACTAGCTTGCTATGTAAACAAAGCTGGCCTTGAACTCACAGAGCACTATCTGCCTCTATCTCCAGAGTGCTGGGATAAAGAGTGTGCATTACTACACATTAGGGACTTATTTTCTACAAAGTGTGAAAACCCAGCGGTGATAACATCTTCTGACACTCCTCAGCATAGTGTTTACCACAGAGAAACCATTGTGGTAAATAATTCAACTCTTATAAGAAAAGTACTCATCTGTAACCTACCAAATTAATCTCACGAAAAATGAATTGTCTGCGCACACTAGTTCCTCAGCATGGGGGAGGGGCAGAGAAATCAAGGCTACTCAGGACTTGGTGAGAGGATGGGAGTTCAGCTTCTGCACTCCTGGAGTAGAGCAGTGTGAGCTAGCCAAGCTGCCCACCACAGCTCCTTCATCCAAATAGCTGTGAAGACCAAGCTGCAGCTTGGCGACAGATGAGGGCATTCCATGGAGACATGTTCATTCTTCCAAGTTATCAGCCAAAGCAGCTATCAACCTACAAGCAGAGCTACCTCACGTTCTGTCCCTAAAACTGTTACTTGAGTTCCTTTACAGTATGTAGTTATCTGATCACTGCAAAGTCAGATCACCAGAAAATGAAATTATTTCCAGACCACAAGAGAGTGTGATGTTGAGGAACTCTCTAGCCCATGGCTAGCCACCCAGCTCTAGTGAGCTGAGTCCTTAGCTGTCAGAAACTTGTATTTCTAGACTGGAAACTTACAGAACAATTTTGAAGACTTAAACCATAAGTACAATTCCTTTCCTTTCAAATTTCATTGTGAAAGCACAGGCTATAAACTGCAGGTGAGTTACTATAATTACCTTCAAGGTTCTTGTCTTCTCTGGCATAGAAACGGGATAAGTGGCCATTTGTTTCTGTGGCCCTTTGGGGTACTTTTGGCTCTCTCCTATTTACAAAGTGTGTTCTGCTTTAAGACAAGTCAATAAAGCCACCAATCTATTCTGCTACTCCACACACACAAACTGCAAAGGCTGGAAGTCCTTGGGTAACTTCTAGTGTGGTCTTCCAACAGCACTTGCCACTACACTGGCCCCAATTAATCTAAGACATCGTTTCAAGGCATGCAACAAATCTCTAGGAAAAGCCAGAGGCACTACTGTCTTCATGAAGTCTAACTCAAAACTAAACAGTATTCAGCTTCTCCATTCCTCTGTCTAAGCTGAAAACATTCCACCTAGAAGCCAACCAGATGCCTATTCAGCTGGCTGGCTCTGTGGTGAATGAGCGCCACTGCAGAAACAAAAACCAAGCCAGGAATAGGAGTTCCGAAAGATGTCCTGTTTCATGATCCCACATGTGGGACTGATACCAAGGCAGCGTTCACATACATTATAGGCATATTCTTCAACATGCTGAAATACTATAGTCATAGCTGATAAACATACAACTGCTATCTGAATCTCCTGGTTAGTTGTGAAAATAAAACTTCCAAACAGTCAATTGTCATTCTTGCTAAACATATGCGTTTATTATGTTTCCTCATTTTCACAATGAAATCAATCAAGTTTCTTTACAGCTCTCCATGCCCAGCACAGTCATTCTATCCAGACCCACATCCCAAACTTAACAAAGTTCTGCGAAACGAAGCAGAGGCAGCAGCCATCATTAAAACTCATTCATATTTTCTTTGCTGGGCACTACGCTTTTGATCTCCCCAATTGAAAACAAACTTTCAACTAGATTTGTAAAAACCAAATTAGGGTACTATGAAAAGACAACTTTAGTTTCTCAAGTAGAACAGCTTTTATTTATCTTTTACGTTAAAAATTAAAATTTGATGCACCTGTTAACACAAGCCAAGACGATTTCATGTCTATCAGCTTCATGCTACCTTAACTCTGCCAGTGTGCTCAAGGCAAGAGCATGATCCTCTTCCCAACTATCCAGACACCAAATATCTGAAAATACAATTCTGTGGACTAAAAACATCTTCATAACCAGTTCAACAAAAACCACCACTGTTTTGAACTAAGACTGGTCAC
Source organism: Pachyuromys duprasi (assembly GCA_028658305.1). Classification (NCBI taxonomy): domain Eukaryota; kingdom Metazoa; phylum Chordata; class Mammalia; order Rodentia; family Muridae; genus Pachyuromys; species Pachyuromys duprasi. The sequence continues at coordinate 44,365,711 of CM053749.1, read as the reverse complement.
TTTCATTGCTTTACTCTTTCATGCTGTATACACTACCAACCTTTAGAAGCATTGCTTTCAAGTACTCTATTAGACACTAATCAGATATATCACCTTGTGCTTATCACAAAGACACATACTGAGAGCTGTAGCTTTATAATCTGCTGGACAACTCAGAAGCGATTTTCACTTTCTCTAACATTCAGAGTTGGTCTATTACAACAGTAGACATGTTTTCAGTATTTGTATCTTGAGAGAAAGTATTTCCTCCACCACAAACAGTTTGGTGCCTATTCTATATCCTGTTACTTCTCAAGTCCACGGCAGACATGTTTATGTTCACTGAGTGCTAAAACATCATGTCTATATGCACCTTTGACTTGTGATGAACTTAGTGGGAATAATGAATAACATTGAAATGAGTACTGAAACATTTTCATAGAAAACCAAAAGCCAAATGAAGCTGGTAAGAATAATTTCTGTTCATGTAGGTACAGTAAAACTTAGAATTTATCTCAACACAAATATAAACACCAAATGAGAAATGGTATGAACTGATCTAATTAGTTAATAGTCAGCCATGCCATAGGTTTAAGTTACTAAATATAAGAACAAATTAAAATGTGATGTCAAAACAAGGGGAACAAATAATATTCTTACAAAACAATCAAAGTCAAAATATTAAAGAATTAAAGATTACAGAATTTAACATATTATTTTAACAGATTACAATATAAATAAATCATTATTGTGCATTCACCAAAGTGCCTTATAGAATACTTTAAATTATCCGTACTTTTCATTAGAAAATAGGATCTTACTGCATTTATACCAGCTGACATCTTAGTCCTTCTAGCTTTCTCCACTAGCACCTCACTGCCAGTTACAAATGCCCCCCAGAAAGAGGGCCCACTGGGAGAACCTGACCCTCTGCTCAGTTCTGCATGCATCAGTGACTATACAGCAGACAAATGCACCCTACAGCTAGATCAACTGACACATTGAAGCAAAGCAACAAAGTCAAGATGTGAACACTTCACCTTCAGCCTCTTTTTAAGCAAACAGTGGTTTGTTCTGCTTTAGACCTCATGATTTTAAAAAAATAAAACAAAACAAAACACCTATCCTAAGGACTCCTCCATATTGTTACCTATGATATTAGAAAAAAAATTCTAAAAAAAGCTTCAATTTGTTATGCTCTCATTTATTATGATATAACCAAAAAGGTAGTCTTTGATTTTTCCAAAACAAAAATTCTGATTACACAGAAGCCCAATTTTATCTATTAATGGCTCTTTCTATACATTTAAAGTATAAATCAGGTGCTTCTAATCAAATCCAGGGCAATTTTGATACATCCAGCAGAAGAATCCTTAAAAATTCAAGGAAAGTTAATGCATTAGTTTACTGATGTTTTTCCCTACTTAATTTCCAAGAACCCATCCCCTATTTTTCCCTGTAGTTACCTCAGAAGGCTCTCAGACACTCTAAGGCGTTGTTTGCCTAAAATCCCTAACCCTGGGGACCCAGCGTCACCTAGACCCCCACACTCTTCCTGCAGCGCCAGCCTCCTGCAGCTGTAAAGCCCGAAAATTGCCTAAGAGCCTTCTTACTACTACTAACATTTTAAGGGAAGGGAGCAAATTCTTTACAGCCAACCTAAATCTTCAAACCTCATCTCTCACCAAGTAAAAGGCAGGTTCAGAGAAATTTTATGTTTGCATTTTTGTGCTGTGTGTGTATGGGTCTGGGTATGTATGTGTGTCTGTTAGGCATCTATGATTCTACTTCATAGGGAGGAAGGATAGATGTGTGCCAAAGATAACTAAAGAAAAGAATACAATGAGTATCTTTGAACAATAAAACTTTGTAAGATAAAGCAGTTTAGGACATGCTTTCAAATTTTTAATTTTTAAAAATTTTATATGCATGGTGTTTTGCATGTATGTCTGTGTGCTGTGTGCATACTTGGTGCTGGCCTAAGGCCAGAAGAGGACATAAAATACTGTGGGACTGGAATTTCAGATGGTTGTGATCTACCATGTGGGTGCTGGGAATAAAACCCAAGTCCTCTACAAGAGCTCTTAACCACTAAATCATTTCTCCAGGCCCAACTTGAACAGTTTTAAGTTCATTTTTATTTAATGGTAACTAAAGGTCACATAAAATATGTGGTAGCTATCTAAACTACTACTAACCCTTTGCTTTGAAACACAACATGGAAACGGCAGTTGGACTCACTCATCTATAATCCTACTGATTCTTCTTTTCTCATCAGTCCCACTTAGGAGCCACTCGGGGAAATGAATGTTGAGGACCTGTCCACTCCAAACACCTACAAGTAATTACTGTATAAGCATTTATTTTTAATAAAACACCAATGCACCTTTATTAAACAATGTGAGAATCATCATAACAACTCTAAGCGATGGAGGAGGTATGATCTGAAAATGGCCCCCAAAGTGCTTAACTGTGTTCTATGGTACACCCTAGAACTTAGTTAAATTGTAAAGTTTTTATAAAAATTGCACTTAGTTAAATTGTAAAGTTTATAAAAATTCCTTAAGCTTTTGTTTTCCAGGAACCATAGAGTTACAGCAACTGGCATTCCTCCTGCAGGTAGAACCCAGAATAGCCTCAGTTTTTAAGTTCCTGTTCACTGCGCTCGAATGAGACACAGGCCTTGGGAAGATACAAGGAAGACCCATCTCTCAGAACAGTACTGTTATAGAACTGCAAAAAGTACTCAACAGGTTAAACTTGCTAGAAAGGGGCTAAGCTAGCTGAAAAGGAAAAACAGAGAGTAAAAAATGTATAAGTATACATGGTAGGTAAAACAGTACAGGGGGAAGGGAATGCATGTTGAGGAAGGTCAAAGACTAGGGCCTCCTACAGTCTCCATGCTTTGGCCTCTTACATGATGAGGCCTCTTTCACTTATATTTCTCTCAGTACCATTTTTCATGTCTATAAACAGCAAACGGTGTAAGAATGAAGGTCAGTAAGTAAGACCACATCCTTTCAGAGATCTGGAGTAAATAAAAACTGAGAAAGAATGAAAGACTTATCCTTCTAAAACTCCATGAAGTCAGATGTTGAGATGTTGTTCTCCTAAACAAAATTATTGCTATTTTCACTATCTCAGCAAAGAAGTCTCACATAATATTTTGGTGATTCTATACATCATAATGGCTCTCTAATATTTTGGGGTTTGTTACAAATTCAAGGGGGGTAACAGCAATTGCAGAGATTTTTCCTTGTAACCTGGTTGTCTAAAATAGTCAATGCATAGGAATAAGTACCTGGGTTTGATCGCCCTCCTCCACCCCTCCAAAAAAAAAAAAAAGCTCATAAAGATCTGTTTTAACTACATTACATGAAACAAAACAGTGGTTACTACCATAGCTGTGCTTCAAACTCTGAGGTAGAGAAGACAGGGGATGAGCTAGAGACTTAAGAACAGTGTACTGAACTGTTAGACCACTGGTACTGAGCTACTGAAAATGAGTTATGATGAGGATGAGTTATAAACACACAGAGCAATCTGATCAACACTGTGCTACTTTACTTTGCATTTATATTTACTTTTCTTTGAAAAAACGCTGGAAAACGCTTTCTGGCATGTTTCTTATATGAAACTAGTTTTCCAGCACCTAATGGTGTTTATTAAAAGTCTTGAATATGTCATATGAATCTGGTGAAACCAAGGTTAAATGGGCTCCTGTTGTTCTGAGAGTTTTAAGAAGCAAAAGGACAAGAGGTGCCTCTACAGAGGAGAACTGACAGAAAATACTGTCTGAGGTTATTTCACTATGGAACCTTTGTTCATGGCCACATGTCATGATCAAAATATAGGTAATTATGGCTAGGAACTGATAGCCTAGAAAAAACCTAGAGGTAATTGAAAGAGCAAATACCTACATAAATGTGAAGTCAACTGGGAGATTGGCTTTTTTACTTTCAGTTTTGCCATTTACTGGCTCCATGGCTCTTGGCATACATGTAATTTCCCTCTAACTCCATTTCAGCATTTGCAAAATAGAAATTTTCATTCTAATTTCAGCCTTTTCCAGACTATTATGGAATCACAAAACCCCAGAGGTATTAAATACCTCAAGTATTCCTAGAAAACCCTGACAGAAAGGTAAATGCTACCTTTAGGTTCTAATTTTTAGTTCGCCGGTGTCCTCTTATTCTACCACATGTTGATGTCACTCTTCAGAGAATACTAAAAAGCAGTTGTAGAGAAACTGAACTGAATGCCTCCGAAAAAAAAGAAAACTCAATATAACCCAAAGCCTTGTCTTCTGTTTATGACACACACACACACATTTCTTCTTAAATTAACAAAGCATCAGCAAGCATGGAGGAAAGGACAGCAGCTGCTCATTCAACCATCATCTGGGGAATGGAGGAAATACAATTCCACAAAATAACCCACTTCTCAGCTCCATTAATAAGTTGGTCCTACCATCACCCAAAATATTACCAATCAGTAAAGGAAAACAATTTTTAAAGATTTTGTATGTGTATGAGTGTTTTGCCTCTATATATGTGCACCAAGTAAATGAATGTCCAGAGGACAGAGGAAGATGTTAGATCACCTGAACTGCTATGTGAATGTTGGGAACCAAATCCAGGTGTCCTCTGCAAGAGGAACAAGTGTCTTTAACTGCTGAGCCCTCTCCCTAGCCCCAGAAAATAAATGGTATAAAAATTAACATGGGAATCAAGAGTAAAAGAATGACTCAAAGTTTTAGAGACTATGATAGCCAAAACTGTATGATGACACCACTGGAACTCATCGCTATGGTCAAGACAGTTGACTGCTTTAGCAAAACTGTGTTAATAACTGTTTAGTTATATGCCCAAAAGGTTTATTCATTTCTCTTGAAACACAGAAAAGCCCTCTAGTATTGCACACTGACAAATCAACAGGATAAGTCTAAAATTCACAGAAAGAAATACGAACTGGCATAGTATAAGAGCTTTATTTCCTACATAAAAACACTTTAAAATATCTAAATGAATATAGAAATCTGTTTTCTGTCGCAAATTATTCACTATCAAATCATTACCAACCAACAGACAAAAATTTTGATTTCTGCAATGTAATCACGAAAGTTTTTGAAAGCTCCATCATGAAAGACAGTGGCACTGTATAATTCACTCTTTCTTCAGGCAAATGTACTTACAGATGAACATAATACTCAAAAGAACAACATTCCCTAGATGAATGACTCCTCTTCCTGCTTGATGCTATTTTTATATGTTGGCAGCAATGATAAAATGTTACTGCTTTGCTATTCTCTTTAACTGTTTCTGAGCATCCACCATTCACAGGAGAACTTAAAAAATACCAGTTACAGCAATCAGGTATCAATGGCTCAGTATTTCTCACACCACACATACATCACAGCACAGCTTTAACTGTGTTTGCCACTGAAACTCCCCTATACCACTAAACATTCAGAAAAGAGATTCCTGCAACTTCATCCAGTGCAATCATCTATCTGGGTTCTTACCAGTTTAATCACTGCATCACATATCTTGTGAGCCTGCTACTCTTATGCAACTGCACTGTAATTTTCAGAAATGCTCACTTCCAAAAGTAAGTTACTGCTAGTGTAAAGTGCCTACTGAGGTACTCATATGATCATTTTTCTGAAAGTAAAGGTAGAAAAGCGGTAAATAAAACACTGCCAATGGCTGGCAAATTCTTTTTGAATGGATCTACCTAATTAATAACTACAGGCTTATTTCTCTTTCCCATATAAATGTAAAAAAATACTTTTAAATTAGGCAGTTTAAATGTAATAGATAAAACACTTTCTGTACAGCTGTACTGGACTAACTACACTAGGTTAATATAGTTACACTACATAGTTCATATAAATATGATTGTTTTTCATTTGGACAGTGAAATCAGTCTATTTATAAATCTTACTTACATACTTACTTTAGATGTAGATTTTACAGAGTAGTGATAACCTTTACATGTATTCTAATAATTCTCCAAAAACTGAAAAAAACCAAACAAATGTTCATAAAGGCTTCAAAGAAGAAAATAGAACCTCAAACTGAATTATACGATTTTTTTTTAGTTAACAGCTGCTCAGAAGTGACTGACATATATAACTTCTAGAGACTTCACTTATTTCCCACAATTTTAATAGTTACCTTGGCCTAAAACTGTGCTAATGGGTGTGGGTTATCTCTATGAGGAAGGATGAAGGTGAGGCTATACATTGAAGAGGATCATAAATTCTTAACAGTTCGGAGTGACAGCCTCAGTTCACATCAACCTCGCTTGCCTTGTTACATATAGTATAAATAAATGCTGCTTGAGGAAAAGTTTTTCTTTTTAAAGCAAAAGTTTAAAAAAATTTTAAACTGAGTAACATTTTACTTTGATAGAAGATTTGAAAAAATATTAAAACAAAAACATAATCATTTGCTATGGTGAAATTATTGTTTTATTTTAAATGTAATTATGAGTTTTATCTCAATTAACCAGTTTAGCAGAATACCTTTTATTCACACTTATGTTGAAAGCCAGTGGTTTTCAGCACACATTTTACTGCTTATATAGGTCTTGTGTTACACTCAATGATTCTTGCTTTAGACTGTCAGTTGCCATAGGCAAAATCTACACTAGAATATCAGACTTTCACTCACCAAAACTAAAAAAGAAGAAAAAAAAAACACCGACTGCACAGACCAAGACCCCTTACAAAGGATATAGCCCACCAGGACTTTGCATTGAGTAATCCACTTAGATTAACTGGTTGTGACTAAAAAAGGTCAATTCTAAGATCACAATGTAACAAAGCCTTTAGAAGTAGAATAGTGAAATCAATGTCAATCATACAAACCACATATATTTTTCTGATGCCAACAGCAGTTAATACAAGAGACTACATAAAGCCTTTTAAATGTGTTCAGCTACAGTATAAACAAAAACAAAAAAATGATGTTACAAGGCAGGTTCTTTTGAAACAGATGTTGTAAGAAGGTTAAAACTGCTTTTTTAAAAAATCAATCTGGGGGTTAGAGGCATGACAACATGATTATGGGGCTTATTAATACAACTTCAAATTTTTACTTACGAAAAACATATAAAAGCGGGACTGTTTTGCACAGGGTAGAGAGTGACAGAGAATGACCAACAAGAATGTGAAAAAAACATAAGCATCAGTTGTGAGATGTTCAACCCTTCAATTTACATAACACTTGCAGACACATGTTTACAAATCCTCAATAAGAATCCATGTACATAAACGGACCCTTTATAGTGTATAAATAAATATTAGATTTTTAAAATCCAATTGCCCCCAAAGAAAAATGGTCCAAAGTAAAATTTGTCAAAGTCACTGTTCTGTCATATTTTAACTATAAATTATAAATATTCCTGATAAGACAAATGGTAAGCCACAAGAGCCCTTGAAAGACTGCTTCTTTGGCTCAGAAAGCCAGCAATGTACATCACAAGCCCGAACAAAACTTGGCTATTTCCTTTTATACACTCTTAGCAGCGCTCTCAAGAAAACCCTGATTTCCAGATGCTGTTACCTTGAGCTTTCTTTTACACATTTATATAGGACACAATAATAGAAAGGGTCTCTGAGCAACGACACTTGAGAAGACTACTTACACAGAGTCACCAACTTACCTATCAGATTTGAGTTCATGAAAGGTGTTGGGGACAAGCCTTCATGGGCTCCTAATCGGCTGTCATTCAAGTGATCACTGTAATGAGGGCTGTCTGTAAATCCCTAAGGGGGGAGAAGACCAGAATATTAAAGAGAGTACAGTAACGCTTACCTTATTAATGCACAGGGTCTCCTGACTGAGCTCCTCACTGGCCATTAACAGCACTGAACAGCACTTGCCTCCAAGTCTAATGGCGCAAGTTCAACCCGAGACCTACAGCGCAGAAAAAAACTGACTACTGCAAACTGCTCCCTGACCTCCATGTGCTAACCTTAGCAAGCACAAACCACCCACCACCACCATCCCTCACACAAAATTAATTAATAAGTAAATGTATCTTTAAAACATTCTTTATTGCTCCTAAAGAAAATGCTGATCTCTACCTATTCCTCTGTTGTTACCGTTCTTACAAGTCAGATAATTCCAAGTTGTACAATAATATAAAGTATTATTCACAATCAATCAACTGGAAATATATCCACTCTTAAATGGAAAGCAAAAAGGAAAACACAATAAAACTGCTCATCAAATCCATGAGTCTGAAAAGGAAATTATAAATGAAATAATAATAAGAAGAATATTTCATAGTAGCTATTATATTTCTTTCACATTCTGATACAATTTCTTAAAAGCAAGTGTAGAACAGAGGAAAGTTTACAAAATTCCCTTCGGGTTAAAATTCAGACGTTACAAACAAATTTTTTGGTTCTCAGTCTCCTATACATGAGACAGCACTACCGCTAAAATCGTAGTTTTTCTAGTTAATTTTTAAAACTTCAGGTGATAACCTGCTCTCTGATAACTTAAAATCATAACAGAAAAGAAAGAGGAGAAAGAAGAAGGAAGAAAGAAGAAAGAAGGAAGAAGGAAGAAAGAAGAAAAGAACGAAGAAGGAAGAAAGAGGAGGAGGAGGAACAAAACAAGACACTGCCTGCCCTGTCTGACTGAGACCACACAGCATCTCCTGGGGCTGTGCCACTGCACATTCATCATTCTCCAGACTGAACCCTCACATTCAAGACGACATTAAAGGAGGAAATAGGCCTTATCTCTTTGGAAAGAGTTGTTAATTCAACCAAAAGGCTAGATGCCAAGGGCTACGTAACAGTTGAATAATTATAGCTGCTTATAGGCACAAGATGACCATCGTAACTTTCAGTTTTAATCTTCTGGGAATGAAAATTCCAAAATTAAATGGGTTTCTTTACTTGTCTACTACAGATTTGGTGACACACGCATAATAGACAGGAAGTTTCCCAGTGACATTTACAACATGGTGACGGTTGCAAGAATGTATTCTGCTGAACACAATCACAGTCTAGTCTGTCATACCCAAAGAGATATATAAAATAGGACAGCCTTGACAAAAGTCAAGTGTTTACGTAGAGTTTACTTTCATCCTAAACACTAGCACTGTGCAAGTACTAACATACCACGATCCAGTACCTCTCAGTATTCTTTCCACTACCCTTCTCAACATTCTTCACACCATTCTTAGCCACAGTGTAAAAACAAGTTATTTAGCCTATAAACTCACTGAAATCTGCTGAGCCTCATGAAACTGTACTACCCTAGAAAAAATTGCAAATTTTCAGTCATATTTACATAACAGATGAATGAGTAAAAATAAATGCATGAAAATTAAGACATTCCAGTTTAAAATTCAAAGCAATTTTTTTTGTTTGATTAGTTTTTGTTTTATTTTGTTTTTCCCTTTTGAGACAGGGTTTCTCTGTGTGGCCCTGGCTGTCCTGTAACTTGCTCTGTAGACCAGACTGACCTCAAACTCAAGAGATTTGCCTGCCTCTGCCTGCTGAGAGCTAGAAGTAAAGGTGTGTGGCACCGCGACAACACAACTAAAATACTCTGACTGTCTGTCTTAACCTATGTACTTTCAGGTAAACAGTGACTAGCACAGCTTCAATGAATATTTCTATAAGATACCCTTAGTACAGTATGTTGTAAGAACTTAGAAATGTTGGCCTTTGTTGTAATAAAACAGACCTGAAATCATAAATCAAAGCTGCTTCCATATTAACAAATTTTAACCACTCATAATCAATCAAAAATTTTATGTATAACCTGTAGTACTCAAGATCCATCAGTGGATATATCTATTTAATCAATCAATCAATCAATCACAAAGTCTTGTTTACCCTACGCTCAAGTGGTTTTCCTATCTCATCTTAAACACCAGGGGACTGTTAGAGGTATGTGCTCACCACCTTTCAGTAAAAATTTTACATTGGAAGGCTGGGGGCAGATAGCTCAGTAGATAATAACAAATAAGAACCTGAGATCAAATTCTCAGCTCTTATAAAAACAAAGCCAAGCATAGCTGTGCACACCTAAAACCTCAGCACTATGGGAGAGAGAAGACAGAAAGATTCCTGGAGTTTACTGGCGATTAGCCTAGCTCCAGGTTCAGTGAGAGACCCTGCCACAAGGAAAACAGGGCAGGAAATGACAGAGCTGAACACCCAGATGTCCCCCTCTCTCCACATACTCATGCCGAAGCTCCTCTCCCCACCCCCC
>CM053749.1:44322484-44355385 GCA_028658305.1 Pachyuromys duprasi | reverse complement strand
TAGCTGTGCACACCTAAAACCTCAGCACTATGGGAGAGAGAAGACAGAAAGATTCCTGGAGTTTACTGGCGATTAGCCTAGCTCCAGGTTCAGTGAGAGACCCTGCCACAAGGAAAACAGGGCAGGAAATGACAGAGCTGAACACCCAGATGTCCCCCTCTCTCCACATACTCATGCCGAAGCTCCTCTCCCCACCCCCACCCCCGCTCCCTACCTCCTCCTCTCTGTTAATTTTGAAAAGTATCGTGTGGGACTGGCAAGATATTTTAGCATGTAACAACACACAAAAGCAATTATAACTAGTACACAAAGAAAGTGCAACCTAATCCGCTACCAGGGGAAAATGATAACCTGTAGGCACATGTGCATTGTGTTTATTTCAATCAAACTGTCAACAAGTTTAAGGTCACTGCCCTAAAAAAATTATGCATGTATAATTAAAAATGCAAGTAAAATGGTAGTTATATTCTTTAAAAAGTATTCTCTAATTCAAGCATTTAGCCCAAATTGGTACTGACTTATTGCTTGTATCTCAATGAAAAATTCAGAAGTTACAAACATAAATGGTTAACTACATTCCCACATAATATAAAGTTTTCAGACATAAAAATAGGCTTGGCCTTCCTTTGATAATCAATAGCTCACAGTAGTAGCATTTGTTACTTTGTCATTTTATGTACTTCCTAAAAGACTGGAAAATGTACCTCTTTAACATTAAGGCTAACAGCAGTACAAACTGAAATGTGTACACACACACACTCTCACATTAATAAGGCAGTTCTCAACATTACCAAGAACTGAAGTGCATTATCTTTTTTTCTTCGTGTCCTAAATTTTTTCAATGCACTGCCAGTATCTATTCAGATGTCAACAGAAATGCTTACCAACACTTGTCAATCTTGATTTTCCTTCTCCTTGACCTTGCCTCTCATTTTCTTCTTACATATCCCCTAGCTCTTGTATCTTTTATGTGTCTTCTCAGGTCATTTTAATCTAATTACTAGGGAAATTAATTATAAGAATATAAATATGACTACTTATAATGTATCTGTATTATTGCCTATAACATATTAAGTACTCTGCTATCATAGGCTACACGGCAAATGAAAACAATCCGCACGTTCAAATAGCTCAAATAGTTTGGAAAGACACAGAGACAGAGAGGGAGAAGGGCACAAATGCACACACACACTCCAAATAATTTTCCAGAAAATCTAAACTAGGCTACATCACAGTCTCCAAGGTCTGATTAGTATTACTAAATTTTCTGTTAGTTACAAGGAGCAGAATAGCAGTACCAGTAAATTTTAAACTAAGGGCAGTCACCCTGCCAATTTTCAAATTAAACTTCCTGTGCAAAAACATGAATTGCACAGATGACCAAATGTCAGCACAGCTTCAAATGGGAGCATCAAAGAGGAAAGTATTTCCAGGTAGGTAGAAGAAAGCATCATGATTTGCTACAGGACACTTAAAGCAACTGAAGCACATTTATAATTAGAAAACAATTAGATAATTAGAAAACATTAGCATAGCCTGTTTTGAGTCACAAAATTGTTCATAGCAGCTAGTTTTTGAGTGTCTTCTTTGACCTAGCTTTTATAGGATTACATGTATTCAGACAGTTCATCTGACAGCATGTTACTTGATGTTAGTCACTTTCTTCTTTTAATATTTAGTATCAAGAAATCTGGTAAAAGGTTATTAAGGACGTTAATATAAGATCATTTCCACTGTAAGCTACTCTCAGGTACCAGAACACCTTAGCTCCCAAACAAAACCAAAATCAAGCCAAAATAAAAATAGCCACACCTTCACAGCAGATCCTTGTTCAACCAGCCTTTCACATGAGTGTCTAGATCTAACACCTTACTCTACAGCCTGGCAAGAGTCCCTGAAGCCAAGAACCAGGCCAAGTTGTACCAGATTTCTAAACTACAGAAACTATAGAGATAAATATGTCATGCTAAATTACTAAGGGTGTGGTCATTAAACATAGTAACACACAACTAATACAATTATTTAAAAGGTAAGAAAGTAGGATGCGCAAAAGCAACTTAGATGAAATGGACAAATGGCACAATTCTTTAGTTTTGTAAGTCAACTAATCTTGTTTTTAAAAAATACCCCTGAATAGCCCTTTATTTATAGATAAATTGAATTAAAATTGCCCAGGCCTTAGTTAGGTCAAAGTGTTTGGCCACCAAGTTTGATGACCTGGGTCTGACCCACAGAGACCACAGCATGTTGTCCACTGACCTCCATACCACACACAAAACAAGCATTTTTTTTTTAATCTGAAAGAGAACTCAGGTCCAAATTATCTTCAGTAGCAAATTCTATCAAAAATTAAGAAAAATAGTATCTACTCTACATAAATTCTTAGAGAAATATAAACAAGTAATCTCAATTCAAGGCTAACATTATTGTGGTACCTAATTTTGACAAAGACAATGCAAAAAGAAAACGTAAAACTTTTCAGAGTCACAATTACTTAGACATGAACACCTGCAACACTGTAACAAACTGAATACACAGACATAAAATTCACTTTTCATTAACAGCCAATGCTGTCTGCCTATAAGTATTAGGCAGGATACACTGTCAACATACAAAAAACTACTTGTAGTTGTATATTTACAACATAACTAGAAGCATCAAAAATTTTAAATATTTACTTATTAAACTAAAAAAAATGTGCAAGATCTGTTTACTGAACATTTTATTTCTGGAAAGTGACAAACACATCAAAAGTTCTCACACTAAGATGGTGAACACAGGTAGCTCACACACCTCACTACAGAAGCGTCTCTTGCAGCAGTAACCCACAACTCTTCAAAATGAAGAGAGGGTACCCACCACAACTGACTTAAGCGAAACCCACAGCAAGGTAAGAAATTGACAAAAATGTTCTTTTCAGAAAGATCTCTAGCACAGTCTTAACAGGTTTGCTCTAGGAATGGACAGACTGGAAAAAGGGAGACATGAGCTGCCTTAACACAGAATAGCAGGCAATTTAGAGCATTGGGATTTCTTTCAGCTTACAAAACGTGCTGGCAGAGTTTTAAAGATGCTTATATCGCACAATCCACCTTCTCTTAAGTACAAGCAGATTCAGTTTAGGCAGATGATGCCTTCAATGGCACCAAGAGTCACAACAATTACTCTCCAGACTCATTTAAACCTAACCTTAAAATGCACCCTTTCTCACCCATAGCTTTCTTCACATCTAGAACATGTTAAAGGAGCAGTTACATAACAAAACAGAGACTAATGGGAACATAGATGAAATACATAGAAAACACTTACTTTAATTCTCTGTCCCTTCTGTCTTGCTTTGCTATTTAACTGCTTCATCTCCTGTTTTGTACCTGAGATCAAGAGGCATAAAATACTATTTCAAAATTTGTGTGTCCTTTCTAATTAGTGCATTTGAACTTCCTAGTCACCATAAAACCTGTATCTTTCCTCCTTAAAATATAAAAAGAACAAATAGTAAGCAGTTTACAGGGTACATCTTGCGTGCTACAGGAAAAGATGGTAACACTATGCTTTACTATCTAAGTCCTGACAAATGGGCTCAGGGAAGGAAAGCTACTTTTAGCTTTTCCTTCACTCAAAAAGGTTTTTTTGGTCTCCTTGTGGAGCTCCAGGGGGACCTGCAGAGACTGATTAATCAACCAAGGATCATGCATGGAGAGGACCTAGACCCCCTGCTCAGATGCAGCCTATGGGCAGCTCAGTCTCCACGGAGGATCCCTTGCATGGGGAGCAGGAGCAATCTCTGCCATGACCTCAGTTGCCTGTTCTTTAATCACCTCCCCCTGGCCGGGGGGGGGGGGGGGCTTATTATTAAGTCACAGAAAAAGGATCCAGACAGTCCTGATGAGACCTGATAGACTAGGTTCAGATGGTAGGAGAACAGGACCTCCCCTATCATTGAACTAAGTGAGGGGTATGGGGGAGGGGGGGAGCTGGGTGGGACCGAGAGGAGATGAGGGAAGGGGCTATAGCCGAGATACAAAGTAAGTCAATTGTAAATAATAACAACAGTTTTTTTTTAAATCAATCAATTGGGTAGATTCTTTTTTTTAAAAAAACACAAGAAAAGCAAAACTGTCACAGCCTAAAAACTATGAAGAATTGAATTCCAGAGCTACCACTGTGTGGCAGGGAAGAGTTAGAGGATTTACCTTTCCCTGGCCACCTACTCCTGGCAGCTGTCCCACAGTACTACCACTGTTGGTGACATTTCTTTTGTTTCCATTACTTTGCAGTCTGGCTCCTACTGCCCTAAACCAAGTGTGATTTTATCATAAGCAGATCTATGTAGGAAATCTTTCCAGATCATCCTATTTATTGTTAGTATCTCACTTTGGACCTATCTTTCACACCACAATCAGTCCTTATAAAGCACTGTGCTGTTCCCTATACACAAGTTTATTTTTAACTAAGTCTATTCCCAGAACGATAGGCTACATTTTCCTAGTGAAAAGTCACCGCTCTTACACTATTCACCTACTGATTTTTTTTTTCCTCCTTATTGAACTTAGTGATCCTAGGGTGAGGAGGCTGTCTTTATGTTTCCCCTATTTCCTATTTTTAAAAAGTTGTTTCTCTTTCAATTCTATTCATAGAAATGCTTGTTCAGTCAATGGCTGGCTCTTCAACACACACACACACACACACACACACACACACACACACACACACACACACACACCCTGAGGGAGGAGCAGCCTTGCTAAGCCACAGAAGAGGACATTGCAGCCAGTCCTGAAGAGACCTGATAAGCTAGAGTTAGATGGAAGGGGAGGAGGTCCTCCCCTATCAGTGGACTTGGAAAGGGGCAGGGAGGAGATGAGGGAGGAACGGTGGGATTGGGAGGGGGGTATGGCTGGGATACAAAGTAAATAACCTGTGATTAATATAAAAAAATAAAAACTATAATAAAAAAAAGAAATGCTTGTTCAGTCTACTCAATTCTTCTTCTTCAATTACGTCTTTCCTGGCTAATGAAAACATTTAAAATGACAAATATTTAGGGTGAGCAAAAAAAATTATTTTGGAAGTTAAATATATCTCTAATCTTACTGTCTAAAAGAGTTAAAAGCTTTAAATGTAACTTTTCAGGCAAATATGGCATATTTCTAAGCATACTTTCTGAACTATAAAACATGGATTTATTCACTTTCGGCATTTCAAAAACTTGATTTATTTTCTAACTGCAGAATCTTCAAAGTTGGGGGCCACGCCAGAAAAATTTCTTAAAGGCAAACAAACTAAGCCAGGCTTGATGGTACAGGCCTAGAATACCAGCTACTTAGGAAGTGAGGTAGGATAATAAATATAAGACCACCCTCTTTGGACTTCATAGTATGGTCAAGGCCAGAATGAGCAACTTAGAAAGATTCTACCTCAAAATAAGAAGCTTATGGAAGAGGAGGAGGAAAAAGAAGAGGAACAGTGTCTATCTGTCTGAGTATATGCTACTGTGTATGTACAGAAACCAGAAAAGGCTGTGAGATGCTCCGATGTTCAAATTGCAGGTACTTGTGAGCCATGGTGGAAACTGAACTCAGGTCCCCTCCAACAGCAACCAAGTCTTTCTAACTACTGAGCTGTCTCTCCAGCCTCCAAATAAGAAGTTTGAAAGTAAGAGGCTGGGAATATTGTTCAATGGTAGAGCACTTATAGTATGTGTGTGGCCCTGGGTTCAATTCCAGTATTGAGGGACAGACTAAATTAATACTCTTATTTGAAACGGTGTTTTTCTCATAACATTGTGTTTCCAGGGTCTTTCTGCTCTACTAGCAACTACAAAGGATTCTAAGGCATGTAACCTAACCGTGGCAATCCAAAACTCTAGCCAGTATAAGCCCTTAATAAGGTCAAAATGACCTCTGTGTATCTTGTATAGACAGACATGAAGATATCCAAGGCTCTATTATCCCATATCTAGCTCACTATCTACTAAGTGGCTCTCAGCCAAGCTCTCCTACATGAATGAAAATTACTGAATGCCAGCTATGAATGGAGAGAGCACTAAACAAAATTAAAGTTTCCCTTTAGCCACATCTGGCAGAAACATCACAGAAGCTTCAATAGAAAATAACATCAACCTCATCCAGATAACCTTATATACTGGTTTTAATTTTCATAGTCTGTGAAAACTATATTCTTACTTTCATTGAGTAGCTTTTTTTTTCTACCTTTTATCCAAATTACACAAACTTTGCAAGACCAGCAACTCTAAAATCTTTATAATCTTGTATTCTTCTTTCTGCCCAACATTCCCTATTAAGCTACTGTCAAGAGTGTGTTTCTGACAAGGAAAGTAAACAATGATAGTGCTCTGAGCACACTCAACCCCCGGTGAACACACTGCTATAAAGAAGCAAAAGTCAGAGCAAGTAATACCAAACTCAAAACATGCCTACTAACCCCTTAGGAGGAAATCCCTGGGGCTCTTGGGAGAAATTGTTCAGCCACTAAGGCCTAGGCTCACAACCAAAAAGACAAGTAACAAGTCCCTGAAATCATTCTGAGCTAAGTCACACACAACAGATTCTTTAGGCCAACCCATCAATATATAGCTACGTTACCCCTCCCCACTATAGGCACAGGCTGGAAGGTTAATGATAAAGCCATTATTAGTACCCATTCCATTTCTAACAATGAAGAAAAGGAGAGAAAATTAACTCATTCAGTATCATAAAGCAAGGTATGTGTCAGAAATAAGAGACTGACATTATCAGCTAGATCAAATTTGATATTCAGCAACTAATTCTATGATTCTGTCTCACTACACACTGCCCTTGTGATGCGAATCTCTTTCTCTCCCTCCCTCCCCTCTCTCTCCTGTGTACCATCCCCTCTTGCCTCTTCTGTCTCGTCGCCCAAAATGGCGTCAGGCTTGCTATGTAGCCCAAGATGGACTTGAATATCTGATCCTCCTGCCTTTATTTCCCAAGTGCTATGATCTCGGAAGTGTGCTACCACATCTGGGTTGTGTGGTGCTGGGATCAAAACCAGAGCCTCCTAAAAGCTGGGAAAGCACTCTACCATGTGAGGCACATCCCAGCCTGGCTAGAAAGCATCAGGTCTCAGGTTCTCTTTCACCAGCTGCAGGTGCCCTTTCTTGTTTTCACTTTATACTTTCCCTTCAAAGATGACAGAAAATTTAGGACTACTCTTTAAATCAGGAAATGTTAAGACAAGGCAAGGGAACTGAAACTGACATCAAAGTTAATACATTCACTGGCCAGAGGCAATCACTGATGAGTCACAGGGCAGCCCCCTCTTGTGAATAGTGGCCCTCCTGCAAAGCTATACCTGACCAACCTCAAACTTTCCAAACCTGGTTTCTCATCTGGGAAACAGAAAAACTGGGGTAAATAATAGCTAACACATGTGAAAATGCTATGATATGGCAAATGCTGAGGGAAGAAAAGGAGCAAAAATGCAAACGACTGTTTCATTCTGCAAAGTACCATACAAAGAGGGGAGGGGAGAAAACTGGGGGAAATTAAAAAGCATCCAAATGCTGTTCAAGCTAATGAAAATTCTTTATAAAAAGAATAGCAACAATGATAAGCAAATAATCAGCTTAATAACCACATTTTATGTGGAAAATGCTTGTGACTTTAAAAAACAAGTGAACTCAGTAACTAGTAACATACAGAAATTAATTTCCTATCAGTAGTTTGCTGGCAGTGAACCTGTATAATTATTTCAAAGACACAGTAAATTATTTGGTCTCTTATCAAAAACAACAAAGTTCTGCATCTCATGCAGGCTGTAAGGTGCAAACCTCTATGGTACCAGAGTAGAGTTTAGGCTAGGCTGGGTACCAGTGTGTAAAAGAAAAGGCAAATCCAAACAGCATGGTCACTCGAAAGAGCTACAGGACAAGGTATCAGTAACATATCTGAAAACAGACTTTGTATATCAGTAAATACATAACCATGAAAATGCACTTAAATTATTTGATGTTGAGATAAATCACTGGAGACAATAATAGTTCACATTTGTTGTATTGGTTAAGTAAAATCATTATAATTTGGGGGGGGGGAGAAAATACCTTAAAAAAGTGACTTCCCTAAGGTCATACAGTATAAGTCTACAAATCTATGATCTTATGTAATGGTTGAACAACAGGTTCCTTATCTACCAGGAAATTAAGTCTGTAAAAGCATACACAGCCTGTTCCTTATTATTCAGACTAACATCTACTGCAAGCCTCACAGTCTTCCATCATTGTTCTTTTCTTTAAAAAAAAAAGAAATGGCTCATTCACTTTTTAACATACTTTAAAATTAAGCTAGTTACACCATTTCCACCTTTCCCTACTCCCTCTCTAAAAACTCACATATACCCCTTCTTGCTCTTTCAAATTCATGGCCTTTTTCATTAATTGTTATATGCAAATATACATACATACATATACATATTAAAGTACATCTATATGTATATTCCTAAATACAACCTGCTGTATAATACTACTTGTATGTACTACCATTCAGTATTACATAGCCAACTGGTTTGCTCTTACCAGCAAAGAGTTTTTCTACACCTTTCAGCATTCCTTAGCTATCTATAGTTCTTTGTGTAATGTTAAGGCAAGTGATTTCCCAAATTTATTTAACAAATAAGTACAGCGCACCTATTATGCATAAAACACTGCTTTGTGCATACAAAAACATTTTAAAACCATCATTTGATAGGAAGAGACTTGTTTTTCCAAGAAAGTAATGCATAATTGTGAGAAAGAAAACGGATTTTATTTATATTTCTTACATATCCAAAGAAGGAAAATGTTTATTATTAATTATTGAAGGAACAAAATTTCTCACTTATTAGATTTATAAGGCAGCATCTCTTGCAGATGTGGTAATTCATTTATAGCTGTTTGATTAGATACAAACATCTAGAAGATGGATTCTAGAGATTTCACAAAAAAGTGCATATCAGTCCCTAACCATTCCATTTAATCCTTGTAACAACTTCATGAAGTAGCAATCATCAATCTCATTTTATAAATGAGTGAAGTACAGTGAATTTAAATAACCTGTCCAGAATAACACTGATAGCAAGACTGGTGTGTGTGTGCATGTGCTGAAACTGAAACAAGTTATTAACACAGCAGTCAACAAGAACAATCCAATTTCCTGATCTTTAGACCTGGTACCATCTCAAAAAGAGAAAACATTTCTGGCACTAGACTTCTTGCAGGTCTACACTATGCAATATTTAAATCTTATTCATCTCTGGTACTTTAACTTTGACAATTTTCTAAAACTATGTCTTTTGTATCATAGTACTTCCTTTCATGTTTGTGTGTTTGTTCTGCACAGATTTTAAAAAAGTATCAAAATGCACAGACAGAGAGCGGGCATGTGGGCATACACAAAAGCAGTGCTCTCACCCTCTAAGGTCTCAGGCCTAAGAACATCACAGAAGTGTATCGCTTCCTCTACTATCACCACTAAGTAGCATGTCTATTCCAATATCTCCCTCACAAAAATTCTTTGCTAAAATAGGTTTCTGTGAGTAACTCTAATAACCAGAAACGTAACTATGTGACCCTGTAAGCGCTACTTTTCAGATCTCCTAAGACCTAGAGAGGCCAGACATAACAGGAACTTATTTGAAGTGACTTTTCCTACTTCTTGAGTTGACTAAGAGCACTAAGCTGGGCACCTAGGAATATGCCTCGGTTAAACAGAAAGCTGGCTGACCACAGAATCAGTTTAACTTTTCCCTAGCATAATGCACATTTAAAAATTAAGTGAATAAGTACATTCAGAGTAGAAGACAACTTTCCCATGTGACCTATAGCTCAAACAGCAAAAACAGGATTTGCTTTGAGTCCCACCACTAAAGACATATAATGTCAGGATCTTAGTTTGGTAAGTGCTTGGATACATTATTGTATGTTCTTCTTCTAAAATATCATCTAATACTCAAGAAGAAAACCCCAGAAGGCCTAAAAGTGATGTAAATATAAGATACAAAGGAAACACTTAATGCACTCTAACACAGTAACTTGAGCCTCTGAAGGACATTTTTCAAATATTTAGAAATACTGTATCATGGGGTTGGGGATTTAGCTCAGCGGTAGAGCAAACGCAAGGCCCTGGGTTCGGTCCTCAGCTCTGGAAAAAAAAAAAAAAAAGAAAGGAAAGAAAGAAAGAGAGAGAGAGAGAGAAGAAAGAAAGAAAGAAATACATCAACAATGAAGTCTAAATCCTGAGATATTAACAAATCACTTGACATTATAGCATAGCTTTCTTGGCCACTGATTCCCAGGATGTTAATGGAGTCAATAAGCATCTATCTGTCTGCTTCCCTCCAAATAACAGTCGTTCCCAGCATATTTAAAGCGTGGCCAAAGAAAACAGAACCCCTTATTTTCAGAAGCACTTTGATATTGATAGAACATTTTCAGTGCAAAAGCAAGCAGTAAGCTCCAAATGTATGCTGCTTTCTTTCTACTTTTTAAATTACTTTGCTTCAAGAGTTAAATGTCCATAAACTTTACATATGTTTGTCTACCTTCTTTTGGTTTATTATGAAAAAAATAAAAAATGGCTTATTATTCATTTACATAGAGCATTACTGTTTGAATGTGAAATGTCTCTGACAGATTCACGTGTTTGAACACTGTGGTCTAACCTGATCACAGTTTCTAGAAATTAGAACCTCTAGGAGGTAGGGCCTCATGAGTTATGCAGCAGAGCCTCACGCTGCCCGAAGTCTGCTCACTGATCAGCTGATTGTGCTGCCCCACGCTGACGGTGGCCACTCCGGTAAAACCAACCCCACCAAGCATCCCCACCATTAAAAAGGGAGCCAGAAGAGCTTTCTCCTTATCTGGAGGTGTTTCTACCAAGCACTTGAAACACTAGTAACATGCAGCCTTTTAGTAAAGTATCCCACCTTATAAGCCTACCAGTGCATTAGTGGTTGGGAACATATTATAACTCTTTAATTTTCTGTTTCTAGCCCCATTTCAAAACTTTGCCAAGAATTCTTGCTTAGTTTTCTTGCTGGAAAAGGCCCTGATCTTTACACTTTTCAGTGTCTTATTTTCTATTGATAACCAAGAAATAGCATATTTTACATGTGTTTTGACATTGTTTGCAGAGATGGGGCTACTGAGTTCCCAATATGAACAACAGATAACCTGTGGAGCTCAGCGTGAGGAAGAAGCTGAGAGATGGAGCACTGAAAGTTGCTGCATCTCCCGAAACAGGTAACACACAAAGAAACAGCAATGTGGGTATAAAGAACTCTGATGGGCACTCTGAATGATGGGCATCACAGAGGAGCACTGCAGGCAGCCCAGGTCTAAATGACACCAAGAATATTTCTGTAAACTCAGGAAATGTAGTAAACCTGAAAAGCAGGGCGGTAAATAAAAATAATTATATCCACAATGAAGGTGTGAGTATTCTAGCACACTTCCACCAAACAGGTTCATCTTTATTTGTTATGAAAAGTTCATTCATGAAAGAAATCGTTACTCAGTGCAATGATGTTTTCAGTTCTAAGCAAGACTTAGGAAGAAAACTTACTCTAGATGAATCATAGGAGGGGCTTGGCTGGCCACTTGTTCCCCAAGATGCTGTTCCTCCACGCTCATCCATACCTAAGAAAAGAAGACAATGGACAATATAAAATATAAAGACCCCTCAGGCTGTCTGGAATAGTATATAAGAGTGCAATTCACATGGTAGAGTGAATACCATTGTGAAACTGGCTTTACCTCTCTCCTTGCCTCCCTCAGGAACACTCAGCAAGTTAGTTTCTTCAGAGTTACTCTCACTATTATCCCCCCTAAATGATGTCCTCTGTTTGTCATGAAATTTCAGAACTAAAATATTTCCTTGGAGACTTCCAAACACATTTTCATATCAGTGTCACCGTTTCTTTACCCATTTCCCTCAAACTTTTTCTACATAAAAAAATGTGAAGAACTAATCACCTCGACCATAGAAATAAAGCGAGCCAAGTAATATTCAGTTTAATAAGCATGTTTCTATGAGATTAGAGATTTAATATTCTTAACAGAAGATAGAGAATCTCAAATTAGTATACCAAATTAAGCATAATAAGAATGCACTTCAGTAATTCTGTCAGTAACCCTTCAATCTCTTCAAAGCTGTTACCCCCAATGTGACTGAAAAATTGATCTGAACTTAAATTACAATCATCCTTTCTTTAAAAGATTTATTTCTTTATTATTTATGCAGTACTCTACCTTCATATAGGCATACACATCAAAAGAGGGCCCTAGATTTCATGATAGATGGTTAGGAGCCACCATGTGGTTGCTGGGAATTGAACTCAGGACCTCTGGAAGAGCAGACAGTGCTCTTTATCACTGAGCCATCTCTCCAACCCAAAACCATCCTTTTTTGATACCTGGCTATACAATTTTACCTTCCCATTAGTCCAGGAAAAACTGGAATATCTCAATCCAATCATTTATATTTTTCTGTTTCAATCCAGTTACTTCTATATTTAAAAATCCAGGTTTTTCACCTTTGACTTCTAGGGACAGTATCTCCCTAGCACTTCCTGAGTTATTTTCTATAATAAACATCAATGTTGGCTTTCTCTTGTTTAAACTTGATGTTAAAAACTAGTAAGTTTAGAAACTCAGAGTATTCCTAGAAGTACTCTGTAATATAGTAAGAATGCAATGTTCAGTAAATAAAATGCCACAATCTCTGTAGTATCTTGTGAGAGTCCAGGACTATGTAGGAACCAGGTAAAGGTAAAGAAACAACAAACAAGAGTCAGGCACCAGGTCCCATAGCAGAATATTCTCCTTGCTAACTCAGTTATTGAGGCCAAACAGTTTTCTTAAGAAAATTGCAGGGCATGATGGTGACATTTTAAAATATCAGCACTCAGAAGGCAGAAGCAGGAGTATCTCTCTGTTCAAGTCAGCCTAGTCTACAGAGTTGAGCTGCAGGTCAGCCTGGGGTACAAAGACAAACCCTGTCTCAAAAAAACAAAAAACAAACACACAGAGAGAGAAGAGAGGAATTAACAGGAAGATGATAGTCAGTACAGTAGTTTTTATCCAATTTTACCTATCCTTGCAGGAAAATATTTAACAGAATATTCTACAAACAGAATTGAATAGCTTATTATAGCATGCTATTATAACTGTTCTATTTATACACTAGTTATTATCTCTGCCTAATTTTAGAAATTCAAGTTTATCTCTGGCATTCACTGAAGAAAGTATATATACAGATATAGAAGTATGGGGGAGGAGTTGGTACAAACTTCAGTTTTATGTATCTACTGGAAATTTAGAGTCTATTCCCACAAGTAAGGAGGAATTGCTGTACAAATGATATTCCGGGCAAAAGTTAAAGTGAACCAACTTTCAAATCAACAAAAAGAAATGTTTCTTTGTTCTTAGAAAAATCTTACTAAAATTTAGTAAAAACTCTACATATATGCAATGGCTCATGGAAAGGCACCTGGTTTGCATCTCTCCAGCACCACAAGCTACCCGAGAGCTACTTTCTAAGCATTTTGTTTGCAATCAGCACTATAAAATAAAACATAGGATTTCCAAAAGACTCAACCAAAGGCAAAGACTATTAACCCACTATTAACATGATGTAAAACTGCAAGTAATTATGTAAGTTGTATACAAAAAGTATTCTCATTGATTATATATTGGAAACTTCATCAGTATGATGAATTCTACACTAATGAAAATAAGACCAAAATTTATCTTATTGTTTTTATAGCAAACAATTAATTAATATGACACATTAATAACTGTGATATAACATAACAATAAATATGAGTTGTTTTAAATATATTTGTTTTAAAACATGGAAAGGCAGGGCTAGCTATAGAAACCATCTTAGCCAGTGGAAACCACACACTCAATTTTTATCAAAACACTTGTACCTCCTACACAAAATGAAAAAAAGGCAAAGATTAATTAAATAAAATGGTAATTTATCAGGTAGCTTAACCACCAGTTAAGCACTACTGGGCAAAGAAAGCGGCTCAAAGACTATTTCAGAGTAACAAGAATCTGGCTAGATTTGTAAACTCAGAACTCTGTGGTTTTATTGTCAACATAGCCAGACTGACGTAATCATTTTGTATCAATGACTCCTTTCTGCTCAAGACAATGGCTGGACAAACACAAAAATATGACAGCAATAAGAGAACTTCCAAAGCTTCAATAACAACAAAATAAAACAACACCTGAAGATAAACTTTAAAGGGATATAATACATAACTGATAAAAATGTGGAAAATAAGGAAATACACAAGAATTACAATAAAATGGGGGAGGAAAAGCATTTGTTTTGAAACAGCTGAAGAAAGTCATTCCCGTATTTTTTCCCTTTCCCTTTTTAGTACCTATATAACAGATCAACAACTTTAGAGTAATTCTGTGAGCCACCGATCTATGTGACAGCTATGAGAACACTAAGCAATGATTACAAGATTAAAGTACTTTGACTATTTGATTGTCAAAAACACAACTATAATTCTGTTAAGAATTAAATGAGTAAGCAATAAGTAAACTCACATTAACACTGAAACATTCTTTTTTAAAAACCATGTGAGTGTGTGTATGTGTGTGTATAGTATGTCCTAGAACCTTGCTTTTCTGAATGGAATTGATTACATCAGAACTGTTTATTCATGTGTCCTATTTTAAAAGCATACAATTTATTTTATTTTCTTGTGTAGTTCAGCCTCACTATGAAATTCCTAGCTCAAACTCCCAAGTGCTGGGATTACAAACATGTGCCACCATTCCAGGCTTGTTATTTTTTATTATCTAGTAAGTAACTTTTCTACTGTTGTGATTTAAAAAAAAAAAAAAAACTATGGCCACTGAAACTTATAGAAAGAAGGGTTTATTTGAACTCAGGGTTCCATAGGGGTAAGAGCCCATGATGGGGGAGCAGTAGCTATGGTGGCTGGAATTGCAAGCTAAGCTCACACCTTGAACACTAAGAAAGGGCTGAGAGAGCACATGGAGATCTTTATACTCTCAGAGCCCACCCCTAACACATGGCCACATCTTCTAAACAAACAGCCCCACTTCGAGGAACCAAGTAAGTGTTAAAATGACTGAGGGTATGGGGAGCATCTCATTTAGACACCCACAGTGAGGAACAAGCACTAAACTTAAGGCCTAAAAGTAATGGTTTAGATTTAATGAAACAGTTGACTTTTTTTTTCTTGTAAAAATATTTAATAAGAAGAGTCACAGCTGGATATGGTGGCACATGCCTCTAATCCCAGTACCTGGGAGGCAGAAGCAGTCTCTTGACTTTGTGGCTAGCCTGATCTACATGTCAAGTTCTAGGTAAGCCAAAGCTAAATAATAGCAAGACCCTATCTCAAAAAAACAGAAAAGACAAGTCACTAAAAACACATCTGGAATTACTGTAGGTACAAGCAGCTTCCTGCAAGGTTGGGAGCTTGGAGAAGGAAGAAACTAAATTTGGAAGAAATCAAATGTGTGAGGTTCTTGAAGGACCAGGCAAACTTTTTGCCTTGTCTAATGTCTAGCAGGCATCTTCTCCATGGAAAATTCAAATATATTCGGCCTACTTACCTTACTGCCTCTACCCTAAGTCTTTTACTCAGAATACTCTCTAAAATACTCTCCCTCTTCTCCCCTTTAACATACTAGTGTATGGACCTAGGAAAGGGATGGTATGATGCAAAGCTGCTGGTAATGAAGAGCAGTGTCTTCTTTACCTGCCACTTACCAGACCTACTCCTAAAACCCTGATATTGTGAATTAATACTAAGGTAAGCAGAGAAGGGAATATGGTGAGATGTATTTCAGGTAGTGTAGTCTCAAAAGCTTGGGAACAATGAAAGGAAGTGGGAGCTACAAAGAACAGACAGCTCACAGTAAAGACAGTCAAAACAGCGACTCCATATGGACATGTGCTTAGAAACCATCAGCATCTGCATGAAGAAAGCAGCACCTGTCAGGTTAGGAGTAATTGGTCAAATAACCAACATTATACATGTCTTACTTCAACAGTTCCTTCAATTTTATTTGTGAAATAATGGTACTTTTTAAAATATAAGACTCAAAGGTTGCCATCAATTCTAAATTAATAGACATCTGAAAACCTAAACAATTTTTCATAGTATTTGTGAGATTTTACATACAGATAAAATAAAATCTACCAATGTTTTCTCAGAAATTCACTGTGATACAGGATCAATTACCCTTCTATGAATTAATGAAAACAAATTAAGAGAGAAAGCTGGAGAAATATTATAATAACGATGGACTTGAAAGAAGTTAAGAGGCTATCTCATAGAAAAAGTGGTATCAAGTATAAAGCTTTGGGTTTTCTGTTTTAAGTACAAGAGATTCTATGTATTGAATTGTTAAATCAAAATCTGACTAGGTCCTTAAAGCTGACAACAGAGGCTAAAGAATCAAATAAGATATGAGTGGCAGTTAGCCACAGGAAACAGAGAATTGTAATTTTGATTCTAACCGAATAAATGGCTTACTGAAACGGAGAACATTGGAGAAACATGACGAAACCAAAATTTACACAAACAGAATTCATGATAAAAACCAACTCCTAGACAGTGAAATGCATCCCACCATCCAAGTCAAAAGGACCACTATGTCTGGATTCTCAGAGCCTGAAGGTGCTGTAAATGTGTTCAATGAGCAATAGAAATACAGTGGGTGGAGGATTGGAGGGAGCAGGAAAAAAAATTTTTCCAAAGAGACAAATACAATGCTTCAAATAAAATTTCTTTGATGAGCTTAAGAAAGATGGAGATGATGGGGAAAAGGTAAGTGAACTTTGTAATAGATAAATAGGAATCATTCAAATCATAAAAATAGGAAAGAAATTAAAAGTAAATTAACAAGACCTTCAGAAACATAATGGAAAAGATGAAAACTGAGAGCGCAAAGAAAACAGGATAGGAAAATGCACCTGAAGAGACAATGACCAAAAGAGCTCTCACATATAAGTAAGGGTTAAATCTACCAAATAAGGACTATGGTGAATGCCTACAGTAAAAATGCAAAGAAAGTCCTATTTGCCCACATCAAAACACTATGTACTTGTCTTCAGAAACTGGATTATGGCAGATATGGAAAAAATATCTTTAAATTACCCACTATTATCCAGAATTCTACACATGACCAAAATATCCATCAAGACTAAAGGTAAAACATTTTCACATGAAAGAAAATACCAAAAGTAGTTCTTAAGGATGAAGAAAAATGTATCAGAGGGCAACTTGAATCCTGAGGAAGGAAAGGGAGAGCACTGGGAAGACAACATTCTCTTTCCAATGTCTGCAAAACACACAGCTATTAAAACAAAAGCAACCATCTTTCTAGGAACTGCAGTGAATGAATTTACAAGTAACACCAGCAAAACTGCAGCATGAAAGAAAGTAGGAAATAGACCCCCAAGGTAAACAGACCTGCAAGGTTGAAAGACGGCTGCATTTTACCTAAAGAAGTACTGTTAACTCTAAGTAGAATTGTGGAAGTTAATGGTATATTTTAACATTTTGGGGAAGGTACAAAGCAGGAGGAAAAATGTGCAGAGGCAGTGAATGCTAATAAAACAAAACTGAATGCTAAAATGAAGCAAACAGAAATCAATGCAATCTAGCACTTCACTTCTGCCTAGTAAAGAAGGCACACACTCCTTTCAGCAAGAACACACCTCAATGCTCTGTACACCCATCAAATTCATACCACTATTCTTCTTGAATAAAATAATTACATTTAGATTCAGTGGTTAGAAAAAGATGACAACAAAACTACACTTACACTTTAACAAAAATACAACATTACAGCAATGTAAAAACTGCACGCACAGGTTTTTAGCGAGTTTGCTTGTTTTATAGCTCCCATCAGGATCATAAGTCTGTAGGAACACGGCAGTTTCTGTATAACTATCAAGTACATCTTTGTGAATTTTTGCTGATTACCTAACACATTTGCTATTTAAAAACAGCTGTGTGAGCAATTACTATTCTTAACTCAATTCCACAAACAATTCTATTCATTTCCTGTAATGAGGCCTATGCACTGACTGCATTCACGTCTTAGACCATTAATTCCTGTAATGGCATCACACTGCCTCTCTAGAATAGTGCCATAAAATCTTTTCCATATTTTCCCTGTATTGAAAAATCTCATCCTCTTTCTCTCAAACTCCTACTCATTTCTTTCCGTGTACACATAAGAAAATTTTATGGTCACCACTTTCATTGCTGACCATTTACATTTCAATCTCTTGCTATCTAGCCCCCTCCCTAGACCACATCTCAAAACCAAAGCCAAACACAACTGCTCCACAAATATTTGCTCACAGAAAAAGAAAAAAAAAAAACTAAATATAAAAACATATAAAAACCACTGAATTCTACATAGTCACCAAATATACAAAGCTAACCTCTGGTATTTTGTTTTGTTTTGTTGGTTGTTTTGGTTTTTCGAGACAAGAGTTTCTCCATGTAGCCTTGGCTGTCCTGGAACTCTCTGTAGATGAGGCTGGCCTGAAATTCACAAAGATCCACTTGCCTCTGCCTCCCAAGTGCTAGGATTGAAGGGCTGTGCCACCACCAGCCAGCACGAGCTAACCTCATATTCATTTCTGAAGTCTCTATAAAAGACTTCAATAAACTTTTGCTATGAAGGCCAAATGGTAAATATCTTAGATGACTGAGAATCAATTAACTGCTCTCCACCAACCACACTCAACTCTATTACCATAGCACAAGAGCAGCCCAGGCAATATGTATATAAAAAGAAATAAATAAGTTTATTTTTTGTTGTTTTTAACATTTTTATTTTATATTAATCACAGGTTATGTACTTTGTATCCCAGCCGTAGCCCCCTCCCGCATTCCCTCAATAAGTAAGTTTAAAAAATTACTTACAAAAGCAAAAACCATTAGCCATGGGCTATATTTTGCCCATCCTGGTTTCTAGAGCATAGCTCTCAGTCACATCTCCCCTTTTCTGAGATTTACTGATTTAACCTTTTCGCCCCTCCCCCATCAAATCTTTTGCATTTGTTTTGATTTGTTTTTGTGCTGGGACAGGTGCTGAAAGTGACTACCCTTATCCTACACAGGCAATCTATGTTCCACCCTAGTCATCTAGCTTTATGATTTTTGTTCTCATATGAATGATAAATTTCCATATATACATTTCCTGTCTTTTAAAAATATTCATTTACGGGGTTGGAGAGATGGCTCAGAGGTTAAAAACACTGGCTGTTCTTCAAGAGGTCCTGAGTTCAATTCCCAGCAACCACATGGTGGCTCATAACCATCTATAGTGAGATCTGGTGCCCTCTTCCATTTTGGTGTGTAGGCACACATGCAGGCAGAATGCTGTATCAATGAATGAATGAATGAATGAATGAATGAATGAATGAATGAATGAATGAATGAATGAATGAATGAATACATCTAAAAAAATAAATAATAAAATATTCATTTACTTATTTATCTTGTTTGCATGCCGTGACGTAGAGGTCAGAGGACAACTTATAGAAGCTGGTTCTCTCCTTCTACCACTTGGGTCATGGTGATGTAACTTTGGTCATCAGGCTTGTCACCAGCCCCACATTCCCCATCTTAAAGCCAGTGTTCCCCTTTAGAACTACAATCTCCACATTACCGCTGAAAGTGTTCTTGAGTACCTTGCCATCACCTCAAAGCCACACTCTTCATGCTTTTCAACTCTTCCTCTTATGGCTCTAGATGAGAAGCCATGCTTATTGTTACTATTTTTAGTACCACAAGTTATAGAGTAATAGTGCCGGTCAAAGAGACTTGGAAACTGACATTACCTTTGCATCTCCCCCTTGCTTCTCTATAACCTCCATAATGAGTTTTCCTTCATCACGTTCTCTTCCAGGCTTTCATAATGTGTTTATTTAGACTCATGTTCCCGAGTGTCTTTTACTCTTCCTTAAGCAGTATTTTATAATACATCACCTGCTTAGGAAGTCCTGCCAGCACAATCTTGCTAAAACACTTCTGAAACACATTCACTGCCAGCAGAGTAAAATTCAATGTGAAATGAAATGTTTATTCTAATCTACTGCACAAATGTATGTTATGAAAAGTGCTAGATTTTGTCCCTCATGTGTTAAAATCTGAAAATCCAGTGATAACTGCCTTTCCTCTTCTAACTATAACACTAAAATAAATTGCAGTCAAGGAGTCACATTCTGGTATATTTGGAAATAGTCATGGCAATGACTACAATGTGAAGGCACTCAACTGAAACCATAGAGTACCTTCACACTGTAGTCACTATCATGACTATTTCCATAGCTTTTATTATTCTTCATCACTTTCACCTTCTCCCAAAGATTCAATGTTCTATACAACTTGCTCAAAAACTATTATTTACAAAGCACAGTGAATAATACCTCATTCTTTTTAATCTAATACTTTTATTAATTCTTAGAGAATTACCTAGTATGTTGAATTCATCCACTACTCCCCTAACTCCTTCCAAATGCACCCTCCTCTACTCCCTTCCTTACTAACTTAATAG
Organism: Pachyuromys duprasi; assembly: GCA_028658305.1. NCBI lineage: Eukaryota > Metazoa > Chordata > Mammalia > Rodentia > Muridae > Pachyuromys > Pachyuromys duprasi. The sequence goes on along the minus strand of CM053749.1, from coordinate 44,334,789 downwards.
TGTCTCTTTAATCTATTACATTTACAAATTTATGTCACAGTAGAGAAATAGACATTTCTTAAGCATAGGCCATCAAATATGTCTCCAATTATAAGAACTCATTCAGCTTTTATTCCATGTCTACAAAGCTGAATACATTAAATACCTTAGCACTAAAGTTACTACATTCAAAATGACACTGTATGTACATTCACCATCTCCAACTCTGGTTAACACCATGATTCTACCAGGCAGTCTTAAAAGAATACAACTGATGACTAGACCAGAACAAAGTTAACCACACCAAGGGCATGGGTAAATCTACTTATATTAGCATAATTTATGACAGAGCCATAATCTGCAACTCAAATACTAAGTGTTGCCTTAATGATAAAAGAGGCATTAACTGATACACTGTGGAAAACCGGCACTTTCTTAAAAAATATTCATATATCCTAAACATAATTCTACCTTCAATAAAATAAAGACAAATATATGCTCTAAAGAAGTCTTCTACAGAGATAAATGCATAAAGCAGCTTGCCAGAATAGCTAAACCTGGAAACAATCCAGAAAACCATCAGTGAAAAAAATACATTAAGATAATACTACTCATTAAATACAATACAAAGACATGGGCTAGTAACAGACATAATAAGTGGCCAGTTACTCAAAATCACCAAGTCAGGTGATACAGAAAGGATTATACAGCTATCTAAGAAAAAGTAGAAAAAAATCCTTTACAGTGTAATTACAACATTCTTTAAAATACAGAAAAATCATATAAAACATAAAAATGGTGAGACAAGTCCTTAATTATCAGCACTAGGGAGGAGAAGTAGGCAGATATCTGTGTCTTCAAGGCCAGGCTGACCTATGTATCTGGCTCCAGGTGAGCCAATACTACATAGTAAATCCTTGTCTCAAAATAATTAAGTTTTAAATGAAGCAACTAAAAACCTATCAATTAATTCTAAAACAATTTTCCTGAGGCTTTTTCAGTTATATTATACAAACTGCTTTTCTTATCCAAACCCTAAAAATTGTAAAATAGTCCAAAATTAACACTATCAAAGCTGTTTCAACAACACTACAGTTCAAGACTTTACATGTTGCATCCAATTCAATAGCAGTGCATAAAAACATGGATTCTTCTCTGGTACTGAGTATGAACTATTTTCTAGAGCAGAATAGATGTTTGATACAAAAAAAGTCTAAACATGGAAGACTGAGCTCAGAAATCTGTACCCAAAAAGAAAGCAGTAAACCAGTGAAAGAAGGGGAAATGAGAAACCGTCCAGAGGAAAAAAAAATGGAAACAATACATCAAAAGCAATGATCTCAATAATCAGAAAACTGGGCATTTACACAAAAAGTAGACTCCAATCTCACCACATGCAAAATTTCAAGTCAAAATTCATTAAAGACCTACATGGAGACTGAAAACTATAAAAGTCCTAAAATAAGAAAAACCCAGGCTGCAAAATAGCTCATCATTAATTCAATGTATTTGCTTTTTCCAAAGAACCCAAGTTTAATCCCCAGCACCCATATAATCAGCTCACAACCACCTGTTACTTCATCTCCAGGGGATCCAATGTCTCCAGCTTACTCGAGCGCCTGCACTCAACTCACACAAATAGACATACACACATTTGTATGACTTAAAAAATAAGTCTCTTTTAAAAAACAGAAAACCTCATTAACGTTTGACTATCTGTACAAAACAAAATTGTGATATATATGTGTTTTCCCAAGTTCACTGCAGTTATTACAACAGCCAAAATTTAAATCAAGATAAAGATGTAGTTCGGTGCAGAACATTTGATGAGCACATTATGGGTTTAATCGCAGCACTCGTGGATGGGGGAGGTGAAAAAAATCCACCTATTAATAGGTAAATAAATTTTTAAAAGAAACCTGTAACACTCATGGGAGGTTAACTGGACCTAGACAAGAAAGAAATTCTGTCACAGGAGACAAGGATACCTAGAGGACATGATACTAAGTGAAATAACCCACCAACAAAACACACATAGAACATAAGATTGCTTGTTTGAAGTGTCTGAAAGAGTCAAACTCACAGAAGCACAAAGTAGAAGCTAAGTGTAAGGAAGACTGAGAAATAGGAACCTTTATACAAGGTAAATGGAATTCTAGACAGTAAGAACACAGCCCAAGAATGGAGTCATGTGAGAATTCTAAGTGCTTGTGAGAAAACTCCAAGAAAACAAGACAAGAGTCTTGTGACCTCAAAACACAAAATTTTTCTTGGAATTTGTTTTTTTGTGCTCCTTCTAGGTGTAGTGGAGAAGATTGAGTTTACTTCACTTCTTGTTAAAAAACCTCTATGGAAAAACACGTTTTTTTGTTTTGTTTTGTTTTGTTTTTGCCACATATAAGTTATCCTTGAGATTATAAACTCTACCACATGACTCTTAACTCCCGGAGTATAAACTGTCTGAGCTCTGAAAAAAAAGCTGCCTATTGCATGAGACTTCAGTCCTCCTCCTCATTTCTAGGCCCTGCTCTCCCAGGTTCATGCGGGAGAATATCAGAGATAATTACACTACACTACACTACAATTACAAAGGTAAATACACTACACTACACTGTGCTGTACATGTCAAAACTTAAGAAGGTAAATAATAATAGTCTTTTAATTTTTAAAAACCATATTACCATCTGAAACATAAAAACAGTAACACAAAAAGGTAAAGCTACTGAAAGCCCCTTTTAGTCTCCATATAGCTAAACTTATAAGACTACATATAAATTAGGTTATTTAGCATCAAGTCTAATTTACTGATTTAAGAAGTCATCAATCTGCATATCCATGAAACTGAGATACCCATTAAAAAGATATATTGAGGCATAAATTAAATCAGAGTACATGAAACCTGGTATAGTTAAAAACAACCACAAAAAAAAGTATGGCTTCTACTTTTAAGTAATAGCACACTAACTCATATTGGAGCAATTTCCTTGACAATAGCAATTATAAATAATTGGGAAAAAAATAAGAACCATTTAAAGACAAAAAGAGAATTAAAAAAAAATCCTCGAAATTGGAAAGGCTCTTATGGATGGGGGAAAAAAGCCAAAAGAAACAAGAAACAGAGTCAGTCAAGGGGTAAGATACTAATCCACAGTTTTTGTCCACTGAGGGCATTAATTTTTTTTATTTAATTTTACTTTTATGGTTTACAGAACAAGAGAATTGGAAGATATAGTACGGCTAAAATTTGATATCAATAAAAAATACAAAGTAAACAGAAGGTCCAAATTTATCTCCTCCCCAAATCGTTGGCAAATTGCTGAAGAACTAAGCATGGGAAACATACTAAGAAGCCCAAAGAAAAGCACCAGCTGAAAAACTGAAGCTGCCAACCACAGATCAGCTACTGAGAACTACAAAGATACTAATTAAAGGGGTTTAGGACATTAATTTTGGCTTCTACAGAACTGTTCTAATAAAGCCCAAGATTCAGCTTTAAGATGTCCAACCAATAAAGGCAACTACTCACCAGATCAAAAAAGAACTACAAATATTGACAAAAATAAAAATCTCTGCGACCTATCAACACTTTTTAAAAAAGGTATGAAAATGAAATTGCTACATATGTAGAGAAATGAGAATGTAACAACAGTCTAGGAAAGAAATCTCCCACACCATTATCTGAATAAGCAGAAAAGGATTTTAAAGAAGTTTTATAAATGTTCAAATACTTTTTAAGGAAAAATAGTTGTAATAAATGGACATATTCTTTGCAGAAAGAATTATCTAAAATGGAATTCAGAAATTTAATAATGTTATTTCAAAAATCTGCACTGGGTAAGCTTAATAATGATTCCAACAGCAGAAGCGGTAAGTGAAACTGAACTTAAAATTAAAGGATAAAATGCAAAAGTTCATGTTTAGTAATACTAGCAAATCTAAAATGCACAAAAGCAGATCAACTGCAGAGGAGGTGGGAAAGTAGCTGGTAGTTTTTCTTCAAATCAGTGAAAAATATCAAATTACAAACCCAGAATGCTCAGCAATCTCTGTGCAGAACTATAAACCAACCCCAGCCAGGCCTATGACAATCAAAATACAAAATAAAAAACTTTAGAAAAGTAGAAAAAAATTAAGTATTACATAAGAAGAAAATGATTCAAGGAAATACCAACTCCTCATGAGAAGCAGAAGTATCAGAAGACAAAGGATGACATCCTTCAAAAACAGGATGAGAAATAACCATCGTCCTGGACTCAGAGTTCAAATCCAAGCTATTGCTGAAGGAAAACAGAAAAAAAAAACTGGATTTGCACAGAATGACTTTGTAACATTTTTATGACAAAGAATATGGAAGTATTATGGAATAATACTCACCTAGATTCTTACATAACATAGTAAAATATAAAAAGTACAAGACTGCACTGTAAACAGCATAGTAATAAAATGTAGAGCATCTATGCTTATGTACGGTGGGTAGAAGCATAGAAAGTAGTAAAATCAATCCAGTATCTAAAGTTCCAGCAAAGCAGGCAAAGAGAGAAAGATCTTTCAGAGCTCAATGGTTGGCAACCTACCAGTTTAGTGAAGAGACAAAAGATACTGTAGCCCACCTCTAGCTTCCACACTTGAACACATAGGCACATACATGGCAACGCTTAAACAGGTATAGATGTATCTATCATACATTAAAAAAGTAATGAAGTGTTGGCAAGATGAGGAAAAGGTAAAATCCTTCTACAGTCTAGAGATGGCTCAGTGGTTAGGAGGACTTGCTACTCTTGCAGAGGACCAGAATTCAGTGTGGTGCTTACCCACACTGGGCAAGCAGCGTAAAACAATCTGTAAACTCTAGCTCCAGAAAAGCAGATGCTCTTTTTTTTGCCTTTTCAGGCATGCAAACCCATTTGTGAACCCAGACACATACACATCCTTTTTTGAGACAGGGCCTGTCTCTTTACGTAGTCCTGCCTGTCCAGGAATTCTGTGTAGACTAGTCTGGCCTCAAACTCTCAGAAATATACCTGCCTCTATCTCCCAAGTGCGGAGATTAATGGCATGTGCCACTATGCCTGGCTAAAAATACATCTTTAAAATCTTTTTTGCACTATTAACAGAAGCAAAATGGTACTGCTTTTATGGAAAACACTACAAAGGTTCCTTAAACAATTAGAAATACCAAGGATAGGACGTTAGGACCCCTGTTTAGAGAATGTTTACTGCATAATCATGAGACCTGAGTTCAAATCCCCAGCAGACAAGTAAAGAAAAACAAAACAAACAAACAAAAACATACATACATACATACATATATAACTCCAACACTGTCATGGAGCTTAGATTTCAGGGACTGCTGGCAGTGGGGGGACTGAATCTCAAGGGAATAAGGCAGAGAATGATAGAACAGAACACAACAGCAAACATCTTCCTCTATCCTAGAGAGAAGTACATACAGGTAAAAATACCCACATCTTCATGAACACTACATGCATGCAACACATACACACACAAACACACACTCCAAAACAAAAAACAAATACAGAACTACTGTATGGGCCAACAATTCTATCTGGACAGCTGTCCAAAATGAATGAAATCACACTTCCATGTCCACTGTAGCATTAGCACAAGAGGCAAGATATGGAAATAACCTAAATATCTGGATGATAAATGAATAGGAAAATGTGATGTAGACAGAACAATGGAGTATTCGGGCTGGAAAAACAAAGGAATCCTGTCATTTGCACGCTGATGGACCTGGAGGTCACTGTACTAAGTAAAACAAGGCAGCTACAGATGACAAATCCTAAATGAATCCTGATTTCAACGGCAGCTAAGTAGCCAAACTTACAGAAGCAGCAAGTGAAATGGAAGTTGTCAGGGACTGGGAAGAAGATATGTTGGAGAGTACTGTCCAATGACTACCACAATCAGCTGTGCAAGATAAGATTATTCGGAAGATCTACTGTACAACAACTGTACCCAATAATACTACACTGCACACAAATATTTGTTAACTGGATAGATCTTGCTATGTAGACTTTTATCACAATAAAAAAGGAATTCACAAGTAAGAATACTCTGATGTACATGGTATCATCTAATGGAGGATGAGGTTTCCTGTTCTGTATATCCACCCACACACATCTGCCCATGTCTTTTATCAAGGGTCTTTTTGTTTTGTGTGCAGTGCTTTTAAAAAAAAAAAATTCCTCTATCCTCCCAAAGATCTATTTTTGTTTTCTTCACCTGCAGCCAGTAGATGCTCTACAAATATATCAGACACATAACTATGTATGGAGGCACTTTGAAAATACAGGAAAGGGCTGGGAAATGGTGATTACACTGACAATACAAAACAAGCTGCAAACACACCAAGAAAGGGTTCTACCTATGGAGCCCAATCTAAGACTCAGGGAAAATGTGTTTGATGAATTTTGGGTGTAATGGCTGGGTCTCCTTCTGTCACCCAAAGTAACTTCCATTAATGTGAAGAAAGACAGCACACAAGTACTGGAATTAAGTAAACAATAAATGAAACAAAAGCTAAAGGCAGCATTCTTCATACAAATTAAACAGCTACAATAAAATTTCAAAGATTTCTTCCTCTCCCCATCCCCACACATTCACACTTCAATTACTTTTGCTTTTGTATAGCGATGTCTTTTGTATTCTTAATTCCAAAAGCTGCCAAAATAAGCCCATTTACATGTGATAGATGTCAAATAGAAAATTTATTTTGGATTTCGTTGGCTTTAGACACTGCATTCTGTTTTCTTCTTGTGTGCCATTGTTGTTTTCACATTTGGCAGTAACTCCAGATCCTTGCTTAACTTGCTTCTTGCCAAAATGGAGCACATGTACATTATACAATTAACATGAAGCAACACTTTAGCTTCCACCACAATTAATTCTCAATGTGGTGAAAGCATGTGAACTATGTTAAGGTGATCAAAAAGGAAAAAACACTGCGACAAACTAACATCTGACTTTTCTGCCTGAAGAAGATGTAAAAGACTAGTGGATCAGCTATATTAATTCATAAGTGTACACAACAGATTCATCAAGAATAACATCCAATTTTAAGGTAAAGAGCTGAGTAACTAGAAATCAGAGAACCCTAGCAGTTTAATTTTCCTGGCTACCAGAATATCATCGTTCTTTTAGTCTATGTTAAACTTTTCTATTTCCTTTATATCATATCTGCCTCCTAGTGCATTTTCAGTTTTATCTAATAAATAAATGTCTGGTGTCAGTGAGGATGTCCTGTCTCAAATCTAGTGTGTTCTTGTGAAAGTTAAGAGCTTACTATGTTCATGTCCCAGACTCATTACAGGTTTGCACAGATAATAATGCTCAGGTCAATAATGAAAAGGGAATTTTTGAATTGGATTTTCAGCACCCTACAGCAGCATGTTAAGATGTATGAGAGCCCATTGAACATAGCAAAGGTTATGAGTGCAAGAACCGCCAGAGCATTTGCTACAGAATAAAAAATAAACTCAACTGTTCTAATTCTCATACTGTAGGTTAACTACTCTAATTTCATTGTTTTCACCCTAACCAAAGCAGCAGTCTCATTAGGAAAATTCCAAATAACTATTCATATTGGCCTGGAACTATTTTTTATTTATATTTGCTCATCATAGCCCTTAAAAATATCATTCGTACAGTTAGTACCTTATTTGAAAGGTATCCATCTGCTATCAAGTATCAACCTAAAAGCAGATGTTTCTTTATCTGGAGTTTGAACTCTTCCTCAGATCACTTCCAGGGAAGAAAAAAGGCACTAGCATTATTTTTCAGAAAGTCGAACTCCTACTTTTCAGCCAATTCTTGCGGAACTCCTTTCCATCTGTTCTCTGACATTTCTGTCAGTTATACACTTGCCAGGAGCTTTCTTTGGATTCAGAATCCACTGGTAAAAACAAATGGAATTTTTTAAAAATCAGTTTATTCATTGTTAAACTAAATAACATTAGTTTATAAGAACAAAAATTATCATACATAATATCAAGACTACAAAATCAAGCATATAGCATATGTTACAAACAAAATCTGTAATCTAGACTGAACCACAAATTAATATATCAGAATTCTTTGCTAATTTGTTACATTAAAAATTCTGTCAAAGACCAAGCAGCTGAAGTGATGAAAGCAGCAGCAGCAGAGCCAGGAGGTGGTCTAAGTCGTAACTGCTGCTGGGGCCTCATATATACAAATGGCAGGCTGGGGTTTCTGCATCTGTTACTTTCCTGTGCCTGGGCCCTCCTGAAGAGGTAGGAAGGGCTACCTGTGGAGGGCTGGTGGCCCTCTACAGGACTGTTCTCTCTGTCTGTTTCTCTCTGTGTGTCTGTCTCTCTCTTTCGTGATGGTAGTGGTAGGAGGATGAAACAGGGTCTCAGCTGCTGATCAGGCTGTCCTTGAATATATAGATCTGCCTGCTTCTGTCTCCTAAGTGCTAGGATTAAAGGCATGTGCCACCACAGCTGGCTCAGGCCTGTTTTCTAGAGTGGACATTGATGAAGTATCAGCAAAGGATCAAAATTAACTGACTTCAAAGTAACTAAAGACTTCTGCTTGAAGTTTAACACAGAACTCATTACATCAAGTAACAGATTCTGGGTCCTGGAATGCTGAAACTGAGCAATAAATCTCTTCAAGGAATTGACTCTCCAAGGACCAGAATGGTCATAACCTGAGATCAGCCTTCCTCTGATTTTACTTTCAAATCAGAAGTCCATGACAGAAGACCAGTGGCCATCACCACAAAGGCAATCTAAAGAATTCCTTAATGTGAAACCTCAAGAACTGACTGTAAGTAACAGAGATGAATCTCTGAGGAGGGTGGCAAGCATGTGAGGTGTCCCCCTTACACTATGAATAAGGAGACAATGAGGACTTCAGTTTGGGGCATATTTAAAGTGTCTTTGAAACAAAAAGAAGACCTTTTCTACAAAGTCTCCAACCATAAGGTCAAAAAGAGGAAGAAGCACTGAGGGCATCAACTTGACTTAAAGAAGATGGTCAAAGAACCCTGTCCTTCCTATAGCTTCATGTAAGTTTTTATGAAGGCCCGACGGCCACACTAAGACCAAAGTCAGAGTCAGAAATACTCATTTTGTCCCCAAAACATAATAGGCTTGTTGAAATAATGAGGACTTCTCTATGAGATGAAAAGTGCTGCGGATAAGATGTCATAGGGGAGATCTTTTGATACAGAAAGGATGTCTGGACTCAGACTTAAAAAAGAAGAGAGAGAGGAACACAGACTGATCCTGACTAGGAAGAAGTATCAGAAGAATCAACCATTCTCTGTCTAGGCAACAGAAACAACAGCTTATTCAGAATCAGTATATCAATAAATCTTCAGGCAAAGGGAGGGACAGAAAAAGGTATGATTTTTTTTTTAAAGTAACAGATGTGATAGATTTTTTTTAAGTGTCCTAAAATTTATCTGGTTCATCTTGGACAAAGTGGGCATAGAATCTGTGAGATTTTTCTTAGTATTTACAGGATGAAACTAAGACTAAAAAGAATACTGAATATTATAGAGGGAACCTACTCCACAGCATGAAACCTCATAAAATTCCCCAACTGAATGACTGTTGGTATAGTGTGTTTAGTTGTAAGGTATAAAGCTTCCATTCTAGGAACAAACCTATTACACTTCCTCAGCATTAGGTTCCTCTCTTCCAGAAGTGGGTGGGAGACCCTTTGTCAGCACTTACTGTTACAATGATCCACTTGGTCCTTTTTCCACAATGGTAGTTCTTTCACAGACATTGTCATGTACCTAACACAAGTGGGTTAACAACTATGCATCATTTCTGGTTCTCTATTACTGAGCTTTTAGCAAGCATATAAAGACATCTTTCTGCTCTGTGGTCCTGACTTGTATGCAGAGGCTATTTTCAACCATGTCTGTAAGGCTGTGTCTGCTCACAGCCTTGAACTGCTCAACCTACACAAGAACATTTACTATTTAATGTGTTCTTGGTTTTAAATAACTAGTTCCTAATGAAAGTGAAAAGTGATTCCATGAACTTTTTCTGTATGCTTCTTCGTATGTATTTGTTCACTCATTTGCAAACACTGGGAAACAATCAAAGGTCTATTTATACAATAGGTGGTAATGAATTCTTGATTAAATCATCACCTACAGAGGTGAATATGGGAATGCTCACTCAAGCTTAGTACACTAGATGTAGAAGACATCAATGCACCCCCTAGAAATCATACTAATTCAAACAAAAAGTAAACAAATACAAAAAAATATATTTTAGGTCTTTGTGACAGAGTGACACTGAAAGCTTGAAGGTCTATCAAGTGCTGGTTCTGTATGTTATATACACAAAGTTAAGAGAAGCGAGTCACCTGATATTTGAAACTTTGGCAAGGTACTCCTTGCAGAAGCGACAGCATTTAGAGAACAATTTACTTCACTTTTGGGAGAGGGGTACCAAGAACAAAAGCCTAGCCACATGTCTAACACAAGACAGGTACACATGTGATAGAAACTTTACTACCATGTTTACTAATACATCTGAACAAGGACTAAAGAAAAATACAGATCTCCACAGTCCTCCTTTTCTCTGTTCCCGAATCAACAGTCTCTTAACCAAGATAACAAAAAAATATATATATTTTAAAAAGATGAAGCCCTACTTGGCTCTTTTCCTTTTTTCCATAAAAGTTCATTTTATTATCTTCTCCTAATTAAAGAAAAAACATGCCTTGGCCAGAATAAAAAGATAAACAGCCATTTTTCCACCAAGTAATTTATTTCTACAAATCTAAAGCAGAAGATACGGAAAACTAGACCTGTGACAGGGCAAAATGATCCAGACACACATCTATTACTGACAGGTTCCATCCTAGCTTCCTAATAGTAATCATGAGTTAGAAAACAAGAGCTATAACAAGAAAAACTACTGCACACACCAAGAACGGTTCTTTCTTTCTTTTTTTTTTAAGATAATTATCTTACCACTACTTTTCAGATCAAATTAATAACTTAGTTGAGGTAATAATGTGGGAAAAGACTGAAACAGTAGTCTCCATGCCCAGAAGAGCACTAGATTTACTACAATAAAATAACTTATTTCATGCTGTTAAATATTTTATTATGCCTTGATACAGTGAGACTGACTCATGACATATAGTGTCATGAATTTTAACTGTCATAGTTTTCACCTATTGCTACTTCAAATCCTTTAACAAAGATGAGGCTGTTGGCTATTGGCCTATGGTTCCTCAAAGTTTCTGCTCCCAGTTTTCCATTGACTCCTGGCTTTAAGGTAACTGACGTTTTTTTTTTTTTTTTTTTTTTTGCATTTCCATCCAATTAATGAAGCCATCTAGTGAGGTTATTAAATTTGCATGTTTTAGTTCCATGACTATCTTTCCCTCTTTATCTTTTACTATTTTGATGGTGTTTTTAGCCTCACATTATTACAAAGATGTTTGCAACTGCTTGTTCAAACATTTTTATACTAATGATTTTAAAATTTTCGGTAGATAACTTCAAGCACCTATATGATCTTGTCTATTACTGGATTTCCTAATGTGGCTTATTTGTGATTCTTTGCATATCAAGAAATTTTGGAATCCATTAGTAAACATTCTAAAACATGAAATCTTACATTCTGCATAGTAAACTCACATTTTTATATCTTCAAACAGTCAAGCTGGTTAGGTTCAGGGTGTAACTGCCTTCTATAGCTTTTAGTGCCAATGCCAATTCAGTTTCAAGAATTTGCTTAGAATTATTAAAATATGGATCACTAGCAGGGCATGGTGGCACACGATCCCAGCACTCGGGGAGGCAGAGGCAGGCGGATCTTTGTGAATTCAAGGCCAGCCTGGTCCAGGGACAGCCAAGCCACAGAGGAACCTTGTCTTGAAAAACAAACAAAAAATTGGATCACTGTCTTTGCTATCTAAAAGATTCTATGAGTGTCCCTCCAGGAGCCAGTCTGCAATCTGACTGTTCTGTCCCATAATCTAGTTTTTAAAGTCATTGACATGTTAAGTAATATCACATGCTGACTGGCCTGGGGTTGTATACAAATCCATTATAGGCGCATTCCTCTTCTGATTTCCTAGAGATATTGTTTCTGTCCTACAATCACAATGTCCACTTCTATAACTGTCTTTATATGGTACCAAACACTTAAAAGACAGAATTTGAAAGAAAGAAAGAAAGAAAGAAAGAAAGAAAGAAAGAAAGAAAGAAAGAAAGAAAGAAAGAAAGAAAGAAAGAAAGAAAGAAAGAAAGAAAGAAAGAAAGAAAGAAAGAAAGAAAGAAAGAAAGAAAGAAAGAAAGA
>CM053749.1:44276579-44321984 GCA_028658305.1 Pachyuromys duprasi | reverse complement strand
TATTAAGAAACATAACCAACCCTTTGGCAGAGTGAAGGGAATCATATGAAAGAAGGGGGAGTTAGTATGACCTGGAGAGGACAGGAGCTCCACAAGGACCAAATATATCAGGACACAGGGGTCTTTTATGAGACTGTCTCTCCAACCAAGGACCAAGTATGGTTATAACCTAGAACCCCTGCTTGTATGTAGCAAATGGTAGCTCAATACCCAAGTGGGTACACCAGTAAAGGGAACAGGGACTATTTTGGACATGAACTCAATGGCTGGCTCTTCGACCTTCCCACCCCCCTGAGGGAGGAGCAGCCTTGCTGGTCCACAGAAGAGGACATTGCAGCCAGCCGGTCCTGAAGAGACCTGATAAGCTAGAGTTAGATGGAAGGGGAGGGGGTCCTCCCTTATCAGTGGACTTGGAAAGGGGCAGGGAGGAGATGAGGGAGGGAAGGGCGGGATAGGGAGGGGATGCGGGATAGGGAGGGGTTGGGGGAGGGGGCTACGGATGTGATACAAAGTATATAACCTGTGATTAATATAAAATAAAAATGTTAAAATTTAAAAAAAAAGGCTTATTGAGGAAAACAGACTGAAAACGGTATGAAGCTTTCGGGAAGGAGGGACACAGTCCTGATTAGACGGTGTACATGAATACATACATCTCTGGAAAACAGTCCTTAAAACACTGAACAAATACACTTCGAGTGCATTTTTGATTGATTATATGAAACTATATATTTATCTCTGTAAACATATATAGTGCTTTATAAATTACTTATAATGCACACATACAATGAAACTACTGAAATGAAATACTGGATGAACTCCCAAAGACTTGAAATTCAGCAAACTTATACAAAGTAAAGTTGAACACATTTTATTTTCTATATTGACTCTTTGTTCCACTTAACAGTATCCAAATGGCTCCTCTTGTAACTTTCAATTAAGGAATGTCCTGGCCTAAATATGTATTGCCCCACAAGACTCAGGTAGATAAACTCTTCCTGCTGAGGGTGGGCCTTGAAGTAGAACTTACCTGAAGGAAGGGTAAGTCCCTAGAGGGAGGCCTTGAGGCTTCTGTGCCTCACTTCCTGTGCATGTTGAGCTCCCTGACTGTGGTGGCAGAGTGAACCACACTCACTGCTGCCATCAGGCCAGCCCCACAGAGGTGAGCTAAATTTCTCAAACTGTGAGCCGCAGTAAACCTCTCTTCCTTTAAGTTTCTTCTTGCTAGGTACTTAATGGCAGCAATGGGAGAAGTCGCCAACAAAGAGAAGCATGGAAAGTCTGGTGGGAAAAGTTGGCGGAGGTCTCATCAGTTACCATTTCCAGTTCTACAGGCTGTCTACACGGACTCAGTGATAGTACACTTTGGCCTTTATAGACAACCTTTTCTTATTGAAACGCATCAATTCTTGTTCCAGAGCAGAGGCTGACACAGAATCTAACCCCACTGGGTGAATTCTACCTACCAAGATTTTGAGGAAGCTATATACATTTGGCCCATTTCTTTGTTCACATTACAATCACTGATAGGGAATCAATGGTTGTAATACCAACCCACAAGTGTTTATCTGGTTCTGTGCCCCCATCCCTCAAAAAAAGAGCTTTCCTATCTCGTATTCAACTCAAAGAAACAACAGAGAAACCTATTCTCTCTTAGCATTAAAAAAAAACAAACTGAATATTCTTTCCATTTATTCTTTATTTCCATGCCAAAATTTCTTAACCATTCTTCCAATGATTACATTTTGAGCAGCAAAAAATCCTAAATATGTTCTTATAGACACCATAACTGATAAGTAATCTTAAAAGTGTGAAAATGAATTTTCACCCCAAGACTATAATAGGAACATTAGCATCTATGACATCATATTTCCATTAATGCAGTTTAAGGTTTCATTAAATGTTCTCGATCTCTATGATACACTTTTATATACAACTTTACTTTCAAAAATATGTGCATGGGGCTGGAGAGACAGCTCAGCAGTTAAGAGCACTGGCTGTTCTTCCAGAGGTTCTGAATTCAATTCCCAGCAACCACAGGGTGGCTTTCAACCATCTGTAATGGAATCTGATTTCCTCTTCTACTGTGCATGAAAAAAAACAAAAACAAAAACCTGTTCATATACATAAAATAAATTTTTAAAAAACAGCTTTATAGAGTGAATTTAAACAAAAAAGAATTTTCATGCATTCCAAGTATTAAAAGCTCTCAGGTGGTAATTATCTTTCTTATTCCTTATTCTACACTGTAATTCCATCCCATTATGTTGCATCATTTCTAGTTTGAGAATTCTTTTGGTGACCAAAACAAAAAACGTTCCACAGTCTTAGTTGCAAGGGTCTAACTCAGGTGCACAGGTAAGAGATCTGAAAAGAAGATATGGGAGATGCTCAATCAGTAAAGTACCTGCTCTACAAGCACAAGTTCGCCAGCCTGGACATGTAGAATCCAAGTAAAGCCAAGTATAGCATCACACATCAGTAACCCAGCACTGCAGAGTAGAGACAGTAAGATCCCTGGAGCTCAGTGATCAACCAGTCTAGCCAATTAGTGAGCCACAGATTCCCTAAAAGGCACTGTCTCACTGGGTGCGGTGGTCCACATCTTTAATCCCAGCACTTAGGTGGCAGAGACAGGTGATCTGACCTCTTTCAGTTTAAGACCAGCTAGTCTACATAGTGAGTTCCAGGATAGCCAGGGCTCTATAGTTATACCCTGTCTCCAAAACAAAAAGAGAGAGATTTGAAAACAACAACAAAATCAACTGGTTCTCGGTAACAGGACAACTCACATTGTTGCTGAAGCCAAAATAGGGATGTATATGTTAAAATATCAGTGACCAGGGAGCTGGAATCATCAATTAATATTTCTCAGGGAGAATTGATTAATATGGTGAACAGAATTCAATGTCATTAGATTCTACAAGATTAAATAAAATACATAAAGAGCTGGCACAAATTTGGTGCTAAGTAAGTAGTTAGGGTTACCACTAAAGGTAACCAAATCAGATATTTACACAGTACCTCCATAAGAATCAACTTGTGTTACTCAAGCAATCTCCTTTAAATGCAAAGTAGGATTATTACCTGAGATTATTTCACATAATCCTAGCTAGTTTTTCCATACAACAACCCAAACCAAAAAGTTTTAATATTCAACATCATGCAACATTTAATGCCTCTTATATATCAACAGAAAAGCCTCGGTATCCCAAAATAGATAAGAGCCCACCTAGCTCCTCATTCCACTCCCACTTATGCAAGCCAGAAATAGAAACCTGTTCTTTCACTTAAGGAAGCACACTAAATCAGGATGTTATATTTCTTTCTACCAGCCATTTGGTCTGACAAGAAGAGATCTAAGACAGTGGTTTTCAACCTTCCTAATGCTGAAACACTTCAATACAGTTCCTCATTTTATGGTGACCGCCCAACCATAAAATTATTTCATTGCTACTTCCTATCTGTAACTTTGCTGTTATGAATCTGATATGCAGTTTATCTAATATGCATCCCTGGGGGGGGGGGTCGTGACCCATATGTTGAGAACCACTGAGCTAAGACATATCAATCACTAAGACTACTAAAGAATAAAAGATATCTGTAAGTATTCAACATCATGGTCCCTACCATTGCAGGTCAAAAGCATGAAGTGAGCACAGTTCATTCAATATGAACGCCTATTTTCTACGTTTCTATCACAACAAAAGTCAGTCTTGCCAAAGAACAATCTTTTTATCCTTGTTTCCGTCTGATATGAATGAGCCTGTTTCTATATTAGATGCTAAGGGAAGCAGCTCACTCTAAACAGCATCAAACTGCTTCCTCAGCCCGTATCTGGAGGCTAAGCCACCGCTGAAGTCTTACTTCCATTATCCCCTGCTGGGCCTCAGCAGCTTACCTTAAGTCTTCCTGTTTCAACCCAAAACTTTACCTCAGCCTGGCCCTCAAAGCTAGTACTATCAAAGCCTTTCCTACTTCTTGGTTCCAAGCCCTCTTGACACATATTCTGCCCCAATAGCCAACAAGATATTATTATACCTTTCATATTGAAACTGTAATTGTTTCCCTTTAACTTTTAGTGTATTGTTTTGTTATGTATGACACATCAAAGAAAAGTTTCCCACTCAAAGTGTTTATTCACTGAAATTGATATTAACATAAATCTATTCTACAAACTACAGGTAATGTTCTGCCCCTCCATTTACTTCCTTGGTTTCAAATAGTACCTTGTTGTTCCCCTTTATTTACAAAGACAAACTCTACCACACTCAGCTTCTTACCCACTTACTCATCTTCTTCCATGAAGTCTTCCCTACTAACAAAAGCAAGCTTAACATTGTTCCACCTACACATAGTTAGTCTTCCAGCTGAAATAACACGCTTACCTAACTCCTCATGTAGAAAAATAAGTCAATTAAACAATGTATTTATTTAATTCAACAAATTTTCCATGTGATATTATACATGTAGCTGCTTGTATTAGCTTTGGGGAGGACAAAATTGTTCTTCGTATTATTGCCTACTGCAAGCAGCCTGAACATCTGAAGAAATTAAACTATATTTAGAAATTAAGCAACAAGTTGAGAGAGAGATTCTTACTTTTTCAGAATATTTTCCATAGGGAAAATAAGGTATCTTTTAAAAAAGGTATTCCAACCAATAATGCCAAAATGAACTACATTACATACATGGAAAACACTGAATTCTCTAGAAGAGTACATCTGCCGCAGTTCCTAACAGCAAGTTCCCATCTCCTAAACACATAGATTAATGTACTCAATGAATACAGCACACACGTCCTGTATTCTCCTAGAACAATACCTCTTATACAGCCTTTTTGTAAGATATTATGGATACTGACATCTGACTGGTAAGAAGTTTTACATGTTGTAGAACTTTGTAATGGAAAAAATTACTCAATAAAGTAATTAAATGTGGTGTTAACAACACACCGGCCAGTACATTTCTGTTGGAAGAGTATGTGACAAAATACCTGCACTCTAAAGGCAGTGAGCAAAACAATTCTGGAGCACCATCAATGAATGTTTCCACTCAAATGCTGCATTTTGGTCAGCAGTGGCTATCAGAGAACTGAAACTACCTCAATCCTTCTTAGTTGGACTGCCAAAAATCAACTCCCAACAGGCTATTAACTACTTTCCTTTTTGATAGGTACATAAATTTAAAAGTTTTGTCATAGGACATGGTAGCTGTAACTTGCTCTGTATAACACCTCAAACTCACAATTCTGCCTGAGTGCTAGGATTAAAGGTGTGCGCTGCCGCCACCACCTGGCTTATACTTTAAATTTTTATTGATGCTGCTCAAACAATTCTTTTTAACGTGGCAATAGGAACTGCCTACAAGAGAGCACCTATAATCTCAGTATCAAGATATAGGGAAAGTCTGAGATTTGTCCCAGTTTGTAACCTAACAAATTGGGAGAGACTGCTGTTCTCTCACAGCTGAAGGCAGAGGGCCTGACAGCTTAGTAGTGGCACTGCAGTATAAACATCAGCACCTATCAGTCCTCTAAAGCCCAGGGCAACCAACAAAAGACGCCTGAACACACAGAAGATTCTCAGGACTGGAAGCCTGAGTTTAGGAAGCCTTCTAGAACACACAGTAAACATGTAGGGCTTTTGCTCTGGAAGAGACAATAAACAATCTGCCCTTTGTTCAGACCTTTGCCTGTTTGCCAATGCTGTTTACTATAAAAGCATCCCTGAAAGACTAAGACAAAAACAATCGGGCCTCTTCTTGTAGTCAAGAGCCCTTGTAGCAAAGGCCCTTGGAAAATCACCTCCAACATATGTGCAACCCATGTTTCTACATTGTCTTGGGCACCTGGTGAATTTTTAAGTCTGACACTCTCAACCCAGTAAATTTTTATAACCAACTGAAGAGAAGACTAAGTTTACTTCTCTCAACTATGCTGATAGTGTGACTGATGAAAAAGAGGATTATGCTTACTTGCTTTACAATGAAGCCTAAGCATAGACAAGACTCCAAATAGTAAAATGTGGTCAATCTACAGTACCAACCTCACCAGGTCATCCAGGGACCTAAACCACATCAGTAAAACAAATATTAAACATTAGAGCCTACCTTAGAAACCTAAGTGGTTTTCTCCTTATGTTTCTATGTTTGTGTGAAACAAACAAAATAATTGCAAGATGTTTTAGTAATTACACAGAATCCACTTTATAATGTGCCTGATCCATAAAGTCTAAGGGAATTCCAGTAAACTGATGAATCAGAATACCTCTAAGAACAAAGAAGTACAATCAATCATCACACTCACCTTAATTGTATGAATCTATTCTAGAGACAACAATCTAGAACACAAATTAAATAATGAACAAGTGAGTACTTGCCAAAGTTCCATGCAAGTTATCCAGTTCTGCGATCATCTGAGAAAAACCGGGAGGTTCTTTAATATACAGAAGTGTCTACTTGAACACCTTGCCAGTACAAGTCACTGTGCTTCTACTAAAGAATCAAGATACTGTCCAGGCACCTGGGAGTCAGTGCCAGGCATATTGTAAAGAACGTACTTTTAGCAATCTCTGCACGCCGCATGAGGAACAAAAAAAGGGCAGGGCTCAGAGAAGATGTTTTAAATGTGGCCTTCCAACATGCCTTGGTGTTACCAGTTAAGATCAAGAAATGGAACCTTATTTTTTAAAGAGATCCTTATTTTTTTTAAAGAGACTGCTTAAGAAAAGAAAGCCCAACTTGTCTTGTTTGTTTTGTCCACACACAGCGCCAGATCAGGGATGTGAGCAGTGGCTATAGGAATGGGGAAGGGAAAGACATTTGGAGCTGTCAACAGGTATTTTATGTAGGAGGCACACAAATTAGGACCTGATCCCAGTAGACTTCAAGAGTTAAGAAATGACCACCTTTTATACAGATTGACACCTGAAAGGAACAAGGAACAGTACAGATACCAAAATGAACAAAAGAGAAAAGAGGGAGGGAGAAAATAGTGTAGGAAAAATATCAGGATAGGAGGAGAAAAGAGGTCATGCTCAGGTTTTTTAAGGTGGTCTGTTTCCTCCTGAGCCTTTGTTCTGATAATTACCCAGGAAGCACCTGAGAATACTTAGTTAATACTAGTAATCAGAAAGCAATATGGCCTGAATTTGAGGGGTGGAATGGTTTGTTGATCGTGTTATCATTATTATTTAATTCTATACCATTCTGAAATTCAATCTAGAGTTAGGACACTGGAGAGTTTGGAAGGCCATTCCCCTTTTGTATGCGAGATGGCGTTTGTAATTAAAGGAGCTGTTACCATGATGCAGCCCTGCAAACTGACACCAGCAGTCTCGCAGACCATAACAGCATGGATTCCTAGAGCTTCATTAACTAATGATACTGGCTCTGTGTTTTTCTTTTCTATCATATTTCTACAACTTAACAATTTCATTGATCTATAAAAAGAAAATTCAGCTTTCGCTAATTTGGACTACAGTGTTACTGCTTTGAGTTGATGACTTTTTTCTTTTATTTCTGGATTATTTTTGTCTTCCTTTGTTCAATTTCTTGAAATGGAAATGAGATTACTGGTCAGAGGTCTCTTTATAATTCTATTATCAGCACTAACTGGAACTAATTTCCTTTTAGGTCTTGAGTACACTGTTTAATTTTAGTTATATTAGTTCAAAATATCTTTTAATTTCCCATTAGCTGTGACCAAAATAGTTTATTTAGAAGTCTACTGTTGAATCTACAAATACTTAAAAATTTTCCTGCTGCCTTTCATTCCTAATTACTAGTTTATTTCTATTACGATCTAATAGAAAATCTTTTATATGAGGTTCGGTTACTTTATATTTGTTAAGGGTTATACTGAAAGCAAATTTATAATTTGTCAAAAATATTCCACGTGTTATCAGAATATATATTCTGTTCGTGTTGGGTAAAAATAAAAAAGTCTACACATGTTAAATAGATCCAGCTGGTTGCTAGTGTTGCCCATAAATTCTATACACCTGATGTTCCACATCTCCTGGTTCTACCTGTTCCTAAGGAATGTGTTGATATCACAACAGTATTAATTCTTCATTTCTCCTTTAGGTCCATTCAAATTTTGTTGTGTACATTTTAAAATCTGTTGTCTGGAAATATTCCCCTACATCTTGAGTATTTCAAGTCTACTTTGCTATTAATAATAGTTACTCTAGTTTTTCTTTCCATCAGTATGTTTTATCTTTTCATCTTTTCATTTTTAGCATCCTTATGTTACAATATGTTATGGCTCTAATAAATAGCAAAGAGTAGGGACAACTAAAAGGTACTCTTTAAAACTCTTAATAATGTTTTTATGCTATTTTAAACTTTAATTACTGTTATATAAGAACTTACACTTGCCATTTTACTCTTTCTTTTGCTTGCTTGTTAACTCTATCCTACCGTCTTTCAGGTCGGTCATTTCATCTTTATAGACTGTTGCCCAAATACCTTGTCATTTTTTTTAATAGTGGCTCTATGGATTATAAAATAAACTTATCACAATCTATTTAGAATCAGTATCTTACATGTCAAATGGAGCATAGATGTTACATTGAACAGTGCATCCATTCAAAACTTTTGCTTTCTATTGCTAAACATATTTTAAAGAATATTGCTTTCCCTTCTGGCTAAAGGAGACACTTAGCTCTCTATTAGAACAATGACCAATGAATACTGTCGTCACTTGGATCTTTACATCACCTTCTAAAAATCATTACCCTTTTTCATATCTAAAAATTATTTTTCTGGTTGTACCTTGTGCTTTTCTTCGAATATTCTAAACATTTCCTTTGGTTCTCTCTTCTCATTTCCATGGATTCTGATGGAAAGGTCAAGGTAATTAGAGGAAGAGGGGCATCCCTTTTCTCTGGCTGTTTCCAAGTTCTTTTTTTCTTGTATGTTACGTCCAGATTAATGACGATATGGCATGAATTTCTTCAGAGTTGTTCTATTTAAGTTCTCTAAATTTGTATCTTCATGTTTTTCCCTAAACTTGTGATGTTGTCAGCAACCCAATTCACCAAGTATTTTCTCACTGTGCATTAGTTCTCAAAATGTCCAATGTTTTCTAATCCCGTATTTCCTTGAAGTTCTGTTCAATGTCAGCATGTATTCTCTACTGTCCAGATAGAAATTTTTCTACCGATTCATCTTCAGGCTCTTCACATTCTGCTAGTGAGTTGTCCACTTAGCATTTTTCAGTTCTCGTATCCCCACAACTCTATCCTCCATTTCTCTATTCAAACCTTCCATTCATTTCCAGAACAGTCAGGACTGCTTGCCAGAACTACATATAACAGCCACTGTAAAGTCCATGTTCACTGTTTGCACAATGATGATAATCAGGGAAGTGACAGTACTGTTTTTCCAAGTTTCTCCCCACATGCGCCCTCAGTAGTATCCAATTTCCAAGCTATTCTCCTCTCACCTCTCCAGCCAGAAAGTTAGCGCTTCCATTCCCTAATTGGTTATGTCTGATACAGTATCTGCCTTAATCAAGTAGAAGAGGGGAAGCAGCAATGGTTGCCAGTCAACTGCAGAGGAAAATGTCTTTCCATCCCGCATAGTTCCGGCTGCAGGCTGCCACTGTAGCTTCTGCTAATAATGCCATGAGAGAAAGGGGCAAGGGCAGGACTCTGAGCTTAGGAGTTATCTCTGTGGCTTCTTAAGCAAATCCAGCAGGCTTCTTTCGGAGCTTTCTGTCTATTCTGTCTGACTATGTTAAATTCATGTTCAGGGATACTGAAGAAAAATAGTAAATTCACAACCAGTCCAATGGTACTTTGAATTCTATTCTTCTTTCTCAATCCACCGGAATTTATTTATTCAGTAGAGTCCTCAAACAGCTTTTTCATCCATCTTGCCCTAGTTTTTTAGATATATTCAGTGAGAGAGAAAAGAAGTATGTGTGTCTAAAAGCTAGAGTGGAATCAACCTCTAATTTCAGTTACTCAATTCTCACTGGCATATGGACTCTTCAAATATTCTTACCAATAAATGTTAATAACCTAACATGAAAAAATAACTGTCCAGTTTCACCAAGAGCCCAGGTTCACACATAACTAACAGAAAGACAGGTATCAATCAGATTATGTTTTGCTTTAAAAGGCTGTAAGTGTACAGGCTGTTACTCCAAATGTTTCAACATTCTGTAAGGTACTACCAGAAGAGGCTCTCTTTTCATGCTCTTCAGCCTCCTTAGAAATTACAGTGACACCAGAATGGCACATCAGAGGTTATTTATTTAGATGGTCCCTTTACAGGCAACTAATAAGTACCATTCAATATAATGTCAAATAATTATGACTGACAGACTCAAATTAAAAATAACTAGTTAGGAACACTAGCTTCTCTTACAGAGGTTCCCAGAAGACACATGGTTTCTAACAACCATTTTAATTCCAATTCCAGGAAATCCAATGCCCTCTTCTGAACTCTGCAGGCAACAGGCATGCACTTACAACACATACATATATGAAGGCAATATACTCATACATACAAAATAAAATAAATGTAAAATTTTTTGAAATAAAACGCATTTCAAAAGATTGGTCCTGGATCTATTTCAAACTCTGACTTTGGAAATAAAATGTTTTAAAATTTAGTGTTAACAACGAAAACAAAGTCAAAAGCAGAAGACTTAAGGATCCAGCTCACTGCGAGAGGGTCTAGACTCTGGGTTCCATCTCCAATACAAAATAAATCACGAAGAAGAAAAAGAGGAGAAAGGGGGAAGAGGATGAAAACAAAAATAGTTAAGAGAATGATTTGGAAACAAGTGTAAAAATTAAGATCATCTCAGAATAACAAAACAGTTGAAGAGATAAAGGCACTTGTTATTAAGTCTGACAACTTCAGTTTGATCTCTGAGACCTACATGGTAGAAGGAGAAAAGTGACTACACTCAGATGTTCTCTGACTTCAACACATGTACCTTAGCACAGACTCTAGCACACATGTACACAAAATAAACAAATATGTAATAAATGTCTGTTGTTTTAAATTATTCATTTTTATCTCATGCGCACTGGTGTTTTGTCTATATCTCTGTCTGTGTAAGGATGTTAGCTCCCCTAGAACAGAAGTTATAGGCAGTTGTGAGCTACCATATAGGTGCTGGGAACTGAACCCTGATCTTATGGAAGAGCACGCAGTGATCTTAAACACTGAGCCATCTCCCAGGCCACTGTAATGAATTTTTTAAATATCTATTTATTTATTATTTATACAGTGTTCTTCCTCCATGTGTGCCTGTACACCAGGAGAGGGCACCAGATATCGCTACACATGGTTAATGAACCACTATGTGGTTGCTGGGAACCACATAGGACCTTGAAAGAACAGCCAGTGCTCTTAAAGTCTGAGCCATCTCAGCCCATATAATGAAATTTTTACTTGAGATGATTTTTAAAAAGTCTAATGAATCATAAAATGTTTGTCACTATTACAAAGTTTAAAATTCACTTGACATTATAATCACTTTACTTTTCCTACACTGATTAAGACAGTTAATTACTATACAATGAATTAAAAAAATAATTATTTCCCCCAAATGAAAATGATACTATAGTATAATTATGTGTTTATATGAGACTTAACTTGGTAGCTCTGACAAAGGAGTATTTCAAGGAAATAAGATATCCAAAATTAGTAGCTAGTTTTTATTTCTTTATAAACTGGTCAAATGTTCTGATAATAAAAATATGAACTGACCCTAAATGTGTTTAAAACCATTAGAGCATCCTCGTTTAAGCAGGAGGCACATCTGTCTCTATACTCACTGTAAAACACGTTTTCCAGAGGCTAGAAAGATGGCTCATCCGCTAAGATAACTGGTTACTCTTCCAAGTACAGGATTTAGTTCCCAGCACCTACATAGCATCTCACAACAGTCTGTAACTTGAGTTCAGGGAATCCACTGCATCTTCTGACCCAAAACACACACGGTAACATACAAACACTCAGGTACACAAACATAAACATACAAAAATTAAACATTTTTTAAAGTCTTTTCCATTCTGCACAGATTTCTTCCAGATTTACTTAATGCCCCACAAAAAGGCTAACCAATTAGAAATCAGAACAGAGTGCATCAACATCAAGATGCCTCAATAAGGACTACTGGACAGAAGGTAAAATAAGGCCCCTAATTTAACCACAGTGCTAGTTCACTTTTCAGTTTTTTCCTAGGCCTGAACCTACTAAATTACTTTTTCCTGTCAACTATGGGATACTAAAAAAAGGAGAGAACAAAGGTGAACCAGGAAAGGATGGAAGAACAAATCAGAGCAAATCCTTTTCTATTAGTAGGAAAAAACTGAGTCAAAGAAATAGGCAGGAAATATTAATTTCAAAGACTGAGTCTAAAATAAGACTTAGGAAATAAAAGCAAGTATCTCAGACTAGGTTTCAAAAAGTGGGAAAATTTATAAGGAAATTAATTTATACTTTCTGGTAAAGCTGCTAAGGAAAATTTTAAAGTTTTTAAAAACATTTCAGAACCATATCCCAGGGATACCACCAAGAAACTAACTCTGATCCAAGATCTAAGAAAAAGATGATACTAGACCAAGAGAGGGAGCAACATTAACAACAGAAAACCTTATTTAAAAAACTTTCTACCTAGAGGTGGTAAAGCTGGATCTTCAGGTAGCACTATTCTTAATTTTCTGAGAAAGCACCAGACTGATTGCCAAAGTGGCTGAGACTCATAGCCAAACTTTGGGCAGCATGCAGGGCATCTTGTGAAAGAAGGGGGAGATGAAAGACCTGAAGGGGAAAGTAGCTCCACAAGAAGAGTAACAAAACCAAGAGACTATCTGGGCACAGGGGTCTTTTCTGAGACTGATATTCCAACCAATAACATGGAGATAACCTAGAACCCCTGCACAGATGTAGCCAATGGCAGTTCAGTCTCCAAGAGGGTTCCCTAGTAAGGGGAACAGGGACTGTCTCTGACATGAACTCAGGGGCTGGCTCTTTCATCACCTCACCCTGAGTGGGGAGCAGCCTTACCAGGACACAGAGGAAGACAATGCAGCAAGTCATGATGAGACCTGATAGGCTAGGGTCAGAGGGAAGGGGAGGAGGACCTCCCTTATCAGTGGACTTGGAGAGAGACATGGGAGGATAAGAGAGAGGGAGGGTGGGATTGGAAGGGGACAAGGAAGGGGGCTACAGCTGGGAGACAAAGTGAATAAATTGTAATTAATAAAAATAAATAAATTTTAAAAGGAAAAAAAAACTTTCTACCAAGAGCCTGGGGTGTGATGGAGCACATCTTTAATCCCAGCACATAAAAGGAACAGGCAGGCACATTTCTGTGAATTGGAGGACAGCCTAGTCTACAGAGCAAGTCCTAGGACAGTCTACAAAAGGAAAGCTGCCTCAAAAAAAAAAAAAAAAAAAGAATTATAAAAAAAAAACACCAAAAACTTTTTACCAGGGCTGGAAAGTTGCCTCAACAGGTAAAGAAACATGTGCGATTTGATCCTGATTTTGATCCCTGGAGAAGAAAACTGATTCCTACAAATTATCCTCTGACCTCTACTTGTGCCATAATGTACATACAAAATTAATTTAAAAACCTAAAACGTCATTACCACTCCTTCATTTTTTAAAGTAAAGACTTTAAGTTTGAAAGAGAGCACACACTATGAAATACAATCTAGAATTTACTTCTCAAACCCTTGAGTCCACTGTGTTTAACTGCTGATTGTAAGATGAAAGGCAAATACAGGTACTGTGTTCCTTTTAAATGTTATGAAACACAGTACTATAAAGGCGGCCCATCTGAAGAGAGCTCTGATTGAATAAACTTGATAATGTCCAGTAACTACAAATCTATAAGTGAGTTTATAAATCTGGCCCCTTCAATGTCCAACACTTTAAACTCTGTATATATCATCAGAGGCAATGACCGGAAATAAGAGCATATAATCTTATTTTATTATCTATTACTGTCCCACACACTTTCCTTTAAAAGTGAGCTAGAAAGCTTTAAATTTAAGTAGAAAATAAGAATTACAGCATTTATACAAACACCCAAAAAAGAGTAAACAATAATCCAAAACAAACAGAATCACAGCAATGACAAAATTATGGTTGGATATATTTCAAGGTGTAATTTTTACCCAAAGAAAAGAAAGGAGCTTCATAACAATTATTTTTGGCTGCTTCCTTGTTTATCTATTTTTAGTATGTATTTCTCTATACTAACATATAAATACAGTTAGAAAAATGCATTCTAAAATACAATAGCAAGGTCAAGGAAAAGGCAGAGTTTGAGAGCAGCCCCAACATTCGGATACAGGAAAGCTCCACACTACATTGTACCTTTCCCTCCAAGCTTCCTACAAAGGCTAAGTGAAGCTCACTGTCAAGCTCCGTAAGTATTTCTACTAGGGAATTTTATTTACCCTATCTTACTGGTCAAGGTCATTCCACCCTCTGAGGAGCTGGTTGATTCCAGCAATCACCATCAGGGTCAATGGGCTTTAATACAGACTGGCTCCTTGCCTTTAAGGAAATCATGTCAAGAAACATTAAAGATTATGGCACATGAGAACACACACGTACACACTGAAATATAAATAAAATACAACCAAAGTATATTTCCAAAGCAGGAGATGACAAATAAGCCAGGGGCCAAATCTAGGCAGCTGTCTATTTCGTTTTTTGCTTTTGTTTTAGGAAGTGAACAATCTTAGTGTTTTAACGTGTTTAAATGATTATAGTTTAGGGGCTGGAGGGACAGCCCAGTAGTTAAGAGCACTGGCTGTTCTTGCAGGGAACCTAGGTTCAAGCTCCAGCACCTACATAGAGGCTCACAACATCTGTAGCTCCAGACAAAAAATTTTAAACTCTAATACAAACACCCCCTGCTCCATAAAAATTCTAGCTATAATGTAAATATGATTAAAGTGTTTTGAATGTTAGCATCTAACTACATTTCAGAAACAGTATGATCCCAACTTACACATAATAGGCACACATAAGAAAAAATACCAGAAATCAGCATGAAAATGTCAATAAGCAATTATAACTCTTGATAAGCACTATTTCTACTGTTATTTTTCTATACTTTATAAAATTTCTAAAATGGGTAACCTTATTTAAACACACTATTAAAACCTTTATGGAAAAGATAGAGCAAAAATTGTAATGAATTTAAACACATGGTTACTTGAACACACATTCTGTCAGCATTGCTACTCGCCATTACCTAATCAATAGATAGCACTCTCACTGTGGCCTCAGGACAAACAGTAGTTTGTTTCCCAAGTCTATTCTGAAAGTAAATTTAAGTCTAGTTGTGGATGTTAAAATCCAAACAAGCTTAGTGGCACACACCTTTAGCCCCAGCACTTGGGAGGCAAAGGCAGGTGGATCCCTGAGTTCAAGGCCAGCTTGGTCTATAGCATGAGTTCTAGGACAGCTAGAACTAAACTAGACCCTGTCTTAAACAGCAAGCAAACAAAACAATCCAAATTAAATTATCTCAAATCACAAATTTAAAACATAACACGGCACAAGACAATAATTACAGCTTTTCTAGTCATGTCACTGATATTTCTCTTCTCTTATAGTAAACTGTTAAGTGGTAAACAATTTAACTTCATTAGAATGCAAAACTTACACAAAAAATATAAATTGTTTTGATCCTGCCACAAGTAAAAACTACAACAAAGTAACAAACTCTGTATCTAGTTAACACTGACCACCCGGCTGGGGACATGCCTAGTTGAGAGTGCGCAGTCCTGTGTTTAATCCCAGCACCACATAAACAGACACAGTGGAACACATCACGCTAGGAGATGGAGGAAGGAGGCTCAGAAGAAAAGCCTGCTCTACAGGAGATCCTGTCTCAAAAAGAAATCAAAGGAGGGGGGAAGAGAGCAGGAAGCCAACACTGACTGGAGCACAAAATTCACATGAAGAACAAGTAGATCCGAGCTTCCCCCTCTTCCCTGGGAAGAGGAAGTACTGGCAGAAATAAACATTTGTTTAGAAATTTAAAAAAAGAAATTATAGTCAATATACCCTGTTAGCAACATTTAAAGGTTAAGAATTCATCTCATGTAGTATTTAATTGCTATACTTTTCAACAGAAATCAGGATTGGTCATGTCCTTTAAAAAGAAAAAACATCTGGATAATCAGGCTGTAGAGGTGGCTCAGAGGTTAAGAGCACTGGCTAGTCTTCCTAAAGGTCTTGAGTTCAATTCCCAATAGATGGCTCATAACCATCTATAAGAGCTGGTGTTTTCTTTGGACCTGCAGACATGTAGGCAAAACACTATATACATAATAAATAAATCTCTTTTAAATCTAGATAATCAAGTTTCTTGAATAAATCAGAAAACAAATTTTGTTAGTATTTCATACAAATAGTTGTTTTGTTTTGTTTTCTCAGCATGCCCATTATGCAAGTTATGTTATCTCACACATCTAAAAACAGGGAAGAGGAGGCAAATGACCTCTACACTAGCTAGGCTATACAGCAATACTATAACTCAAACATAAAACTTTTTTTAAATGTCAAATATGTCTTTAAAAAAATAGTGTAAAAAAGACATTCTGTGCTAACACATTAAGTAACTGACTTGGTTCTAAAAGCTCAGCCTTTTCAGAAAGCTTTTACTTGCTCTAGGGATGTGCAGGAATTCAACACACTATAAAGTCTTAATAGATTTCTATTTCTGGTTTCTACCATAATAAATAGTAGAGGTTAAAGCTGGAGCTGCTTTTTTGACTTAACAGAGTTTTACATACTCAGCAAGTTACAACAGGACATACTGTAATACCAAAATGGAAACTACTTAATCAACATTTCCATGTGGAAACAGATCATACAGAACAGTTTGTAGGGGTAAGATTTTATTTTCTAAAGTTAGCACTTAATTTTATTAGCAACACAAACTTTTTTTCCTGGTCTTCAACATAATGCAGTTAGTGTTCATGAACTCTGTTATAACAGTAAACAAACAGAAACAAAACAAAAATATTAGCAGCAATGTAAGGCTTTTGTTAATAGTAGTAAAACAAAAACAAAAAGCAGTCCTACAGACTGCTCCTCTGCTTTGTATTTTTCCCCTGCTGTATATTTTTAGCCATTTCTATAAAGTACTCAAAAAACTCATGAAAACCCCAGTATGATGTTCCTACTGGAAGTTCCTTCCAGACTTGAGGTTTAAGACTATGGTCATCTCCACATCTCCAAAGAACTATTTTAAAATGTTGGACATAACTATAAAGTCTTCCTCTTCTCGTCCTGCCTTCTCCCCCAAAATACATGGAGTGTTAATTAAAAAACAAAAACAAACAAACAAAAAAAAACACCCTTATCATTGACATATTCCTAGCCTCAAGCTTATTCCCACCGGCTTTACCACATATAATTCCCAAATTCTACGTTTCAGCTACTATCCTCTTTAAGTGGGAAAAATAAAAAGACATTTTCTCTGAATTAATCATACATATCTTATTATAGTACAATTTATAAGCTCGTGTCTCTAAAAAAAAAATCTGTTAAAGTAGATTTCACCAAGTAGGGTTCATGAGATAAAGTTATTTTTTTTTACTAATATAGTCTAGTCTATAACCTTAAACAGTATATTTCAAATTCATTATACAATTTCTTAAAAGGACAGTAACTATACGTATATTTATTTACCTTGTGTTAAGGTAAAGGGAGATAATTTGATAATGCCAATATGTTCCCTTCTTCATCTGAATAAATATACCATGGCATCACGTGAGGACTGCGATCTGAAGGAGTGACAACCTGGCTGCAGGCTGCACTTTGAGAGCATCCCTGCAGTACGCAGTAGTCTCATTCCCTATGCTTCCTCTTGACAATGTCTACACTCACTTCCTAAGTTTTCTTCTTGCAAGAGTCAGCACTTAACAAATGACCTAATACAGTACAGACACTTGCTGTTTTCAGCAAAGAACAAAGGTTGAAGAAAAGCATTATAAACAACTGGGGGAAAAAGTATTAATTCACATGCATAATGTTTCCCCATTATCTAAAATTTTAAACTGAAAAAAAAAAAAGCCTCAGCCCTTTATATTTTAACAGAAACAGGAGCCAGGGAGATGGTTTACCTAGTAAGACACCTCCAAGCCTGACCACCTGAGACTCATCCCTAGCATCCACATGGTTGAAGCAGAAAACTGACTCCACCAAGTAGTTCTCTAACCTACACAGACACAAACAAACACATATAAATATATACACATATACACATGCACACATACATACATACTCACAGATAAACATTTAAACATGCATGTGCACATATACACATGCACTATAGGATAGCTGCACAAAATAAATGTATTTTTAAAATATATGTATTCCAATACACAAGGTTCATTTCACTTGACTGATGTAAGCCTTTGACCAAATCTTACTACGATCAAGTAAAAATTCTGGCAGTAACGTCGATGACATTTACTAGCATACATGGGGATAGACAATACTAGTGCCCCAGTGTTTTCCAGTGCGTGTCATATCAGAGTCTCGCAAAGGCTCTTAAACAAAAGTACAAGTCTCTTGAGGTCATCTGAGATCTTGTGGGACTGTTCATAATATCAAGGTGTGAATTCCCTGTGGATGGCCTTTTTCCAACATGGATCATCAGTTTCTCCTTCTCCAAATTTCTATTAACTTTTCAATTGGCCCAGGGATTCTCCATTTCCTATCTCAAAGCACAACCTCTATGGTAATTATTAAGCAGGCAAGATGAAACGGTTTCTTTGGGTGCCTTCATAATATAGTCAACACTTCTAACTGTTAAGATTAATAAAGCAGTAGTTAAAGTTATATTCTATTGTGTTTGTTTAGAATGCCTTAGCATTGCTTTATATGGCACACAAAATGTCCTAAAAGGTCTATGTTGTACAGGTGTCAAGAGAATGTGTTAGTGGTCAGCTTAGGTGCTAACATAGCTGCTAAAGTTCAAGTAAGATTTTTATATCATACTAGGTCAAACCAAACCTGAGCTAACACAAGGAGCTGCCCTCCCACTTCTGTCTGTATTCTCAACATGAACACCAAGCATTCCTTTCCCCAATTTGTACATATTTGCATACATGTGTCAATTCTGTGTAAGGTATAAATGTGTTCATATAAATGTTTCCACTACAAACACACGCTCATAAGGATCCAAACAGAGCAGCAGTTTTCTCTTTTCACAGTAGTAGTTTCTATCAATCTTTAGGTCAATTAAAAAAAGGGAAGGCTAGTCTGCTACAAACCTGTAATCCTATGCCTGAGAAGTTAAAACAGGAGAATCATGAGTTCAAATCTAGTCTTAAGTACATAACAAAAATCTTCTCTAAAAAAATCTAAAAGTTCTTTAAAAAAATAAGTTTTCCTTAACTTATTTGTTAGTAAAATCTGATCTGAATAAAATAAGAATTATAGTCCTCACTTATCCCAATGAGTATATATATTAATGTTTCAATTCATAAATATTGATGTCCTTGATTTCAGGGTTCTGTCATTGCTCTAAGGAATGTTAGATACTAGGAAGTATACACCACTAATGGAACTTTTTAGGATAAATACAGTTAGGACAAATTCGATACCAGGGTTTGAATCAAGCTACATTTTTTTTTCTTTTTGCCTCTACACTTTCCTAACATACCATCTTTCAATCTTAAAACAAAGGCTCACAATAAGGTTCATGCCTTCAACTTAAAGCTTCTTTCTCTCTCTCTCCCAAAGGTTTAATCTGCACAGTGGTAATAGGACAGGGCTCAAAATACATCAAGGTTCAAAGAATACTCAAGACAGCAATCTTGAACCTTATGAGTTCTTCCATATTACAAATGCTCCTCCTACTACTACTTCTAATAACAACCATGAGTATTTTTCCCCACTGTTCTTTAAAATAGGTCATATGACCTTTATATACTATATACTCCTTTAGCTTAATACTTCAAGTAGCTCGCAGAGAATAATCACATATACTAATCCCACTCCAAATCTACCCCATGTAGATGCCAATAGCTACTTCAAAAGTAATTGACAATGTTTATTTCACTGCAGTTGCTCTTTAAATTTGATGAGAAACTCTTCTCTACAGATAATATAAAACATTGTTTTAAACCACTAGTCAAAATTCCATTTAATTTACTCATTCTTCCAAGAGATATGCTCTCTATAATCCAAATGCAGATAGTAAAGCATTTATGTTTAATATATACTGAATGAATTTTGCCAATCTATGACAAAGCTGAATGAATATCTACTTCATTCTCAATGGTGAGTAAAGTAAAAAATTACAAACTCACAGACTGGTACTCAGCTCCAGATCAATAAACTGCTAATTTTATGAGCTCTTCTGTATTTATAAAATCAGTAGAAGTCTGAGTCTATCTACATCATTTTTATAACACAAGTGTTCTAAACCTTGTTTTTAACAATAAACCTACATTAGACATAAAATACAATTGCCCAATAAATTGTTTTATCAACTGAATAATTTTCTAATTATTCAGCATATTCACTTTACCCTTTTTCAACCTTTTTAATTAATAACTCAATGTACTCATCCATGTATTTTCCAAGCCTACTTCAGTCCCCCAGCTAAACAGTCATTCAAGAACTATCTGACACAAAGTTAAAAATTCCATCTAAATATAGAATCAATAAACATGTATATATAAAGAGCCACATTATTTTGTACACTCCCAAACTCTTGCTGAAGCTTAATCCTCCAAGCAGTAAGTCAGAAAGAAAGGCCAAAATAGAAGCCATTAGGTTGTGAGAGTTCCTCAAGTGCCGGGAATGGACTGCAGTCACTGTACATAGAAGTCTGCAGAGTAGGTACATTCTCCTCCTCTCTGTCAGGTCAGACTATGATGCTGCTCATCTCCATCTCCAAAGGACTCAGTGGGAAAATACCATCTCAGAATAAGCAAAGAAGAAATGCTGCTACCCAGAATGTCTAGATACCTCTGCACTTTATCAATTACCAATCTAAAATATTCTATTACTGTGCATAAAATGGGATAAGGCACGATCTTACTGCAAAGAACCTTGTGCTCCAAGTTCATTATTGAAATAAACTCAGTCATAGCAAGCAATTTTTCTGGGTTGTATTCTCATGTTTGTTTAAATTAGACAGGGTCTCTTGCTGTTGCCCAGGGTGGCCTCAAACACAAAATGTATTTGAAGATGACTTTGAACTTTTGATATTCCTGCCTACTTTCCTACTGCTGGAATTATAGGTATGCCCACCACACCACACCCAGCTTATGCTGTTCTAGGGATAACATACGACACAGGGCCTCCACGAAATGAAGTACACTCCTGTCCTTATGATTTTGTGTTCTAAATAATCATTAGGTCTATATTTATTGCTGGAAATATAGAAAAGTAACTATTGTACCAAATCTAGGCAAATCTTTCAAAATAAGAACATTCCACAAATGTAAAAAACAAAATTCTATTCCTACGTATAAAAATTTAGGTAATTTAATATTTGTCTAACATGAGATGACACATTTATATATGTGCATGTGAAAATAAAATAAATAGAATCCACCTTCAAGAAAAGCAGAAATGGTGCACACCTTTAACCCCAGCACTCACAAGGCAAAGCGAGGCAGATCTCTGAGTTCTAGGCCAGAGAAACCTGTCTTTAAGGAGAGAAAAAAAAAAAAAAGAAAAGAGCATAAATGTGAAAGTAGTGACGGAAGTAAACTGCCAAAAGAGTGGATAAAACACAAAACTGGAGACCAACTCCACTGAGTAGAGAGAATGTTAACTCCAAGATGTCAGGGAAAGACAGAGGGAGAAAACACAGAATGCAAGAATGTCCTAGCTACTTTGCATTTCTTTAACAGAGTATCAGACTGGATAGCCATCAACAGAAACTCATTTGCTCACATTTCTACAGGCTGGAAAATGTTAAAGGCAATACACCAGTAGTTCCAATCTGGTGAAACTTTACTCTTTTCAAAGATAGGTACTTTACACTGTCTAAACACCACATAACAGGAAGGGAAAGAGGCAAACGGGACCAAAACACCCTTTAGAATGAGATTAACCTCTTCAAATGCTTAAAATCATCGACCCACCTTAATTTTCGATGGCAATTAGATTTCAAATGAATTGAAGCCATAGTGTATATATGTTTATATGTATGTGTGTAAATATATGTATGTGTGTATATATGTGTAAGACATATACACACAAGCATGCATATACACATGTATATATACATGCAAAAGGTAAAGCTACAAATCTATGCTATTTGTTGTGGTTTGAGTAAGAACAGCACACACAGATTCATATATTTGAATGCTTGGTCACCAGAGAGTGGCACTACTTAAGGATTAGGAGGTGTGGCCTTGTTGGAAAGAGTGTGTCACTGGAGTGGACTTTGGGTTTTCAAAAGCCCAAGCCAGCCTCAGGGTAGCTCTACCTTCCTGCTGCCTGCAGATCCAGATTTACAACTCCAGCTACCTCTCTATCACCATGTTCGCCTATGTGCCTCCATGTTTCCTGATAATAGTAAATTAAACCTCTGAAACTGCAAAGCAGCATCAATTAAATGCCTTCTTTTGTAAGAGTTGTTGTGGCCATGGTGTCTTGCCACAGCAATAGAACTTGGACTAAGACACTATGGTCTGAACCTAGGACCTAGGTTCTAGGCAAATTGCTGAGATATATTTCCAGCAGCCAAATTTTCTAATGAAATTATATTAGGCCATTTTTGAGATGTTTCTTTTCATTAAACAGTAATATCCTTTAAAAAATAACTGTATACTCTTAGGAATCTTAATTTCTACAACTAGCATAAAATTTACAAATACTCCTTTAAAATGTACTTTAATCTGCTGTTATCATAAATAAGTAGAATAAATCTTGTATCGTTTTGCTTTAAGCTTAACCTCAAAACTACATATTAACTGTAAATGTTTACCTCTCCTTTTACTTCATCATGAATTGGCCACACTAAAACTCCTGAATCTTGATTTATTATCCCCATAACTATTAATCCTATCCTCTGAAACAGAACACTATTTTCTTAAGGGTAAAAAAAAAAAAAAAAGTCAACGCAGTACACTCTGAAAAAACTCACAGATCTAAAATTAGAGTAAATTTTCAACTGAATATGTATTAACTAAGTGCTTACTGAATTTTGGATTATCTTGTTAGAATGGGGGTTACTTTAAAAAATGTCTAACAGAAGATTTACAGGTTTTCATCCTAGTTGATCACATGTAATTAAAATAAGAGGAGAAAGAGGAAACAAAGACAGACAAACAGATATATAGAGACAAAGAATGTATAGGAACTGGTCTTTCAAGACTTTCTGATTTGCACCTTGCTATCATACTCTGGCATTGGGTTTGCATACAACTTATCTGTCAGAGATACTTCTAAGTATCCACCAACTAGCTCATTCACTGAAACCATTGTTTATCCACTGAGCCAGCATCCTAAACAAAGCCAGTCTAAAGTTTAGACATTTTTTTATTTCATAAGCTGATACTATCATAAAAACTAAGGAAAATTTAAGATTTAAATTAAAAAAAAGATTTTTGCAAATATTGAAGGAGTAAATAAAGTATAACTCAAAAATCTAAAATACATTTAGGCATTTTGACAATGATCACTTTTTAAAAGCTTCTTGGGGAAAAAGAAAAACTTTCGGTGAGCATCAGCAATAAAAAGAACTACTATAAATGAATGATAAATGTGTACCTGTCAGATGGTTATGTTCAGAACACTGGGTACCAGACAAGGATTATACTAGAGTATTTTAATGGAACAGTAAGACAAACTACTATAAAACTGAAAAGTATTAAACAAAGAATATTTCCGAACCAAGGCAGTAAATAGCCTTTTTTCTTTATTAAACCGATTTTAAGGCTAGGAAGATAGCTTAGTCAGTAAAGTGCCTGCCACATAAACATAAGGCCCTAGGTCTGGCCCACAGTACCTATGTCAAAGCTGGACTCTGTGGCATATGCCTGTAACTTCAGCACTGGGAAGCAGAAGACAGGTAAATCCCTGGAGCATGCTGGTGAAGTAAGTGCCAGGTCCAGTAAGAAGCCATGTCTCAAAATAAAGTGCAGAACAATTAAAGAATTAATGACACCCAATGTCCCACCCCTGGTCATCACATATACATATGTGCATGCATGTGCACACACTCATACCCTATATTCACACTCCACATCCACAAAGTAAGTGTTCCATTATTCGTCATATACAATCTCATTTTAGAAACAGGTTTTCTTAAAACTTGCCTAACTATAAATTTTCATTAATTTTCTGAAACTTAAAATATGTAAAAAAATTTAAAAGAGAGAATATTAAAAAAAAAAAAAAGTAACAAAGTTCCACAGTAAAACTATTATGGAAATAAGACCGCCCATGGAAAAAGAAAACTTCATTTGTTAACAACGCCCAATAAAAGTTTTACATAGATATTACCAACAATATGGTTAAACATTTTGTTTGATTGGGTGGGGGTAATTAGAGGGGGCTTTGGTTTGCTTGTGTGCTTTTTGTTTTCGAGACCGGGTTTCTCTATGTAGCTGTGACAATCCTGTAACTCTGTAGACCAGACATGACTGTGTATATTACCTGGGATTATACTATAAAGTTCCATGACATTCTCCTTTTAAAAAATGGTGTTTATTTATTTTATAGAACTGACTCAAAGCCACACAATTTGTCTAAAGGATAGATATACAGCTCTGAGACCTTAAACGGTGTGACTATTAAGCCATCTGCTTGTATTAATATTACTTACCACGTAATAATTCATCACTGCTGCTATATGGCTCCTACTGCTCAGACAATGCATTCCTTACAGACATTACACCTACTTCTAGTCACCTACAGAGCACTGCCGTGCAACACTGTACATTAATTTTTATAAGTACTCAAAAAATGGTCTTCAATGACATTGAAAGTAATGGAACTGATAACATCAAGAAGCTATTTATTTCTAAAGCATACCTCCTGGTACAAAAGCCATTCACAGTCCTCTTGAATGAGCATACCTAAGCATTCATGTTTCTATCAGTCACAAAGGAACACTGTTCATAACCCCAGCAACTGGATGAGGTATGCTTAGGTAGCCAACCCAAGATTAGTCAAATCATTAGATCAGGGGCTGGAGAGATGGCTCAGTGGTTAAGAGCGAGTTCAATTCCCAGCACTCACATGGCAGCTCACAACTGTCTGTAACCCAATTCCAAGGGATCTGACACCTTCACACTAATGCACATAAAATAAAAATTAAATAAATTATTTTTAAAAAATCATTAAATCATTAGTCATCAGATGCTCTCTATCTTGAATGTTACAGTAAGAAAGCTAACCCAGAAACGCTGCTTAGGTTGTAGAATCTGTGAATTGGGACAAACTAATACATTTAAAAGGTCTGTAAAAAGAGAACAGGAATAAAAACAGACAGGTAAATACCTAATCAAAAGATGATAGGAACCTGGAACTTGAAAGATGACTGAGTTGGTAAAGTGACTGCTACACAAGCATGAGGAACCAGTTAAGAGCCCAAGACCCATGTAAATCAGGTAACCTGGAGATGTGTGTCTATAAAGCCAGTTTGTAGGGGGTTGTGAGGGGGGTAAACATGGGTCCATGAAATGTATTAGCTAACCAGCCTTGCTAGATTAATGGATTCAATGAGAGACCCTATCTTAAGATAGAAGACTGAAGATGGCTCAATAGTTAATAGCACTGGCTGCTCTTCCAGAGGATCCAGGTTTGACTCCTAGCCCATACAAGGTGGCTCACAACAATCTGTAACTCCAGTCCCAGGGGATCTAATGCCCTCTTCTGGCCTCTGTTGGCACCAGACATACACGTTGTAGACAGATATACAAACAAAACACCACAGATACATAAAAAATATTTTTTAATTTAAAAATATGACAGCAATTTAAAAAAAAACAGTTCTTCACACACACACCTATGCATCCACCACACACAACAAACAACACACACAAACACTAAGAGACCACAGGAACACTAAAAGGCAGACACAATGAACTCTGTAAAGCCTAATTTTACTTGTTTTCATACTGAATTCCCTCAAACTATATTTACTTATTTGCTTGCAATCAAGGAGCTTTTCCTATAAAGATTTCATAGTCCCTGACTATTATTCTACATGTTTACTGAAGAACTAAAAACATGAAGCTTCAATTACCAACAATAAGCACACAAGGCTAGACCTCTAAAGACACACGAAGCACTATACCATAAGCTTCAGACATCTGGAAAATATGAACACCATACAGACCTAAATTTAAAGAAAAATTGCAGCATCTTAAATCAGTATACTAAAGTCCAACTGCAAATTCATTAACCTGTGGCAGAAAAAAATACCATGAGTAATTAGGAGACGGATGTTTGAACAATCATGTTTTTATGAAAATATGTATTGTAGGTAAAGACAAAAACAAAAAAAAAAATCACAGAATACATGACTAGCAAAGAAAACAATTTTACACAAGAAGCCAAGAAATACAAAAGTTGGTGTTGGCCAGGCAGTGGTGGCGGCGCATTTTAATTCCAGCACTCGGAAGGCAAAGGCAGATGGATCTCTTATGAGTTCGAGGCTAGCCTGATGTACAGAGTGAGTCCCAGAGCAGCCAAGGATATACAAAGAAACCTGTCTCAAAAAAAAAATTATATATGTGTGTGTGTGTGTGTGTACTACAGAAGAAAACAGAACTGATGATGGAAATCAACACTAATGAATATGTATAAATTATGAATATAGAAATATGTAATGTTTTCAACATTTATTAAGAACCTAGACTTCTAAACTTAGGAACACGCATGACACAAATCTATTGTTAATAAGATAATCTCAGTCACATTACACAGAATATTTGCTCCTTTATTCAGTATGCCCTTACTTAGTATTATGGTCTGTATAAACATTATACATTAAGAGTTCACATTATTTTGGGGATGAAGCTCAATGATAAGAGTTCTTGTTTAACATGTATAAGAGCCTCACAAACTACTGAAACAAGAACTAACGGCACCAAGCTAAAAGCAGGACCAATTCTTTGATGTAAACCTACAAAGTAGAAATTCCTAAGTATTTCTGATTGGTTTCTTCTCTATTCACATGCTTTCTACTCCCATTCCTACTGCTACCCCATGTGTTCTCAGGCATGCTGTGCCTCCTATAAACACTTCCAAATATGTTCACAACAGCATGCCTGCCTCTCCTAGTTTGTGAGCACAGAAGTCCGGGTCTATTTCCTCTATTACTCCCTGGCTCTCAGGAATGCAAGGTTCAAAACAAGCAATACTAAATGACTCAAAATAAAAACTAAATAAAAATTTTTTTAAGTTTTATTTTGGAAGCTCAGAAAACATCAACAGTCAGCTCCAGTGACAGACACCTATATTTCCCACCTATTCATAAATGTGGAGCAGGAGGATTACAAGTCTGATGCCAGACTTGGGCAACTTAGTAAAACACTGCTCAAAATAAAATTACTACTAAAAGGGTTAAGTTTAACTCAGCATATAGAGATGTAGCTCCATGGTAAAACCCTTGTCACAGGAGGAAGGGAAGCATAATGGTGAGGAGAAAGGGGGCAGGAAAAGAAGGCTAGAGGAGGGGGAAGGGAGAGGAGAAGAGAGAAATGGAAATGGAAGGAGAGAAATGGAAGGAAAGAAATGGAAGAAAAAAACAGGTCAGTGGAAGAATTATTTTTTTAAAAAAATTCAATGGAAATGAAATAAAAAACTGATACACAAAGAAAGCATTATGACAATTTCAAAATAAAATCAGTAAAATATTAACACTGCTGACAATACATCTTAATCTAGTATCAGCTGACCCTAAAGACATTTTAGAATATAAAGCACAAGAAAGTAAACTAAAATGTTACTACTAACAAAAGTATTTGTCAAAACAAACAAGACAACAATCAAAACTGAGTGACCTACACAAAACATCGGCAAACCAAACACTGCACATTTTTAAGAAGTATTAATATATTAATAACCCAAGAGAGAAGTCATGTTGTAAACTGCCTAGCTGTCCAATGAGGTGGCCTCCAGCCAAGTCTGCCAACTCAAACATAAATTTTAAATAATTAAAATTCGGTACAGTCACATTAGTGACATTTCATGCACTCAACAGCAACATTTATTTGACAGAACAGATTTTAAAACAGCTCTTCATCACTACAGAAAGTCTACCAGACAGTCTTGGTCTATGTTTCATGAAGGCCCAACGAAGACTAAGAGATCACTATCCTTTATGGCTATGGACAAAGTATTTTGTTTTTAATATTTCATTAGTATTGCTGTATATTAAATATAAAAGTTTACTTAAATAACCAACAAGTATAATATTCCTGAACCACAGTACTGAACTTATGATTCATTAATTACTTACCTTTTAAATACAATTTTACTTAGTTTAATGTGTTCAAGTCTATATTAGTAGAACCAACTTTTTCCATTAACTATTTTTATAGTTTCAATTACCACTGTTTATTTTGATCTATATAAATAGAACAGTATACAAAAAAGCCACTTTTATTCAGAATTATTATCTATGAATCAATGTTGTTCAAGTTAGCAAGCACAAGCCTTAAGGTTCTCAATGTGTCTCTATAAAACAAATGCCATCTTTAAATACACATGCAAGGGATCATGACCCAAGATAAAGCGTCTCTACTCAAAGACAGACTGAGTCATCAGGATACATTGGACTTACTTTGTCTTTCTCCTAATTACTAGGCAGTGATTATCAAAGTGGTATCCTTTCAGATAGCAACAGAGATCCCTGGGAAACTTATCAAGAAACAGCCAATTCTCTGCCTCATTTGAAACCCCATGAATCAAAAATCCTTGTGATAGGAGGAGGCAGCATCTAAGTAACCCTTATGCACAGAATTTGAGAGCCTCTATACAAGCATCTAACAACTGGCAAGCACAAAAGGAAACACACATACAACAGAAACTTCATTCACACTTAGCAATACAATACGCTTAGTTACTACTTTCTATTGTTAAATTTTACAAACTACAACTTCAATTATTCAAGAACTACTCTAGTAGCCAGGTAACACAAAGCAACAAACTTTTTTCCAAAGTGTTCAAGGTTTTAATTAACCATTTTTAATTGCAGTAATTTTTAACCATTTTTTCCTATTTGCATCTTAGCCAGTTGGCTTTCTGTGACAAATATGTGCTCTTTTCAAGTTTTTCTAACAGGTACATTTTTGATGATTATAGACATTTCTTCTGGTTTAAGTATCAAAGCTTGCACTTTGCTGTCAGATTGCAGAAGCTTTCCCACTTGTGCAGTGATTCATATCACAATACAGCTTAGCTTTATAAAATTACAAATATTCCACCACAAGTAAGAACAAACTAAGGCGCTTTGTGAAGTCATTAACCTGATTTCAAAACTATTAGCATCTTACTATTATTACTTTCAGGCTTAAAGAAACAATGTTCCTGATGTGACAGAACTTTATAAGGAGAAAATTCTATCCATATTTTTCTTTAGGTTTTCCTAGTTTAAACATATTTATGAAAAAAAAATCAAACAAATAGCTTCAACTACTGCCAATTCATGATACTTCATTTCATCTGTATCAGGGGCAAGAAAATGTTCTGTACTGATCCAGAAAGTATTATTTTAGGTCTTTTACAAATGCCAAGTGTTTGTGCTCCAATCATGGATCTCTGCCTTTGCATTGCAAAAAACAACCACATACCACATATAAACAAGTAGGCATGACTATGATGCAGTAAAACTTCATTTATCAGACTGCAAAACTGGATGGGCTATCGTCTAACGCCTCTTCTGACAGCCTCCACTAAATCACTGCAGGACAAATAGTGCTTATCTACAACTGCTTATTAAAAAAAAAAACTATAACGCTGTTCACAACTAAAAGTTTACACACATACTTCCCTACATCCCAAGTATATGTATAGCAGTTCAGAATGCTTTCACCTTACAACCTATTAATTTATATTAGTATCCAAATAAAGACAAGATACTGCCACTGTCTACACCTTTTAACTTATAGCACTGCTGACAGAAGTTTAATTGTTCCTCAAAATGACAGAGAAAAAAAAAAAAAGACTTAACCACCCAGTATCTGCTAATGTGACCTTATTTAGAAATAGCCTTTGTAGATGTAATTAAATCAAAGACTTCAGGAAATACAGAATAAGAGTGTTAAATAACACGGCTGGCCAAATGGCTCAGCAGTTAAGGGCACTGACTACTCTTCCAGAGGATGCAGATTTGAATCTCACCATCCACGTGGCAGCTCACAACTGTCCGCAACTCCAAACTCACAACTGTGACACACTCTCACATAGACATACATGAAGGCAAAACACCAATGCACATAAAATAAACGCAAATAGATTAAAAACACTTTTAAAATGATCTTCCTGAACTTAGGATTGGCTGGCCCTACGTCTTGTTACTACTGTCCTTGTAAGCACGTTTCCTGACATTTTCCACTGAGATTTTGAGTAGACAAAGGAGGACCTACTTGTTTATCCTGCCAAGCTTTCCAATCTCAATTTTTCTGATAAAAACTTTGTTACCTAACACTTTCTTATTCTGTATTTCCTGGGGGAGAGGAAGGAGTATATCATGGTTGAAGACACCTGTCTGGCTGTCTTCTAGCAGTGTTGTATTTGTGATGCTCAGTACCTACACTCGTGAATTATTGGGGCTTAAATACAACACTATAACAGCCTATCGCCATTTCCCGAGTGATAGCTGAAATACTTCTGAAAAAAAATAAAAATCACTCCTTACCAACTAGTTAGCTGCCCACTGGTTCACTTCTTAAAGAGTCTGGAAAAACACTTAAATCTTGCCTTTTAATGTCACTATTAAAAATAATGATTATCTCACAGGCATTAACTCTGTCAGTATGATCAGACATTTCTGAGTCACAATGAACTCACATATTTAAACACATGAATCTGAAACCACTGAAGAGGTCATCTTTTTTGATGCTCAAATTGTCCTTATTTTGGCCAAAAGTTAGACTCTGAATTCTCTCACTCCAGGTTTATTTTCTGCATTCTTTGCCTATTTTCCTAAATTTCAACTGACTATTTGTGAGAACTAATACAAAGAAACTTCAACTCAAAAGCAAAAAAGCTTTTTTAAAACTTAATTTTAATTTTGGTGTATGGTTTTTTATATTCAAGTTTTTTATATTAAAATCTTGTAGAAAAAAGTTAAAACTGAAACTTTGTTATCACTATAACAGTGAGACTTTGTCTCAAAAGATTCTAATAACTTGAAATCACTCAAAGAAAATATACCCAGTAATTACAAATGATAAAAATACCCATAACTCATATAAAGAAATGAATGCAGTATATACAAAATGAATGCCGTATTTACAAAATATATATTAAACATTTTAAAGGTAAGCTTTAGTAACAAATCACTGTAAATGCTTTAGACTACATTTTGTCAACCACCACAGATAAGAATATCTAGTTTACCATCATTTTAAATGAGCTGTTATCATTCTGATTACAGATCAGATCACAGCTGGCCAAGAACAGGACACTGTACATAGTACATCCTTTAAACGCCAAAATGAACGTAATCAGTTAACCATAAAAAAAAAAATGGCTAGGAAAATACTATTTTTCATTTGTACATAAGTTAAAAATGCTTGCTACAACACTTGTCACAACGATCAAGATATTAATCAACCTATGTGTCCAGAATCAATTAAATGTTTAATGAGATGTTTTCTATATATTCAAAGGAATATTAATCATTTAACAAAGAAATGTAGCCTAAGCCAGGCACAGTGACACATGCCTGCAATCCCAGCACTTTGGGTGGCAGAGGCAGGTAGATCTCTGTAAGTTCAAGGACAGCCTGGTCTATAAAGAGTGTCCAGAACAACCAAGACTACACAGAGAAACCCTGTCTCAAGAAAGAAACGAAAGGAAAGGAAAGGAAAGGGGAAGGGAAAGGGGAAGGGGAAGGGGAAGGGGAAGGGGAAGGGGAAGGGAAAGGGAAAGGGAAGGGAAGGGAAGGGAAGGGAAGGAAAGGAAAGGAAAGGAAAGGAAAGGAAAGGAAAGGAAGGGAAGGGAAGGAAGAAAGAGAAAAGAAAATGTAGCCTATACATACTATACATACTATTCTTCAGCCACAAAAAAATAAAAGTCCAAAATCTTCAGTAACATGAATAGAATCAGAAGACAGTATATTAAGTGAAGTGTGAAGAGGTACTACACATTCTCATTTAAATGTGGAAGCTAAAACGTTGGCTTCAAAAAGCATAGGAAACAGTATGACAGCCTGCTTCGAGGTAGGAGACAGAGAATGTTAAAGCATATAGAGTTTTTAACCTTTTCATCATCTAAAATCAATCTAAATCATAGCTTTAAATTCTAAACATTC
Organism: Pachyuromys duprasi; assembly: GCA_028658305.1. Taxonomy (NCBI): domain Eukaryota; kingdom Metazoa; phylum Chordata; class Mammalia; order Rodentia; family Muridae; genus Pachyuromys; species Pachyuromys duprasi. The sequence goes on along the minus strand of CM053749.1, from coordinate 44,289,511 downwards.
TCAAGTAGCTTCCAAATGGCTATCTCCAGTTTGAATCTTCATGAGCTTTATTCATCTGGAGAGATGGTTCAGTGGCTAAGAGTACTGGCTACTCCTCCAGAGGTCCTGAGTTCAATCCCCAGCAACCATATAATGGTTCACAACCATCTTGCCCTCTTCTAGCATGAAGGTATACATGCACATAGAACACACACACATATATATAATACATAAATCTTTTTTTAAAAGAATATCATCCAACTCCTGGCTACCACTGCCAGCTGAATCTCAAGCCGGAGTGGATTCTCTACATCTACTTCTCAGAGCTCAAAGCAGACTGTTCCTCCTTCAGTTGTCTTTATTTGCAACTAATGGTAACACCATTATTTTTCTGTATAAGCCCAATATTCATCAACACCAACTTCAATATCCAAAATCTAACCATATTTTCCCACAACCTCATCTTCAGTCATGGAGTCACAGTTATGACAAGATTTGTGACATCAGTCTGATACCATTCAATCTAACATCTTCCTATTTCCCTGAGAGTAAAAGAACAATCTGCCAGACATAGTAGCTCACACCTGTAATTCCAGAACACAGGAAGCTACAGTTCACAGCCACCTTGGGATTTATGGCAAAGTCCTCTATGCACGGCCCCCACCCTTGGCCAAGGAAAACGTAACTGCATTTCCAGAGAGTTCCCACTGGTATCCAAATGACGGAAGAGCAACTTTACTCTTTACTCCTCTCAGAATGCTGCTATGAGGAAATGTAAATGGGCCCAAAGGAAAGTAACAGGAGCCAGGTTTTCCCACTATTTCCAAGTAAAACCAAAACAAGAAATAAGAAGCAGATCAAAATTCCATCCAGTTAGTTGCCAGTCACTGGCTGGCTGCTAGCGTCTCTGTTTAGAAGGTTCTCTTCTCACCCCGCTGGCGTAAACACTTCCACTCTCTCCGCAATTCTATCAGGACTGACAAGTTCAAGTTCCCTGCAAAGAAAGGAATTTCTGATGTTTGCGCTAAGGGTGTGCCTCATTTACAGAGCTCTAGCCTACCAGGCACAAGTCCCTGAGTTCAAGGCCTGGTACCAGAAAAGGGCAGGGAAGGGCTAGGGCTATCTCTCTATTGATATAGTGTTTTACCTATCCCAGAATTTAGTTGCCAGTATCACAAAATAATTGACCGTTTATCTCTATTTTTTTCTTTTAAAAATAAGATGAAAGCCTGAGGCAGTAACCTACACCTTTGGCATATCACATATTCTTGCCTTTGATAAAGTTTCAAGAACTCACAACCAAACTCGAATCAGCTGACTCCCTACTTCTTCGAATCTGGACCCATGGTTACATGTATAAACAAAAAGCCCAGATTGACTAGATTACTTTTATGATATTAAGACATATATGTGACAAAAACCATTTAATAGAGTAAGATTTATTGTGGCTCACAGTTTCAGAGAGAATTAGTCTATCATGAAGGGAGGTACAATGGCGGTCATGGCAGCAGAAGCATATGGCAGAGGCCCTCATCACAGGGAACCAGAAAGCAGAATCGGAAATCAACTATAAGCTTCAACGGCCTTCTCCTAGTGATATATTTATGCCGGCCAGCTTCCATCTCTTAAATGCACATTTTAAACACAGTTAGCAGAGTACTTGCCTAGCATGCATAAGGGCCTGGGTTTGACCACCAGCATCACAGACTGGGTGTGGTTATGCATGCTTATAATACTGACACTCAGGAGGTAGGGGTTGTTAACTACATTGTGAATTCAAGCATGAGTTATATGTAATCCTTTATCTAAAGCTCAAGAAGAGAAAATTGTACTAAATATAAAATGGAACAAACAATAAACAATACTTATATAAATATGCAGTTACAGGCAGACACAGTGGCACATGGCTTTAATCCCAATACTCAGTAGGCAGAGGCAGGCAGATCTCTAAGCTCAAAGCAGACTGGTCTACATAGCGAGTTCCAGAATAGCTTTAGTTTGTCCACAGCTGATAACTGCCTCCTCTGGGCACGGTCTTTGCCAGCTGGTAACGGCTTGCCTCATGCAGCATATGTAGCACATACAGCAACAGGGAGGGGTGTGGTCTAGGACTCTGAGGAAGATAAACAGGAGAGCTGGGAATGAGAAAGGGTGGCATTGGTATGTGGCAGTATGGAGAAACCAGAGACTGACGAGGGAGACAGAGACACTTCATGGCACAGTGGCTTGGAGGGGACTGCTTGCTGCCATTGCTGACAGAGACTGGGGTAGCCCCAGAAAGAACCCATCAACCCTAACCTTCTCTCTCTTACCTAGAGTTAAAGGGTCGGTGGAAGGGAGGTAGAGACATAAATACCCCAAATAAAAGAATTTAAAAACAAGTGTCAGCAGATACCTTTAAAAAAGAAAGATCTCAGTAAGTTACTTAATGGTATGCCTCAAGATCTTAAGACTTGACAAGTAAATAAACAGATAAAGGAAGATCAAGGAAGGAATTAAAGAAATGGTGACTAACGGAACACAGGAGTCAATGAAATAGAGATCTCTGAAATGACTAACAAGATTGAAAAGCCTTTAGACAAAAAGACTGAAAAGAGAACACAAATTTAACAAAAAAGACAGAGTTTGGAGAGATGGCTCAGTGGTTAGGAAGACTGGCTGCTCTTCCAGAAGATGTGGGTTCAATTCCCAGAACCGGTATGGCAGCTCACTCCAGTTCCAGGAGATCTGACACCCTCACACAGACAAACATGGAGGCAAAACACCAATCAATGCACATAAAATAAAAATAAATAAATCATTTAAATAAACATAAAAGACATGGCACAAACAGCTATAAAATCCAGAGAATCACTAGGAATGTTCTGAAAAAAAATCTAGAAGAATTAATTTCTAAACACATAACTATCAAATTAAGATGATATAAATAAAATCTATAATAAGCAATGAAATTATAGCACTAAGAGTTGCCCAACAAAGAAAAGCAAAAGAACCAGACAGATTCACTGACAAATTTTACCAGACTTTTAAAGAAGTAAACCTCAATACCCTAAAACTACTTCATAAAATATGAGAAAGAATACTGCAAAGTTCATTCTGTAGAATGGATATAATATCAGCCCTGACACAAAGCCACACAAGGACATGATTTAGAAAAAAAGAGAAAAAGAAACTTATAGACCAACTTGAACACATACATACATGCAAAAACAATCTCAAGAAGCTAAAGTAAATGGAATTAGTGACACTCACAGGCCACAGATCAAGTTGAATTCATTGTAGCGGTGAACATTCTCTCGTGTGCGAGACCTAACTTTAAAAGGTATTGGGACTTTTTAAGGAAGGAAAGAGAAATACCTTTTCTCTCATGCAGACTCTAGATTTATACATAGAACATGAACACAGATGAAAGGAAGACAAACAGTGAAAATTGAGAAACAAGAAAGTGTAGAAGTAAATATGGGTAACATGCAATATATATATATATATCTGTATTAAATGTCATCATGAAATCTATTATTTAACACTACATGAAAAAGTCTAGAAATCATTTTCTAAGCATTTACCTCTTAAAAAAGTGAAAAATTTTAAAAGGTAATAATAAAACGAACTTATCAAAAGAGTCAATCCATCTACTGAAATATGTGGAAACTGAGTACAACAAGAACTAAAGATGCTCATCCTCAATACTGGCCAAACATTAAGCACTACCTGCTCTCCCCTGGCGAACTCTACTAAGCACACTAAATTAACTTCTCTGCTAAACATCTGGAATGGTATTAGTTATGTATGACTCTTCATGGTTCAATCTAAATTATTTGCTGGATTCTTCAGTTTAGATTAAGAAGCTGATATTGTATACAAGTTATCAAATTCTAGGACTAAATGTTATACGCATACGTAATTGTGTTTACCATGGAGACTGCCTACATACCTTACTAAAAATGAAATAGTCTATTGTTTGATTTTTTATTAACACACTTAATCAACTAGTTTTACCACATACTAATTACATGTGCTTTTCTGTTAAAGGCCAAAGAGAAAAAAGGCTTATTCCTAAGTAATTTAAAAAACCAACAGATGACACTTTAAAAGTATAAATTATTACAAAGCTCTGAATGATTCAGTATGAAAATTTCAAGCAAAAACTTGGTAAGGAGAGCCAGAAAGATGGCTCAGCAGTTAAGAGAACTTATTCTTGCAGAGGACCCAGGCTTAGTTCCTAGCACCCAAACTATGTAGCAGAGCCACCTGTAACTCCAGTTTCAGGAAGCCAATACCGTCTTCCAGCTTCCAGGGGCATCGCCTCAAGCAAGCATATGGTGCACAAAGACACATGGAGGCACTCACACACATAAAATAAACCTAAATAAATTGATCTTTTTAAAAATTAAGGAAGAGCCAGGTAGTAATGGTGCCTTTACTCTCAGCACTTGGGAGGCAGAGACAAGCAAATCTCTGAGTTCAAGGCTAGCCTGGTCTACAGAATTCCAGGACAGCCAGGACTACACAGAGAAACCCTGTCTAGAAAAAAACAAATCAAAACAAAACAGAAGAAAAAAAAAAATGAGAAAGATCCCTGAAGCAAAGCTGAGAACAAAGATGAAATGCAACAGCATTTCTAAACACAGTAAAAATAAAATTATGCTAAGCAGAAGGCTCATTTGAATAATAGCCCAAAAACAGGAATGAAGAGCCACAGAGCAAAAACACAAATTAAAGCTAAAATTCAGTGTGGAAAAATAAAAGTTACAACTATATTCATACAAAGATGTCGACAACCGTCAGCAGAGCAGAATTTAAAGGTTTGTCTTTATTATCACTGGTTTTTTTAAACAATGCCAAAGTCTAGAAGGGGTAACTTTTTTAATCCTTTTTTAATCTTTTTTTTAAATTTTTTTAATCTTTTAATACCAGAGGCCAACAATACCACAATGCACACAACCATGCTAATTTTATATACATGGTACACACTTAGAAACTTACTCTTGAAATAGCATTATATGTGAAGGGAAAATTTCATATAAATATTTGAAGGAAAACCAGAATTGAAAGGAAAACTTAAAAGGTACTTGTCCTCAAGTTAAGATAAAAACTAAATGCTTATTTTTCTTGACTGCTGGCCTATACTTGTGTGCTTATTGCTGTCTGGATCCTTTCCTATCAACACACCCAGCACTTCAAAAGGCCCAACCACTCTGCCAGGATTTCTACCTTCAAAGAGCCTATGTTGCCATGGCAATCTCAGGTTCTCCTGGGAACCAAATCAGCAGCACCCTACGATAGCATCCATGAAAGCTGTCCAAACTCCAATTCTTCTGAGGCACAGGTCATATTCTGCCACAAGCATACCAATTTTTACTTGCTATACTACATAATATCAAATTAAATCTGGCAACTCAGAGATAAGATTATTTAAAAATAAATAGCTGTATCCAGAAAGAGTAAGGAAAGATTGTGGAGAGAAAATTTTCATGTTACAAAGAAATGTTTTAAGCTATGAAGGCCAATGTTACAAAACACTAAGATCAACAAACTTTAGCAAAGATTTTTTTTTCCTTTTTCAGCTCTAAAAATAATCTTCCTACAAAATAAAAATAAAAGCCATACCTTAAGTTTAAATGCTTCCTGCCCTTTTATTTTCACCTGAAAAAAAAAACATACTAAGGATTCAACAGCCTAATCAAAAGCAACAAAGCTAAATTCTACCAAAAACTAAAGTTTTCCTGGTAGCAAAATGTAAAGGGGGAAAAAAGTGAGTAAGACAGGCCTGATGATACAATGCCTATAATCCAGCTATACACCACATGAGGCCGAGGCAGGAGAACCCCAAGTTCAAGACCTGCTTGAACTACGCTGAGATCAAGGCCAGCTTAAGTAACTTAAGACCCTGTTTCCAAGTAAAATGAAGCAGGCGGGGAGGTGGGCTAAAACTTGTACCTCAGCGATACAGTGACAGGCAATGCTTGCCAAGGCGTGCAGAAGGCCCTAGTTCTACGTGCGGCACCAAAGAAGTAAGAGATAGAAGAGTAAACAACTGACATGCAGAGAAGCATCTTTTCTCTGAACTAAGGAAACTGCTTTTTACCTCTACTCAACTGACACCATCCTACATTCTGAAAAAAAGCAGGTGTGAGTTAAAAAGTATCTCAACAATAAAATCCAAAAATCAAGTACCATTAAAATGAACAAAACACAATGACTTCCTTAAGAGTCTGAAAAGTTATTTTATGACCCAAGTGCACCTAGAGAACAAAAGCTAAAGAGTTATGTAAATGCTGAATTATCTTTTGTAATTAATATTCACTTGAATTTCAGAGAACAAATGTACAAACAATGAAAAAAGTTGGCCATGATACATCATTATAAATTAAATCTGCTTCAAAAAATTTTCCTTCCTTTAAGGAATGTTTCTTACAATGTACAAATTGTGAGCACTTAATTCTCCTATTAAAAAAAAAAAAACTACTAAGTGGTACATAGGATACTGCAACCACCTATATTGCAGTTAACTTCTACTTCATTAGAATGCCCATGTAGCTTAATTCCTGTCAAGCTACACACTACCATTCTGCACAATTATTAAAATTCCATGGAAGAAAGAAATGGGAAGATACCTAAGCTCATCAGACCATAACCACGAGAAGACTGAAAGTACTGCTCCTATTTGAACAGTAATTGTTATTAACAATTAAACAGTAGTGTTATGAACAATACTCCAAAGCTTTTCTCCATGTTTCTGAACTATTTCCTTAGTATGTTTAGAAAACCAGATAGATTAGCTCTGTTCCCAATTAAGCTACTTTCTTTGAAAGAGGCTATCTAGTAAAATTAAATAGGCCAGTGACTCTAAAGACTAAAGACTACAAAAAACAACAGCAACAAGGCATAATAGGCCTTTTCTGTAATATGGGAAACCTAGACCAATGTTTAAACCATGGTAAACAGCATTATCAGTAGCCAAAACCACCACAAATCTGATGTACAAATCCAAACATTTCCACACCAAAAGTCAAAAAAGAAACTGACACTAAAAGCAGCTAAAATTAACTACCAAAACTCTAGCTCTCAAAACTTCCTGGTTGTTTTCTTTTTACGATCCACCACTGAATGTACTTTATACCACCACCCATGGTACAGAAAATTCACCTAAAATCTCCTAAAAATAATCCTCCAAAATGACCATGTCCCTGTCACCTTTATATACTAACACCAAGAAAAGTTCTGCTGTTAGAAAACATGTTCGGAATGAACACTGATTGCATGGAACCTATAATTCAATTCTTACAAAACTTTTCCATAAAATGGTTTCTTATCTTGGTTTCTTGATGCTGTAACAGTGAGCTATGGCACTGACGTTATTAAATGATCCTAAATGCAGCACTTTCAGGGCTGGAAAGATGTCCAAGTGGTTAAAAGCACTGGCTATTCCCACAAAGGACCCAGGTTAAGTTCCCAGAACCTACACGGCAGCTTAAAACTGTGTGAATGTAACTCAGTTCCACGGTATCTGACGCCCTTTTCTGGCCTCCACTGACATCAGGCACACACATGGTATACATGCGCACAAACACACACATACATACATACACACACAGACATACATGCAGGTAAAACACTCAAAATACAAAAAATGAAAATAACTAAGTCATTTTTAAAGTACTTTTAATTTATTCAAGCATGAGTTTCAACCCTCACTCCACCTTTTTTTTTTTACATCATACAGACCGAGTTTTACATCTAACATTTACAGCCAAAAAGTAAATAAAATAAAAATATAAGCCTACTGAATGCCTGGGTATAACAATACTCTTTATTCTTGGAATAAGTACTGAATAAAACGAAGAGGTACAAAGAGAAATTTACATTTTAGTGATAAATGGAAGACTGGATCATAATTTTCTTGGTAAAAATGCTATTTAAATTAATGAGATAAAAATGGTATATTAATAAATATCCATAATAATATTAAGAGATATAAAACCATGTAAAGTACATTTAATTAGGGCACAAGATGATGCAATATCCAACAAGATAAGTAGCTGAAAATACCTGAAAACATAAGAAACACTTCAAGTAATTTAATGAAATGAATAAAGATAAAGGGTGGGATTTCAACTCTATTATTCCAAGTTATCAATTGTTTTCTGCCTTTTCAGAGTGCTATAAAAATGATCCTAAGATTGGAGTTGAGGATGTAACTCAGTTGGTAAAGTGCCTTCCTACTAAGTAGAAAGCTCTGGATTTGAGCTTTAGCACTACTTAAACCAGGCTTGTAATCCTAGTAATTGAGAAGTAGAGAAAGGAGAATCACAAGTAAATGGTATACAGAAAGTGTGAAGCCTGTGTCTCAAAGGAAAAAAAAAAAAAAAACAGATCATAAAATTTATTCTTTCTCTTTTAAAACCTTGCTGGATTCAATAGAATCAAAGAAAATCAGTTAAAGGTGACTCAGTTTTGGCTTTAGTCTGTTTATTATAGGTTGTAGTTTTTCTGTGGAAAGAGTATCTCTAATAGCAAAGGCATGAACCTTTTCTTCCTCTAAAAATATAGGAAACAGGACAAGTGACCAATGTAGGAAGGTGAATGGACAGCAATGATGAAATGTAGTGATGTTCTACAGAGGCCTGAAAACTTATCTCCACTGCTGTCACTTCAGGTCTCATTTCATTCTAAGGAGTCTGCACTATAGCAAACATGGCTTCACTCCCCTGAATTTACACAAAAAACATCACAAGTATTCACTATGCCATTGGTAATCTGGACACCTCAGAACTCTGGGCAGTTTGGTAGTTGGTTGGTTGGTCGGTCGGTTGGTTAATGAATGTTATGCAGAAACTGCTATAAAGTTAAGAAATTCTCACATACTAGGCTTTCTGTTCTTGAAAGTGTAAAAAGAAAGGCTCTCTGAGATATCTGTTCCAGTGTTTTGGAGTTACAGTGCCTTTACAGGTCCTGACAGTACCAGGCAAACATGACACACTTTTAGAAACATTACTAAAAGACCCAAAGTGTGGACTCCGGCAGTGAACAACACTTTAGACTGTGATTACTCTTATCACTATAAAAGCACTTTCACATGCATCTCAGGCCTCACCAAATCTTAATGAATGAGACTTAATAACCCCCACTAAAATGTTAAGACATATAAAAGCCATGACATCATCTAGGATGAGCCACTCTGCCTCACCTTATCACATCAATCTGAGTGAGATTCTACGCTGTCTCTATGTACATGCTCTCACCACATACCCCCAAGAGCATAATTTACGCTGCAATGTACTACCTAACCAGATGGATGCAACTATACTGGTTTCATGAATACTGTCCACATTCAAGTATCATGATTCCTTTCTTCTTCTGTATATTTTCTTTCAGCCACATTTAGCTTCCTAATAACAAGAAAAGGAGCTTTCTGATTTAACCCAATTTCAGAAATTGGCACTAAATTAACCTTCTCCTGCAAAGCTATTAGAAAAGTAGAAAACACCTATCAAATGCCTGCTTACCAACACTGGAAAGCAAACTATGAAACTGAAATCCCTAAAAAAGAGAAACAATGTGAACCCTGCCATCATTTTCATTTCCTGGAGATAATCTGTAGATCAGTATGCAGAAGGTAGTCTCCCTGACCTGAGGAAACAGAACAGACTGGAGTTCTGGGAAGCAACAGCAGCTGCAATTCCTAGGGCACTGGTTGAGAGAAGGGAGCTATTTAGAGAAGTTATCTCTAGAAACCTTCAAGGCTAATCCACATGTGTGTTACTAATGGCCAATCCTACAAGTATATGGTGACACACAGCAATAGCAGGCTAAAACAAAAAAGGAACTGTGCGATATTTTAAGTCAAAGCAACATATACATGGAATAAATGTTGAAAACCCAAAGCACCCCCCTTTTGTTGCTGTATTCCAAGACAGTTACAGCTGTAAAATCACCACATTTGTCATTTGTCATGAACCCAGGTAGACTTGGAGAGAATCATGCCATTAGACCTTATGAAGTTATCTACAATGAAAAGAAAAAGAAAACAAATGAGTCAGCAGTGAGCCCGTGTATGCTGAGGGTATCTGTGAAAGGATTAAGTAGGTTTTCCTTATCATGAAACAGAAAAGTAGGGGGAAAGTAAGGACTGAAGTTGTACACCAGCAGTCTGAAAGTTATACTTTACAATGAAACTTTTTTTGCATTTAAAAAAAATCCAAAGGCAAAGAAATAAAAAAATTGCCAGCCATGTACACTAGCAGGAAAATGTGACCTCTAGCAAGACAAAAGTAAATAAATACAAAAATAAATAAAATCAAACAAAATAAAATGCAGGATTACTAAACAAAGACTTGAAAACAACTATTATAAACCACTTACTTAAAGAAAAGCTAAAGGAAAAATGGGAAGGGATTGTAAAATGACCAAAAGAAATGAGCTTCAAGAAATAAAATATAATCTAAGATAGACATTTTCTGTATTAGACAAGATGGAAGAAAACATCAGCAGCTGACACACTGATGATCCCAACTCTCAGGACACAAAAGCAGGAAAATAGCTGCAAGTATGAGATATTGTTCTATTTGTACAGTAAGTTTCAGTCCATAAGGAATATGAGAAGAAATATATGTTAGGTTAGGCCTGGTGGTGGGCTTTTGAAACACATGCATGTAAATAATATTAAATCTTATTTTTTTTAACCAAGATATAGCACTCAACCTTTGACAGTGCTAGAGAAAGAGAGAACTTGTCTTAAAATAAATAAAAACAAAAAATACAATGTTAGAAAATATTAAAACTGAATTGTAGGGCAAACATTGAAAAAGTTTTTGTTACCGCTGTAACAATTCTCAGGTTAAGGAGTGGAGCATTTAAAGATACCTAACCCTTCCCTCCCCTGAAGGTGCCGGCACATGCCTTTCGCTCTAGCACTCGGGAGACAGAGGTAGATAGTTTGAAGCCAGCCTGGTTTACAAAGCAAGTTCCAGGACAGCCAAGGCTACCCAGAGAAATCCCTGTTTTAGTGGGGGTTGGGGGGAAGGATATACCAAGACCAAAATGTTTTCAAATTATATGAAATTTTGTGTAAGTATAAACATCAAATATACACAAAAAAAACCTCATAATCAAATTATAGGAAAATTTTTTCATCTTTTTCTTTATTATTTATTACAATTTATTCACTTTATAACCCAGCTGTAGGCCCTCCCTCATCTCTACCCAGTCCCATCCTCCCTCCCTCATCCCCCCCCATGTCCCTTCCCTAGTTCACTGAGAGGGGAGGTCCTCCTCCCCTACTATCTGACCCTAGCCAATCAGGTCTCACCAGGACTGTTTGGATCCTCTTTCTCTGTGGCCTCAGTAGGCCACCTCACCAGGGGGAGGTGATCAATCTTTTAGAATCCACAGGAAGAAAATGTTACTTCTATACAAAGATTCACTACTGACTTACTGTGAAAAAAAGGCCAAAATACAATGTTTTCAAAAATATTTAAACTGCTAACAAAGAAAAAAGTCTAAAATTGTAATCCCAGTAAAATTATTCTTTAAATGTAAAAGTTAAAGTTTTATATCAACAGAAATAAAGACAAACATTACCCATGTTAAAAGGAAATATTTCAGGTAGAAGAAAAACGAGATGAGGGAAGCACATATATAAACACACAAAGGAGTGAGTCACGTTAAAAGTGGTGATCCGGACAGCTGTAACTTCCAGCATGGCGGCACAGGCTGTCACCCGAGCACCTGGGAGGAAGCAGCCACACAGCAGCTTAAACCTGTCCTTGGTAAGCCAGCAAGTACGAGCTTAAAGCCACCCTGAGCTACATGAGCCCCTATCTCAAAACAAAGAAAAACTACCACAGACAAAACACAATTACCAATACTGGGAGAAAAACAGGACTACGTGCCTTATACCCAATAGAAAGGTCATGCAACATTAAAAAGGTGTCCTTAGAAGATGGTAGATCACAGACCTGAGCTGGCGGTGTATTACAGTAGTTGAGCACTTTCCTAACAGGAGCAGAGTCCTAGGTTTTAACACCCGTACCAAAAATGATTTAAAAAATAGAAAACCTGCCTAGCCTTATATAAATGAAAGAAACTTAAATTAAAATGTCATTACCTCACAAAGAAAACATGTAACAGAAGGCCTCATTAGTCAATTCTATTATTTAGCTTGTTTGGTCTGACTGCATCCACCCAGGCATGTCCTGCAACAGTTCTGGTAGGTAAGGTCTATGGAGAAATGTTCAGGTCCTGAGGGCTCCACTCACGTGAAAAGATTAATGTCTAAAATGACTGATGCCATAAGTCTAATCTCCTGCCCACACTCTCCTTACATCCAAGCACCTGATGATGTAGAAAGCAAGCTCTGACCACACGGACGCTGGTACACTAATATTTGACTTCCCAGTCTCCAGAATAAAGTTTCTACTCAGACACTGCTTAGTCTCTGGTGTTCAGCTACAGCAGCAGCAGAAACTTTCAGAGAAGAAATTGGTACCTGAGAGTAAGGTATTTGTAACAATAACAGTATATGAGCCCCTATCTCAAAAAGAAAAACTACCACAGACAAAACACAATTATCAATGCTGGGAGAAAAAAGGATTTGCAACTGAAAATGAAGGGCAGCTTTAGAACTGGAGATTGAATAAAAGCTAAAAGAGCTTTTGAAGTGATTACTGGAAAACACATTAGTAACAGGTGATCCTGGTGAAGAGATTAACAAGATGAAGAGAAAGCAACAGAGATCAGAAAGCTGGGAGAAATTTGACAATTCTGGTAGGGACTCAAGACTAGAATACAAAACATGGCTACCTTAAGTTTGCTCCCTGTACACTAGTACAACACAATCCTTGGATACTCCAAGTAAGGCTCAAGGGAACCTAACTATGGCTTGGGCTACAGTTTGTAGAGAAGTAAGCATTAAACACTGGCACCAGCCATAGAAAGCTGACTTGGGGGGG
>CM053749.1:44227244-44276479 GCA_028658305.1 Pachyuromys duprasi | reverse complement strand
GGGCAGACACACGACGGACATTTTTATTCATGGAAGAAGAGACAGGCAAGAAAGAAGAAGTAGTGTCTGGTCCAGTTAAGTTGAAACTCAACACAGGGAACAAAGTTAAATTATATACTGGGCACACAAAACTTAACACTAACTGTGTTTTAAACCTGAGGATAGGAACTGGGCAGACCAGAAGCCGAATGCTTTGGTCGTAATGTGTTCCCATGTGTCCTGTCTGCCATCCCCACCCTACCCCCACCTCCCATAGAACCCTGTGCAAAAAAAAAAAATTTCCATATTGGGAGACAGGACACAAGAAGAAATTCTTAGGTCAGGGATGGATTAATGCTCATTAAATTAATGCAGGTACAATTCTCTTAGCACTCACCTTTAACCACTTTTGGTAAAGACATAGGAAGACAACCTTTGCTATACACTTACATTGCACTTAACCTTAAAGTAACTAGATAAATTTATCTTTACTATCAACTGAAGAGTTAGAATATTAGAGGACAGAATCTAAAAATATGAAATTCCCAAAAAACTCCAGCATCTGTGACTAGGCAAGAGCCAGACTCCTTGCACATGAGAGGATATTCTGTTTTGACTCTATGGTCTGTCCTCTGACAGCACAAGAAGCTCCCCGTCTCATGCGTGCCTGCAGCAACTTCCACATGTTGGAATCTCATGCCTGCAGTTTTTCCAGCATCATGTTTTGGTAGGGTTCCTGGCTCCACATTTTACATTTGCGGCAAGTCTCTGGAACCTCAAGTTGTTTATAGTATTTGTTCACATTAGGTGGAGGTAAGACAATAGAGTTGACTAGTGAGACCTTTCTTGATTCGTTTCTTTTTTAAATAAAAGAGGTAATTGAGTTGGCAAAGCTGAAATCCTTACATTTAGAAGAACTCCGAATGCTTTCAGGTTTTGGTTTGGCTTTTTGGCCATTAAGGACTTCATTAAGTCCTATGTATTGGGATATTGCATTGCTTTCTACAATATGCCAAATATTACAAGTAACTGAGGAAACCAAATAACCTACTAAACTCAGTATGGATTCAATGTCGCCCTTTTACAGTACTCCTCCCTCCTTGGCTCTATCTCTGTTAACTGCAAAAGCTAAGTTGTAGAACTACTGTTTCCTGGTAATCAGAGCTATGCATCATTTGCATATGCATGAAATTGTTACAAGGCTCTACAGCATGAATCTGTGCCAAAGGAGAAGGAAGAGTACAGGCATGGAGAGAGACAACTTCTGCTTCTGCCCTCCCATACCATTAGATTGTTTTAGCACTGGGTTAGCACTTTCTCTACAATAATTATTTTCTATTAAGCAGATAACTGTTAAAAGCCTACAAAGTCTTGAAATGGGGGCTAGAGAAATGGCTCACCAGTTCTGAGCACTAATTCCTACAGAGGACCCTGATTCAGTTGCAAACTTAACTCTGATTCCAGGGTATCAAACGCCCTCTTCTGGCCTCCTCTGGTACTATACACACGAATGGTATATTAATAAGCATGCAAGTAAAACAGTCATACATGTGAAATAAAAGTAAATTTTTTTGTTTTAAATCTTGAAAAAAGTGACAAAAATATAAAAATTAGCCAATTTAATTTTCTAAACCTAAAGACTCTTCAGATATTGCATGAATACTTTAATATTGCTTATTTATAATAAATCAGTGTGCCATAGTACCCTATTCATTTTATATCTGGCACTAAGCAAAGCTTTCCTGGAGATTTCTGTGACTATTTTATTTGGAATACTTATAAACCAAGACAAAAATTTAAGACACAAAGTTGTAAAAGGGACTTTTGACCTCATAAAGTATTTTTCTACTATGGGCCCATCTAAAAATTATTTTTAACAAAAAAGTTACTAAAAGCAGGTACTCTTTAAACATCACTGATGTTTAAAATAACCATTTTCTGTTTAAAGAAACAGATTATTATTAAATGTTAACAAAGCTCCCTTTTCTGAACTTTCTTGCTATTCAGTGAACATCTTCACCAAAAAGTGTCATTTATATTTTTGAAATGTGTTTATAAATAAAGCTTTGTTTCACAACATTCAAAAACACAAAGGCTCCATTTATATCATAAAAATACCAATTATCTCATCCCAGAGCCACTGAATAAACACAAACCTGTTCCTTTCACAGGGAGCAAATGAGCATTTTTCAGAAATTAAATCCATCAATACTAATAATCTATCAATACTAAGTCTACCAAGGTGGTAGACTCAGAAATCTGCAGGTTTTACAAGCAATGGAAGTCACTGCAATTTTAAAAAACAGTAATAATATCTCCTCTATCACGTTATGTAAGAAAATATGTTTTAGAAGGAAACTGTGTGAGTACTGAGAGGCAGGAGTATTCCAACAGCTGACAACTCAGATTAAGTGCTCTTAAATCAGTGAACTACTCCAGCAGAAAACATTGTAAAGATTACAGAGATGATTTTTTTTTAAATAAACCAAGAAGTCTCCTGATAAACTACTTAAACTTTCAACTGGGGTTTGGTGATTTAAATAAAAATGGTCCCCTCGGGCTCATACAGTTGAACACTTGGCCTCCAGTTGGTGGAACTGTTTGGGAAGGGTTGGGAGGTATGGCCTTGCTGGGGGAGGCTTTGAGGTTTTCCAAAAGCCATTTCCAGCTAGCTCTCCTTCGCCTCAGCACTGCTCCAGAGCCATGCGGCCTGCTGCCATGCTCCCTGCCGTGCTGCCGGTCAAGGACGCTCACCCTCTGAAACTGTACGGCCTAATAAACTTTCCTTATGAATCGCCTTGGTCAGTGTCTTTTCATAGCAACAGAAAATTAAGCAATACTTTTCCAAATTATATACACATTAGTAACATTTTACCTTCCCATTACAGAACAGTCAACCTAAATCTTCATTAAAAGTAAATAAATAAAGAAGAGGGGACAAAAAGAAGGAAGAGGAGGAAATACTTGCTAAATGTATATCTAGGTCTACAATCTTCCAGGAATGTAATAAGGCCCTGAATTGGAGCCCAGCATTGAACAAAATAAAATTATACATGAACACATGCATATAATACATTTCTATAATCAACAAAACTAGCCTTGTTCCTAAAAGCTGTAACCAAAGGTTCTTGAGTACTGAGTGAAATACCCATTTTGTTGTAATTTAAACAAGGACTAAACTCATAGTTCCACTTAACAAGTCTTTTCTCTGCTCTTCAGAACACCTTCCCACATCTACTGTACTCCAAACTACACCTCATTTCCAGGCCAATGAGCCCAAATCAACTGGCAAAATTCAAGACTGTTTAGGAAAAAGTAACTTTCAAAGTTCTGGCCTGGGCATTTTACCACCAGTTCCAGATGGTGGTAAATGGTTCCCTATAGTTCTCATAAAACTGAGTTCTTATGACCAGTTAAGCCAAGAACCAAACAAGCTATTCTCTCCACAGCCTGATATTACTAAGAACAGATGTACCACACACGCTGCAGGAAGGATAGGGACAACACACATACATCTGCACACTCTCGTCACCACTATAGAAGTCTCCCTTCTCGTTGGTCTTACAGCAGAGCTGGCTGTGGTTCTTCAGAGACAGCTGCACTCACGGTAAAACCTCAATGGCTTTACCACTTGGCCACTTCCTACTCATCGCTGACACTTAAATGTGGAGTCCTGAACGGGCTAAGAGCTTGGCAGACGAAATGAGAGGGCAGGTAGAACATTCTAATAAACGTACACACTTCAAGTCTCCAGAGAGCTAATCCTCAAAATTCTCAGTACTTCCTCTAAGCCTTACCATGTAGACTATACTAGGGAAGAAAAATAAATATCGAAACTTAAATCAACTGTTTGTGAACATTAAAAAGGAATATTTAAAAAAATAAAATAAAAAAGGGATATTTTGCTGAAATCACAAGTGTAAAACACCACTTTTATTTTCAAAAAGTTTAGTCTAAATAATAACAAAAACAACCAGTCACAATAAATAAAGGCAGATGACAGTATTTTAAAGTATACCTAAGTTGCGTTCAAGAGCCCTCATGCAAATTCCCATGTCTTTAGTTTTGCATTTCACTCACCTGTGCTTTTCAGTGCCATTTACAACAAATCTTGGGAATGTATTACAGTGAAAGATGTAATATTCTCTATAGTCTCAACTGAAAGTAGTTGTGAATATCCTAATACATAACAACTATAAAATTTCCTATTCCTCCAAAAACACAGAAAACTGAACAATAAGACACAAGTCCCATTCTTGCTACGATGCTTCAGACAGTAGCTGTTTGCAATTAACATCTTGAAATAATTTTTAATCCTTACTTATTTTATGTAAACTTATGATTATAAGGTTTCCTTTTTAATAAAAAAAACAAATTGACACACTTATTTTGGAGACTATCAACCTAACCCTACATAAGACTCCTTGTTATAACAACAAATTCTAACGATTTCTAGACAGTAAGTTTCTCCTTAAGACAAACTATGCAGATTGGTATCAGTGCAGGTGCAACTACCGCTAGTTCATCAGCTTGCTGCTTGAGGGGCAGTCAGAAACCACACCAAACATACATCACTCTTGATTTCTGTTTCCTCTGTGAAATGAACAGTTCCCAACCTCTTACAAGAATCATGAAATAAACAGCATATGAGTAACTATTTATTAAGTATTTTTACAATGACTGAGACTCTGTCCCTTCCAGCAGTTACTGGGCAAAGCCCAGTTGCTATTACAACTTGTTGAGTGAGTCTCCAGAGTCTACCTATCTTGATGTCGATGGAGTCTGCTCTCTGAAGCACTCCTCTAGGTGAAACATATAAGGCGAGAGAAACCCTGGCTCACAGGCTGCTTTGTGTTCCTACTGTAGAGTTACCAGTTAAGCTAAGTTAATTATCCAATACTGTATTGGTTCTTCATACAACTGACATTAGAAACAGTAGAACAAGCAGGTTTGCAAAGTAACCAGAAAAGTCAGAACAGATTCTACAAGAGCCCAGTTTACACACATCTTGTTATATCCGCAGCTGCATTAACAGTAGTGAGACAAAGCCAATCACAGGCTCTAAGGGCCACACTCATTAAAATCAGAACTAATGAAAAAGACTACACAGAGTGTATCATAGGAATAAACACTATCCCATAATCTGAAAATTCCAAAAATGAAAACAGAATTTATCGACATTCCCTATCCCCTGTAAGTAACATGGCTCCACATTTTCTTCATAAACCTAACTGACACTTGGGATTTTCTTCTCTATCTGCAACCAGAAAACTGGCAAAATCCATATAGGATATGGTAAAGAATGAGGCTTCCTTTTGAAGGGGATCATCTAATGCTGGTATACAGAAAATGCATAAAGAATGAAAGTATTCCTCTCTGAGAGAACCTTAAATATTCTCCTGTATGCTTTAACCAAACAGACAAGCATGAATATTCCTTGACCCAAAGAATATTCCAAAGACAAGACAGCTATTTACCATCAAAGTAGAATTTAAGTCCTTAAATCAACCTATTAAAAAAGACACCCAAGGACAATACTCTGTCTGAAAATCCTCTAGCTCAAGAATCTGTCTTATAGAACTAATTTATCACATTTTTTTCTGTATTTAAAGTTCCCAGTCTATACTTTTAGAAAAATTTTTGTGAGCTTTAAAAAAAAAAAAAAGTTTAGGTGGGTGGGGGTTTTCAGATTTTAGAAAAGAAACTATAGTATATAAACTATATTACAAATTGCTCCAATACCTGATAACCATACAAAAGCTGAGATACAGACAGTTATCAATGGCCTCTTTCATATTAAACCATATATTGCCAGCAAGACATTAATCTGCTACATTTGTAGGTAAAAATTTTAGACCTTTCTGGGTTTTAAAATTACAACTCAGAAACTATGCATCTTTTACCCAGAAAGGGGATTAAGTAAAACACACTTAACCTGGAATGAAAACAGCTGCTGACACTCAGGTAAGAGATGCTGGGAGAGTCTTGAAATGCCTCCAGATACCTGACAAATTCATCTAAGCTTTAATTCATCTAAGCTGTCCATCAAGAGATTCAATATACAAAGCTGGAATGTTTTTTATCCTATTTGTGGGGGCAAATATGACACAGAGTACATGTGGCGGTCAGAAGACAGCTTGTGACACTCAGTTCTCTCCTCCCACCAGTGAGTCCCAGGGATCAAACTAGATCATCAGTCTTGGCAGTAAGCACCTTTATCACCTATCTTGCCAACCCCAAGGGATTCAATATTGGGGGAGGGGAGTTCTCTTTAGCTTTATTCCAAACTGGAATCAATACTGCAAAAGAGTTTACAAAAACATGAGGATGGCAACAGCAACCAGATAAGTACATTAGCCTCTGACCAGATAGCAAGGACAGCTTCATTTGACAGAGCTTCCAAACAAAGCCTCAAAGTAACTTAAAACTCAGAATTTTTAAGCCTGCTCCACAAGTAACCACCTCTGAACCTAAAGTGGGGCTAGCATTTTCTCCTCTCCAATGGCACAAGCAAACTTCATCTATCTCCATCAACCTAAAAAACATGTCTCCAGGACTGAAGTGTGACAGCTCCTAATACAATCCTGCCATATCCCACAAATATTCTGTTTAGAGAGAAGAGCCAGTCACATTACGTCCAACCTGCACTGTCAACCACCAATGAAACGGTGTTAGTCACTAATTATGAAATGATCCTGCTCACACTAGGTCATCAGAAGCAGGACTTCCTCTTGGTTCCAAGAATGTTGTTTCATCTAACTAACTGTCACAACCTCCCAGTCCCAACCTAGCTGCACTCTTAACCCCAGAGCAGTGGATACAGTCACATCTTGAACAAACTTTCTCTAATTTTTTATTCTTTTGGTTTGGCATTCTTTAGACCAGGCTGACCTGGACCTCACTATAAGACCCAGGCTTACCTCAAATTCACAATCCTCCAGCTTTGTCCTTCTACATGCTATGATTAGAGGTGTAAATCATCATGTCTATCTCCAGTCTTAAAAACAAAAACTATGTAGAAATGTGATAGCAAAACTTTAAGAAAAAAAATAATAAAAGCAAGTCTGTCCTGGGAGTTACCTCAGATAGTTTTACATTACTCTTAAGATTCCATCTCTGACTCATGGTCAGCTAGAATAAAGACTGGTAACCAATTCTTAACCTGTTTTTTTTTCTGTGTGATCTTTACGTCTCTAAGCAGTTTTGAAGAGCTTGGATGATTCATCACAGTCACTCTAAGACTACAACTTTAACCTGCAATGTGTAAGAGCACATTTTAAACATAGAACAAAAATTGAGGTATTTTTATTAAAATATAGTTTTTTCTTCCCATTTCAAATATACATTTAAAAATTACTGGCTGGGGGACTCTTGGGCACAGTGTGTGAAGGTTGTCTCTGCAAATGTAACTGCTGATGCTAAACTGGCAGAGAGCTGAGTATTGGCCAGATCTCGGTATTATTATTCTTATGTCCCGTAAGTGGCCTTATATTTTGTAACATTCATCCTCCACACTCACCCACTGGCTAAAATAAAGAGTTGATGACCAGCAGCTAGGCAGGAAGTGAAAGACAGAACTTCCATACAGAACAAGGATGTCTGGGAGAATAAGGCAGGGGCAGATTTGTGAGCAAGACTCAGAGGTAGACAGACATACCAGGGCTGAGAGAGAGGTAAAGACACTACATCATGGACATGGTACTTCATGCCTGTAATACCAGCTTTTTGGAGGCTGAGGCAGGAGGATTACCATAAATTCAAGTCTGCTATGGACTGACTACATAATCATGGGCTACAAAGTGAGATTCACTTTAAAAGAAAAGGGGAAAAGGTTTCATAACAGTAACACTTATCATTTGAGTTAGCTTTGTGATCTGTAAAATACACAATAACTTCATTTGTTCTCACGAGGATTCTGAAAATAGGTATTATCTACTTTACACAAATAACAAAAGTATGCTCAGGAGATTTACATGATGTGCCTAGAGCCACACTGCTAATAAACTGAAAGCACTGATCCCAGGCCAAGCACATGGCCCAGAAGGTCAACTCCACCCACTACATGACTGCCCCTTTCCTGAAAAGCCACAATTGAAGGACTTTCTCACTAATTCGACTGGTTCCTCTCTATCTCAATAAGCACAGGTCAAAGACTACAGGAAATTCTCTCTAGGAACTGCATAAACCCTCATCTCTAACACCCACTGGTGAGGCGAGAGGCCACCACTTACTCCATTCATGCTGTAAGCACCTGCACTTTTACTATTAATAATAAACATCTAACCCACCACTAACATCAATTCTCAGCCTCATCATTTATCTGAGGTCATTTTCCTACAGAATTCATTAACTCCATAATTATAACTTACAGATGTGAAAATAAAATCTGTATCTCCTACCAAAGAAAATCTGTATGTGGGTAAACACAAATGTATAAAAAAAAAATCTTCATTACCCCATTATTTATCAAATCAAAAAGAAAAATTGACAAAATCCCTATATTTAAGCAATAAGAAAACTTAAGTATTCCTGCATATACTCCACACAAGAGATGCAACCATTTTAAACAAAGTTGATGAGTGCATGTAACAACAGAAAGAGCTCATGACAGAATATAGAGTGAAATTTTAGGGGTGGGTATAAACTGGAACTACCATTAAGATTCCACCTTGGCGAATATAAATATAGCACTTCCAGAGGAAAGTAAGGCCAAAGGAAATAAACCAAAATCGAACAGTTTTCTCTGGATGGTGAAAGGGTGGTAATTTTTTTCCTGTTCTCCAATTTTCTTTTTTTTTTTAATATTTATTTACTAATGCATACAGTGTTCTGCCTACATGTACACCTGCAGCCAGAAGAGAGCACCAGATCTCAAATTGAACTCAGGACCTCTGGAAGAGCAGCCAGTGCTCTTAACCTGTGAGCCATCTCTGCAGCCTCTCAATTTTCTTGACAGTTGACAACTATGCATTAATTTTATAGGCAGATGTAAGGGTGAATTGTGTTTTTTTTTTCTAAAACAACACTTTAACTCATTTCCCAGCACTTTTCCCCAAAAAATCTCCAAACTCATAAGCATTTGCAGTCATTTGAATCTGTATGTGTCTTTATTATTAGAATGTGCATGTTCCTTGTGTTTTATGTTCATTATTTTCAGAACTCCCACCCTCCAACCAAGCCAAACTGCAAGCTTGAATTGTCTCTCTCACCCACAGAACTGACTCTTCGGATTCTATAAAACCTTTACTCCTAGTATTTTTTCTTCTAGTATACACACACACAGAGTGGCTAAATCTAAACCAAAGTAATAGCATCTCTAGATTACAATACCCTCCTTATTGCAGTGCCTTCCCAGCGACTCTACCACAACTTGCAGCATACCAAGTGCTGTTCTTGGGGTTTCCTTATTAGCCCCTCTGACCCTCATAACAAACTTACAAATAGCTACTACCTAACAGATTAAGAACAGTAGACCATAGGGGTTAGGTAATTCACCCATGACTACCAAGCTAGTAAGTGATCAATGCCTGGATATGACCCCAACAAATTTAGCTCCAGATAACAGTATTAAATATAAATTCTGGAATGGTAATTAGTTAAAGCCAACTTCTTTTGTCTCAAACTGTATAGGCCCTTTGGTCACACCAAATTACCACTTTATACTATCCCAACTATTGGAAAGGGAGTTCTCCTCCTCCCTGAATAATCCTGCACATTGCCTTCACAAGCCAACACAAAATCAAACCTTGGAAGTCAAGCTGCTTCCCTCACTCTACAGCACAACCCTCTTATGGACTTAACATAAATTACATTACATACAGTTCTTGATATTTTGTTTGTCTGTAGATTTACCTTAAAGTTTTATATTTTATCTTTATACATAAACAATGAAATGTCTCCACTTCCAGTCTATGACCTCCTCTATTATCCATCTTCCGAAATACAAGTACTACAAGACCAAGACCAGACTGAGTGAAGCAGTGATTAATACGTGGTTACCCGACTGACAATGAGACTGCATATAGCTCAACTATTTAACAAAGCAAGGTACCATTCACTAGTCTTCTGTCGTGCTATGTTGTTTTTCTCACTTTATTCCTTAAATAGCAACACATTAGATTAGTAATTTCAACATACCCAACTAAAGAGTACAGTCAGGTGATACCCAAAAGCAAACTGTTTGGCGTTTTGTTTTGTTGTTCTCTTTTGTTGTTTCAGTGTAGCTTATGCAATGTCCAGAAACAGGTTTTTATTTCCTTTTTCTGTTCCTATCTAACAGCATCCTAGTAAGTACCTCTATCTAACCACACTCTCTTGTAACAAGATACCCAAGTCTTCAATAATATAAAGCAGGCAGTGAATTCCAAAAATGATTACCAATTATTCAAGAACAGAAAAGAC
Organism: Pachyuromys duprasi; assembly: GCA_028658305.1. Taxonomy (NCBI): domain Eukaryota; kingdom Metazoa; phylum Chordata; class Mammalia; order Rodentia; family Muridae; genus Pachyuromys; species Pachyuromys duprasi. The sequence continues at coordinate 44,266,099 of CM053749.1, read as the reverse complement.
TATCTGGCATTAGTAACTGTGTACTCTCTATGGTCCTGTTAAACTAAAATGTAGAAACAACTGTGATTATAATTAAGGTTGGATATTTTTATTTTCTTATTCAAAAGAACCACTGTGAAACTCAGAGAAGACAACATATCAAAAGACTGTTTAAAGAAATATAAATCCACATTTAAGCTGTTGATTAAAAGACAAAAACAATCAATTTTAAGAACATTTCACTAAGAATAACAAGTCTAACACTGTGATTGATGAAGAGGCACTGCAGAAACTGTTCTCAAGAGCACACAGAGTTCACAGCTACAATCTTGTGTTTCATTTTTGTTTCCCAAGTTTGTACTTTCATTTACAACTTTTCCTAAAAGACCTCTTTGCTACTTATCTTTTTTACCTTAATAACCCACTTCAACTTGAAATATTCCATGTGTCCTCATACTCCTGCTGACTCTACAGTTAGAACTCACAAGCACAACTTACCTAAAGCAAATATCTAAAATGTTGACTCATTATCATGTATTATTGAAACTTAGTTATCCTAAATCTGAACGCTAACTAGTATACACTGAGACCACACTCCACTCATTACCTGGAAAATAAAAATCCTTGCATGACAGGACAACTTAGTTTCCTTCTTATTTAAAATTCACCATTTCTGTTTGTAATATAGTTCAGTTTCAAACCACATTATTAAAACCTTGGTTTTCTGTCTTCATTTCTTTTTCACAAGATGTATTCAAATTTCCCTATAGCAATTTGAAATGCTACAGGATGGGTCCACATTTAATAATCTTACCATACTTAATGGATTGAGTAAACACTTAATAATGTTATGGATATTTTAATCACTAGAAAAGAGTACGCAATTATAAAAGGGCAGTATGAAGGTGTCTTTACCTTATCACTATCAATACCCTATGTGTGACACTGTGCTATACTTAAACAAGACATTACCACTTAAGGAAAACGAAGAAAGGAACATTGGATCTGTAAATACTTTCCTTTTGTTGTTGTTTTATTTTGACAGAGACTTGTACAGCCAAGACTAGCCTTAAACTATGCACCCAAAGATAACCTTAAATACCTGTTCCTCCTGCCTCTGCCTCCCAAGAGATGAGATTACAAGTCACTGATAAGTACATACAATTCCCTATAACTATGTATAATTCTGGAGTAGCCCATCTTTCATTTCCAAAGAAACACTAATCACAAGGTCACTACAGACTATCTCACACAACCTAACACACCAAGTAGACCAATTTACAGTCTAACAAAGAAAATAACATCTGGATGAAGAAATGACACTGTACAGAAAAAAGTAATAACTACATATTCATGATTTCCATAATGACTTCCTAGTCCCAACCACTGTGCAAGTTTTGTTTTGTTTCAGAAACAAGATAAAAGGAACATCTCATTCTATAAAATATATTGCGTGCTTCAGCTAAAATGAGAATACGAAAGTATTGTACACAATCTGGACTGTGTTTCAAAAATAATCAAGTACAAAATTAAGTCATTCTCTGAAGAGACAAATAATGAAGAGGATGTAATACTGCACATTATAAACTGCAGTTCTCACAAAAGACACGTATCACAAATGTTACTAAAAAAGAACAAAAACAAATAAAAAAACCTCTAATTTTTACAAGCAGCTCTTCAACAGAACCATGAGATCTTCACAACCTCTATGCTGCACATCAATAGAAGCTACGGTGTGTTACAAACACCCTTTGAAATCAGCACAGGTTAATCATGTCAGTAAGATACACCCACAGTATACACATAGAATAGTACTGTGCCACTTTCTTTTTCAACATTCACTTTGAGATAAGAAAGGCTATAGAGAAGCTGTATCCACCGGGTATTTTGTTGTAAAATAACTGCATGCAATTTTCTCATCTCAAAATTTAACTCTTCTTACTAATTACTGAAGGACACAGCTTTTTATAATTCTTTTAAAACAAGCCCCACACCTAAATATTGCTATGTCCTCAAAATATACTTAAGTCCAAATAACACCTTATTCCAGAAGTGTCTTCTGTCGCCAAGGTCTGTGACACAGCCTTGCAATTGCCACAGCAGGCAATGCCACTGACACGGCTGCCGTATCAGAAGTCGTTCTCAATTTTTAAAAGTAAAATTGTACTCATAACAAGTTTCTAATCAATGCCCAGTTTCAATGTTGAAACTGACAGTATAAAATAGCAATCAGCACTCAGAACATCCTAGGCACCTATCACATCTTTCAAGAAGTAAATCTAAAATTTCGTAACAATGAAGTCTTAGTTGTAAAAAATAAGATGTCCTCTAAACACTAGTAGAGGGCTGGAATATTGCCACTTCTCTACGAATAATTGTCTTCCTCTCTCCCAAAAAGCAGAAAATGTTTCAGTGAGTCCTAGCAAAAGGCAATGAGAAGAGTAAGAATCTGGCTAACATTTCTTATCTTTGTAATCAAGAATGCCAGCCTTTAGGTTATATGAAATCCAAAAATGCTTTTATTTTCCTATTTGATAATGAAATGATAGACAGACATCCTATAGCTCCCCTACACGCTGTAATGCCACCATTAAAAATGAAATTCAACCAGCCTAATGTGTGATTTTACACAAAAATATTTTTTAAACATGAAGTAGAAATAGAATAAAATGTTAAACCGGTTATAAAATTCACCTAATTTCCAGGCATTCTGCTCTCACGACACCCTGGAAAGCAGCTAAGATTTTACAAGGGTAAACAAAAAGCGCTGATGAGAAAAGAGAGACTGAGCTCCTCTTGCCCAGAGACACTGACAACCGCTTTTTCTCAGGATGATGCTCTCACTGCCTTTCTCCCCATCCCTTCGGACACCAAAGAATAAACTGAAATGAAACAGAGGTTACAGCTTCTGTACACAAGAATATACCTTGCTCTGGAATACTTACTTTAAATTGTAAGTTATTTTAAAGTTGGGGCAGTGTTTAGTAATATAACAAACATAGTATACCAGAAGCAAATAAGTTTAACATTAATAATAATGGCCTAGGAATCCAACTTTTAAAAATATCCTAATATAATTTGATTGCAGGACAAACATTTGATCATCTAACAGATGTCATTTAAAATAAATCTAAGGTTTTATTTATTTCTCACATAAAATTAACATTTCAAATTAATATCCACAAAATTACTGATTTCTTACAAGTTTCCAATGTAAATGCCATTTTTTAAGATAAATGCAACTTACAAATTATTGTTTGGCTAAACTCTTCCTTTTATGCACATAGATTGAATAATACTCTTTTATCTATTTTCGACCTGGGATTTAATAACACTAATGAGCTGAAAATATATTAAATGTTTGCATATATAAAAGGAACACCCGTGAACCACAGAGCCCTTCTGTGGGCACTTTCTAAATACAATCATGACACAACCCATGACATTCACAACAGTTTTCAATCTAACATTCACAAAAACAGCAGCTTTAAATCCATGATGAAAATTCTCTAAAACATACCAAGGAATCTTTAGGACAGCTCTCCAAGTTTGAGGCTCTTTAAGTTTATCATTTTAACACAGTGAAGAATGGTTGTAGCAGACACTAAAATGCCTTATCTTTTCTACTAAACTGTATCAGAGTTCTAAACTCTAAATTCCTGCTTTCAACACTGTCTTACCTGACCCGCTGAACTGACTGCTCCCCAGTGTGGTTGGTCTCGTTTTCCCACTATTAACAGGTGGAGAAAACATCTGCAAAACAAACCAAATGAACCCATTAATCTTAAAACCAAAAGTTCACCAAGTGTCACCAATTAGTTTCCTAATTTTCACAGGGAATTTGAAATAAACATGGGAGATACATTCAGACCAAGGATGGCAATAAAGAGTGGTATTATTTACTAATACTGCTTGGGAGAGCTGGTGACATTTGCTATAAAAACCCAGCCACGGGCAATATTTCAAGACAGTTAAGTTTAAACAGTAAATTTCTACCCATGATCTTCACTTGGGCCCTAAGTGATTCTCATTACATTAACATTACTTAATAAGCACTTGCAATCAGAATCACGTCCGATGAAATTACCACATACAGGAAAGATAATAACAGTTCTAATACAGCAGGTATTGGCCCTGCCTTCCAGGAGCAGTTAATGTTGAAACTCAACCCATTAGTAAGAAACAAGGGCAATGGACAATGTGGCTTCATTTTGTATTTTTAAATCATTTTCCATATCACATATGCATGGTGCATATGTATATTTAACATACTCGGCTCAGAAGGCTGGGAAATCTAATGCTGGCTTGGCTTTTTTGAAGCTAACATCGTTCAGGTACCACAAGCCACATGAAGTCTTGGGGAGGATAAGGCTGAGAAGTGTTCAAAGTGGAGGGGGTGGGGGGACACCACAAAACAAAACACCTTTCTTTCCTATAAAGTCTAAAATCCCAAATAATCATCAAGGCTAGGGAGTGACTCAACCAAAGCTCATGCTTACATTGTTCTTTTAACTGGTTAAATCGAATGACCCCTCTGGCATTAAAGTTTGAAATCTGCAAGTCTAGACATTACATCAAAGTTCAGGTGTCCAACTTGGGGGAGCTGGACTCCGGCCCTGAGAACTAGCGCTGAAAAGCAGATGGAGTTGGCCGCTGCCATGTCGCTTTCCCCCTTCTCTCCCTCGCTGGCTATCTCGGGGAAACCTCAGCAGAACCCCCAAGATGCGGAGGAAAGCTCTCCTACCGCACTGAAGTCCAGCAGGTCGCTCAGCTCCTTGTCGGTCCCTATCGCGGCCATGCGCTGCTGCTGGGGATTCATCTTCGGCCACTTCTAGCAGGTCCTAAGGGCGGAGAAGACGGGCTGAGCCGCGGACACCCGGAGGCCCGACGTGAGAGGGGAGGGAGAGAGGGAGGGAGGGAGGCAGAGACGCAGCACTCGGGCTGGGGGGCGCCGGCCCACACGGCCAGACCCCCACGCGTCCCCACCGAGGGCAGGGCAGGGGCGGGCGAGCCGGGCGCCGCTCCGCTGCGGGAAGCCACGCGTGGCTCGGCGGCTCCCGCAAGTTTCCGAGGCGGCTCGGCTCCGGGGGTACCCCCACCCCCACGGGGCGGAGTGCGGAGCGAGCCCGCGCCCCAGCGAGGGAGCGGGAGAGAGAGAGAGAGAGAGCGCGGCGGCGGCGGCGACCCGAGGACCAAGTGACTCACTCGCTCGGCAACAATAGAGCTGACAAGTTGCGGGGAGCGCGCCGCTCGCAGGCCCGCGGCGGCGGCCCGGACGTCCCCGGCGGGAGTCCCCGGGCTGGCCGGGAGCGCCCCACGCGCGTCCGCGCACCGCCAACTCCCGCCCGGCCTCCTCCTCCTCCTCCCGGCTCGGGCCGCCCCTGTTCCGGGACCCGCGGAACAATGAGGCGGGCTCGGCGGCTCCGCGGGGGCCCCCCGAGCGCCGAGCCCCGAGCGCCGCGAAGGCCGAGCGCCGCTGCCCGGGCCTGGCCCCCGCGGCTCGCGCCTCCGCCCCGCCGCGCGCCGCGACTCGGACGCGGCCCCGGGGCCCGGCGCCGTACAAAGGGGGCCGAGTTCCGCGCGTCCCGCCCGCCGCCCGCGGTTACCTGCCGCCCGGGCTCCGCATCCAACCTCCCCGATTAAAGTTCACTTCGGCCGGGAGCGCGGGCTCGGGCTTCACCCCCTCGCGCCGCCGGCGGCTCGGCTGCCTCGGGCCCGCGCGAGCGCTCGGGTCGGCGCGGCTCGGGCGGCTCTCGGGCTCCGCCGCCCGTGGCTCCCCGGGCGGGCTGGCGGTCCCCCCGATAGAACTTGTGGGTCTCCTCAGGCGGACATTTTTTTTTTTTTTCCGCTGAGGCGGCCTCAGCACCGAGCTCCGCTCGCCTCCGGATCCCTCCGCGCCTCGAGCGCGTCGGCTTAACCCCTCGCTGCCCGGCGCGCTCCCGCCTCCCGCGCCGAGGAAGTGGGACCGCGGAGGGGGGCGGGGAGGCGCGGGGCGGGGCGGGGCGGCGGACGGACAAAGCCCGCGGCCGGCGGCGGGGCGTCTCCTCGCGCTCGCGGCGCCCCGGGGGGCCGCGGCGGGGACGCAGCTGGCCCGCATCTGCAGCCGCCGCCGCCGCCGTGCCCGAGCCCCGGCCGCGCCGGCCGCGGGAGGCGAGGCCGGCTGTGGGGCCGCAGCTGGGGTGGGCGGACCCGGCGGGGAGCGCGCCGGCCTCACCTGAGCAGCCGGCCCACCTGAGCCCCGCACCGGGCCCGCGGCCGGCCGGAGCCCGGCGCCCTCGCCGTCCCCGGAGACAGCCCCAGGAAGTTAAGTCCTGACGAGCAACTTGCGAACTCGGGCCTCCAGAAGCCGCGCGGAAGAAAGGAGAGGATCGGCCTTGGCAGGAGGGTCTTCTGGAGGGGAGGCTGGGGGTTGTGACTGTTGTTGGCGGTCAGCGAACGCCGGGGAGACCAGCCGGGCCCCGAGCAGAAGAGACGCCGAAGACGAGCATCCGAAGGAACAGATGGAAGAGAGTGGCCCAGTCTGGAGGATCATGACTCTAAGAAGCGGCCGCTGGCCTCTGAACTTCTTGTAAAGAAGATGATTGAGTGTGCCGTCGCTGACCTTCCTACAACCAGAACTGTCCAGCGAGAGGTTGGAGTTTAGCTGTGGGACCTCAGCCTAGACTTCATCCCACAACTGGTGGTAGCCTGGCCTCCCCCAAGCCCGTTCCCCCTTGGGCCCAGACATGCTCTGGCAACTTGTGGAGTGTGGGCTTCCATCTTAAAGTAGCCTAATTTCATCTAAAAAGATCAGCACATTCCTTTTTGCTGCTACAATGACTGGTTGGTTAATTGGAATAAAAATAAGAGTCAGTTCGCTGAGGTCTTTAAGAACTTGCTTTTTGCGTATGCCCAAAACAAACAAACAAACAAACAAAAACAAATAAATAAAAGCCATCTTCTAAACACAAGATCTGGCCAGCGTAAATGAAACAAGAAGAAAGCTTTCCTGATTAGAGATCTGATCCTTGATGGTGTTTCCTTCAAAACAAAAGTGTTTCCAATCAAAAACACTTCCAAAACAGGTTTATCATCATTGATTAAATGAACAGGGTGTGGGTATCTGTTCTTTGTAATTTGGTGTGTGCAGAGTGAGACAAAAAGCAATCGCAAATACACATGCCGACACAACAAAGACTTAACCATCAAATAGGAAGTCTGATTAGGTAACTTTATTTCTGTGGTTGACTATTAAAACTAGGAAAAAAAAATCTTGAGGGAAGGGATGGCATGGAACCATGTGAGGTGTATGCTGTTTCTGAGGGAAAGGAAAGGCAGCTTATGCTTCTCACCCAGCTGCTTCAGAGGAAGTCACGGGACCCCTCACTTCTTTGAAAAGATTGACTAGGGAAGGTTTTCATATCCATTATGGCAAATACAATTTTATTTTGTGTGTTGTTTTTGTTATTAGATTGTGAGTTCCTTGAGGGCTGGGACTGACAAGCACCTAACATACTAAGCATTGAAGGTTTGATGGTAACCTAAATTTATTCTGCTTAAAACTATATCAAGTCATTCTATTCTAGTTACTTAATATGTAAATGTCTTGCTGTACATGTGGCTTTAATTTTTTAAAGGAGAACTGAAATTTTGAAATTAGAAGATGAAATTATTTTTTATACTTTCATATGGTCTCTGTATGTATGTTTTTAAATAAAGGAATAATATTTCCAACAATGAATGTCCAATGATGTTCCTGACAAATACGGAAGACCCAATATTAAACGTGGAGCTTTAGGGCTAGGGAGATGACTCAGTGGGTAAGATGCTTGTTGCTTAACCTGCGTTGTTTTTGTTGTGGTGGTGGTTTGTTGGATTGTTGTTTTGACCACCGGAGTTCTATCCCTAGGAAACACATGGTGGAAGGAGAAAACCAACTTCCAAAGCTGCCCTCTGACCTCTCTGTGTACTCTGGTATGTTGTTCGTGCACACATACACAATACATAAATAAATATAAAAGAAAATATTTAATTAGAATTTCACATCACTTATTACATTATTTATTGACTATGCCAGAGAGAGGTAGAATTCTGAGAACATGAGAAAAAAGTACAACACAAATTCCATGGAAATTAATAGTACTGATAAGGTAATAATGAATATTTAAAAATATTTAATGCACATTTATTGTGGTCAAGGCATGATGCTAAATGCTTTTGGAGCCAAAAGTCCAAATCCACCCTGTCCTCAACAAGATGATAATTCCAAAGCTTTTTACCTCACCATCCTCCTGTAACTTGCCACAAGCAGACACTGGAATTCTGTCAAGATGACTTCAGTGCCCACCCTGCACACAAACACATTTTATAAACAAGACTGAGTTACCCTGAGAAACCTTCAGGGTCAAAAGGAAAAGCAGAGAAGGCAATGGACTGTTTATTTCCTTGGGAGATTACCTTGGCTTGAGCCTCTTTTTAGATGTCTGCTCTAGAAAGCTCAGAGGAGAAGAAAGAGCTACTCACGTCAAGCTGTAAGTGGGTGTAACAAATTGCCATTGGGCAAAGTGACTGGCCTCCTACTGTTACTTAACTGCAGGGTTTGTGCTCACCACCTCTTGGAGCTGTCTGCTCCGTGGGGGAGCTGCTGACCCCTTGAACAAACAGAAACAATTTTATATAGCAATTTAGTAAGTAATGCCTTCACTTCATGGCACTCCTTCCATGGACCAACTAAAAACTGAGCTTGTTCAAGCTACTGTAAAATGGACTATACACATCACCATCCATGCATTCATTGTTTTCTATCAGAATCTGCCAGCTTCCTGAGCATTTGTAATAAAACAATGTATCTTCTCTCCAAATGCCAGTAAGTTAAAATGGTTGTCTTGCTTTTACTAGGATCGTTTATGCTCATTATTTAAACCATTTGGATGCCTTGTACAAACGTTGCATTTAGATTTAAGGAGAAAGTGAGTTGGGTGGCGCAGTGACTTGAATAGGAATGACCCTGTTAGTTCCGAGGCTTGGCCAATAGGGAGTGGCACTATTAGGAGGTGTGGTCTTGTTGGAGGAAGTGTGTCACTGTGGGGGTGGGCTTTGAGATCTCATGTGCTCAAGCTACATCCAGCGTAGTACAGTCTCTTTCCTGTTGCCTGCGGATCAACGTGTAGAACTCTATCAGCTCCTTCTCCAGCACCATGTCTGCCTGCAAGCCCCCATGCTTCCCTCCATGATGATAACGGACTAAACCTCTGAAACTGTAAGCCATGCCCAAATAAATGTTTTCCTTTATAAGAGCTGCCTTGGTCATGGCATCTCTTCAGCAATGGAAGCCCTGGGATGTTGAGTGGAAACCCCATATATAGAAAACTGAGGCTGGAGGTCAGCCTGAGCTAAAAACCCTTGTGTCGAAAGCGGGGAGGGTGCCTGCTTTCTTGGTTTTGCTTTTTGAGACTGGCTGCACAGTGCAGGCTGGTCTCAAAACTCCCATTCTTCTTGCCTCCGCCTCCCAATGACTAGGATGGCAGGCAGGTGTCCCCACACCAGGCCAAGCACTAGATGTGAGGAGATTTCGTTCATTTTATACTCAATGTGTTTTACTCCCACGGGGTTCTTTCTTCTACATTTCATTAAACACCCATTCAAATCAAAACAAATTCCAGCATCAAAAAAGGAAAATAAACCAAATGTTCTATTCTACTTTGCCATACATTTCAGTTTCAATAAACACTTGTTGGAAAGTGAGTGGTTAGGGCAGGAGGCATGGCTCCCAGCAGTTCAGAGCATTTACTTTTCTTGCACAAGACCTGGGTTCTGATCTCCGTATTCCTGTCCCCACTTAACGCACTCATGCAAATACCTCTTTCTACCAAAGCGAAAGCCTACAAATGTATTTTCCACAAAGGTGACAGGTTCCTGGCAGACAGTGGGATAGGTCTATTAAGCCAACACTGACATGCTGGATGCTAAGGCTCCCAGCAAGCAGTTTGGCTTTCAGAATCCTGCTTTTCATTTTTCTCAAGATTAGATGATCCTTTGCCGTGGATGATGATCAGCCCAAAAGAAAAGACAGCAGTGGGTGGAGCAGCTGCCCATGGAACCTCTGCCCTGCTGCCTGCCCCCTTTCCTTGACTTCCCCTTTTCCTTCTCTTCACCTCTTTTTCAGACACTGGCCAAAAGCCTAGGAGTCCCCTCTAGACACTTTAGGCTTTCTCGCTTTCTCTCTGAAGCTCCCCTCCCCTGCTGCCATGAGGCTGCTTGCTGACCCTTACTGACCCTGCCTACTTGCTTAAAGGCATGACTTTCTCGCTTCCCTTTCTTCATCTCCTGTCTCTCTAGCAGTTGCCAAGATTTACAGCTTTCTCTCAAACACTAATAAAATTGTCCTTGAGCTATAGACAAACAAGATGTGGCACGGAAAGCTGAACTATAAGCTCAAAGCCAAACCATCAAACCGTCACACTTTTTCTCACTTTTCTCTTTCTCTTTTGTCAGTACCAGAGATTAAACTCACATATGTAAGCCAAGCGCGTGCGGTTGAGCACACCTCCGAGTCCTAAACAGATCCCTGTGCGGGGAAGTTTACTGTCCCTCATCTGCTCACTTAGTTTCTGGTAATCACGAACATTGCGTTGTCTTTTTCTTACAGATGAGCAGACACCCAAAGATTATCAGACTTCTGAGGAAAGCCTTTGTCGTGGGAGACAGAAAACAAAGCAAAGTGACAAAGAGTGGTAGAAGTAGCACAAGGAAAAAAGAGGAATGTATGTGGTGTGTGTGTGTATGTTTCAAAGGAGTTAAAAATCATGAAACAAAATTAGGCACAATTGTTGGTTTTTTTGGTTTTTTTTTAGGAAAAGGAGAAATTGAAGAGCACTGAAGACACAGCATGGAGTCCCAGGGGACGAGAGTCTGACTCCCAGCACCCATTTTAGACAGCTCTCAACCGCCTGGAGCTCCAGCTCTGGGGGGGGCTCTTCTGGCCTCCATTGGCGTCCGAACACACGTGGCACCCATACAGAGACACATAAAAAAAAATCCTTGGAAAAAAAGAAAGCAAGCGTATACAATAACAGAGAATAGGATTTAGGGGTATTGGAAGAGAAAGTTAAGAAAATTCCATAGAAAATGCAGAAGAAAAAAAGAGGGGACTACTTCAGGATGTTCAAAGAAAAAGAAAAACTAAAGTGGAGAGAGAAAAATAAAAGGAATCATCGTCCACGAAATAACTTAGTACATTGTGAGTTAAACTGAACGTGCTCATCAAATGTCCACTGCAGCGCAGGCTGGAAAAGTGACTGTAGGGAAGAGCGCAGGCTGCTCTTCCAGAGAACCAGGGTTCGATTCCCAGCACCCACAGGGTGGTTCGTAGTCATGTACACGTTCCAGAGGTGTTCAGAGGTGTGGAGGTGTTCCCCTGAAGCTGAAGTTATGGGCTGAGGCCTAGGCTGCAGCTCCAGAACCTGCATTTCTAATCAGCTGCCGGGTGGCAGGGAGGTTACCCGTCCATTTCCGACTTCTAGTCTTTGTAATTTGCCCTCCTTTGTGTTCCCTTTGGAAGCCTGAAGATCTTTTCTCCCATTCGAGTATTAATCAGGCCCAATCTTGCTTAGTTTCCAAGGTCAAATCAACTTTAATTGACTTATTTTGTGTAAAAAAGCAATGACTTGTCAAAAAAAAAAAAAAAAGCACTGTGTGTTCTCAGCTGTCTTGAGGGTCAAACTGTTGCCCTTTCCTTTCTAGCAGCAACAACTGACTTTTCCCAGGAGTTTGAAAATGGCTAATGCAAATGCACCTGGGTTCCTGTCTGCAGGAGCTTTCACTGGTGGTCTGATTTACTTAAGGTCCGATCCTGGATCCACATTCACCGTTATTATTCTTCCTTGTAGTCTCAGGGCTCGCTCTGTGAGGACAGATTCTCCAGCTGTAGCTGCAATCACAGGGAGCACTCCTCCAGGTTCATGTGGAGTATCAGTCAATTAAAGTTAATTTGCTATTTATTTTAACAGTTACGATCAAAATAATAGTATTCTTAACATCTATATACCATCTCCCTTAGCTAGGAAGTCTTCAAGGGTAAAGGCTATGGTTTTTTTATATTAATAACATGTCATGGGGCCAGGAGAGAATGGTGCAGTTATAAGCATATACTGCTCGTGCAAAGGACCTGAGTCTGGTTCCCAGCACCCACATGGATTGGTTCACAACTGCCCATTAGGGGGGCTAAACACCTCCACACCTCTAAGCTTCTCAGACACCAGCATGCGTGTGTGTGCACACACACACTTGCGCGCACACACACAGGTGGCATAAATATACATAATTAAGAATACTTTTTAGAAAAATAACCTCATCTTGCCAGGAATGATGGTAAACACCTTTAACCCCAGCTCTTGAGAGGCAAAGGCAAGCAGATCTCTGTGAGTTTAAGGGGAGCCTGGTCTACATAGGGAATTCCAGAATTGTAGCAAGGCTACAATGTGAGTTCCTGTCTCAAAACAAGCAAATAACCAAAAACAGCAACAACAAAAAATAACCACACATCCTTTCTAATGTCAACAGCTTCTGATCATTATTTATTAATTAAATAAGAATTGTGGGGGGTTTTGTTTGTTTTTTCTGAGGCAGGGTTTCTCTGTGTAGCCTTGCACTTTGTAGACCAGGCCAGCCTTGAACTCACAGAGAGATTCACCTGTCTCTGCCTCCCTGAGTGCTAGAAGAATTGTATTTTCAAAACAAGTTACTCTCTGTTGCAACTGAACTGGCTTTATGGACTTGGTTAGGTGATTTAAATTGTATGTAATAATCCATGTTTTCATTTCAGGGGAGTTAGGGAATAAGCATCCTCACATTCCTCAGGAATATCCCTTCTTAGAACTGTTCATTTCATTTCTAATTTTACCACACCAGCATTTTGATACAATTATACATGAAATTTGGTGACTGGCACATATTCTTCTCTAAATCCAAACATTGACTATAATTTCCTGTTTCATCTGCATTCATCATACAGCTACAGGATTTTTTATGGCTTCTGATCTTCCAATATATCACCTTAAGCTTTTGAACTGTATTCAATGGTAGGATGAAAAAGAATATCATAGAATATTTACATGTCTTTTTAGAATAAATTTAGATTTGATTTTGTTATTATTTTTCCTGAGTGTATGCACACAATCACGTGATCGCATAGGTACATTTGTGCATGCATGTGTGGAGGCCAGAAATCAACCTTGACTATTGTTCCTTACATACCATGCACCTCCTTGGCAACAGCATCTCTCTTGTGAGTCTGGGGTTCATTGATTCACCTAGGCTGGCCAGCCAGTGAGCCCCAGAATTCTGCCTTTCACCTCCTCCCCAGTGCTGGGATTACAGACAAGCACTACCACTCCTGGCTTTTTAGGTGGGTGCTGGGGTTCAAACTTCAGTTCTCCTGCATGTTTGGCAAACCCTTACCCGTCTTACCTATCTCCCCAGCCCTTAGGTGCCTTTTCTGTTGAAAGACACTGACTTCCTCTGAAGTTGGGAATGGAAACCAGGTATAGTGAAAGGGGTTAGCTCATTGCTTGCCAGACCTTTGGCTCTTCTATTCCTCTTACTTCTGGTGTGGTCTATATTGCTGTTTCCCAACATTTCATGAAGAATGCTTCCTGGTCCTAAATGTTCCTTGCTTTGTAAATCTATAGTTTCCTTTAGTCTGTAGATAAAACATGAACCACAAATAAAGTGAAAATGAAAGCACTAACAAGTGTCTAGGAAGTACTTTCATTTCCGCCAGTTATGTTTTATTTGATCAATAAATTTAGCATTTTATTTCCCTTTTAACCACGATAGTTTTCCTAAGCATGTAGCCTCATTGCATTCATTTCTTGAATCAAAGTGCTCTGATTTGCTTTCCCAGTGAGTTCTTAAAGAACAGAAGCCTAATCTATAAGGAAGAAAAAAATTTTTTGAAACTTGGCTCTCCCAAAGTGCTCTTGTATTGACTTATGTAACTGTCAGTCACACTTCATTGGAGCTCACAATGCTAATGAGAAATCAAAATCATGCGCATATCCCCAAAGGATCTGTTAACTTCTCTCAGAGAAACCGGGGTCTCGTCACCACACATCAGTCTTTCCGTTGCTGACCATCTCAAAGAGTATTGGTCCCAGAAGGACCCAGCACAGGAATGTTGCTGGCCATCAATAATGTCAACTGTGTTGCTTTTAGCTCCATCTGTAGAATTGAACTGATTTATGGATAGGTACACAGAGAGAAAGAGAAGAACTATTCGAAACACTGGGCTGATGAGCATGAGCTAATAGGTGAGCCACAAGGCCCTGGGGGTGGGGAGGAGGATACACTCAAGCAGGAGCTGGTGTCTGCATTGCAGTACAATGTTCTTAAAACTGACTCGCTCGACATGTCTAAATGAGTCCATGATTCTTGGTGCTTCTCTTAATTAAACAGTTAGAATAATTTACATGCAGTGGAAGGACTGTTCAAATGACAAAGCACATGTCAGAATATTCATGAAAAAAAAAAACTCAGCTAATGTGCATATTTAGCTATTGAAGAAACAATAGTAAAAAGATTTTTAAGGGGCTAGAGCGATGGCTCAGCAGTTAAGAGCACTTGTTGCTCTTACAGAGAAGCAGGGTTCAGTTCTCGGCACCCAAATTGAGTGTCTCACAGCTGCCTCTAACTCCTGCTCCAAGGGATCAAATGTTTTCTTAAGGCACCAACATGCACATCCACATATACATACCACACACACACATACATGCAAGAAAATAAAATAATCCATAAACTAAAAGAATCATTTTCAACCATAATGTTGGGGTATAGCTTAGTGTGACAGCACTTACTGACATGCACAGGGCCCTGGGTTGGATCCCTAGCCCTACAAATGATAACAGGTATAATTAAATAGGAAACAGAGGGATAAATGCCGGGGTATGTAATGATAGACAGGCACGAATAATACTGAACTGGATGGAGATTGAGAAATAGTGAAATTTAGAATGAAAACTTTAAACATATCTTCTATGTGGATGTGTGTGTGTGAGTGAAGGTGCTTGTAGAGGCGAGAGGCATCAGATCCCCCTGGAGTTGGAGTTGTAGAAGGTTTTGAACTGCTTAACGTGGGTGTTGGGGATGAATACCAGTCTCTACAAGAGCAAACACACCCTTCACCTATCTAGGATGGCACTTGCAAATAATTAGACAGCGGCAATAAACATGGTACAAAACTTCTGGTGGCGGGGGAGGGGAGGACATATAGATGCTTAGTCCCTAATACTTACCAGCCCCTACGGATATTCTATTTCTTGAACTGTAATCTCCCCTAAAGTCCTTGGACATGTTATTATCAGCCAAGAAAATATGATAAGTTTTGGTGAAAAGACACAGAAGTGTATGGAATGTGACACATAACTACACAAAAAGTTATAAAAGAAAAGTTACTCCTGCAACTACTCCAAATGTCTTATTTGGCTGTGTGAATAATTAGTTGTCTAAGCGTTAAAGCAAATTAAACTACCTTCTAAGTAGATGCAATGTGTATATGTATTCCAGGAGTTTTCTGTATTTTTTAATGTGATGTTCCTTTTGTGTATTTATTTCTTACTGTGTATGTACCCACGTGTGAGTATGTACACACGATTGTGAGTGCCAGTGTCTGCAGAGCGGCATTAGATCCCTTGGAGCTGGAGTTGTTCCACATGTTTGTAATACACTTAAGGTGAGTGCTAGGAGCCAAACCTGGGTCCTCTGCAAGAGCAACAAGTGCTTATAACCTCTGAGCCATCTCTCCAGGCCCCTTTTGGGTGTGATATTTCCAATCTGATATATTCTATATTTTGTCTCTATGCCAGAGAATTGCAAGCCACTTTTTCTAAAACTCTTCGGCATAGGTAGCAACATTACTTTTGAAGATTTAGTTTTACTCCTGTGTGTATAGGCTTTTTACCTATGCAACATGTGCATGTAGTGCTCTTGGAAGCCAGAAGAGGGTATTGAATCTCTGGAACTGGAGTTACACACTGTGAACAGCCTTGTGGGTGCTGGGCATCTAACTCCAGTCATCTGGAAGAGAAAGTGAAATTCTAATAGCCTCAAGACACAAATCAGAAGTGTCTACCATCATTTCCTTTACTTACTAGTTCATAGTCTAATTCTGTAAAATAAATGTTAGTGATCAAAATTCTTTAAGTTAAATTAGTTCTAATTCATGGTTATATTTTGTTTACTGTTTTCCAGAAAAGGATTTCTTTTAAACCTCAAGAAACTGCCAATAGGAAACTAGAAGGAGAACCTCAGACTGGGTCAAATAATGGCCATGCCATCCCAGACAAAACAAGGGGAGAAGGTGGCACCTACAAAAATATGGAAAACTTCATGAATTTGCATGCTTTTTATGTGAAGGGTCACACTAATCTTCTCTGTATCATTCTGATTTTTATGAGTATTTGTCAAAACCTGGCTAGAAATAAGTCAGTCAATGAAAGCACTTGCCTGAATTAGATTCCCAGTACACCAAAAAGAAGCTTAGTGTGACTGCAATCCCAAACTCTGAGAAGGGGAGAGACAGACAGATTCCTGGAGCTTGGCCAGCCATCTTAGTGTACTTGGTGAGTTTCAAGCCAGGGAGAGATGCTGCCTCAAAACAACAACAGCAAAATGGGGGGAAGTCCCTAAAGAACAACCCAGAAGGTTGTCCTCACACACACACACACACACCTCACATTGCATTCACCCACCATTAAAAGAAGTCACAAGCACGAAATGCTTGACTAGAATTCAAAGCAGGCTTTAAAATGCCATTTCCATATTCAGCATTCATGACACTTAGGGTCTCCTCCACCAATACAGAGCACTGGTACCAGCACATTCTTGTGGCCCAATTAATGTCCCTTTCTTTTTAACTCAGTTTTGTTAACTATGGGGAGAAGGTTGTATGAGTGAATGTGGTTGTCAGATAATATGATGACTTAACTTTCAATTTCAGAAAGATAAACAAATTTTAATATAAGAATGCCCCCCAATAGCTGGTGATGGTGGCACATGCCTTTAATCCCAACACTGGGGAGGCAGAAGCAGGCCAATCTCCTGTTGAGTTCAAGGGCAGCCTGGTTTATGGAGCTAATTCCGGACAGCTAGGGCTACACACACACACCAAAAAAACAAACAGAAAAAAAGAATGCCCTCCCATACTCCAAGGACCATTTCTTTCTTCCTCCCTCCGTGCCTCCCTCCTTCCCTTCCTTCCTTCTTTTCTCTTTCTTTCTTTCCAATTTTCTTTTGTTTTCTTTTTTTTCCTTTGAGACAGTCTCACCAGGTAGTCCTGGCTGTCCTAGAACTCACTGTGTTTAGTGAATAAGTTCAGGCTGGTCTTGAACTTTCAGAGATATGCCTGGCCCTGTATCCCGAATGCTGTGCTTAAAGCATGCACCACTCTGTTCAACTTTCAAGGAACATTCTTATTCTCAAAAATTATTTGTTGTTTATCACAAATTTAACTGCATTTCCTGCATCGAACGAAGCAGTTCTGGGATGAATAGAACACAACGGTGACTGCTTTTTGAGAGTTTAAAAACCAAAGTGGATGTCACATGACAGAACATTTCTCAAACTTCATAAAGCATTTGGCGGTTTATTAATGCACACACACACAGTTCAGGTGGAAGCCCTGTGTCTACTTTGGGCATTGATCCTGAGATACTATCCCATTGGGTTTGTTATTTGTTGAGAGGGGGTGGGGTATCTCATTTTATATTAAGTAGTAGCAGCAGCAGCAGTAATAGTGTAATAGTAGCAGTGATAATATTTGAGACAGGGTCTTCCACTGATCTGAAACTAGCCAAGTGGGCTAGGCTGACTAACTAAAAGTCCCTGCTCTGCCTGGCTAGGACTGGGATTATAAACATGTGCCACTATGCCTGAGGTTTTTTTCTCTGTATGTTCTGGAGATTCAACACAGGCCTTCATGCTTACAAAGCAAGCATTTTACTAACTGCGTTATCTCCCCAGCCGAGACTCTCCATGTCTAATGAGCCTTCAGGTGATTTTGCTGGACTGGTTCATGGACCTCTAGTTGCGAATGGCTATAGTACATGCCCGTTTGAGGTGAAGAGGGATTTTACTTGTTGGTTTGTTTAGTTTTCCAGCATCTGAATTCTCTGAGCTTGGAGAAGTCCTTGAATATCTGGGTATTGTGGTGGGGGGTAGTCGTTGTGTATTTGCTGTCTTCACCCTCCTTCCTTGCAGCCCAGACTTAGATGAACAGTATACCTTTCCCTAGTCAGGAGCAGCTGCATGGTGTCATGTCAGGAACTAGTAACACAAAGGAAAAAGCAAGGAGGTCAGGCAGTTTTCTCTCTTGCAACAGCACATTTGTGCCCGGACTGAGGTCCCTGAGTTGTGTTTGATTAAAGAGCAGCATGCTAGCATGTCCAGCAACCCTCACTGGACCCCTTCTGTTCATGGTCTATGAGCATTGCTCTGAGCTGCCCAGCTTTGAGTGTGACTCATTCTTCATTACGACTGTATGAGCTGCCCAGCTCCTTAGCTACTAAACACAATAGAATTGGTGGTGGTGGTTGTTGTTGTTGCTTGAGACTAAAAAACTCCCATGCAGCCAAAGAGTCATCTGCCAGGGGCCACCCAGCTGGCAACTTATCATCTGACAGTCAGGGTACTTTGATTCCGGGAGGTCAACACTTAGGATGAGCTCTGTCTCTGGAAGGGTAGCAATTTTGAAAGAGGGGGAACATCTTGATGAGAGGGGATCAATTTCCTTACACACCACTCCTTGGCAGCTAAGTTTTTGACCAAAGACTTCTGCCTCAGCAGGACTGTATTAGTATGCTGCCATTGTTTATTGGCTCTGGGCAAATCAGCATCTATGAGCTCCATCTCCATGTCAAAGGAGGCAAGACTTCATGCTTCTATTACTGCATCTGTTCATGATGTATCATAATGACTTGGGTCTTGTAGAGGAGTAGTTTATCTCATTTAATTTTAGTATGTTTATCAAGTTGTACAATCATTATAGTAGTCTTTTTTGTTAATACCAGTTCGATAGGATCCCTCTTAGCCATTTCCACTTAATCCCTGTATCCCTCTATAGCTCAGGTAACCATCTAATTTTGTCATGATAGTTTTGTTTTTTTCTGAATATTTCATTTAAATAGATTCATATAACCATCACTATGTGCCAAATTAGCCTTTTCTGTTGTGTAGTGATTTTCCCAAAATTTCTACAATGTTTATCACAGTATTTTGCACACACTAGGTATATGAAAACAGAATACAATGGCAACAACAAAAATGCACTATTTGTTAGGTTATTGTTGTAAGAACTGAATAAATCCACCCTTGCTCTCCAAACGTGGTCCACAGACTAGCATTGCCATCACTCTATATACTCTAGTGGAAGATCTCAGGTTTTGTGAATCAGAATCAGAATCTTTTTTTTTACAGATATTTAGACGACAATTAATTCCAGGTCTCATTCAACTCTGAAAATATTGCTTTAGACATAAGTAGCATAAAGGCATGGGCTATGTGTGGCACAGGGTACCTACACTACAATGTCTGTTAAATGACTAAATGTACCATGGCGCACAGGAAAGCAGGAGCCCATATATACAGGATTGCCAAAGAACAAGATATGCATTTTTGGCTTACCTATGACATGAATTGGTTAAAAAAAGAAAAACAAAAACAGTTTGGACTGGAATGAGACACATATATTTATTTTTTAAAGCTGATGGGCACACTCATGAGCAAAATCTACTTTTAGACTAAAAACATAATGGACCCTTAACTAAAATGGACCTCATAGTGGATTTATTAGCATGACAATTAATTATGGGACATGTTACTACTAAAGATTGACAGTTTATTTCAATTCCATTTACTATAAGAGATAAAGCCTCAATTAACAACCAAGATGCCAGAGTCAGACTTCAGGAGACAGTACTGTAATGTTCTATAGCATCAAGCTCTAACAAGGAAAATGCAGCTAGTTTTCTCTTTGTAATCTTCTGGCTTCAAATATTTTAATTTGTTCACTCAATCATTTTTTAAAATCACCAAACATTTATCAAGCTTGTCACTCCTTGGCAAGTGCTGAGCTGGCATGTCCTGATGGATTGCCAGGTATATATAATATTCTTGAAGAGTTTCTATCAGTACAGCAACGATAGCTTTTTAACAACTGGCTCATAAAAACAAAACAAAACAAAAACAAAAAAAAACAAACACTTTTTCTGGTATATGAATTTATGAATGTTAAATTTAAAATGTTAATAAAATTAAACCACATGAGTTCCATGTTTAACAAACATGTTGAAAAGGATAAACTGTATTCTCCTGATATATGCATTCTATATCATCAGGTATAATAGGGGTTCGTTTTATTGGGAGTTGCTCTGTGGGGCAGGGTAGGGATGTACTGGTCATGTTCCATTTGTCCTTTTTTATAATCATTTATTTAATTTTCTTTTATGTGCATTGGTGTGAGGGTGTCAGACACTTGGACCTGGAGTTATAGACAGTTGTGAGCTGCCATGTGGGTGCTTGGAATTGAACTCAGATCCTTTGGAAGAGCAGACAGTGTTCTTAACCACTGAGCCATCTCTCCAGCCCCCACTCATTTGTTCTTTCAGGCCCAATATTCACTCTATTTGCCTGGCTTTCTACCCGAAGCTGGGTTCTACAGATTCTGTCACTAAAGCCCTCTGGTTTCTGGTTGGGTTTAGCTCATGGGAAGTTTGGAGGACAGAGGATAGAAGACAAATGTTTTTCCCCAGTCCTTTACTGGACCGCATTTGGCAGTTGGCTCCATTTCTCTATTTATAGTCACAGCTCCTGTCAGACATCTCCTTCCCAGCTACAGCTTCTACTGGATTCCACTTAAAGCTCCCCTCAACCCCCACCCCACCCTGGCTCCCTTAGGCTTTATCCCTCCCAGGCTGTCAGTCATTAAGTGCTTTACTGCTCCTTGTTGATTCCTTTAGTACTTCCCATACCTCTCTAAACTGTCCCTTTATTAGCCTACCTTTATCCTCTTCCAGTGTGCTCTCTCTAGTAATATCAGGAGAGAACAGCAATCATCTAGTATTGTATTATAGACTGCCTCCTGGGTTAGCACTATTAAGATGCAGAATGGTGTGAGATCCTGCTCCTGGGACACTGACAGTCCAGTGAAGGAGAAATCAACACATTAGGAAACATTATCCATTGGGATCTAATGAGACACATTGGTTGCTTGGTTTGTTGTGCCACTCAGTGCCTATTCACCCTTTTCCTGACAATCATAGTCTGATTTTCCTCTCAATGTCTTTTAGGTGGTGTTAAATCCTTTCTCAACAATATGAGTAGTCATGCAAATCAGTCCTGATATACTGGATTGTTCTGTGTCCTAATCAGAGCCAGAAAAATGTGAGAAGACTGTTGCTGGCATGTTTGGCAAAGTGATATGTACTCTTCCACTGAGGCTGCTAACAGTAAGGATTATGTGAACTGGAGCTGCCAGGAGCCACCACATGGAGCCCAAGAAGGAAGCCAACTCAGAGCACAGTGCCAAGAGATGAAAAGAATGAAGTTCTAATGCCATTGCTTATGCCCTTGAAGCAAGCCATGCCTTAAGTTAAATACATCACTAGAATTTTTTTTAAGTTATGTGAGCAAAGTGCCAATATCTCCCAATAAGCCACTTTGTATTGTGTCCTTTCATTTTGTCACTTACAATTAAGATAGCTCTAATGCTTCATAAATTGGTATCAACAGTGGGAATTACTAGAGAAAAAATTCAAACTACCTAACTAGTTGATCCAGAAGAGACTTACTGTATCCTGTGCTTGGACTTCAATAGCAAAGCCATAGGTGAAATCGGTACATACTGTACAAAGGAATTCAGAACATGTGCCTATCAAGCATAATATAAAAGGGATTGTTATTCAAAGGTTAGATTCTAGAAGACACCAAGTATTACTACGTAGCTTTTAATAAGGTCCTATGAGAGAGTCAGATTTAAGGCTGAGGCTGATATATCTAACTAAGGCAGAGAAGAAATCACTTTGTAATGAGTGACTATATTTTGCTTACTGAGTAAAATAAAAAATGACAGAAATTTCAATAATCTGGGCCATAAAGGACAGGAGAAGCCATAAGAGAATGCTGTCAAATTGTCCTCAGGCAGAAAACAAGAGGCCAGTGAACTAGGAAACTAATACTGACTACTGCTAAAACACAAAAGGACAAACAGCACCTAGAGTCAAGACAGTAGCTTCAACAAGAGCAAACATTCAGCTTTGGATTTTCCCCTTACGGAACTGGTCAGATGATGATGATGATGTTGATATTATTATACTAGACTATTAAGTATTAAAACTATACTGTAAAATGTGCACTAAATCTAGATATCAAAGTCTAGGCTGCTTACACTTCACATAATGAGGAACACAGATGTTTGAGTTGTTAAGTGTGGCAGACACATTCCTCACTTTTACAAAGTCTAGTATTGAACTGGGAGGTGGTGGTGCACGGCTTTCATCCCCACGCTCAGGAGGCAGTGCTAGGAAGAGCTCGGAGTTCCAGGCCAGCTTGCTCTACAGAGCAAGTTCCAGGCCAGCTAAGGCTACACAGAGACCCTGCCTCAAAACAAACAAACAAGAAAGTCGGTCTGGAGCATCCATTGCTCTTGCAGAGGCCCAGGGTTTGATTCCCAGCAGCCACATGGTGGTTAACAGCCATCCATGATTCCAGTTCCAAGGTATCCAAAGACCTCTTCTGCCTCCTCGGGCATCAGGCATCCAAGTAGTACACAGACAGACATGCAGGCAAAAGAATCACGCTTATGAAAGAGAATTTTATAAAGTTTTTTTTAAGTCTAATAACAAAGCTCTTAATCAGCAACTTTTTTTCAAAGTTATTTTCTCTGCAGCCAGAGGCTGGGAAAAGATTAGAAAAGATTAACTTAATTATTGCTGTGTACATATGTATGTATGTATGTATTTGTGTGTGTCTGTCTCACACTTGTGAAGGTCAGAGGACA
Source organism: Pachyuromys duprasi (assembly GCA_028658305.1). Lineage (NCBI taxonomy): Eukaryota > Metazoa > Chordata > Mammalia > Rodentia > Muridae > Pachyuromys > Pachyuromys duprasi. Next base: position 44,243,094 of record CM053749.1, on the reverse strand, counting down.
ATCTGTAGAAACCAATCTCTGCTTCTACCATATAAGTTCCAGGGACTGAATTCAGGTCATCAAGTCTTGGCATCAGGCAGCTTTCCTCACTGAGTCTGATTCTTAAACACATCAGGTAAAAGTGAGAAACATCACTGCCACTGTAGATAATCACAAAACTTAATAAGATTAACCTGAAGCTGAGAAACGTAGTTCCTGGAGATGGTTACCTAATCGCAACAATTCTATACAACAGGAGAAGATCACAACTGTTCTTGGTAAAAGCTAGTTCATTTTGCCAATGTGAGTGTTTTTTCTGTTTATTTGTTTGTTTTCAAGCCCCACTGTATTAGGAACGAGAATACTGAAGGAGTGTGTCTCCTGGATGGTCCCATTGTCCCTTTCAGATGTAACTGTGGAAGAGATGAGCTCCTCCAAAAATAGAACATATGGCATCCAGATGATCAAAGAACTTCCTCCTTTCTCCTGTTAGGAAATTCTTGATTTACTGTCTAACAAGCTGTGACCAGCAGGCCACTGTATATTTACAATTACTCATTTTTCCAAATAGCAGTTTTCACTGCAATATCGTTTATTTTTATGTTATCATATATTATCACATACCAATATATCATATTTATATGTTATCATATATCATACGTACTTTGTAGGTAGCTGTATCGTGTATCCTTAGATGACTAGACTGAGGAGCTATACTGCTATATAATGAAAAAGACTGTGTATTACAGTGTCTTCACTTTCTCCCTATTCTTGTGATAAAATACCTTGACAAAAGCAACTAAACTTATTTTGACTTATCGCTGCAGAGAAATACAGTCCCCCATGGCAGAGACAAGTGGAGCAGGCTGGTCACATTGCATCCAGACTCAGCAAGCAGACAATAAACAGGAAGTTGGGCGGGGCTCCCTATAAAGCCTCCAACGACCCATATTCCAGTGAGGATCCAACTCCTAAAGGTTCCAAAACTTTCCCAAACTGGGTGACCAGCTGAGAATCCACTGTTCAAAAATGTCTAAGAGGTACCTTTCATGGTCAAACCATAACACCCTGCTACCGGCACTTCAATTCATCTCTAATACCTAAAGTAAGTGAGTACACTTTTGGTGGTAGAAAATGTTGCTACATTTCTTTATTTATGAAGCATTTACAAGAGACAACAGGAGAAGAGGGCTTTACATACAGTGTGTCTACTGTTTGTTCCATAAAGCACACCGCCTTTCTCTAATGACCATGCTACTGCTTTTTCAAGTTCTATCATTTTGTGCATGCCTGATAAACTCATATGTCTAGAATAGGTTTGTCCGTCACTCTAGACTGGTCTAAGCATGTCATTCTTTAGGCAACAGTGGCAGAGTTAGGAAGACGCACCCTGATGTCAGTGAGGCTGCCGTCAATCAATCTACAACTGCTGGTTACTCATCTGCAGAGAATCAGAATAAGAGAAATTGAATCTTGGTGACATATTTAGTAAGCCATGTCTAACACTCTTGAATGTTTCAGTGTTAAGCGCCAACAAATTCCTGCTCTGGTTTGTATGTTCCCTGATGGTTTGTGTAATAGAAAGCTCAGCCCCACAGTAGTGATTTCAGAAAGTACTATAGAACTTATTAGGAGGTAAGGCCAAGTAAGAGGTGCCCTTGTCTGAGAGAGACTGAAGAGGTTTTCATGAGACTATGGTTAGGTTTCTGGAAAGGTTTTCTATAAAAGCAGGAGCCCGGCCCCTCCCAGCCTTTCTCTGGCTTCCTATATTGAGGTGTAGCCACTTGCTTCTGCACACATTTCCTCTGTTGCCATCAACATAGATTGACAACTGAGAGATCCCTTACCAGGGCTGAGCTGATGCCTGTGCCATGACTTGAACCTCCACAACTTCTACTTTTTTTTTTAATATTTATTTTATTATTCATACAGTAACATTCTATCTGCACACCAGATCTTACTATAGATGGTTGTGAGCCACCATGTGGTTGCTGGGAATTGAACTCAGGACTTTTGGAAGAACAGCAAGTGTTCTTAACCTCTGAGCCATCTCTCCAGCCCCCACAACTTCTACTCTTAAGCAGATATACCAGTGATTCTCAACCTGTGGGTCATGACACCTTTGGCCTGGAAATGAGCCTTTCACAGGGGCTGCATATCGGATATTCTGAATATCAGATATTTACATTATGATTCATAACAGCAGTAAAATTAGAGTTATGAAGTAGCAATGAAAATAATTTTATGTTTGGGGTCACCACAACTTTAAAGAGTTGGAGCATTAGGAAGGTTGAGAACAGTTATACAGTTTCTGGGTATTTCACTGTAGGAATGAAGATAATAAAATTCCCCTTTCTATTTAAGCAAGTTTAAGTTATATTCTCATCACAATATTCAAATAAGTCAAATAAATTACATAGGGATAGATGCATAAACACATACAAAGAAATAAATGCGCAGGAATGTACTTGTTGGACATATCTAACTTAAACTGAGGAGGCAGGCTGAAGAGTGTGTCAGAAGATAGAAGGAAACAAGACTGGAGGACGAGTTTGAAAGTCAGTCACTAGAGTTTAAATTTAATGCAAGAGAAAATATAACCATAAAGCTATCTGGGCATGAAGAGATGTGCTAAAAGTGAGCAATTATTCTGGCAAGTTGCATTGAAACAGAGAGAAAAGGGATTCAGAGACCATAAAAAGACTGCTGAACTGCTCCTGGCTGGCAATGTTCAAGGACTTAGGCAAAAAGCATGAAGTAAAGATATAGGAAAGAATTTGATATGAGGTATTTAAAATGATACACTAAAGGTCCTGACAACTGGCCAGGTAAAATAAACAAGAAGAAATATTGTGTTGACAATGACAAACATTTTAGTGTGGGTGGCAGAGAGAGAAGTGGCATTAATGAGAAGTGTATTAATTAACTAGAGAGAAGAGGTTTTGCAAAGACAGCAAGATTGTTTTTTGACCTGTTCCAATCAGGGAGATGGTAGGGTACCTGTTAGAAATGGTGATGAACTAAAGTTGACATAAGATATACAGCAGCAAGGTATAGTGGCACACACCTTTACTCCCAGTGCTCAGGAAGCAGAGGCAGGCAGATCTTTGTTGAGTTCAAGGCTAGCCTGGTCTATAGAGTGTCAGACCAGACAAGGCTATATTGCAAAACCCTATCTCAAATAAATAAATAAAGCCTATAGCAGTTAGGAATAAAGATGATGCTAAAGTTAAGTGTCTGCACATAAGAACCACTTGAAGCATGAGAGGGGAAGAAAAAAGCAGAAATTAGCACTTACTGTTAGAGACCAGGATAAAAAAGGGAGGACAATCAGAACCAAAAAGACCTAGTGTCTGGTGGAGAGAAAGGAGAGAGATTAGAGTGGGAGTGCCCAGAGAGAGAAGACTCAACAGCTAAGGACACCTGTTCTTGCAGAGGACCTGGATTCAGCTCCTAGCACCCACACAGTGACTCAACTATCCACATCTCCAGTTCGAGGGGATCCAATACTCTCTCTGACCTCTTCATGTGCCAGGCATACACATGGTTCATATACATTACCTGCAGGCAAAACACTCATACACATAAAAAAAATGTTAAAATCTAAAAGCAGCATGAAGCCCTGAACACCATTGGTGTGCATGGCCCTGACCCTTTCAGCCCACCTCCACCTTCATTTTCAACTGTTCTGGCTCATAGCAGTGTACCCATTGGCCACCTCACTTCTTGCTAAACCACTGACTAGATTCCCCCCTCCCTTCAGATCCTTTGGATTTGCCCTTTCCCTCCATCTAGAAAGTTGCCTGTTCACGTATATTTTGCGTGGCTATCTAACTCACTTCATCCAGACCCGTTTTAAACACAACTTCCTCAGAAATAACTTACTAAATCAAATACTGTAAAATACAAACGGAACATCACTTCTACCTGCACCCTTCTTTGCCCTGCAGTATTATTTTTTCATAGCACTTAGCATCTTACAGCCCTGACTGTGTTATCTCATCAACTGTATGGAAGTCCCAGAGCTCAGACTATATTCGTTGATATATCCCTGATAACCCGAACAGAGCCTGGGTACATAAGAAACTCCTCGAAAAAAAAGCCTAGTGAACTAATCTGTGAGATGTAGTAAAGAGAATTAAGGATGGTGTGTGTTGGGGGTTGGGGGAAGGGCATATACCACAAAAAGTCTGCTGAGTTTGTCATTTAAAAGTTCTAGGACATTCCTACCATTTCAGCTGGGGACAAGAGAGAAAAACAAGCCCTGCTTAAGACTAACACTTGGGATAAAATCTCCCCAGGGGAGAGGGAACTTAGTGGGTGTCTGTCACCAGGGCGAGGTGCCTTCCTACTGTGTTCCCTGTGACTTTCGTGGAGGAAAGGCATCTCCACTTGCACACCTGACGAAAGGTTCTTTTTTTTTTTTTTTTTTTTTTTCCCAGTTCATCGGAGCTTTGGGGAGAAGCCCTGAGGGCTGCTGACAGCCCCGAGCTTTCACAGACGTTCCTTTGGGCCGGTGTCGTCGGCCAGGGGCGCGCCCCCGACGAGGCGGCGGCTGGGAAGGAGCGAGGAGCGTCGCCCTCGGGCCCCCGGGGGCCAGCGCGCCGGGCCTGCCCTGGCCAGGCCTCCGGGGCGCGGGGGAGCCAGCGGCGCCCGCAGCCTGCCCTCCCCCGCCTCGCCCTCCTCCGCCCACGCGCCGCGCGCCGCAGCTGCGGCTTTCCGCCGGCCCCGGCAGCGCGGAGCCCGGAATCCAATTACTTTTCCTCCCGAGGAGCCCCGTCCGGCCGCCAGGCCCCAGAGGGAGGAGCCGGGGGTCGAGCGGCCGCCCACTTCCCGCCGCCCGGGGCCGAGGCCGGGCCGCTCGGGCGGGGCGAGCGCGGTCTCGGAGGGGCGTGCGGAGCGGCCGCGGGACTATTTGTCCTTCCGCGGGCGGCCCGGCCGGGCCCCGGCGCGAGGCTCCAGGCGCCGCGGCCGGAACGCCCGCGTCCTCCACCGTGAGTGGCAGGAGATTAGCCCCGGGGCTTCCCCGGCGCGGGCGCGGCTCGAGGCACGCGCGCGCACGCGCACTCCGGGGTCCGAGGCCGGAGGGCGCCCGGCGGCTCGTGGCCTCCTTCCTGGGCGCCGCGCTCCAGGGCCCCGGGATTCGGCTCTCTAAAGTGAAAGTGAACTGGAGCAAGATGGCCAGGGGTCGTGCACGTGCGCTCCGCCACAGCCCTGTGTCCCGAGGCTGCACGGGGACGCTGCGGGCGTGAATCTTTGAAGAGGAAGGAAAGGAGGACTTCCTGGTTCTTCAGAGGCTGGGTGGAGAACCCATCGGTCCCCTGGAGGGTTCTCGCTCAGTTGGTTTGAGCTCCGGTCACAGACCCCATTCTTTTCTGCGGCCCAGGGCGGAGGTCCTCAACTTCCTCCTGCGCACACTGTCAGATTTATGAGGCCACAACTGACAAACACGCTTGAAGGAGAAAAATGCTATATTATGCATTATTTTCTCCTCTTGGATTCCGTTCTCCTGAGACTGTGGCTGACCCTTAGGCCCATGATGTTTTTGAATGTGATTGACAGGCGTGATTAGCAGGCTAGTGAGAGAGAACCAGAGAAATTGCTATCAAAACAATTACATACAGAGACATCAGAACAAAAGCCCAAGAGCCCTGGGGACTAAAGGACCATCCTGCCTCTGCCGTAGATGCCCTCTGGGATGGTGGCCAAGTCAGATCATCTCTTTGTGTCTTGTTTCTTGGCAAGTTAAATAAAACTATCCTGTCACTCCCTGTGTCAAAGTGTGTTATAAAAATAAACTGAAAGAACTAATTGAGAATTTCAAAGATTTACCTTTTTAGAAGGGGCCATGATACTGTTGAAACACACTAAAGGGAAAATTACGTGAGAGAAAGCCACTTGACCGTCTGCGTATAGTCTCATCATCTCAGTTAAGTTTAATGGACATATATAGAAACTATAGATAGAGTTCTCTATTAGGTGCTATGTGGTATTTGTGAGAAGTGTAATCTAGGCATTCCAGCTAATCGCATTCTCAGATCGTCGTCCCCCATGCCTACGTTCTAGCCATTTCCACACGCTCTGCCTTACAGTATTTCTGTTCCGGGGCTTTAGTGCACTACCAGGGGCAGAACAGTGCTGTGGATGAGCTCCCCACTTGAGGCCACACTGTGACTTAGGGTTTCAGACATGTATGCCTACCCATGGAACCTGAGGCACGGCTCCAGAAACCTGTGTGCTGGCTAATCGGGGAAACTCCTGGGACAGAATAGGTCCCAGGGAAGAGAAAGCCAAGTACACTGAGCTTGAGCTAAAGACTCTGGGGAAGGGAGAGGGCTTTTGTCTTCTATCTTTGTCTGAATCCAATAGGGTTGGGAAGGAGAGAGAGGATAGATATGAGGGAGAGTGAAGTCTCTGTTTCAGGTATTTTAAACCCAAGCATTCACATTTGTAACACATGTTCTCACCCTCGGCTTTGGCGGAAATGATCAAGTTACTGACAAAAATGCTAGCAACAAGAAGTCCTGCCTTGAGGGTGGCTTTTGAAAAGGGAGGACTTTATCATCTCCTGGGCTGCTCTGTGGAAGTCCAGAGGTGGTCAGAGTAATTCACAGACTTTATCCAGGTCCTCAGTGCACCTCTTTCTGCCACACCCTCTTCAGAGGACAGTCATCCTTCCTGGCTGCCCCACTGTGTCAAAAAGTCTTCCCATCAAATGTGAAGGGAATCTGCTTCTCTCCCTCTCTGGGGAAAGCTCTTTTAAGGGACCTCTAGGGGAATTGAGTCCTGTTGTGCAGTGATTACTTGTGACAGGAACACCGCTTATAATCTATTTATCATGTGCCAGGTGTGGTGGCCCACACCTTTAATCCCTGCATTCCGAAGACTCTGAGTTGGAGCCCAGAGTTCCAGGACAGCCAGGGCTACACAGAGAAGCCCTCTCTCAAAAAACGAAAACAATAATCTATCCCTCACGCTGTTCAGAGAAAGCACACGGAAGGGTGTAATTGAAAGAGCCTCAGATTTTGCCAGGAAAACAAAAACAAAATCAAAAAACCCTACGGGCAAAGTGACTGTGGCTTAGGTTGCCTTGAGCTTCTTCTTTTCCTGTATACTTAATTTTGTCTCCTTCATCGCCTCTAAATTGCTCTGGACTCTCCCAGATTCCTTCTGTACTATCTCAAAGGACAGGTAACCCAAAAACCATTTCAAGCTCTGGCCCTCCGCTGGCTTCTTGGCTTTGCTCTCATCTCGTACCCCCACTGCATTTTCTAATCCACTCTCAGCGACTTGCCCCTCCATTTACCAGAATCAGCGGATCGGTGAAGGCCCTGTCATTGTTCTCCAAGAGCCAGGCTGAGAGCTACAATAGGTCCAGCTGCTTCTGGGTGAAGAGGCAGGGCCAAGGGCATGCTTCATTCTCTCACACCTCAGTGCACGTGAGGGTTCTTCTTTGGTTCAGCAATGTGGGAGCGGCTGTGGTGTCTTCAGCCCCTCAGTGGGAGAACTACTTCCATTTCATGGGCTCCTTCTCTGCTAACCCAATTCTCAGAAAATTGGGTCTTGCTTGTTCTTTCTTTCTTTTTTTTTTCTCCTCAGTTACATCTAGGGAAAACTATGATAATAGCTTGGCTATACCCCAGCCCTCCATTTTTCCCTATGTTTTCATTAAACAAACAATTATATATTCGCTCCCTTCCAAGTAGCATGCCATATATATGCTAGGGAGACAGTGCTGGAGATACCAAAGTGGAGCTTACATTCTGCAGGGGGACCTTTGTTTCTCCACAAGGCTTGGCTCAGAATATCCTTACCTTATAGGGTAACGAAATCATTAATTCCAAGCAGCATTAACTATGTAGCACAAACTCCATGCTCATATTTTCAATTCTTCACCAACAACTACAAATTATTTTGATCTTTACACTGCTCATAACACTTCACATCTTTCCACTGAAGCCACTGTTTCAGACAATTACAGTTCCCAACAAGATAAACACCATGTAGGGCGATGCACTCGTGGAGCAATATGCTGTGTTAATAACATGCCTTGTCAGCTAAGCAGGCTACAGATGGATGAACACAGCAAAAATGGAACCTGTATCTGATGCAAGTTTATATATCTTACCCTATCTCTGCTCACAGTGAGGAACCTGTCAGGTCTTATTCAGAAGAATGGTTTGTAGATGCACCTAAAGGTGATAAAAAATATTTACCTTTGCCTCCCTTCCTTTGGCTATGCTTGCTTGCAGATGCAGGGAAGCCAAATTCTGATCTTTTTAATATTCAAAACTCATTCCGTTTTATTATTCCCACTTTCGTTTTTAGTAGAAAAATATGTCTTCCCAAACAGTGCTACACTATATTGAAATACAAAACTGCTTACATATTTTCTGCTAATAGCAGTTCTGCCTCAGATGGTGTCATGGACCCTTGGTGTCTAATTTATCTTGACAGGGTTTGAAGTGGAAGTAAACCAATTCAGACTCCGGGTCCTGAAACACAAGTCAGAGAAGGTGGATGTCGCAGCAGTGAAATGAGAACGCTTAAATGAAATATGAAATCCAGTCAATCCGAATGAGTCCCCGCAGCATCTCAGCACATGAGAAAAGCCAGAGGGGGTCTGAATACTCACTCAGCTCGTGAAGAAGTACATGGCCCTGAGCAAGTCGTTTAAATCAGTCTCTGTGTCTTGATGTCCTCATTTTCACAGCATTGTCCCTAGGACCTATGGTGCCCTGTACTTGGTATTCAAGAGAAAAGAAAACCACATTCTCTCAGAAACAGAGCTGATAATTAACAACTATCATCAACAATCTGTTGAGTCCCGCATCTATCTATTATTAGATGCCCAGGCCCTACCAAGGGCCTTACACATAAATGCTCAGGCAACCATTCTTGTATGAACAGAGGAAACCACGGAGCCAACATCATGTACTGTTGAGTCTCAGAAGATGGATTAGGAAATAAGACATACATAGATTTTTAAAGGACCCTCAGCAAATAAGGGGGTCAATGTGTGTTATGCTCCATCGCCTTCAAGTTGGAAAATTTTGAGTCATAGTAGTTATCTGTTCAAAGTAGTTTGAAGTTATGTCTCACTATGTGCCCTGGCTGGCCTGGAGCTCACTATGTAGACCAGGCTAGCCTTGAACTCACAGAAGTCCATCTGCCTCTGCCTCCCAAGTGGCCTGGCTCCAAATCTTAATTTCTTTTTCCTCCTTCTTATATTTATTAAAATGGATGTAAGTGGAGCTAGGTGTGACTCAGAGACAGAGTATTTGCCTAGCACTTGTGAGGCCCTGGGTTCAATCCTCAGCACCACACACACACACACACATTTTTAAAAAGTATAACTACAGAAAACAGGGCTTTTTTGGGGGGTTCTGTTTTGTTGTTTTTGTTTCGTTTTGACAGTAGAAACAAAAGCTGACATTTTTGCTTCATGTTTAATCTCAAAAGAGAAAACATTTCATTTCCTATAGTTTATTATTATAGTAGAGATAGGCATTGCCTAGTGTTCAGTCAGAGTATAGAGGTTCCTCTCTATGACTTAGGTTAACATTAGTACACACATTCTTAACATGTTATATGATGAATGGGAAGTACAAATGAAGGACTGCTAAAAGTCTCAAGAAAAAGGGCTTGTGCAGTGAACTGAATTACTGGCTTTTGTTAGCTGAATGATCCAAAACTCTGATCACTTAGACTTAGGTTTCTGACAGATACTTTCTAAACTAATACGTGTGAGCCTGTCATTCCAAGAGAAACAACTGGCTAGGTCTTTTAATATTGATAAAATTTGCATTTGCAAAAAACTAACATTTTTTGGAAAACACATTTACCATCTTAGAGTTTAACATCTTCCCAGTATTTTAAGACTTTTCCTTGAGATGGTGGTGATATCAACAATTTTTTTTTTCTGACATACATTGAAATGTGACATTTGGAAGATCTGAATTACTGAGTGAGCCTACAGCTTAAGAAGCTCCTACTTGTCAAGTTTTGCTATACCATTAAAGAAGTATTAAATGTATTAACAACGTCTGAAGGGTGATTGAAATGACCACCTCACTTCCACTCCTCCCTGCGTCCACTCCTCCCTACGTCCACTCCTCCCTGCTCCCCCCACCACCACCACCGTGGTATGCTGTGTATCTTTGTGAGGCTAAGTGATCTCTTACATTAGCCAAAACAATATATTGTGATGGACTGGAAACAAAAACAGACACAGAATCAAGCTTTTGATCCTCCTCCTCCTCCTCTTTCTCCTCCTTCTTTGGATTTTTTGAGACAAGGCTTCTCTGTGTAACAGCCCTGGCTGTCCTGGAGCTCTCTCTGTAGAGCAGGCTGGCTTTGAACTCACAGAGATCTGCTTGCCTCCTGAGTGCTGGGATTAAAGGTGTGCACCACTATGCCTGGCTCAAGCTCTCTTCTCCAAGCAAACATAAAAGCAATGACATTTCCTCTTTCTGATATTTTTGTTTGGAAATATAGCCAAATGTAAAAATACATACGTGTTAACATGAAAAGACCTATTTTTTATTGTTGAAAATTTTGTGTAGGCACACAGAATCTACCTTTTTAACCATCTCTAGATATACAATTCAATGGCCTTCAAGCATACTTATGTAGTGTACAGCAATCACTATCTCTATTTTCCCAAACTAAACTTTGTGCCAGTTAAACCATAACTCTCTTTTCCCTTCCCTCCCCAGATCCTAACAACTGACATTTTGCTTCCTCTGTGAATTCAGCCATTCTGGCAGGAACAAAGTTATGCATCTGTGTGACTTGTTTCACTGTGTGCAATGACATTCAAGGCTTATCCATATTGTTATTCTTATTTTTAAAATAAATGAAAAAATTGAAAGTAATGTATCCTTTTTTATAATTTTTTGGTATGTTTGTTCTGTGCAGTTTCATACATGCCTAGAACGTGTATTCTTTCACACACGTTCATCCTCTCATCTAGCCCTTCCGCACCTGTCAGCCCTCCTCCTCCCTACAAGCCTCTCTCTCGCATTTGTATCTTTTCATTTGGCCTTGTGGCTGTCTGTGTGACCATGGGTTTGAACTATTCACTGTAACCTGGTACATTCAATCCAGGGATACACAGCTAAAGACAACGTCAGGCCATGCACTAACCAAAACAACACATTCTTAGGCAGAATTCTTGGCCCAGAATTCCTCGGTAGCCAGTAGTTCAACAGGGTAAGGCATGGCCTTGTAATCTCCTCTGTGATCCACAGCAGACCCAGGGTCGTGCAGGCGACTGCAGCTGCTGTGGAAAAATGTTTGCAATGGCTGTGTCATGCCCAGAGGATAACATGTCCGAGCCCTTTCCCCTATCTTCTGGCTCTTACATTCTTTTTGCCTCCGCTTCTGCAGTGTTCCCTGAGCCTTAAAAGTGGTTTTATAAAAGTCCTGTGTATTGCTGAGCACTCAGCCACCATTTACTCTCCATGACTCTTCACACTCCCTGTAGTTGGTTACAAAGGGAAGCTTTTCTGATTAACATCTAAGCATCTGTCTGTGGGTTTGCATATAAATATTTAGAAGGCAGTTTGGTGGCATGTCAATTTAGCTAAACAGCTACAGTAAAATTCCCCCAACTCCTAAGGCCGCCGCCTGAGATATGGGTTTTTGACTGAGTTTACAATACCAGGCCTGAATGTCCTCCTGTGGAGCAGGCTGCAAAGCCAATCAAAGAGCAGTTGGTTAGCACCATAAGAATCATGCCATTATTATACCAAGACACTCATCAGATGTAACTTTTCCTAGACTTAATTTGCTAAAGCAATTTCAGGTTTTTAGTGTAACTGAGTGCTAAGTCCACAGATTTCCATGTGACTTCTGCCCTCAGACATCCACGAACCGTATGCTCTACCTACCTACTCTCTGTAAACACTGATCTTTTGGCCCTTTAAGACTGTCAGAAGGTTGTAACAACTTGTTTGCTTTTCCCTTAGTGTACACATTTAACTTGATTTTGTCTCTTTTCATGGCTTGATTAATTTACTTCTCTTTAGCACCAAATGATGTTTCGTAGTATGGATATAATATATTTATCCACTTGCCAAAGGAGGTTTCTTCTAAGTCAAAAATAAGATATTGAAAATATTTATGTGAAAGTTGTGTGTGTGTTTAAGTTTTCATCTTCTTTGGATATATTCCAGCATAACGGCTGGATTGTATGGTAAGATTATGTTTAGGCCAGGTATGGTGAATGGTAGTCATCTTAGCACTCAGGAAGCAGAGGCAGGAGAATTAAGTCTGAATAATTTGAATTGCAAGTTCAGTCTGGGACTCATAGAGAGACTTTATCTTAAAAAAAAAAAAATGAAAGAAGAAAGGGAGGAAGGAAGAGAGGAAGGAAGGAAGAGAGGAAGAAAAGAAGAGGGGAAGGAAGGAAGAAAAAGAAGGAAGGAAGAGAGGAAGGAAGCTGGTTTTTAAGAAACTATGTCGAAGGAAATGCACCAGTCTGTACCCGCAGCAGTGAGTAGGATCTCTGTTGCTCCAGATTTCCCTCAGTGTCTAATGTTGTCAGTGTTCTGAATGTTGGCCACTTCAGTAGCTGGATAGCTGCATCACATTGTTTCTAGTTACATTTCCCTATGACACACTGTGTGAACATCTTTTCACATGCTTCTGTGATATCTTCATACCTGTATTGATGAATCTGTTCAGGTGTTGGCCCATTTTTAAAACAGGTTGCTAATTTTTATATTGTTGAGTTTCAAGAAGCTTTGTAGGTATGGACAAGATTCCCTTACAGATACGTCTTTTGTAAATATTGTCTCTCAGCCAGTGGCTTGTCTTCTTATCCTTTCCGTGCATCACTCACAGAGTAGAAAGCTTTCATTTTGCTGACATCCAGCTCATCAGTTCATTTTCTGATGGGCTGTACATTTGGTGTATTATCCAAAAAATCATCAGCAAACCTAAGGCCATCTGGCTCTTCTACATCATCTCCTCGGAGTGTTAGGGGCCTGAACTTTGAAGATTTGTTCATCTTTATTTTGGATGCATGAATTTACTTCCACATGTGTTTGTGTACCATGTGTGTGCCTGGTGTCTGCAGAGGCAGGAAGAAGGCATTGTTTCCCCTGGAACTAGAGGTACAGATGATTGTGAACCACAGGGTGGGTGCTAGGAGCCAAACTTGGGTCCTCCTCAGGAACAGCAAGCACTCTGAACTACTGAGCCATCTCACCACCCCAACTTTGCATTTTATATTCAGGTCTGGAATCAATTTTGAGTCAATTTTTGTGAAAGGCATAGGAGATTTGTAGATAAATTATGTGTGTGTGTGTATTGCATGTGGGTATCTAGTTGTTCCAGCATTATCTGTTAAATAGACTCTTTGCCCATTATGTTGCCTTTATTCCTTTGTCAAAGATCATTTGACTACATTCTGTGGGTCTATTTCTGGGCCCTCTATTCTATTATATTGATCTGTTTGGCTAGCCATTCACCAATAAAATACAGGTTTTAGCAAACATCTTTAAAAAATTGACTTGCTAGGCAGTGGTGGCTCACATCTTTCTTTAGCCCCAGCACTCAAGAGGTAGAAGCAAGTTGATCTCTGTGAGTCCAAGGGCAGCCTGGTCTACAGAGCAAGTTCCAGGCCAGCCAGGGCCCCATAGAGAAACCTTGACAGCCCTTCAGGGTGCCATCACTAGAAGACTACTTAAAGCCCTCATAGTTCAATCTAAGGCAGTTTGAGAAGGCGGTTTATCTTTTCTATAATACTTGTACCTTCCTTCCAAGACCAGAAAAAGAAGGAACACAGTTTTTTATTACTATTGCTTTATACAATACAAAGTCTTGGAGTTGGACGGCATCAGTCCTCCAACTCTGATCTTAAGGGTGTTGGCTATGTCAGTATAATTCTGGAATCAAGTTGTTGATGTCTACAAAACAACTTGCTGGGGGTTTGATTAGGAGTTCTCTCCTCTTTCTCCTCCCCCACTTCACTCCCTCTTTTCTTTCTTTTTTTCTTTTCTTTTCTTTTTGGGACTGGAAAGCAAAGCAAGGCTTCACATATATATGATATACTAGGCAAATACTGTGTCACTGAGCTACAGCCCCAGCCTAGAACTGACATAACTACCCAAGGACAAATATGTGTCCCTGTTCGTCTAGTTAGTCTTTCCTTATATTTATCCTTGACACATTTTTAGATGTATGTCTAAGCACTATATTTTGTAGGCTGTCATTTTTAATAGCATTGGGTACTTGTTCCTGAGCTGATGGACCTGAAGTTGACCTCCAGATGTTTCTTCACCATGTTCCTTCTTTTTCTGGTCTCAGAAGGAAGGTACAGATATTGTTGGAAAGAGATGCACTAAAGGAAGGCCTGACAACCACCTCACTTTTGATGGTACTTGAAGTGCAGTCTGTCTTTTTAAAACTTTTGTTGAGAACTGAGTTTATTACCATAATCTTATTTATCAGACAGAATGTCTTTCTTACTCTTGAAGAGAAATTAACTCATCTCTCTTGTGTGTTTGTTTGTTTTGTTTTCTTCGGAGACAGGGTTTCTCTGGGTAGCCCTGGCTGTGCTGGAACTCACTGTAGACCAGGCTGGTCTCAAACTCGGAGATCCACCTGTCTCTGCTTCCCAAGCATTGGATCAGTGGGATTAAAGGTGTGTGCCCTACTGCCAGGCAACTTGTTTTTCTCTACATGATTTTTTTCTCTCCTCACTTTTATCAAGCCCATTTTTTAAGGGTTTTTTAAAAATTTTGTTTGTATTTTTTGTTTCACTGAGTGAATATGGGACATCTGCTCTGTAAACAGCATCTTCAACCTGTGTCTGCGCACGTGCACGCCATTGACAGGAGAAGCAGATAGAGCAGAGGTGGACAAAGTATACAAATCCATGATCTCATAGATCTTCCCTTCTGTGGGAGGAGGGTTGGATAGACAGTAAACAGATAGAAATGACACAACACAGTATCAGGTCATGATAAATATTATTTAGAAAAGTAGGCCCAGGAAGTGGGCTTGAGGATTGTCTACTAGTTCTAGGGCAAGCAAGGTGGAACAAAGGATGATGGGGAGCTTCCACCCCAAGCCCAAAGCATCGCCGTCCTGAGGGTTCTGCCCTCTACCCATCTTCATAGTTCCCAGGTGGATTTTTGTGTAATCAATGCTCAGGCAAAACTGGGCTTGTCAGGGCAAAACATGGAGATTAGAAGGAATGTGCGTAGATGATATAAGTACAAGAAAACAAAAGTATCTCGGGTGTCATCTTTTTCCACTTTGTGTTTTCCAGTTCGCTAATGAGCCAATATTCAAGGTAACAGGGGCAATCGCACAGGACCCGTGGGCCAGTGAGATGTCTGGAGGAATAGAAGACATTTGTCTAGGCAGTAGGAGTTGAGGAAATGAGCCCTCTGAGCAGCATGGCTGCGCGGCTAGTTTTGTTTATGCTGGTCCCCTGAAGAGTTTCTTACCAAGATCACCAACGTCATGCCGATGCAGAGGGTGGTCCTTCCTCTCCCATTACTTTCAATTTCTCTCAAAACTTTTCCTCCCTTTCCTGCCTTCCCTCTTGTCTTCTTTCCTCTCTTTCTCTCATGTCCCCTTCCTCTGTGGAGACTTTAGACAATTTCATCCAAAGCCGTGGCTTATTAAACTTCTACACCCTGATATATATTTTTCATATCATATATATATATGATATACATATATATCTGTGGGCATCAGGAACCAAGGGAAGGAGGATGAGTGACGAGGGAGCACCAACGACAATCAATCAGGTTGGTGTAACTATAAGGAAATGTAGGGGCGCAAGGTCACCTCAGGAGACTTCCGTAAAGGGGAGTCACCGTCCTAGCCTCGGATCCATTTAGCAACACTG
>CM053749.1:44204314-44226744 GCA_028658305.1 Pachyuromys duprasi | reverse complement strand
GCAAAGAAAGTCCTGAGGGTTATGCTAGAGGCAGGTAAGGTTGAAGAGGAGATTGGGGCAGAGGTAAGAGGACTAGGCTATTGAATGTGGTGCTGTGTGGCAAAGGTAAACCCACAGAAGTGTTAGGGACAGGCAAAGCTCTTCAAGAGCCTCAAGATACTTGAAGTGGAAGAAACAAGGGAAAGGAGGAGGGTAGCGGGGGGGGGGGGGAGATAAAACAAAATTTCTTTAGTTATGTCACTTTATCTTTTTAAAATCGATCTTTCCAGCGATGGAGGAAAATAAGATCATAAAAATAAAAGTAATACGTATTTTTCTTAGGGTATGAAATGAGTGAAAAAAATTTTTTATCTGAATATCATTCAAAAGGAGCTTTAATGATTCGTTTTGTTTTGTTGTACTTTCCTTGAACGCAGAGAACTCCCACATGCTAGGCAAGCACTCTTACTGCTACATTACATTTCCAGCCCCCATGAATGTCATGGAGGCTTAGCTCAGAGAAGTGATGAACTTGTGTCCCATTTATGTAGAGGCCTGGCTCTATGGCCAGGAAGCCTCCCTACATAGACCCAGAACCTCACCGTGTTCTCAGGTCTCAGTAAAGAGGAGCTCAGGTTATTTGTGTTTGAAAGTTCTTGTGTCTGGAAGAATTCAGCACAGCTGCAGAGGTTCCAGGAGGCTGTGAATGAGATGATTTAGGCATAAACTCTTAGTAATAATTCTGCAGCAGAGCCAACAGTTGCTTGGTAAAGCTACTGAATGAAAGCATGAATAAAGAATATCTCCTCTCTGGGGGTGTGGCTCAGTAGAGTGTTCATCTAGCATGAGTTCTGTCCTTGGACTAGACCTGGTGGTTAGCACTTGTTTATAATCCCAGCACTCGGGAAGTAGAAGCAGAAAGATGAGAAATTCAGCGTCATCCCTGGCGACATAGCAAGTTCAAGGCCTGCCTAGACTACATACATGAGACCCTGACACACCCCTTCAACCCCCACAAAAGTACTTAAGAAGACATTGAAGGTCTGAAGTCATGGTCCAGCGGTTAAAAGCACTTGCTCTTTCAGAGGACCTGAATTTGATTCCCAGTGACTGAAGACCATCTCTAATTCCGGAGGATCCGATGTTCTCTTCTGGCCTCTATGGGCACCAGGCACACATATGATGCACCTACATCAGTACAGACAAAAACTCATACACATAAAATGCAAATATATATTTTGAAAAAGAAATAAGACATGATAAACTTAGAACAAAAATTTTACTGCAATGGTAAAAGACTTCTTGGCAACAAAGAGCCCTAAAATTGAAAAACAAAACACCCTCAGTCACCTTAGCCAGTTGTAGTGATACACACTTTTAATCCTAGCTCTTGCGAAGCAAAAGCAGGTGATCACTGTGAGTTCAAGGCCAGCCTGGTCTACATAGTGAGTCCCAGGACAACTAGGCTACGTAGAGAAACCCTGTCTCAAAAATCCGATAAAACAAAACAAAACACACACACAAAGCCCACTTTACCATTTATGACACTATTGTTTTCAGACTATTCTCTTTATAGAATGTTCTTTACTTGAGATTTGCCTGGTATATCCTTTTGGGTACATTCAAGATATGCATATCTGGTCAGAACACTGCTTATGAAACCACATCAGTTTTAGGTGACTTCGTCAACTGGCCAAAGCTGCCAATTAATTTTTATGTGTATTCAGATGTCTATAATTTTTTTTGTCATTTACAATCTCATTATTATTAATTGTCCCAAATAATGCAATCAACTTTGTATTTATTGCCTCATGTCCCAACTACCAATTAAACTGTAGCTTCACTGAGGCAAGATGGTTGTTTGTTTTATGCAGGACCATGACCTTTGTGTCAGAACACTATTTAAGCAATGCAAATATCTATGGTTATAGGATGTAAGAACTATATAAAAAAATACAATGAAGTATAATTTCATTATTCCATCTTAGCCAATATATTTAACACAAATCATCAATTTAAAAATGGACTGATAAGGTTACAGTACAAATTACCCATGTCTCTGTCTGGAGATGAAAAAAATGTAAATGAAATGGCTAAAAATTGGGAAGATAGAGGAGGCAAGAAACGGGGAGAACGAGTGTATTAGGGACATAGCTGGACCTTTCCTACCAGTTCTGAACGGGGATTGTTCTCCGAAAGCCTCTCTGCATGGCTCTGAGAGGCACCGTTTTCGATCCTTCCGAGAATTAGCCCTCCTCCAACACCACGGCTCATCTTTTTTCTTTTTTAATCATAGTTCATTTCCACTCAGAGGTAGCTCGTAGCACAAATTTTGTGGATAGTCCTTAAGTCCAAAATCATGAAGTAAAAGATGGAAATATATCACGATCAGTGATCAGTCATTTGAGTTGATTCAGGGACTGTCGCTGACTACTCACGCTACATCTTCTGTTCATTCAGAGGCAGGCAACAACAGGATGTCGTCTCTTGGTTTGTGGGATCTCTAGATGACACCTTCAAGGATGGTTCACAGAAGTGGAGAGACTCTGTAGGCATAAGGTTACTGTGTGATTCAAATGCTGATTTCTGTAACCCCACCCCCACCCCCATACCTGGTTGCTTCTCTTGTTCTGAGACTCTCCTGTCTCAACGTTGCGTAAACACTGCTCCCCAATTGTCACCTGATTTGCCAATAAAGCTGCTTACAGCCAATCACTGAGTAGGGGAGACAATAGGGCTGGACTTCCTGCCAGCCAGGAGAGGAGGATAAGAAGAGGAAGGAGGGGACTGAGTCATGGGCAGAGGTCCAAGAGAGATGAGGAGAAGGAGCTGGAGCAGGAAAGCTAGAAAGCGTTAAATATCTCTGGGACGTACGCTGGGAGGAAACCAGATTGGCTTAGAGGGTTAAGAATAGAGTAATAACTGCTCAGTTGTTGTGTGTTGGGAAGCTTATTATTAAACAAATATAAAAGTGTCTCAATTATTTGTATGATAGCCAGGTTACGAGAGAAACACAGTTTTGTAAAAATAACAAGACTCGGCTAACTGGCAAGGAGTTGCAGCAAATAACTCCAAAGTGATATACTTGGCGGCGAAATTAAAACGGAAACATGAGTGATGCTACACAAGTGGCAGCTGACAGTGGGAAGGCTGACCCTGCCATCCTGTGAGAGACTCCAGACATGAACTAGAGGCACTTGAGAGTGAACTTAACACATGAAGTAAAATGGCTGCCGCAGAAAGGGTGAAAGTAGCCCAGAGGGACAGCAAAGCCTCCATGTTAAACACTCAGAAATACTTCACGTGATTATGCAAAAGATCATAAATGTGGGATAAAAACTTGGGAAGGCACTAAGTCCTTCTCCAGTAGGTTATTCCTCCAGATAGTCAGTTACATACAAGGGAGGACAAGCAATGTCCAAGCTCTTCTTGAATGCGCAACAAAAAACTAAAACACCTCTGTTCTCAGTGTTTCGAAGGCCTTAAATTCCAACGTGCTAAGAAAACAACAGCTTCACTGTCGTTTTCCATTTGTCTACACATTATAGCTAATAGTTATAGAGTTTTGAGGTTTTGAAACGTTGGGCCTGCAAAGCCAGTGAGCAGTTAAAAATGCTTATTGCTGCTTCTCCAGAGGACCACAGTTTGGTTCTCAGCACCCATGTTGGGCAGCTCAAAACAACTTGTAATTCTCATTCCCTCTTCTGGCCTCTAAGAACACCTATACTTACATGCAGAAAACCACACATACACATTTGCATTTTTTTTCATCTCCAGACAGAGACATGGGCAATTTGTACTGTAACCTTATCAGTCCATTTTTAAATTGATGATTTGTATATTGGCTAAAATGGAATAAATGAAATTATACTTCATTGTATTTTTTTATATAGTTCCCACATCCTATAACCATATGCTCGTAAGATGCCTTCTGCTACTGTCTTCTAGAATGACAGGGACGCTTCACATATGAAATCTCAACAATATGGTTGCCTAAACAAGAACCCTGTATCATGGTAACACCAGTTGAAACACCAATATGGGTGGAGGGAAATTCACAAGATCCCACCCTGGATGAAGACTACAGCAAGTAACAGCTGCTGAGAGGGGTTTTCTCCAGGGACAAGCCATCTTGATACGTTATCTGATCTCAAGTGGATCAGCCCTAAACACTTGTATATATCAACAACATAAACTGTTTGCATATATACCTACATATGTGTGTGTCTAGCAACAAATAGGAGATATGAATTTGAGAGGGAATTGGGGTGAGTATGAGAGGCGTTAGAGGGAGATGAAGGATGGAAATGATGTGAATATTCACAAGGAAATCTCAATACAAAATTAAAAGTAATACAAATAAATGTTTAAATTTTTGAGCTTCATTTGTGTTTTTAACTTTTGTGTGTACAGGTGTTTTGCTTGCATGTATGACTGTGTATTATATGTGTACCTGCTGCCTGTGGAAGCCAGAAGAAGGCATTAGGTTCCCTGAACTATAGCTACAGACAGTCGCAAGCAACTGTGTGGGTGCTGAGAATCGAACACGGATCCTCTGGAATAGCAGTCAGCTCTTAACTATTGAGCCATTTCTCCAGCTCTATATATCTTTTTTAAAAAATAAAATAAAAACTTCTAAAGAAGCTGGGCACAGTGGCGCACACACATCTTTAATCCCAGCACTTGGGAGGCAGAGGCAGGTGGATCTCTGAGTTCGAAGACAGCATGGTCTACAAACCAAGTCCAGGACAGCCGGGGCTACACAGAGAAAGCCTGTCTCAAAAAAACAAAAACAAAACTTTTAAAGAACATAGGATATTCACAATTTTCCTGCTGATATTTAAGATTGCTCTGCACTATTCCAGTTTGCAGCCTCTTTTTTATAGTTCTATACTTCCCCAATGCAAAGGAAGATGCAAATTAAGTGTTCCAAATGCAGCACAGGGTTTCGTCATCATCATCATCTTAAAGCAAAAACAAAGAACCAAAGCGGCCCCAGTAGGAGGTGACGAACCATCGTGCTGGCTTACCACTAAGGTCAGCCGTATCATTAGCTTTTGTTTCACAGAACTCTGGGCTCAGCTGCTCAGTCAGGAGAGGGTCGATAGCAAGATCTGTCCCTCAGAGGCACAAGACCTTCTCCCAGGACCTACAGCCAGGCCCTCCTCCTAACAGCCCATTAGGCTATGAACTCAGCAGTGGATTAATTCACTGAGGTTACTGTCCTCAGGATCCAGTCACCTCTATAGCGCCATCGCTTGGGGGGATCAAGCCCTTCAACACAGGAGCCTTCTGGCGTTGGGTGGGGGGTGAGGGGGTAAGGGGGATGGGGACAACAGACACCACACAACTTTATATCCAGATTAGAGCAGTCAGTCAATGAGTGGCCTCTAGTCCAAACATTAATGATTCTGTCCTCTGCCTTACCATGAAGCCAGGTCCTGGGATTACCTGGGCTTTTCCTACCCCCTCACTGTCCATGTCTCAGCTTAGGGTATTATATTTTCTAAATGTTGTTCACGTTTGAAACTTTATTATTATTATTATTTTCTTTAAAAGTGTTGTTACTGCCAGGCAGTAGTTTAGGCAACCTTTAATCTTAGCACTCCTGAGGTAGAGGCAGGCGGATCTCTGAATTTGAGGCCAGCCTGGTCTACAGAGTGAGTTCTCTTGAAAAAGAAGACAAAACAAACAAACAAATACATGTTATTACCTAGACTAGTACTTATTGCACACAACATTTATAAACGTCTGTGGAATTCTGATTCCGTAGCTGCTTTTCATACAGTGGAGACATTACTCTGTGAACATGAAACTGAGGTCTTCAAATAACACTCAGAGACGATTCTCATCAGATGATAAGTACAATCCCTGGATTATCAACAACTCCCTCTCCTTCATTTCTAAAGGGATTTACGTCATCCAATATGCATTTCTTAGCGATAGAACATTGTCTATCAGTAGCCAATATCTGTTAGACTTGCCTCTAAAGAAGTGAGTGGTTGTTCACCATGCCCATAAATGTAAGACTGTACACACACACACACACACACACACACACACACACACACACACGGGGCTGGGGTGCACAATAATAGGCTCAAAAAATTCATTCTCTAGCAAGCCAAAATGTCAAACACCTCAGTGGCAGGTATGAAAAACAGTAAGCCTGTCCCTGCTGAGCCACCCGCTGCATATTCCATATGCCAGGTGCTAAATTTAGGAGAAAGAAAGGAAAGTTTAAAATCGCATTCTCTATTCACCGCTCTGCACGAGCCGCCTTTTCTTTTCTTCCGGGGCAGCTGCAGCAGAAGCTCACATGAATGCAAAACACAAGCGCTACTAGAAACAAGGCATAATTTAAAAGAATTCACCAGATGACTTAAACAAATAAACCTAGTGGGTTAAGCTTATTGTTCTGCAGAGAATAAGCAACGTGGCTACCCGCGGATTGATGGAATTCACTGCAACAGAGCAGGGCTGACAAATGGGATAAAATATTTGGCAGATGTACTTTGTCCTGAGACAAATGACCAACTTATTTTACATTCATTTCCTGCAGCTGGTGAGTGGGTGGCCAGGTCTGCAGCCCACCCATTGTAGCCAAGTAACATTTCTTGACTTTGATGGCTTGCCCCCCTTTGATTCTATATTTTACGGAACAGTGTATATATCGTTTTCCAAATGTTCTGCCATAAATGAAGACCTTTTGCAAGCTGCAGCCATGCCCAGAGAATGAGACCTTTGGATGAGCTGCAGAATCCACTGTTGGGCAGCAGTCAGCAGTGCAGGGCACGGGCAGTTAAACAATGGTGTTGCATCTTCACCTTCAAAATGCAACTCCATAGCACTGGAATAGCTCACCCTTTTCAAGGATTTACTGTATGGCGGTGACAGTGGAGTGGGCCATGCCAGATAACTGTTAGTGATTTCCTTTTTTTAAGAAAACTATTTATTTAATTTTATTTTATGTGCATTAGTGTGAAGGTGTCATGTCCCTTGGAATTGGCATTACAGACAGTTGTGAGCTGCCATATAGGTGCTGAGAACCCAGGTTCTTTGGAAGATCAGACAGTGTTCTTAACCACTGAGCCATCTCTCCAGACCTCCTATTAGTGATTTCTTATTGCATTTGAAGCCATCATTACACACAAATCCAGGGTTTTCAAGCTAATGCTTCCTGTGAAGTTGGTGGCATTTCCACATGAATATGATTCTATATAATAAATTGGATGTGCAGAAATCAGGATAGCTGAACTTCAGGAAACAAGAAATCAGTTAGGGATGAGAGTGCTGATGATTCAGTTTAAAAGAATTTGGGCCAACTCCCATATCTTTTCTTCAAGGAGGCTCACAGGACTGTTTATTCCTAAACTCAACTCCTCCTCCTTTTCTTCTGTGCTTCTGTGATATTTCCTCATCTCCTAATATTTCCTTACCCATTGTAAATGTAGAACATTACATGTGGAATATTACAGTGATATGAGAAATAAAGACTGAATTACACTTGACAGGATATATATGAGCTTTTCATTCTTTGTTGAAGTGATTACAACTGGATTGAAGCAAAATCAAAACATTCAGTTAACTGACCCTGAGTAGGGTAGACAGCAGATTTCCCACCATTAAAGAAAGTATGGTCAGCTGGACGGTGGTGGCACACCTTTAATCCCAGCACTCAGGAGGCAGAGGCAGGAGGATCTTGGTGAGTTCGAGGCCAGCCTGGTCAACAGAGCAAGTTCCAGGACAGCCAGAGCTATTACACAGAGAAACAGAGCTGTTGTCTCAAACAAACAAAGAAACAAAGACAGACAGACAGACAGACAGACAGACAGAAAGAAAGAAAGAAAGAAAGAATCTCAGTTGTGTCATATCCATGTTTTGTTCAGTCTATGGAAAATTATATTGATCCAAGGCAATATAATACCTTTTTATTATAAAAAAAGAATTCATTTAGTTTGCTTGACAGTAAGAGTCTTCTTTGATGAACTGCTTCAACAAATACACCTGAATTATAAATTCCAAGACACATTTATTTCAATACAATTTATGACCAGTGGTAGGACCACACACTGATGGTATTGGCTTTCCTCAAGGGTCTGTGCCCATAGCTCAAGAGAGTAGAAGCAAAAGCCTAGGTAATCTATGAATTTGCATTAGAAGTGTGTGAATCAGGACCAGTGAAGTTCAAAGCATCCTGGGCTAAAATTGACATACAGCTGTGTAGACTGAGCCTTTTTTTTTTTTAATTGTTGAGGATAAGGCTCTTATTGTAGATATGAGAGAGAGCACAGCCAGAGGCATCTGGAGGAGTCCAGAGGAGGGAGAGAAAGTAGTAGACTAACATAGCCCATAGACTGAATTGGGCCATGAGAGGAGAGAAGTTGTGGGGTGGGAGAGGGGGGCTGAGAGAGCAGAGGAAAGAGGGTCAAGGGAGGGGATCAAGAGCCAAGATAGCAAAACTGAGCCCCAATTAATGAGGCGATTTCTTCAATCTTTAGCTTAGAATTTCCCTACTTGCCAAGGAATTGCAACAGGAAATAAATTAAGACTATAACAGTAGCTCTGGAGAGGACTGTTCTACACTTAATGACGCCTTCTTTCTCAAAATTACTGTTCAGTCCATATCAGCAGACATCTATTATGATGCTATTTTGTGGAATTCAAAATAATAAAGCATTGGCTTTGTTCCAAGTGTCTTCCTCTCAATTTAAAGAGCTGAAAGAAAGCGAAAAAAGACCAAAGCATTGTACTGTGAGGAAGGCCTTGGGAAGGGTTGTACTATTCCTTTATAACTAAGGAAGACTTTGGATTTTATTCTTTTCTTTCTTTCTTTTTTAGATAAGGTCTCAATATGTAGCTCAGATTGGCCTGAATGCCAGTAACTCCTACCTTAGCCTCCTGAGTACTGGAGTTATAAATGTGTGTCATGATACCCAGCTTGGGTTAAAGCTTATGTACTATTTATTTATTTATTTGTTTACTTATTTATTTGGTTATTTTTATTTATCATTTAGAGACATAGGCCAGGCTGACCTCAAACTTACTGTTGCTGAGGCTGGCCTTGAACTCCTAATCCTCTTGCTTCTACATTCCAAGGGTGGGAATTATGGGTAGGCTGCACCAAGCCTTAGTTTGAACAGCATTCTTAAATAATCATTGTCATAATGTGTTCCTGACCAGATTGCCACCAGGAACTTTTTCCAGCTCTTAGGATTGCAAATCTTTCTAATTTTTCTATCCATCAAATAAATATGTGTAGTGAAATTCTTATACACAAGTAATTGCTGGGAAGCTGCCAGTGATGAAAAGTGGTCACTCAACATTGGTTGGGAAGACAGACACATGAATCAGGCATAAAATGGGTCAGAACAATGGGTACTATAACAACAGTTATAAAAAGGCATACAGTCAGAATTTAGAGTGGAGAGTTGGGTTCAGAACTACACCAAGAGTCAGCAGCATCTAGGAGAAACCTCAGTTGCTCTCAGGTGATGAGTGGCAAGATCAGGTGTGTGTGGCATGCTGCTGGTTGCTCAGGGTCTTCACTTTCCTGGTTCACAAAAATCTTTCAGGGTTGCTTTTGAGATGGCTCAGTGGGAGAAGTGTTTGTGGTATAAACCCGAGGACCTGAAATCTGTTCCTAGAGCCCGTGCAAGGTTGAGAGAGGGGCGCAGTTCCTGATCGCTGTCCTTTGACCTGGACATGTGTGCAGTGGCGCACACTCACAGGTATACACAGAGAGAGAGACCACAATCATAAATTAAAAAAATCAGCCGGCATGTGTTGAGGGGAGTGGCCCGGTGTGTTCATGTTCTTTCTCAGGTCAAGTAGACAGGTAAATGGAAGCAGAGTAGCTTTGATGAGGTTTTGGCTGCTTTTCTGAGTTTTCAGCCCATGCTTGGTTGGCTCTGCTATTTATGGGCTGTGGTGAAGTAGGCCATTGTGGTAGGGACCACATGATGAAGCACGACATCATGGTGACCAGGAAAGGCAGGAGGCAGGGAGGGACGAGACGTGTGCAAGAACCCCAGGGCCCCCTTAAAGGCCTACACTTGACACTGAGGAGACAGCTTGGTAAGAGGGATGCCTCTGTGTTAGATCCACAACACCAGATGAACCGTAATCTCAGTATTTAGGAGGTAGAAGGAGAAGGGTCAGAAGTTCAAGGCCATCCTCAGCTACACTGAAAGTTCAAGGCCACCCCGGGATAGCTCCAAACATGAAAAAAACAAAAACAAAAACAAAGGCAATGGCCCAACCACACTCCACTATGTGCTACCTCCTAGAAGTTCTGTTACCCTCTTGCTGTGCCATCTGCTGGGCCCTAAACCTGCAAAACATTAGTCCTGAGGACACATTTAGGATCCAAACCCCATGTATCTATCTATGTCTGTCTCTTCCATACCTAAACTCTAAATGTTTGTGTAGCCAAATCTGAAGGCCTATCAAGTATTCTATAATTCAAGGCAACAAGTTTCCTCCATGTCCCAGCACTATTAGGCACAGACAACAAACCTTTCTCACCAAATTGGCTCTATGTGTTTCTCAAAAAAAGTTAAAAAATTACTTACCAGGCTTGGAGAAATGACTCATCAGTTGAGCGCATTGTCTGCTCTTCCAGAGGACTTGGGTTTAATTCCCTTCACCACACTGTGGCTCATAACCTTCAAAACCCAGTTCCGGGGTATCTGATGCCCTCTTCTAGATTCTCTGGGCACCAGGCACATATGTGATGAACAAGCATATATTCAGACACATAAAATTTAAGAAAAAATAAAAATAAGCCACATTATATATATATATATATAATATATATATATATAATATATATATGTATATATAAAATAGATTTTTTTTGGATTCTGATTTGTTTCAATAATTTCTTTGTCAGTCTCTATACTAATACCAGACCTTATAGATTGATTTAGTTTTATAATAATGTGTTGTATCTTGTTCTCTCTGTCTCTCTTTTTTTTTTTCAAAATTGTTTTTTTGGCTGTTAAAGATGTATTCCATTCCTGTGTAATCACCGTCAGCTTCTACCAAGAGCTGGGTGAGGTGCCATCATATCTGTAACACAAATTGGGAAGAACCGGCATCTCAACAATGTTGCGGCTTTTAAATCAAGAATGAAGTCTCTTTTAATTAATCTCAGTGATGTTCTATAGTTCCCAGTATGTAAGATTAGCATATTTACCTCAAAGTTTTCATACATTTATCAATGAATACTTTTATTTTAAACTTTTCTTATTTTATTTGTGTATATTTATTTATGTGTGTGTGCGCATGCACAAAAAGGCATACAGTTGCCTGTTAAGGCCAGAAATTGATCCCTCGGAACTGAGTTGCAGTTGGTTGTGAGCTGCCCAGTGTGGGTGCTGAGAACAGAGCTCTTCCTCGGGAACAGCAGCAAGTGCTCTTAGCCACTGAGCCATCTCTCCAACCTGGTTTTCATGTTGTTTTTAGCTAGTCAGTTAGTCAGTTAGTTTGTTCCCTTTTGAGTCTCATGACATTAGTGTTGTTACCACATTTTATATAAGTTACGAACCCCATGATACATTGCTATTCTTTTCTTGCGGTGCTTACCTTTTAACGTTATCAAGATTAACTTTTAAATATCTGTCCAGGGAGTTGTGATCCCTGCTGCCCTGCATTCTTTTATGTAGACTCTGGCTTCCAGCTGCAATTGTTTTCTCTTACCTGGAGGACTTCCTGTAACATTTCTCACAGTACAGGTCTGCTCATGAGGAATGTTCCTTTGTGTTTGTTGTAAACAGCCTTTGGTTTACCTTTTTGAGGAAAGATGTTTTTAATAGATACGGAGCTCTAGGCTGACAAGTTTTTCCTTCTTTTAGTTCCTTAACTAAGCTCCTTCTCTCGGTTTTCTATCTCAGGTTGCTGATAAGAAACCTACTATTGTCCTTATCTCCCTTCTCCATAATATGTTTCTTTCACTCTAGCTGTTTTTTTTTTTTTAACATTGTATCATTACCATTGTTTTTGGAGTAATTAAATTACATTGTCTTTTTAGCAGAGTGCTTCCAACTGTTTCCCGGTCTCTACTGTCTTCCTCTGAGAATTTGCACCTATATTTACGCTTTTGAAGTTATTCTGCTGGTTGTCTGGGTTCTGATTGGCTAGGACATCATCCGTTTGTGTTCCAGTTTGCTCTTTCTATTATTATGTCTTCCCATTTCTTTTCTGCTGCATCAAGTGCACTGATCTCATGTGTGATGTCAAACATGCGACTAGTATCCCCCAGAGTTGCTTTCCCTTTGCCTGTCAGAGTTTTCATCTCTGTTCTACTTAAACATTTTCCAGATCATCCATGCCTCCATTACTGTTCTGAACGTGTTGCACATGGTTCCCACAGCTCTCTGAATGCTGGATAATCATTTTTCAGCGTCACGCCTTCGGGTTGGCTTATGATTTAGTTATCCCACAAATGATCATTCTTGAGTGTTTTCCTCTGCTGTTTTGCACATCTGATACTACTTTTCCATTGGAATGTTGTGGTATTATCTTGTTGGGTTCCAGCTATTTCTACATTCCATAAACATTCTTGTCTTTGTCTGGGAACACAGGTAAGTTATTATGAAATAGTTTGGTTCCTCCTAGTTTTATTTTAAAGACGTGCTGGGAGAGATGGCTGCTCTCCCAGAGGTCCTGAATTCAATTCCCAGCAACCACATGGTAGCTCACAACCATCTATAATGAGATCTGGTGCCCACTTCTGGAGTGCAGGTGTACATGCAGGGAGAACACTGTATAATAAATAAGTCTTTAAAAATAGTGTCACCTGTGTGCTCTGTCTGGTGTTTGATGGTCCTTTCTGCTTTCCACCATGGCCTGTGGGATACTGCTGGGCTCATTTTGAGTCTATGTTTGTCTTCTCAACATTATGTCTGTAGGCTATTTGTTGTTTGTTTTCAATAGTTTGTTCTTTGCTTTTCTTGAGGCTTACCGTTACACTGCATGAATAAACCACGCCTTATTTAATGATTTTTATAACTGATGGACATTTAGACTGAGTAAAATTTCTCTGAACATTCACATGCTGAATGCTTTGATTATGAAATATGTACACTAATGTGCCATCACAGAGGGCTGCTGATGGGAAAGTCAGAACTTGAGCTGAGTGTTTAGGGGAGTAGGCGATAACTCGGCGAGGAAGCAAACGAAACAGCTCTACATAGAGAGAAGAATCGTAAGAGAAAGGGAAGAGAATCACCAAGAAATAAGAGGGACAGAGGGACACAGAGCCGACTGTGAGGGGTGGGCGTGGCCATCACCTGCAGGGGGCGGAGTTTATTTCAGTGAATTCCAAGCTTGTAGCCACACAGTCAGGCTTTAGTTTCAGAGCTGTGTCGCTGGTCACAGGTTAGACAATGGGTTAAAGGAGAGACTGGAGTCCAGAAGCCCAGTTAGAAGACAGCCGCAGCAATTCACTTAGAAGTGATACAGCCTGCAAAAAGCAATGCCTCTGTGAATGGTGAAAGGGGGCAAAGTTTGAGGAGTCTTAAAGACGTAGAGGATGATTAATGATCAGAGATGATTAAAAATATGTGAGCGTGGTACCCCAGCACTAAATTTTTGAATGAGAAAGAGGGTACATTTTCAAGAGCAGTTCTGAATTAGATTAGAAGTATGAAAAACGAAGACGTTGAAGAGTTATAGCGAGCGGCTTGCTTTGCCAGGTTGGCAAGACATCACAGCGCTTTTTCAGTTGAGTCACAGTGTTCTACCGAGGAGAGACGCACACAAAGTTAAAATGTGCGTGAGAAAGATAACAAAAGTGAAGTGAGAGAACAATGACAAACTGAGAACAGTATTTCAAAATATATAGTAGACCAGGGGTGATTATGATATGTTAAGAATTCTTTAAGGTAAATTTAAAAAGACATACACACAAACATACAATACACATACACACATACGCATATGCACTCACACACACAAATAAACCCTCTTAATAAGTGAGGGATAGAACAGAACAATTTGTAGATGAACTACAGTGGCCAATGTCTGTAATAAAATACTGTATTACTGTCTAAATGATTATGCCTAATCTTACTTGTTTATTAAATATGCATGGGTGTTCTACCTACGTGCATGTCTTTGTATCCTGTGCTAGCCTGGTTCCCACAAAGTCCAGAAGAGGGTAATAGATTCCCTGGAGTTACAGACAATTGTGAGTCACCAAGAGGGAGCTAGGAATCGAACCCAGATCCTCTGGAAGAGCATTCAGTGCTCTTAACCACTGAGTTATCTCTCTAGTCCTTAGTCTAAGGTATTGATAATATAAAATGTTGGTTTTGGAATAGAGAACAATGTGACCAGGAAGAGGCAGTAAAGAGTCTGACCTCGAAACATGTTTACTAGGAAACAAAGACATGCATTCAAGAATGTCCATGGGAGTGGTCCTTACACCAGTGAGATCCTGGGACAATCTAAGTAGGAGGGCCATGAACCATTGTTGCGGTGCAATGGAAAGATGCAATGGAAAGCTCTGCATTTGTTCAAGTGAAGCAGGTCACATGTAAGAGACACAGAACGACATTTACAGTATGCTGCTGAGTAGAAGACAGCTGTGCAACTTTTTGTTTATATTTACAAATATTTAAAACAATTCTAAAGCTAATTAACATTCTTGAATGTGTGAAGAAAAAAAGGAGCCTTTCCTCCTCTTGGTGAGCATTTACATAAACATGCTGGATGGTAATTTTGTTATATATATATATATCCATGTGTGACTATTTCAAACCTTAAAATTAGCTTTTATGCAAAAAAAATCTACTAGGAATTTTTCTTGGGGAAAAATCTGAAGTGTGAAAAAGCTAGAAATATGTTGACTTCAGCATGTTTCATAATGACCTAAAATTTACAACCTAACAGTGTGGGATTGCTTAATCATAGTATATACATGGTTGACAGTCACTTTTGCGTTTCTTGGGCACTGAATGGTAGGGCAGGAAGGGGCAGCTGCCGTGGGGGAGTGGTTTGTGACAATAGGGATCCTGTGTCTGTTTGATGTAGAGGTTCACAGCTATTTCAGGACCACGAAACATGTGGGTCGTTCTTGGTGCTTTGGGGAAGATTCCAAATGCTAAGAAAAACCAAGACATGTACCCAGAGACCCCTCTGCTGTCATCACCTGTCTGGATACATCATTATAGCTCTACTTGAAGCTGTATGGCCATCCACTACCTTGAGGGAAAGCTGCAAAGGCCACTGAAGGCTACCAAAACTTTGTGCTTCTAAACCAGTTAAGTCCAGCTTAAAATGATCCAAGCCAGATTTACTACTTATATTTCTTTCTTTTTTCTTTCTTTCAAGATGGTGTCGTTATTTTATACAAATGAAGTCATACTGATGGATGAAACTCAGAGATAATGACAATTTGCAACCCCCAAACAGCTTGTGGAGAAGCCTTGGTAGCTGTTGAGAGCATGACCTAGCACGTGCCCTGGGCCTTCTTCTGTATGATAAGCCTTCGATTTGCAATGATTTCAGCTCATCACGGGGCCACTCCACGTCACAGCGACTTTGTAGATGTTTTACTCCTGTGTCTTCCTCTCTGACTTCTGTTTTTGAAGAATCCCATAAGATCTGCATTGTGTTTTCATTTTCACCTATCTCTATTTTTATTTATTTATTTATTTAGGTTGTTTTTGTTTTTGTTTTTTTTTTTTTGAGACAAGGCTTCTCTGTGTAGCTGTGGCTGTCTTGGACTTGCTCTGTAGACCAGGCTGGCCTTGAACTCACAGAGATCCACCTGCCTCTGCCTCTCTGAGTGCTGGGATTACAGGGGTGTGCCAACATTCCCAGATTTTTATTTTTTAAAGGGTTATTTATTTATTTTGTATATATGAGTGCTCTGTTTTCTAGCACACCTTTGGTCTCTTCATGGTTTAAGTGTTGCTGTTGGATTTTTTTTTTTATATATATATTTTTTCCAAAGTTGGTTTTTTTGAGACAGGGTTTCTGTATGTATCGATGGGTGTCCTAGAACTAGCTCTGTAGACCAAACTGGCCTCAAACTCACGAGATCCACTTGCCTCTGCTGGGATTAAAGGCGTGGTCCTAAAAATCTGTATTTCTTTCTTTAATTACATCAGTTTCTGCCATCATTTTGCTGGATATGAAGATATATGCATGTGTGCATTTTTACGCAGAAGCCAGAAGTCAACCCTGAAGGCTATTTTTCAGGATCTAGACACCTTGATTTTTTTTTTTAATGACTTTACATTCTGGTAGTCACTCCATCCCTCCTCCCCTCCCAGTCCTACTGTCCCTTCCTCTTCCCCCCATTCCCTTATTTCTCAGAAAAGGGGAGCTCCTTTTCCATCCACCCCAGCTCATCAGGACTGAGTGTGTCCTCTTCCCGTTGTTTTTATTTTATTGTTATTGTGTGTGTGAGTGCTCGTGCACAAGCGTGTGTGTGCAGGCCCTTGTGGAGGTCGGACCAGGGCATGGGATCCTGTGGAACTGGAATCCCAGGTCACTAGGAACCTCCTGATGGGAGTGTTGGGAGCCTAACTTGGATCCTTTGGGAAGGCAGCTGTTAACTACTGAGCCATCTCTCCAGTCCCCCATTTCACGTGTTGCCCTCAAATCTGCCTTTGGGACCCATGGCTTGCTGGTTAGGCTGGCCTGTCAAACCCGACATGCTGGAGGAATCAGCAGCCTCAGGGACTCCACTCAGTATAAAATCACCTATGGATTAAGAAAAAATATGTTGAAATCAGCTTTTTTGAAACTGGAAAATTGTCACAGGTTTATAGCAACCAAGTAAACAGTGAGTCAAGAAAAAGAAAAAAGAAAAAAGAAAAGAAAAAAAAAAGGAACCCAGGGGCTAGGAAGATGGTTCTGGGTATAAAAGGGCTAGCCGTGCAAGGCTGCTCATTCGTATTCAATCCCCCAAATCCCCATGAAAGGCAGATGCAGTGGTGTACAGCCATAATCCCAGCATACCTATGGTGAGGTGGGGTTGGAGACAGAACTTTCTGGAAGCTCACAGGCTAGCCTGAAGCCCACTGCAGGGCAGCACAAACAGAAAGATGAGGCCACAGCAAGGCGAAAGGCCAGAACCAGTTCCCAAATTTCTCCTCTAACCTCCATACAGAGTCCTGAGACTTGTCCTCTGACCTTCACACACAAGTTATGGCACGTGCATGCCCAGATTCCTGCGTGCACACACCACCAAATATATACAAATGTGAGGGGAAAGAAGGAAGGAAAACCAGACAGGGAGGGCCGCGTGAGTCTTCCTCACCCTTGACCCTTTTTCAGGTTTGCTGGTAAACCTGAGACATCAGTAACTTTCTCAGTGTGGGATGCTGGGTTCTGGGTCCAAGGAGAAAGGGCGGGCCTTATTCACAAGCAGCAGGATCCATCCTCCTCTGAAGGACAACACAAGAGCTTGCCTCTCTTCTCCAGAGGCAGACTCATTCCTGTCAGGCTGCACACGGGGCTCTCCTGAAAACAGTGTAAGATCAGTCACAGCTCACTGCCAGGAACAACTAAAGATGGCAGAAAAGGCAAAAATAAATAAAAACAGACGCACTGAAAACCTGGGAAAGACACGAAGAGAATCTCTCTGGGCATTCAAAAGCTTGGTGGCAGAACATGTGTGTGAATACGAAGCATTAGCGTCCAGCTCCCGGTGCAACAACAAAACCAACCCAGAGTGCAACACAGACACAGACACACACCCCGCGCACACACGCTCGCGCGCACACACTCGGGAACATAGAAACCCGCATGCATCATGTAGTCAGGAAGTTAGGTAGCTAGTTAGAAATGAACAGGCTTGAAGGTGCTGATGGACCCTTCCTTCCGTCAGCATTGGGCCCCAGGTTCTGGTGAGACACAATTGGGTGTTGGTCCCTAGCCCCTTTGCAGTGGTTCATAACAGCTTTTGATGAGGACAGCAGGTGCCTCCCTTGCCCAGGCCAAAACAAAAAACGAAAAACTTCCAGGAGGAGAAAAACCCTGTTTTTACAACCTCAGGGGGACAGCTTGAGGCCGGAAGGTGACAATAAGCAGGGCACCTCCTCCTTGATGAGATGCGGACACCCGTCCCCTGCTGTTGGTGTGGCCCCTCACTCAGGGCTAACCCTGAACCCGGATGTAACCTTTTCTTCTTCCTCCTTCCCTCCTTCGGACGGGGCCTACAGTCCCGAGCCCCTCCCGCGACCCCCACCCCTCGCCCTCTCCCCCACGCAGCTGCTGGCGCCTGCTTTCCCTGACCCCTTGCTTAGAGAGCACGACAAAGAGCCCCCCTCCGTGCAGCCGGACCCCCGCTTTGTGGCTTTCTCGCAGACTCCGATGGACGTGTCCTCGAGCTTCCCTCTGAGCCTGTTTTAAATTATTTAGCTCTGAGACCGGGGACCTGCGAAGGGGACGCTGTTTCCCAGCGATAATGGGACCCACGCAAGAAAAGCTCTGAGAAGACCCCACGCGTCCACTCCTGGCTCACCTCCAGGCGGGATGCGAACCGGAAGTAATAGCTGAGGCAGAGCTGTGAGCCGCCGGCCCGACTGAGCCCTGGGGAAGCAGGGCAGCACCTAGCCCGCCTGCAAGGACCGGGTTTCCTCACCGAGTCTTCTCTTCTTCCTTCACGTCAACCAAATCCTTTACGTAGGAAAACCATCCTTCAATAACGAAGTAGATCGTGCCGTTTGCAAATGAGCAAACGAACCTGAGAGTTTACTGCTAGAATGCTGTCCCTAAGAGAAGTACGTTGGGCTGAAACAGAGGGACACCAAATAAGGAGCACAAATACCAGCGGCCTCAGGTATCGCTGCATGGAGGAGCGCAGACCTCCCGTGCACACAGCCCTAGCTCAAGGCCCAGCCTTGCGGGGTGTGTGTGTGTGTGTGTGTGTGTGTGTGTGTGTGTGTGCAAGGAGCCTCATACAAACCTAAGGCGCCATGGTGGTACACACCTTTCATTCCAGCACTTGGGAGGCTGAGGCAGGAGGATTGTGTGTTTGAAGCCAACCTGAGCTACATAGCACATTGAGTTTTTTTGATTTTCGTTTTTGGTTTTGAAACGATGCCTCACCATATAGTCTTGGCTGGTTTTGAACTTACGATCCTCTAGTCTCAGCCTCCCAAGTGCTGAGATTACAGGTCCCCACCACCACGCTCAGCTCTCGTTTTATATTCTGTGTCAGGAAAATTTTCTGTCTCAAGCTTTTGCGAGAATTTCCAACAGGATTTTCAAGACTGATGCCTTTTGTAACGTTTCCTCTGGTCTTGTTTTCATTAAGTGATCATACCGTTGAAATGTTCTTGGTAGTATTTCTGGGAATTGAACTTTAAAAAAAAATTACTTTATTATACAAAGTAATGGTGATTCATCCTGGCGTTTTTACACATACAACAATACATCTTACTCACATCTCCTCCCCAACACCTTCTGCCCTGGTCCCAATGATCCCCTTCTTTCTCCTAGATAGTCCCTGTGTGCTCATGTCATAAAAATATATGGCGTGTGTATGTGTGTGTGTTCATATCTAAACTTCACATATGAGAAAACATGAGCATCTCTTTTTGTGTTTTCAGAATCCTTCACAGATGATACCCTTGGCCTATATTTCTCATGTTTCCCCTAGTAGTCTCAGAGTTCGGGGTCAGTTTCTCCCACTGACCCTTCTTATCCTGCTTACCTCTACCCTGGACTTCACATACAAAAGAAAACATGCAGTATGCAGCAGAGAAAGAATGCAATATCACCAGTTCCATACATTTTTCTGCGAATCACGTAGTTTTTATTCTTTCTACAGTTGAAGAATGCCTTCCCCTGTGCTTATTTACCACATTTTCCTTCCCCAAGCATGCGTTGGTGGGTTTCTGGGCTGCTTCCATATCTTCACTATTGCAAACAGTGCAGCCACAAACGAGGATGTGCAGGGCCTGGAGGGACCACTCCGCTACTAAGAGCCCAGGCTGCTGACAGGGGATTGGTTCCCAGCATCCACGTGGTGGCCCCTAACCTTCTGTAGGCAGGCTCCTGGGGATCTGACTCCCTTTTCTGGTCTCCACAGGCAATGCACACGTGTGGTACTCACATGCAGACAGAACACCCATATATGTAAAACATATAAAACGAAAACACATGAATGTACAGTCTTAGCTTCCTTCATTCACATATCCAGACACATGTGCTAGCTCTAGTTTTGGCTTTGAGGGGCCTCCATATTGTAGTAAGGGTTCCTCTTTTCCAACACCATCTTTCTTTCTTTTCTTCTTTTTTCTTTCTTTCTTTCTTTTTTTTTTTTAAGATGGGGGTCTCTATGTAG
The DNA here is from genome assembly GCA_028658305.1 of Pachyuromys duprasi. Classification (NCBI taxonomy): domain Eukaryota; kingdom Metazoa; phylum Chordata; class Mammalia; order Rodentia; family Muridae; genus Pachyuromys; species Pachyuromys duprasi. Next base: position 44,206,454 of record CM053749.1, on the reverse strand, counting down.
CCCTGAATGCCCTAGAACTTGCTCCGTAGAGCAGGCTGGCCTCAGACTCAGAGATCCGCCTGCCTCTTCCCCTCCCCTGAGTGCTGGGGTAAAGATGTGCACCAGCATTCCCAGCCCCAGTTTGATTGATGGCAGCCACTCTGAATGAAGTTGAAATGGACTCTCAGCTGGGTTTTAATTTGTACTTCTCTAATGGCTAAGGATGTTGAGCAGTTTTTCTTTTTATATGTTTATTGATCATTTGTAGATCATCTTTTGAGAAATGTCTATTCAGCTCATTAGGTCGTTTGTTGGTAGAATAATTATTTTAAAGATTTTATTTATTCATTTTATGTATGATTGCTCTGTCTGCATGTACTCCTGTATGTCAGAAGAGAGCATCAAATTCCAATATAGATGGTTGTGAGCCACCATGTGGTTGCTGGGAATTAAACTCAGGACCTATGGAAGGGCAGATAGTGCCCTTAACCGGTGAGCCACCTCTCCAGCCCCAATAAATATTTTTAATTTTGGGGTTCTTTAAAGAATCTAGATATTTCTTGCCTCTCAGGTGTATACTTGGCAAAGAGTTTTTTCATTATGAAAGTTGTGTCTTCAATCTCTTTTTATTTTGTTGTGCAGTAATCTTTCAAGTTCCCCTTTGTCAAGTTTTGGAATTATTATTGTTATTCATTTTATGTGTATGGCTGTTTTGCCTGTATTATGTCTGTTCCCCACATGTGCATTTGGTCCCCATGGAGGCCAGAGGAGGGTGCTGAATCCCCTAAAGTGGAGTTACAGATGGTTGTGAGCCACCATGTGCATTCTGGGAACCGAACTTGGGTCTTCTGGAAGAGCAGCCGCTGCTCATCCCTGCAGAGCCTCTCAGCAGGCTCTCTTGGAAGTGTTATCTGTGCTTTTAGAAACCTCTACAGCAAGTCTGTGCCTCTAGTGTTTTATGTCATCCTCAAGCAATTTAGGCTTCTGACCCATTCTGAATTGAGTATGTGTGTGTGTGTAGATTTGTATCTAGTTGCATTATTTTACAAGCAGATACACAGTTTTCCTAGAACCATTCTTGGCTATTTTCTCTCCAATGTATGTTTTTGGCACCTTTCTCAAAAGTTAGGTGGCTTTAACTATGCATGTTTATTTATGAGTCCTCCATTCTGTTGCACTGATACATAAATATATATATATATGTATATATATACATGTACATTTTTTCTTACAATGCTTCCATAGTATAATTTGGATCAAGTCTAAGTGATACCACTGACATTGCTCTTCTCTGTAGTATTATATTGGCTATTCGGGTCTTTCGTATCTTCATATGAATCAACACTTTCAATTTTTTCTGTGAAGGCCATCACTGGAATTTTAATGGTGATTGTATTGAATCTGTAAATTGATTTTGATTATTTAGTCATTTTTCAAAGTCTTTTAAAATAACTTGTGTGTTTGTGGAGTATGTAGTTGTACAACAGGATTCATCTGAAGGTCAGAGACAACTTTCAGGAGTCCGTTCTCTCATTCCATCATGTGGACTCTGTTATTTGGATTTTGTTTTAGGTTTTTCCGGACAGGGTTTCTCTGTGTAACAGTCCTGGCTGTCTTGGAACTCCCTCTGTCGAGCAGGCTGGCTTTGAACTCACAGAGATCTGCCTGTCTCTGTCTCCCTAGTGCTAAGACTAAAGGCATGCGCCACCACGCCCAGCCTGTCATGTGGGCTCTGGGGCTAGAACTCAGATCTTCAGACTTGGTAAGTTTCCTCATCCGCAAGGCCATCTCAACCAGCCTCAACCAGCCCCCAGTTTTTTTTTTAATAATAAATTTATTTATTTTTATATCAATCACAGGTTAGGTTTTTTGTATCCCATGCGTAGCCCCCTCCCTCACTCCCTCCCACCCTCCCTCATCTCCTCCCTGCCCCCTCCAAGTCCACCAACGGGGGAGGATCTTCTCCCCTTCCATCTGACCCCAGATCATCTTGTCTCCTCAGGGCTGGTTGCAATGTCCTCCCCCGGGATCTAGCCAGGCTGTTACTCCCTGGCATGTATGGGGGAGGGTCGAAGAGTCAGCCATCAAGCTCAAGACTGAAACAGGCCCTGTTTCCCTTACTAGGGTCTTCAGTTCACCAATGAGTTATCATGGGCAACAT
>CM053749.1:44155593-44203814 GCA_028658305.1 Pachyuromys duprasi | reverse complement strand
CCACCAGCAATGGAGGAGGGTTCCTCTTTCTCCACAACCTTTCCAGCATGTGTTGTCACTAGAGTTTTTGATCTTAGCCATTCTGGTGGGTGTAAGGTGAAATCTCAGAGTCGTTTTGATTTGCATCTCCCTGATGGCTAAGCAGCCCCCAGTTTTACAGTATTCATTTTGCCAGTCCACGAACATGTGAGGTCTTTCCATTTTCTAGGATCTTCTTTAGCCTCTTTCTTCATGTCTTAAAATTTTAATTATAGAGGTATTTCATACCTCATGTTTACAAGGAACTATTATTACTGTTATTATTTTGTGTGTATGTGTAGTGTATATCTGTATACATCTTTGTGAGTATGTGTGTGTGTGTGTGCTTGTGCATGTGAGGGGAGCCCAGGAGTGGGAGTCAGCTGTCTTCTGCAATCATTCTCCATCTTATTTTCTGAGTCAAGGTTTCTCATTGAACCAACAAGCGCACCAATTCTGCTAGACTGACTGACCAGCAAGATCCAGCAGTCTATCTGTTTTCTCCTCCCCTCCCCCAACCACTGTCCCTGGCTTTGAAAACTGGTTAATGGAAGTGCTAGAGATCGGACGCAGGTCCTCATGCTTGCAAGTGACTACTCTGCAGTCTGAGCCATTTCTCCAGCCCTGTGTATTTATATGAAGCTATAATAAATGAAAGTTTTTTCTTTTTTCTTTTTTTGTTGCCAAGACATTTTCGGTATATGGGAAAACTACTGCTTCTTACATATCAGTTTTGAACACTGATACTTCCCTGAAAATGTGCATTATAGCTGAGAGTTTGCTGGGGTAGTCTTTACAGTCTTTTATAGGATTATGTAATCTGGACATAGGGATACTCTGACTTCTTCCTTTCCTATTTGTAACTCCTTTGCTTTGTCTCCTTGCTGAATACCCCGACTAAGACTTCAAACTGAACATTGAAGAAAGATGTAGAACAAGGGATAACTTTTGTCTTGTTTCATGAATTCTGTTTTCCCCAATTCAGCATAGTTTTGGCTATTGGTTTGTCAGAGACGATCTGTCTTCTGTCCTCGGTTCTGTCCGGGCTTTTATCATGAAAGAGGACATTCCACTTTATCAAAGGCCTTTCTGCAGCTATTGATGTAATTGTGGTGGTTAGTTTTTAACTGCCAACCTGACATAATCTAGGATTACCTGTGGGGAAGTCCCAGTGAAAAACTGTCTAGATTAGGTTGTGCGAGATTTTCTTACTTGGATTGATTGAGCCAAAGAGATTCCCCCTGCTCCCTGGACCAACTGGAAAAGAATCAGAGCCAGATGAGCCCAAGCATGTATGCATCAATTCATTGTTCTCTGCTCCTGACTCGGGATGTCACGTGACTAGCTGCTTCAAGGGTTCCTGTTGTGTTGAAGTTGCCAATACAATGGAACCTAACCTGGAGCTGTGAACCGAACAAACCCTTTCTCCCATAAGCTGCCTCCATTGGGTATTTCATCACAGCGACAGGAAACAAAACTGATCATATGGATTCTGTCCTTTGTGTCTGTTTATGTGCTGCGTCACATTGATTGATCCGCAGATGTTGAGCCATCCTTGCCACCTGGGAGTGAAGCCAGCTTGATTATCGGGTGTTATCTTCATAATGTGGTCCTGAATTCAATTTACGAGTATTCTGTTGAAATGTGTTATGCTTTATTCAATCAGGGAAATGAGTCTACAGTTTTTTGTTGTTGTTATGGTAAACATATCCACTTCTGGTGTCAGGAGAAACTGAAATTCAAAGGTGGTTTTTCATTTCTTACAAATGTCTGAAGCTCTACCAACCTAGTATTAGTTGAAATAAAAGATAGGTTTGAATCTTTTTCAGACCACTCAGAAGCCCTAGATCCTATCACCAAAGCCACTTGAAGAGAGGCTATAGTTTTGATTTATCAAGAGCAAATCCTTTCTTGGTCTCCATTTATGGTCAAGACTAAGACTGGCAATGTCTTACCATCCTCTCTTGTGGATTGTGGTCCAATTCATCCATCCAGGACATTGCTTTTTTGAGATTTCCTGCTTTATGCAAAGTCCATTATTATCTACTGCCCATGTGGGCTTGTACTCTGCTTCTTGCCTTCTTAATGCCCTTTAGAAAAAAAAAAATTTGCAGGCCACTGAGGCTGACGGTTACCCCAGGCATGAGCTGGGTCTAGAACTTCAATTCTTTTTTTCTTTCTTTTCTTTTTTTGTTTTTGTTTTTGAGACAGGGTTTCTTTGTGTAGCCTTGGCTGTCCTGCTCTGTAACCAGGCTGGCCTTGAACCCATAGAGATTCTCCTGCCTCTGCCTTGATGGGACTGAAGGGGCGTGCCGCCACTGCCTTGGCTAGAATTTTGACTTTTTATGATCCCATTTTCTGTGCTCCTCCCCTTCCTCCTCTTGTCTCTTCTTTTTGTTGTTATTTGCTTGGGTTTTTTTGTTTTGGTTTTTTTTTGCTCGTTTTTGAGACAAGTTTCTCTGTGTAGCCTTGGCTGTTCTGAAGCTGACTTTGTAGACCAGGCTGGCCTGTAGCTCACAGAGACTCACCTGCCTCTGCCTCCCCGAGCACTGGGATTAAAGGCCTGAGCCAACACCGCCTGGCTCCTTGCTCTTCATTTATAGTTCCAGAGGATTTCTTTTCTGCTCTTGATCTATCTAAGTGTTTTTTTTTTTTCTCCTAAAAATGTAACCACTGCCCTTTGACTGAGATCAGATCTAAAGTTATAACCAGCATTTTGTTGTTGGTTTTGGTTTTTGAGCTTTGAGACAGGGTTTTTCTGTGCAGGCCTCGCTGTCCTGGAACTGGCCTCAAACTCAGAAATCCCCTTGCCTTTGGCCTTCAGGGTGCTGAGATTGAAGGCATGCACAACCACTGTCCAGCCATAACCAGGATTTTATAACCATCTTATATTCAGCATTAGGTGTTTTTAAAATTACATTCATTTATTGTATGCATATGGGTATATACTGGCCATGATTCACTTGTGGGGGTCAGAGGACAGTTTTGGGGAGTCAGTTCTCCCTTTCCACCATATGGTTTTCAAGGATTAATCACAGTTGTCAGGCTTGGCAGCAAAGACCCTTGTCCCCAGCCATATTTCTGGCACTTAGTTCTTTGACTATATTCTTCTGTGTGTGTGTGTGTGTGTGCATGCCAGTGAACACATTGCAGAAATTAGTTTTCTCCTTCCACCATATGAGTTCGGGGGGTAAGACTTAGGTTGTCACCTTCACCTGCTGAGCTATCTCGTTGCCCACCCCCTCCTCCCTTCCCTTCTCTCTCCCACCAACAATTTTTTTTTTGAAATTCAAAATTCTAAGAGCTGTACTTCTATGCTTTCCTCAACAATGGTAACCTGTTTTTCTATCTTGAGTATTTTAGTGGCATGAACACTTTTGTCTTTTGCTGTTGTCCCATATTTTAGACTACTGCTTTGAAATAAGTTTTTGTAGGCGTTCTTGGCCGAAGGAAAATTGATGAGTGAATTGCAAAAAGCTTAGGAAGTAGAATCAACGAGGCTTTCATGTAGGAGGAGAGGCAGAGGGCAGGATCTAGGATGAGGTTGATGCTTTTGGCTCAGGTATCTAGGATGATGATGACGTCATTGACTACAATTGGGAATAGAGGTGAAGGTGGGCGTGTGTGTGGGAAACAATAGCAAGTCCAGTTTGCACACGCTGTGTGCAAAACGTCATGTAGGTAGAGAGAGTTTTGGTAGGCAGCTGGAAATGCAGGGCAGAGGTTCCGGAGAGGGCCTGGGTGTACAGGTATAAATTCACATTGGAGTCCCTACACCCTGGGATTCTTGAGCTGTGTTTTCAAGAGTCCGCGTGCTCACTAAGTTGGTTCTACACCCATGTTTTGGTTTCAACAACAATCTGGATTATCAGGATGATCATTTTATGAATGCGTTTTGCTAGTGTCCTCTAGTCTCTGCATTTGTGTTTCTGTTGATCATGTGGTTGATACCTGGTGCCAGGTATCACGGAGTCAGGCTTAATATGTGTATGATGCAACCTGGTCAAGGGTCACCGTGCGCCTGCTTGCCTGTGTGAATGGAGCTATCACAACAGCCTGACTCGAGATGAGGGGCGAAAGAACTGAATCATCAGATGGCACAAGACTGTCAGCAGCCGCTTCCCTGTCCGTGATGCAAATCGACAGCATAGTTTAAAACTAAATTTTAAAAGCCCTAGCTACATAAATTAATGCACTGTTTTCTGGGTTTTATAATTTTTAGTTGCGTTTCCTTACACTTACAAAACCTTAGCTGTAAAAACATAAGCATAAGAAATTTACACTCGGTTTTACATTTAGATAGGTAAAGACATTACAATAAAAACTAATTCTGGTCAACACTGAGTGCCTAAGAGACATCTTTTTCCTTAAATGACACCTGTGCAGTGTAGATTTATGTATGGGGACTGGGACATAAGTGGAGCTTGTCACAGTAAAGCAAAAAACCTTGGGAAATATAAATAAGGGGGGAGGGGAAGGGTGAGAAATAAAAGAAATAGCAGTAAAAGAGTAAGGAAGATGAGAAAGAGGGTAAGAACTGGAAAATGTCCTCAAAAATCACACATTACCTCAGACAATTCATTGACAAGAAGTGTTAAAAGACACATTTTTGGAGTTGAAGGAGTAGTTAGAAATTGTGACTGTAGAAATTTTATTTATACTATTTTTTTGTATCTATGGGTGTTTTGCCTGCAGTACCCCTGGAGGCCAGAAGAGGGCGTCAAAAATCCCTTGGAGTAGGAGTTACAGTTGGTTTTGTGGGTTCTGGGAATTGAACCTAGGTCCCCTGGAATAACAGCCTGTGCCTTTAACTGCTGAACTGTGTTTCTAATTCCTGTCTATTTATTTTTAAAACAAATTTTCACTATGTAGCTGACCTGGACGTCACTGTGTAGACCAGGGCGGCCTCAAACTCACAGAGATCCACCTGCCTCTACCTCTTAGGACAAATGGTGTACAGTATCAAACAGGGCTGAATGTGGAAACTGTGATGTTTTGCTCTGATGAAAATAAAAGAATGTCTCAAGGCTGGAGAGATGGCTCAGCAGTTAAGAGTACCTGTCCTTTTCCAGAGGACCCAGGTTCAATGCCCAGCACCCACATGGCAGCTCACAACTGTCTGTTCCAGGGGATCCGACTCCCTCACACACGCAGGCATAACACCAAAATACATTTTTTTAAAAATGTCTCTGAAATGGATGGCAATGTCATCCTGAACATGTCTATGTGCTAAACAGAAGGTGGGGCATGGAGGAGAGGTCCCTATGTAGACAGGGAGAAATAGCATCGTGGGACTTCAGAAAGAATGGGTCTTAGGTGGTACTGGAGGGATTGCCCATGAGAAACCTGGACGGTCATCTTTCGGATGAGCTATAGGCACTTTAAATGTAGGCCTGGTGGCCTTGGTGTTCCTGTGAAGCCAGAGCCAGAGCCATGCAGTGCGTTATGCAAGCCCTGCGGAAGGAGTGCACAGGCTGTTGTGGGACTTGGCCGGGATTTGATAGTAATGTTGGGTCCTCATCTTGGCCAGGTTACTAACTAGCTCTGAGTCGGGCGAGTAGTTTAACCTATTCAGGTATTCTCAAGATGAAACATTCCGACTGTAATTTTCTAAGGAGCTTTCTGGCCCTGGAACTCAGCGTGTAATCCCTCATAAGTAAACTAACCTAATAAATGCTTTATTTTCCCCTTGAAAGAGCTGTTTGTTGGAGCGAAAGGGCATAGGCCATTTGGAGTCTAATTTGAAAATCCGTATGGAAACTCTAAAAGCCAGTTACAACAGCAAGGGAGGAGGGATTCGCTTTCCTCTCATTTGCTCGGGACACCGCGCACCCACCAGAACCGAACACAGAGAAGATCAGGTTCTTGGGTAAGGAAGCAATTGCCGTCTCGAGCTAAAATATCGTGAAATTCCAAGGAGGAACTGGGGCAAACAGCACAGCCTCCCAGGCTTCCTTGTGAAGGGTTCCCCCCACCCCACCCCCCGGGGGACTTAGCTGCGGTGTCTCTTTAAGGAAGAGAGAGCCTGGAGCACTCCAAGAAGATGCTGACTCTGCTCTTTACTCAGACATTCTGCTCACAATTAAACTTCTAAAAATGTAAAAATGAGGGATTTTTTTTTCATTCTGAAGTCTGAATCAACAAAATTTATCATATTTGGCATCGTAAAGAGAACCATTCACCAACCACTGGATACTTTTTTGCAGTGGGAATGTTCTTTACAACACACACACACACACACACACACACACACTAGTACCTGAAATGCCAGAAAACCCAGACACCCAGAAGTTACTGACAGTACCACTGAGGACGTGTGCATCCCTCCTGCCCTATTACGACTGGCTCTGGTCTAACTGCCTCGAAGAAGCAGGAAGCTTCTCCAGGGGAAAGCAGCTCTTCAGCCATTTGTCTGTTCCTACACCCATTTCTCTCGCCAGAATGTGAGCTCCTACGTTTATCTAATCCATTGTGTTATTCCTACTGCCTACAACAGTAACCCAGACAAGGCTGTCCTGGACTTGCTGTGTAGACCAGGCTGGCCTCGAACTCACAGATATCTGCCTGTCTCTGCCTCCCAGAGTGCTGGGATTACAGGTGTGCACCACACAGCTCCTGGCCCCAAAGAACTTCTTAAAATTTATGTTTATAGGATAAAAGAATGAGACAAATCCATGGTTCGGGGTTGCAAATAATTAGAGAAAGTGACTAAATAATTCCAATTATTTTAGGATATGATCAATTATACTTCTTTTCTGTGATGCTAAGAGGAAGAAATGGTTTTGGCATCTTTGAAAATTAAACACACACACACACACACACACACACTTCTGACCGCACATATGTTGTTTTGATTGTTTCCATACATCTCTTGCCAGGCATCTTTGTTTGGTTATCCCCTGATTAAGGGCCCACAAAGGTTTCTGGTTATATGATGTATTAGTTTGGAGTCTTAGGATATGACTCTAAAAGAATTTTCAATTAAGTCCAAGATTTTATAAGCATTGTGTAATGGAAATGCTGTAGGATCGTCTTGTGGAGGTAAATTATTAATCAGCTCTTGCTCGAATGCTAAAGACAGATGCTGTTCAGTTGAATCTCATGTAGGCAAAAATGGAAAAGAAAAAAAAAACTGATTAACTGAAAGTCTAGAGCCTGTCGCTGGCTGTAGCAACGGTTCCAGAGTCTCGAGCCATGATTGTCAGGCCCTTTTCAGTTTTCTGAACAGGTAAGATTCGCTTATTTCTTCTCAATGTCTGCCTCCAGTTGCCTTTCCTCCTCTACAAAGGCAAGATGGCCTCCAGATGCCTCAGGCTCACATTCTTCAAGTTTAGCAATCTCCCAAGGAGAGAAACCGTCCTCATTAATTGATGAGGGAAGGTTCTGGGAGGACTTGCTTGGTGGAGCCAGCGTCACACCCATGCCTCAGTCAATTAATTACTGCAGAGAGGACAGAACACTTTAATTGGTTCAATCCGTTCCTCCCATGTCTCCTTACTCCACTGGCTGAATCTGGATCCGTGCCTCTGCCTTGCAGACCGGGAGAGTAGAGGCTCAGGATGGTGCTGTCCTCTGGAGGAGGTGGTTCTCCACAGGAAAATGTGCGTGGGTGTTGCTGAGAGGGACGTGGATGAACAATGGGAACTTAAGAGCACACTATACCAGAGCTGACACAGCTCTCGTGTGTAGGTTTAATGAACCAGCTGGCCTCCGTCCAGGTCATTCAGGGGTCCATTGTCAACAGCCGAGGCACATACTGTACCATTGTTAACTGTTTAGAAAACCAACTGAGCACTATGGCATCTCACTGTGATTTTACAATAGTGTATGCAGTGCAGGGGTCTACAGGGCCTTGCACATGTCAGACAAGTATTCTACCACTGGGCCACACTGCCAGCTCACAAAAATGGTACATGTGTTGTAATATGAACACAGAACAAGGATGCTTGCTTGTCTTTATGGAACTAAAAATTAGCCTTTGCACTTAAAACATATATATATATATATATGTATATGTATATACACATACATACATATACAAATATATGTATGTATGTCAAGGCATTTTTCAGAGCCTGATCAGACTTGGGAGAAATGGAGCAAGAATAAGTAAAATTAAATAAATAAAACCTCCATTCCTTTTGTTTCTCCTCGGGGAAAATACACAGTATACACACACAGTCTTTTATGAGGCTCTGTCTCACCCTCCCCAGTGTTTCCGAGCGGCTTGATTTTAAGATAACAGGACTGAGTACTTCTGTCAGTAGTGAGCCTGGTGGAAACAAGTACCAGAGCCAAGCTAAGTCCCAAGTCCCCGAGATGCCCTTCACGAGCAGTCAGCCATTTAATTTGATCTGCGCCCGCACAGTGAGGAAGGCTGCTTAAAGATGCGATGTTGGGTTGCAGCTGGAGTCTTCTGTCCCTTATTAGGGAGCCATGAGCTTCTCATTATACACGCCATCTTGCTTTCAAATGTGAATCTGTAAAAGCTTGTGAGTTTTCAGTCATAGATTTAGGGAATAAAAACAAGTTCTTGTCTTGAACAAGTAGGAGGACTTTTTTCTTCCTTTCTTTTTTTCTTTCTTTCTTGTAATATGTCATGACCCCAAAAGATTCTTGATAATTGATCAAACACCACTGTGAATCCAGAGCTGTGTGAGTGACTTGGAACTCTAAGAAGCACATTTGAAAGGTAATTCCTGTCCTTGAAGAATTTAGGTAAGGTGTCTTGGGAGAAAGTCCCCTACCTGGAAGAATTATGCAACAGGTGACTGCATTCCAGTTCTTTCCAGTGCTGAAGTGACTTCCCTCTGTTTCCATCTATTCTTGAGGTATTACTCCAAGCTCCACCTTCAGAACTTTTCCTTCATCCCTTAATCCCTTGAATGGAAAGTAGGGTCCACATTGTCCTAAACAGCCCTTCTAAGCACCAAGTTAAGTTGTCTTCAAACATTCATCCAAACCTGGGCAGAAACTGCTCACATATTCTCTTTCTGCACACTGCACTGACGACAGAGCCAGTCCTAGAACCAAACCCAGACCTAGCTGGGTACTAAATCTGAGTCACTGGGCACTCTGCTTCCAGTCTTCTCCGCCCCTTTCCTTCCTTTTGGCACACTGAAAATGTTCACATACTGCAGTGTTCACCTTCGTCCACTGACTGAACTTAGACACTACTCTCTCCATGAGGCCCCCTCCCTTTCCACCTTCCAGACTGTGTTTCTTGTATCTATTCCTTGGATTGACTTGTTTTTGTCTTTCCATTCCCTTTTTAGACTCCTTGTAGCCATATCCAGGAGTCCTGAGTGCCTAGTAGGATCCCTGACACACAATGGGTCCCTGTAAAGTTTATTGAGATTAATCAAATCAGGCTGCATAGAATTCAGTATTGTGGAGAAGGGACATGAGGCAGCTGGAGGTCCTGAGCTCTGAGCTTTATATCTAGGTTATGACAGGGAAAGCAACCTTGAAGAAGGAGGGGGTGCTGGGGCAGAGCCCCACAGCAAGCAGGAGCCCAGCAAAAGCTGGCAACGTAGAGTGGCTGTGTGTGGCAGGACACTGTAGGTCAGGACTGTTGGGAATGAAGGCCAGGTTGGGCCAAGGGAGGATCCTGAGCATCAGCCAGAGTCAGTGAAAGGTGCCATACCGTGCAGTGAAATTCAAGAGAAATCAGTGCACAGAGGGAGCTTTGCCCTTCTCAATGTTTCTGCCTGTGAACATATGTCCTTAGTCTTAGCTTGTCACTGGGCTGGCAAGGCTTGTGCCATCTGGGTATAGCAGTGTGGTTTGGAAGCAGGGTGGGAACAGTGGGGTCAGGAGTGCTGGAACTGACTTTCCACTCTGGCACAGATCTGGCGCTCGAGGTGCTGAAATCGTTTCGTGCTCTAATCCTCAGTTCTCACCTGTAAAAGGAAAACATCTCGTGGGAAACATGGGTCAACAGGCCCCCTTGGGACTCAATGCATCGAGAGACAGGGGAATCTTTGCTGACTTATTCCTCCACGTTCCTTCCTGGCTTTGATTTGCTCACGTACTTACCTGTCCTCCGGGGTCGAAACTGCTTTAACAGACTGGACTCTGATAGTCCCCCAACCTGCGCTACTGAGGTCAGCCTGTGAAGCTTCAATCATCTTTCCCCTTTAATTAGGTCCTCCATAAGCCTTTGCCATCTCCAGCTCAGGCCACCATGTCTCTTTCACATGTTGACCTCATGCTTCTGATGATTTTCTGGTGATGTTTCTGTCTCCAAGTAGCTTGCAAAGTTTTAAATATAAAAACTATTAAGAGCTGGATTTGTTTGTTTCCCGACCTCCACTCTACTCTGGAACGAAGCCAGACTTAACATAGACATCAACTAAAGTTTTCGAGTAGTGAACAGGATGTACAGGAAATAATACCCAAAGTAGAAAACCCCAGGAAGTCCTCTGGTGGGCTTGAGGGCTGAAATGACAGGACAAAATGGTGACCCTTTTGTCCCCAGTGTTTTATATCTATCTACCCAAAGATCCTTTGAAGACAGGGAGACCTGAGAAGTTTCTGGTCTGTGGGCTTCTTGGAAACTAAGGAGTGGGTAGTACAAGGGCCTAACGACGATATCTCTGCCAACCCGAGGAAGAAACAGAGGACTGTTTACTGAGTGACTTTGCTGTTGGATGCGTCCCAGCCTCCGCTTGGGAACATCGGGCAGAGTTACCACCCTGCTGCCACGGCCTCTGCCAACTTGGATAAGAAGCCGTGGAGTTGACCTGTCTTTTGGCTCTGACACAAGGCAAGCAAGCGCACCAGCAGGCGGAGGGGAAGGAGTTGTGAAACGAAAGACACGAAAGAGAGGCGAGCAGGGTACTCCTGTCTCCTCTCCCGTGACCCTACGTTACCCTCACCCACCTCCACCCACCCCAGGCTCGCCCTGAGCCTCTCTCCAGCTTCCTCACCATTGCCACTGCGAGTTGGTGTAAACCAGAACTTTCACCTTATTCCCAGTGGGGCGTGGGGACCCCGCAGTGTAGCTGTTCTAGTAGAGGGTAGGGGCATTCTGTTCTTTCATACTGCTTTATCCCCTAGTGTGGTCCTAGGCTTGATGCGGATTAAAACTTGTTGGCTGACACAGTCATAACGTTTTTCAAATGCAGTGTTAAGGCTCAAATGCAGAGAGGAAGTCTCACTGTGGGGAGCAGTTGAGCTCAGGGCCCAGCAGAGTCGGGGTTCTCTTCAGAAATAACATCCCTCCCCCCCCAGGTCCAGATCCTGCCTTTGCTCAAGCTGCCCGGAGGAAAGGTTAGAAAAGGATTTGGTTGCATACCCTTTGTTGCTGACATGTCCCAGAGCTGTTCGCATTTGTAGCCGGACTCTGCCGCGTTACAGTTGGGGAAAGTGTAGGGATAATTCCACGTGTCATCAGCCATTTAGTCAGCACCCCGCTCCTTAGTGGGAGCAGTGGTGAGATTTATTAGGGAAAGTACCCGTCATCCCATATAAATAGACACACTGCGAAGGCCCGCACAGCAGGCCGGGTGTAGGCTTCTGACTGGGCGTAGAGGAACGTATTAATGAACGCTTGTGACAAAAAGCAGTCCCTTGGGAGGAACGCAGACATGAGGCTATGTTACAGTTCATATAAAATATTACTCAGGATAGTGATTTGGCTTTACTTAGCAGTAGGAATCATTTCAAATAAAATGTATGTGTGTATGTATGTATGTATCTATCTATCCATCTATCTACCTACCTATCTATGTATCGCTAAGTTTTTCCTGTGAAGAAAATACCTACGAATGACAAAACAGGCTGTTAATTTAACAAAATCGTGTCTCTTTCCATTGCCGACTTTGGCTCTCCTGTCTCGGCTTCCCTCAGTCAGCTCTGCCGTCAGGCCCCTCTATGACTGTTTACGTTCGGCAGTCCAATGTTCGCGCTCATTTGTGGCTCAGCTCTTCCATAGCAAGTCTAAAAATCATTTGTCTGTCAGTCGGAGCCACAGCCATTGTCTCTACAAATTTAACTTGGGTTCACGTCTCGCCATAGTGGCTCTAGGGCTGTTTGTTTGTTTGTTTGTTTTAACATTCCAGACACATTTGAACCGACACCCACCTCCCCCCGCCATCCCTTTGCTCTCTGTCCAAAGGTGACGGCTGTTGAAAGTAGCAGCACTTGTCTCCAGCTGTTTATCAGTCTGGTTCGCAGGTATTCGGTAATCTGCCGTGTGGCTCTGGCATCATCCGTCCGCAATTTCATCTCCGAGCATTCCAGTTGTTTGCTTTTTCTTTGTACAGTAAGCATCCCAGTTCACGCCTTCTTGGGAGCGCAGGGGAGAACTCTTAAATGATACCTTCCCAAGGTAGAGTTGCCCGGTCCCAGCTTGCGTGCTGACTGTCCCTGAGACTGCAACGTTGGGATAATACTCCGTCAAACCAGCCGCGTGTTAAAGGCTCTTTTGGAGGGGGCTGGAGAGATGGCTCAGCCGTTAAGAGTGGTGGCTGCTTCTTCAGAGGACCAGTGTTTGATTCCTAGCAGCCACCTTGTGGCTCACAACCATCTGTAAATCCAGTTCCAGAGGATCCGATCATAACCTCTCCTGACCTCCACAGGCACCAGGCATGTCCGTAATTCACAGACACCACACAGGCAAAGTACTCACACAAATAAAATAAGTACATCTTTTAAGTTTTTTCCTTTTTTCCTCTTCTTCCCTGCTTCCCTTCCCCCCTTCTACTCTCTCTCCTCATTTCCCCCTCTTTCTGTCTTGACCGTCTCCCACCATTACCGCTACAGGCTTTGAGGCATCTTTCTGTTTGTCTTTTCTTCCTTCCTTCCTTCCTTCCTTCCTTCCTTCCTTCCTTCCTTCCTTCCTTCCTTCCTTCCTTCCTTCCTTCCTTCCTTCCTTCCTTCCTTCCTTCCTTTCTTTCTTTCTTTCTTTCTTTCTTTCTTTCTTTCTTTCTTTCTTTCTTTCTTTCTTTCTTTCTTTCTTTCTTTCTTTCTTTCTTTTTCCAAGACAGGGTTTCTCTGTGTAGCCCTGGCTGTCCTAGAACTCACTCTGTAGACCAGGCTGGCCTTGAACTCACAGAGATCTACCTGCCTCTGCCTCCCCAGTGCTGGGATTAAAGGCATAAACCACCACACCCAGATTTGCAGACATCTTAATGCTGCTGACAGTTTTTAAGTTTTAAGTTGTTGAAATTACTAAGGTTGAGTATTTTTCTTATGTATTTTGGTGACTTAGTTTCCCTCTGACAAATATTGACCCCTTAACAAGTTTTCTTTGACATTATTTGCTTATTTTTGTTTATTTGTAGAGAGCTTTCTTTCTTTTTTCTGTATACTAATACCTAGTAACATTTTAATTGTTATACAACTTTTAAAATTAACCTCTCCTCGTCTGAAGGAGACTTTTACTTTTTATAAAAATTTTTTATTTTTAATTGCGGGTAGTGAGTACATGCACTTTACTGCTGAGTTATTCCTCCAGGTAAGGTTTTTTGTTTTGTTTTTTAAGTGTAGGATTGATGCTTTCTTTTCTTTCTATTATATGCCTTTATGGCTCTATATATTGTGATGCTAGTGTGTTCATTGTCTGAGCAGTACTAAAATTTGCTAATTTACATTAATTTTCTCCATTAGTAGCTAGCAGATCTGAAGAATGGCAATAATGTAATGATTATTTTGATTTCTAAGGGTATTGAACTGTCAGAAAGTGTTTCTGAAGTGATTTTTGGTTATCGGTATTTGCTTGAAATTTGCTTCTGTCTAAGCTGACTGTGAGCTAGAAAGAGTTCATTCCCTGTGACTTGGGAGTGAAAGGTTGTTACTTACATCGACAACATGATTTGTTTTCTCTCTGTGTTTTTGACATCCTGTAGATGCATGGCTCCAGCATGGAGGCATGCTGAGGTTTCAAATGACACTTTTTTCATTGCAAACTCTTCATTTCATCTTTTGTCCACTATGCAGACACATCCTTTACCCACTATCATTTTCCTATAAATTTGAAGACTTGATGAAAATATTGTTATATATTTAATTAAAATCATTTTTCTAATGTGTTTTGTCCATTTGTTGATATAATGACCTCTCTGAATTACCATGTCTTAGGTGTATCTCTTAGAAGTAGTATATAGTTGAAATTTTGTGGGTTGTTTGATTTTGTTTTGAGACAGGGTTTCTCTGAGTAGCCATGGCCATCCTGGAACTGTGGAGACCAGGCTGACCTCAAACTCATAGAGATCTGCCTGCCTCTGCCTCCCCAGTGCTAGGATTGAAGGTGTGTGCCACCACACCTTTATCTTTAAAATTAAAAAAAAAACTCTGTGAATCTCAGCAATGACACATGTCTGTAACTTCAGCTACTGTGAAAGCTGAGTCGGGAAGATCTCTTTAGTTCAAAAGTATAAGGACTGCCTGGACAACATAACAAGACCGTGTCTGTGCGAAAAATTATTCTGAAATTTCTGTCTAATTCAGTATTGGAATATATATATATATATATATATATATATATATATATTATTGAAAATTTATTTATCTTGTGTTTTCTATGTATATCCTTCAACTCAATTTCTTTACTCCTTTCTGTTGGGTTGATCCATTTTTCCCCCTTTCTTCTCTACTGGAATTACAAGTCAAGATGAAATGGAAAGACCTTAGAGAAACGAAAGCCTTGGGTTTCCATGCTGTTTCCCCAAGCTGGAAAAAGTCTGGCTTTCAAGTTCCCTTGCTTTCATGACATGCATAGCACTTCAAGGTCCCCTTCACAGATATCTCCTGGGTCCCTGGAATTCAATCTCAGATTGCTCAGAGTTTCCTCTGCAGCTTCTGGACTTTTACAGAGAAGGCAGCTGCCCTCATTACCACGGGCTCTGAGTCAGCCTTCATCTGCCCAAAGCCAGAGACAAAGACAGAAACAGTGACCATTCAGCCTGGCCACCAAATGGCTCAAAGGTCAACCAGAATGAGCCTATTGTTGTTTTTGTGTTTTCTCTTTCTTTTTATTTCTGTGTTGTTATTAGTTCTTTGAAAATCTCACATAGTATATTTTGATCATGTTCTTCTTCTTCTTCCTCTTTTTTTTTTAAGATTTATTATTTATGCAGTATTCTGCCTGCATGCCAAAAGAGGGCACCAGATCTCATTATAGACCATGTGATCACTGGGTATTGAACGCAGGACCTTTGGAAGAACAGCCAGTGCTCTTAACCTATTCTTTTTTTTTTTTTTTTCTTAAATACTTATCTTATTTTGAACTATGGGTTCTTTGTGTGCATGTGAGTACAGTGCCCGTGGAGACCAGAAGAGGGCAACAGATCCGCTGGAGATGGGTGCTGGGAACCAAACTCCAGGCCTCCGAAAGAGCAACAAATGCTCCCAACACTTTTTCAGCATTCTCTCTTTTAATTCTAAACCCTTTTCCTCCTCTTCTTTGTATTCAACTGTTCCTTTTAAAGCTATTTTTATTGCATTTTACCAGCACATCTATGTGAACTTTCCAATCTGCTACTCTCAAATAAGGATTGGGAATTTACTGACTGGCCTTAAAAGATGTTTGCAGCATCTGTCTCTGTCTTCCCACCTCAGCCCTTTCATTTCTGTCTTCATTTCTGGCTTCCTAGGTTTCCTTCTGGTTGACAGGTAGATTTTTCTACACTGATGACTTATTTTGAAACCCTGTTGCTCTGATCTCCTCTAGAAACTTCTCCCATCGGGTGGAGGCAGACTAGACCCTTCCTGTACACACACTTCTAGAACCCACAGTCTGTCACACTCAGAGTCCAGGCAGGAAATCTGGATGCTATTCCTAGTGCCGAGGGCCCTGGTGTGCTGTTTCCACCTCCCCCCGCTGCCCTGTTCTCCAGTTTTCTGAAACGATGTGGTAAGTCTCAGCCTTCCCAGCTGGGCACACCCCTGGCTGTGAGGGAAACATATGCAGCTGGAAGCTGCTGCCATGCTTAAACCTTCCAGGAGCTGGCTTTCCAATCCATCCTAGGCCCTTGCTTCCTGCCACTTCTTTTTGGCTGGCCAGCTTGCTCTAGCCACAGACATTCCCTGAGCAGCTGTCTGAATTAACTTCTGAGCTTGGCCAGCATCAGTGCAGCTGTGGGCTCTGGCACGGCTGCTCGTGAGTAAATTCCTTAGTAAGCCCACGGAGCTGCCTTGATTTCTCTTTTGGGTGCGATTATCTTAGAGCAAGGCCAGCTCCGTAGGTTTGAAACTGTGCAGCCACACTAGGCCCCTCCCTCAGAGGCTCCTTTTCTGGGATTAATGTCTGATGCGGCCATATTGAGATCTTAACCAGCTCACCAATAAACTCTTGGTTTAAGCCAGGCCTCAGAACCCACATAGCCCCCCATTAGGAGGGACAGAGAACAACACTGGCTCCTGAGAAAGTGGGTGAGGCTTATGAAGCCGGCCTCTTGGGAGTCCAGAGCAAGAACATCATGAGTAATTGTTTCAGAATATCTTTTTAGATGTAGTACCTCGTCCTGCAGAATTTTTCCTTCCAGGAAGTTTCCCACACATCTGTACAGAGGCTGTTTAGGGCTTCCAGAGAGAGAGAGAGAGAGAGAGAATAGCTGTCCTCTAGAGGAGTGATCGTGCTAATGGTCCGCTTTCCTGCTTACAGGAAGGACCACTGAAAGTGTGAACTGTGGCTTATATGGCCCTGGAGCCTGAAATTTTAGATTTTAATGAAGCTCATTTATCTTATTATTCTCTTTTGGAGGTTTTATTTCTAGTTTTTAATCATGTGTTTGTGTCTGGGGTGGGGGCTCACGGGTGCCAAAAGAGGGTCTCTGATTCTCCAGGAGCTAAGTTACGGGCAGTTGTGAGCTGCCTGCCATGGGTGCTGGGAACTGCCCTCTGCGGGGGCAGCAAGCAGTCTTAACCGATGGGCTCTTACCTCCAGCCCCAGGTTTGGAGCCGGTCACCACCTTCACAGCCGGTGTGGCTCTGAACCCTCGAGTCCTGATCTCCCCTTTGATTCCAGTTTGCACTGATTTCACAGCAACACTTAGACAGTGACTAGAAGGATTTCCTAAGTTCGAGTTTATTAATAACTAAGATGGGGAGGGGACAGTTCTTGGTGTCTTTTCTTAAGTATAGAAAAGACCCTTTCTGCCATGAAAGGCAGGTCTGTAACTCACTGCTGTAGCCTGCACGGAGATGAGGAATAAACCAGCCGCTGAGAGACTGCCCCACCCAGTTCCCAGTGGAAGGAAAGAGGAATACAAAGAAGACACAGGAAGGCCAGAGGCCGGAGTCTTGGCAGTGAGTGGAGGTGAGGAGGCGGCAGTAGGAGGCAAGCTGACAGATGACCGTGAGCCACCCTCCCTGTGGAGCTGACGTGACTGGGTGTTGCACAGGTGATCCAGTGACTCCCGAGCGTCTGAGAGACACAGTGGTTTCCAGGACGCTGAGGTCCATGGGAGAGCTCTGGACATAACCAAGAGTTGGCTGAATGGGAACATTCAGGCGACCAGAACCATTAGTTTCAGGTAACTACCTCAAGAGTCCAGAATGGGAAAACAACGCTGTATTGGCCACCAGTTCAGAGAGGAGAAAATCTTGTCACAGCCTCACTGACCAGTGAGGATCCAGGCAATAGCACCTCCACTACCTCGTGACTTCTCAACTTGTGCCAAGGCCAATAAGCACAGACACTAGCTTGGAGGAGAACAAGGTGATGGAGATAAAATGTGAATTAAGAGAATTCACTATGTGAATCACTCAGCTGAATAAGTTTAACTGACGTGGATACATTTCAGGGTTCTTTTCCCAGCTCCCCTGAACACAGGAATGACTTTATGACCCCACTACAAACATGTCAGGCTTCCTGCCCAGCCAAGTATGGACAGCAGTTCTACTTAAAGGCTTTGGCTCACCGGGGTGATCTGGTTGAGAAGGGTCCTTGCTCGGCTGAGGCTAGGAAGCAGCTCCACCGGCTCCATGACTGGACGTAACCCCATAGGTGCCTTCTTTGTGAATACTCACAACTGAGCCAGAAGGGGCATTTTAAGCACATCTGGAAGGGACTTTTCTTGTGTCATTAATCTGGAAGAGGAAGAGGGTTTTTTGAGATCAATAGGCGAGGAGTTACTTGGCAGGCTAAAGTCTCATTCTGTTCCATCGTCATTCCCTCATGCTTAATGAATCATATCCCGAATCAAGTAGGCAAGACACACTTGGACCAAATCCCAATACAGATATGTATCTGGGTCTAGCATCCTGTCTGTCTCTTGCTTGTACAATCCTCTGTGGGCGACACCACCACCTGCAGGCCAGCCCTAAAAAGTACACATCCAAGAAAATGGCGGTGTTCCTGGACCAGGCTGCCCAGCCAAAATAGCTGCACTGTGCTTCGTTACTCAGAGGGCTGGGGTCAGGACCCACATGGCTCATTACCATATGGCTCAACTCCTAGAGTTTAGGAGACAATTTTTCACACATTTCTTCTCTTGGGCTTGCTCAGTAGAAAAAGGGTTTTCTTGGTTCTCAGGTCAAATGCAGCCTTCTAACCAGCCTTGTGTAGTTCCTGCAGTCTTCCCTAATCGACTTGACACGGCACAGTTCATGTGCCCTGTCTCCAGCCATTGAGATGGGAACATTTTGCCCCAGGGGGACAGGCCTGATGGCTTCCCCCTTGGGTTTCCTTCTCTAGGAAACTGGCTTTTAGGAAAGTTTAATTGCGTACCCTCTTGAGAACAAGATTATTTGTCCACCAGGCTGGGGTGGTTAATTAGATGCAGAAACTAAGGAAATCACTTTCCTCGAGCATTTTGGATTTAGCATTTCTTCTGCCATCAGTTTCAGCAGAACCGTGAGTGGAGACCGCAGCACCACTTTTGGCCGTCATCTGCTGGGAATATCAAGGCTGTTCTGTCCTGGTCATCATGAAGGGCCATCGGGCCAGGGCAGGGGCTTCATAACTGGGCTTGTATGCGCTATAGCTGTAAGTACATGCATGAACTGAGCTACAGATAAATAACGCCACTCACCGTAGTGGAGAACCTGGAATGAACAAGTTTGGGAGAGGAGATAAAGCTCTATTTTGAAAAAGTCTAATTTGAAATGTTTCTAAGTTACCTGATGAAAATGTCAAGTAGAAAGATTTGCTGAGTCTACAGCTCGAGGGGAAATGTCTGGACTGGGGAACCTGGATCTGGGAATTACTGACAGAGAGAAAGAAGTTAAAGCCATGGGATAAGACCTCCCACAAAGCGAGCATGTGTATCTGAACAATAGGCGTTTAAATGACTCAAAAAAAAAATTGGGAATAAGAGGAAAGAGGCAGAGAGTTCAAAGAACCAATGAGGTGCAGTGAAACTGAACCAGGATGCAACCTAGGACCATCTAAAGGTCAATAAGAGACTTGCTTGGCTGCTGAGACAGCTGAGTGGCTGTAGGGGGTAGCTGGAGGAACATATTTAAGATGAAATAAAATGGGTGGATGAATAGACAGATGAATACATAAATGAGAGATAAAGGGTGGATAAAAGATACGCAGATGCTGAATAAATTATAGGTAGCTGCTGAAATGAAGGACTAGAAAGGGAAATGTAGAGATGCCGGAGAGAGTGAGTGCTGCAAAGTCTTTCCATAGTGAGAGAGGATCCAGGGCATATGGCCTAAGAAGACCGGGTATCCAGGGTGGCTTTGTCATCACAGGAAAGAAAGGGAAACATCAGTAAATGTGATGACGGGAAACACAACAGTTGTCTTCCGGTTGCTTCTGTTCTGGTAATAAAAGGAGTGACGAGTTTTTTGTTTGTTTGTTTGTTTTTTGCCAGTTTCTACAAGCCTTGGACTGAGACGTTTTCCTAGACGCAGCGCCCTTCACTTTATCCTGAAACTGAGCTGGAAGAGCCCAGTTGTCGAGGCTTCTGGACACCAGCAGCATTGCAGCCAGTTCCGGTGGCTCTCTTAGGAAGGCCAACTGGATGAGGAGACGCAACACGCCCCACCCGGGCTGGGAACAAACTCCAAGGTACAGCCAGTGCAAGACCAGCCAACTTAGAGTTTCCATCCACAGGCTAGGGCTGCTGGTGCTCATTTGTAAAAAAGTCACAAAACCATCCAGATGTTGTTTAGTTTCTGCCTCAGTCATGTCTTACTTGCTTCTCAGTTGGGCTTCCGGTTTGCCCTCACATTTGATCTCCTCTCTCCCTCCCTTTCTCTTTCCATCTCTATCTCTCTTTTTTATTCACTTTCCCATCTTTCCTTCCCATCCCCCTCTTCTCTCTTTCTCCTCACAGATGTGACAATGCTTTGGCATGAACAGGCAAGTAACCCAGCTCCCTCAGGGATGCTTCTTGACTCTCCTGCTCTTTAGCTCCAGCTTCAGATTGTTTCAGGTTCCCGCTACCACATCTCTTTCTATAGAGGAAGGTCCTTATGCAAATGTGAAAACAAATAAGTAAAAAGAGTAATAATGTATCCGTAAGATGTCATTGATGAGTTAAAACCGCAGTGATGGCTTTCCAAGCAGACCTCTGACATGGAACCCTCCTTATCTCTTTCAAGTCCAGTGGTTAAACTATCTTCTCAGAACAGCACATCTTTTGCGAAAACCAGTGAAAGTGTAGATAGCTTTAGGTTTAGAAAAGATAAGAATAAAGAAGGTTGCTTCCACCACTGAAGGGGTTCCTCCTCTTCCCCAAACAAGTCCTCAGTTATGAAACATAGTAACTACATTTATTGTTGCTTAAACAAATGAGAATGTTTCTTTTTCTAGTAAGAATTTTATAGTAAAAAGTAAATGCATACATTAATGTAAAATGAAAGCATATAATTGTATATCAATATTTTAGTTTAGTAAATAGGCTTTCTATGGATGAACATTATTGTATATGAATAAAAGTATCTAAGTAAAGATATCTCTAACTAAAGTGAGTCTGAGCGAATGCTTACTTTCCAAATTAATCTTTGACTAAATGAGTGAGGCTATGTTAACATTTTTATTAAGATGCTAGAGAAGCAGGTGGTGCATGCCTTTAATCCCAACACTAAGGAGGCAAGAGGCAGGCAGATCTCTGAGTTCAAGGCCAGCCTGGTCTACAGCCTGAGTTCCAGGACAGCCAACGCTACACAGAGAAACCCTGTCTCAAAAAACAAAGCAAAGCAAAGCAAAAACAAAGATGTTAGAGAAATGGCTCAGCAGTTAAATGCTGTGATTTGCATTTTCTAATAACTAAGAACGTTGACCATTTTTCCAGGTATCTTCTGGCCATCTGCCCAGCATTAGAGAGGGTGTCTGCACACTTCATTTATCCATGTACTGATTAGATTTTTTTAATGATGTTAAGCTTTGAAGTTCTTTTCGGATTTCATACACTAACCTTGTGTCAGATGTGAATCTTGAAAAAGATTTTTCTCTCAACTGGGTAGCTGTCCAGTTGTTTTCTTTGCTGTGCTTTTTGGTTTCCTGAGGTCCCATTTGTCAACTCTTAGTGCTTTTTTTTTTTTTTTTTTTTTTAATACTATTAGAATCCTTTTCAGAAAGCCCTTGCCCATCCTGTATCAGGAAGTGTTTTCCTCTGGCATTTACATTAGTTATTTTGGCTTCTCTGACCACATTACCCAACAGAAATGACCTAAGGGAGCAAGGGCTTCAGAGGGGCCCATCACTGTGGGGAGGGAAGGCAAGGCAGCATTCATGGTGGTGGGAACGTGGGGCGGTGCTCCTCCATCATAGCAAACAGGAGACAAAGAGTTTGGGGTTGGGACCAGAAGCAGGAGTAGCTTCCAAAGGCTGCCCTCCTTTTGTGAGTCAGGCCCCACCTCGAGTTTCCCATGGCTTTTAAATTAGTACCGCAAACCGAGGCCTGAATAGGCAAACAGGAGCCTGCCGGGAACATGCTACCTCCAGCCATGACTGGATCCTCTAAAAACCTTTCACTACTGGGCCTTTTTACTCTGGCTCATTTGCCTTTGGCTTGTTTTTGGCTTGCCCAGTCCAATTTTAGTAAGCATCGCCCATCAATTTGTTGATTCGCTTGACACCCAAATACTCTTGATATCTGACTGACTTTCTTATCCCTTTCCTTTGCTATGTGGCCCATGCTCAGCAGCAAAGCTAACAGACCAATTGAGAAAGAATCTTCTCATCTGAGTGGTCCCTCTTGGTCAGTCTGCTCAATGGCCATAAATCCCTACTTGTCTTTGCCTGAGACAAGAGCTTGATCCCGCTCACATTCTGGGGTACAGTCCATCCTAACTGAGACCATCTTGAATAAAATCTTCCTTATGATGTTCACAAGTGTTAGAATCATGTTTGTTATAAACGATTCATGAGAGGAATGGTTTTCTTGATCAGTGAGTGAGGCGTAAGCTGTTAAATCATGCCCGACAGATGCCGTTCTGTCCATCTCCTACTGGCTTTTGGAATCCTTAAAAATCTTAATTTGTCCCAGGAGTATGATACCTTTTCTCTTTACTTTTGGCTGTTGAACACATTTCATGGCAATCACTAATTCATCACACGGAACGGAATAAGAACCATTTAATATGATTATCTTCTCCATTAAAGCTGTCATCATAATTAGAGCTGCAGTGAACTGTTTGCCAGGAATGATAACTTCTGCCAAGAAAAACTTGGGTGTCATTTTAGAAAAATTCTTAGGTGGGGGAGGAGAAGATCAGAACCATCTGTGTGAGGAGCCAAAGCTAAATAATGATCGACAGAGCCCCTTTCCCTGCTGTCTGCCAAACTCTGGCTAGTCAGCCAACCGGACCTTGCCAAAGACGCTGGACTGAACCAGCTTTCAAGGTAGTCCAAGGGACACGCCCTCTCCAAGGAAGAGAGCCTTCAAAGGAACCAGTGGCAAATCAAAATCAGGCCTTCGTGGGCAGGCTGTCTTTAAAAGTTCCAAATATATTTGTTTGCAACCCCGCTGTTTCCAGGGCAACCACCTGAGCCAGGACAGAAGCAGAAGGCTGGACTGGGACCGCCTACTGCAATCTCATTTCATCCTGATGGCATGAGCCTCTACACTGACTCGCAGTGTTTGTCAGGCCTCTGGCTGTGAATCACTGGAATAACATTTTGCCGCGGTGGAAAGAGTGCCACGGACTGCTGCTCCCTCAACCCCCATACCGCGAGGCTTCTAAGCGAGGCTTCTAAACGGAACCAAACCTCCCAGGGGAATCTTCTCGGCACAAAAATTACTCTGTCGCACATTTTTAGATTACACTGTAAATTATAGATTTAAAAAAATACATTATGCTAAATTCTTCCAGCATGTCTTTTAGTTATTTTTAGGGAACGTGTCTTTGGAATTGAGCTTCTCTGTTAAATGAGATGAAGATAAGAATAAAACCAAGGCAGAGGGACGTGCAAGACGCTGGCTGCAGCTGCATAACAGCCGGACACTTGGGAATGAGCAGTTTGTGTCCACTGCGGGTTTTAGCTGATGTCAGTGGAAGCCGATCTGACCCAGGCGTCATGAAGGCTTGGGCGTGCCTTCCAGTTCTGCAACTGTTTTGGATGTGTGACTTTGGAACGATCTGACTCATTTTCTTAAGAGTCCCCTCATCTATGAAATGAGTGTGTACGGCCAGATCTCTAAGGGGCCTCCACTTCTTTCACTCTGTGCTGAACTGAGCTAAATGTCCTCACCCCACTTGAACAGATGGTGTGGACTAGCTTTATAAAGAATAAACAGTCTGTGAGTATTAGAGAAAATTCAGCAGTATGAAACCCTTCGGCCTGTGCTCTTCATGAAGACCTGCTAGAGTTGGTTGGGTATATGTGCTTGACGCTTCTGTATGCTTGTTTTAGACAGGATCTGGAAGCAGGCCACAAGAACCAGCCAAGTCGTTTAAGTGATAACGCCTGGGGGGTAGGGGATGGGGAGTCCATGTGGCAAGTACTGGATGGGGAGGGGTCTGGCTGGGCCCACAGGGACACTGCCAGAGGCTCGTCACAGAACTCACCCATCCCAGAAGACATCTCTGCCACAACCAGGGAAGGTGCCGCATTTGGACTCCCAAGATGGCGTCATCTAAGGGCCAGAGCACAGAGAATGGGAGCCTTCAGAGAGCGGGAGCCTTCATTGTTGGCTCCTCTGTGCTGTCCCGGATCTGTAACTGTCACAGTTAAGGCCTCTGTGTCGCTTCCCCCTCTTCTCATGGCAGTTCTGAGGGGGCCTCACTGGTAGAGCCTGGGTCACATTTGAAATAATAGAACAGTGCTTCCAACAACGTATCACAAAAGCAAGAACTGTGAAGATTTAAACAAAAGAGAAGAATTCAAGTCGCTGCTCCAGGATTTATGAGCTACACAGCCTTCTGATAAGGTTATTGATAATGACTATCATTAATATTAAGAGCAGGATGTACTCAATATTGCTGAATCTGTTTTTCATCTGTCCAGTGGCCTTTTGGTTTTGATGATGTGTCCTTCAGGAGCTCATATACTGTAAAAGTGTGGGCCCAGGTGTGGCGTTGGGAGGCAGGGAAACCTTTAAGAGGCAGGCCTTTTAAAAGGTCCTTGGGTCACTGAGAGAACGCTGTGGGAGATGGCTGTGGGATTTGCCTGTTTTAAGATAGAGGCTCATTACAAAGGCTTGGCTGGCTTGGAACTGGCTATCTAGACCAAGCTGATCTTGAACTCGTGGAGATCCATTTGGCTCAGCCTCCTAATTGCAAGGATCAAAGGTGTGTGCCACGGTGCCCTGCTTGCTTCTTCTTTTTAATCTGTAACTCTGGGCTTGTGCTCTGAATAGTTTATTTGGCTGGGTTGTGTTCACAATGTAGCAATCTCATCTGAGGGCCGCCCAAACCATCAGGTTCCCTGACTTGGATTTGAACCTCCTAAAGTGTCAGTCAGCCAGCATTCTGCACTTCACACTTGCCTCAAGCCTTTCCTTAGTGTACCGCGAAGTTGCCTGATCCAGAGGGAACGAATAATGCCCATTTCAGAACTGTATGGAACCACGCATCAAATGTTTGCTGGTTGTTATGTTAGTAACACAAGTTGTGCTTTAAAGCAGCAGAAACCTGGCTGGTTAATTAAGCCAAAGAGACATTTATTCAAGCATGTTTGACAGCTCACAGAATGGTCAAGAGGTTGGACTTCCGGCCATCAGAGCTGCCATGAAGGTTCTGCTCCTGTCTCTAATCTCCCATGTCCAGCACTCAGGGCTGCACTGTGCATTACCAGCAGGAAGAGGCCTTTACTGACGCAGGTGCCACTCTCAGCCGTCCCTAGAGACTCAGCAGTGCCACCCCAGAAAGCTAGCCAGTGACGACTCTGTTCTCACTGGCAAGGGCAGACTCCACGTGGCCTTTTTGTGTCACCCTGCTTTCCGCAAGGAGGTTTCCCAAGGGTGTCTGGAAGGGCCTAGTGATTAGGAAAGCAAGATCTCTGATGTCTCATTTGAGGATGAAAGAGACTCCCCTAACCAAACAGGAGTAAGCCCACAAGGTGTGTCCCTCCAGTTAAGTGTCCATCTACCAACTCCGAATGGTAAAAAAAAAGGACATCTATTGGCTCTCTTTCTTTTTCTTAATTTGGTTCCTTTTCTCCTCTCCCTTGCACAGGCTTCACCCTCAGGCACCCCCACCTCCCTGCAATGGTGCTACTCTTCCCTGAGAATTGCAAACTTACATCTGTCATCTACACAGTCCCTGCGCTAAGAGAGTCTCTCTCCCAGTCACTCCATCACAAATATGAATCTGAAAAGCCATTGTTATCCCTGGGACCACACACGCTTTCCTAAGTCATCCAATGATCTGGGGAGATAAATGTGTACACCAGTCCCGAGTTACAACCACCCAAGCTGGGGGTGTGGCTTTGGTTCTTCTAGAACAGCTTGACTAAGTATGTGGGAAGAAACATTTCAGGATGGGAACTTGGAGTGCTGGGCAAGCAAAGGCAATTATTTGTTTAGTGTATTCTTCCTGACCATTCAGCATCTATATCCACTTCCCTTCTCCCAATCCTCTTTGTGCAGTGTGATAACCATGTTCTTGTGACAGCCATGTTAGTAAGACTCCTCAGCCTTCACACTAAAGCCTCCTCCTTCCCTGGTTTCCGGCTAATTTCTGCTTCCAGCTCTAGGGCATGTTGCTAACAGGCATCATTCTTAGGTAAATTCAAAATAGTTCCTGTTATTTTGGCAACTGATGGCTGTCTTTTTTTGTTTGTTTTTGTTTTTCAAGACAGGGTTTTTCTGTGTAGTCCTGGTTGTCCTGGTACTCGCTCTGTAGATCAGGCTGGCCTTGAGCTCAGAGATCTGCCTGTCTCTGCTTCAAGAGTGCTGGAACTAAAGATTTGCGCCAACACTGCCTGGCTATCCTAATCAGTGTTCTATTGCTATGAAGAGACACCATGACCACAGACATGGTACTAGAGAAGTGGCTGAGAGTTCTGTATCTGGATCCACAAGAAACAGGAAGATGGAGACCCTGGGTTTGAAATGGATCTTTTTTGAAACCTCAAAGCCCACCCTCACTGACACCTTCCTCCAAGAAGGCCACACCTTCTAATCCTTTTAGATAGTGTGGTGACCAAGTACTCAAATTTATGAGCTTATGGGGGCCATTCTTCTTCAAACCACCACAATGGCCAAATGATACATTTGACTTAATGTACAATGGTGGAAGAATATCAGAATGCCTTAATCAAAAGGAAAAGAAACCATGTGGAAGGGAAAGAAATAGTGTACAGTGCTTTCTTACTTGCAACTTTTATCACATCCTGCTTTCTAAAATTTATCTTTATTTATGCATACGTGTGTATGTGCACATGCATATGTGTTTGCATGACTCTGTTTGGCATATAGTTTGCATGTCTCTGTATTTAGAGGAGACTGTGCTCTCTCACTTTTAACAACTTATCTTGGGCTATACATACCAGCCAAATTTCACCAGCTGGCATTTCTCTATTGACTCTCCCTTATGTCTAAGTGGACACAATGCTCATGTGTGTACAGGTACCCAAAGAGGACAGAAGAGAGTGTTGGATCCCCTAAAACTGGAGTTTCACCCAATGTGGGTGCTGAAAACTGAACCCAGGTCCTCTGCAAGAACAGAGGCTCATAATTGCTGAGCTCCACAGCCTGCTTTAAAAAGGAAAATAAATAAATAAAAAGTACCCCTGGCTTCAGAGATGGACTGAATCTCTTGGTCCCTCAAAGTGATGAGCTCAGAGTTTCATCTCTGTGAGTACAGCCACTTGCCAGTGTCCACTGTGGTAACACCTGCGGACAGTGGGACAATCATTTCGGAGAGTAAACTCATTTGGAATTCAACTTCCTATTTTACTTTCTTCAGGGACCCAGAGACTGCTTTGGGTTCACCAGTGTTCTAGGAACACAGTTTCCTTGGGATCCTAGTGAGGCCATCCATCTAGACCCAAGAAACAAGACTGTTCTCTCTTAGCCATAGACCTTAAGTGTTCTGTCCTCCTCTGCTCTTGGCAACAGGGCCTGTATTTTTTACACTTCACTGGGGAGCAATAGCAAGCAATAGCTTGAGTTTAAAAGGTAAAACCAGTCTTGGCTGACCCTCCACATTTGCTTCAGCGATGAGGGTTTAAAATGGGAGTGAAGTGAATGAAGCCTTTCTCTGGCAAGGCCGATGGCCATCACCAGGATTGCCCAAGATCGCTCCTTATCTTAAGTGTCTGGACCCCAAGACTTTGCTTCCACTACCATTGCCTGGGGGGAGGTAATTTGGTCTGCAATTATGACGACTCCTCTCTAACTGTAGGCTACAATTAGAGAGCTTCCCTTGGCAGCTTGGTCTCTGCCTGCTTTCGGGGTGAGACTGTTGTCTGTTGTAGCAACTGATCTTGGGCCCTAAACACCAATCAAATCTCAGCAGCTCTCTGCTGTCTCTCCCTTATCTCTCAGCCAGAGTGGGCATGACGCTCTACTTTTTAAATATGACATGCTTAGAGAGAAATCCACACTGGCCTCTGCCTCCCCACAGTCCTTTCCCCTTCATATTGCCACTCCAAACAGAAAGCTACACCCAGGAGCAAATTTCTATCACCATCCATTTTACTTCTCCACAAGCAAAATACATTCACTCTGGTAAAATAAGGAATGTGCTCAATCAAAATGCCAAACAGCACAATGTATTGTAAGAAGTGTGAAACGGTGGCTATGGGAAGGACAGGAGTCAAAACGGTTCTAACACTCGGGCAGTGTCAGTCTTTAAGGCAATGCTACCATGATAAAATGACTTTATCTTTTCTTCTCCGCTTTCTGCTCTTTGGTTTATTGATATGTACCTCAGGATGGCCTGAAACTCACCATCCTTTTGCGCTAGGATTGCAGGCTTGTGCCACGGCATTGAATCTTATTCCCAGTAGAGTAATACTGAGTTCTGAGGAAACTGAGAATGAATAACATTCTTGGGCTGTCTATCCATGCACCTCTTGGTCATTAGGATTATGAATCTCTGCCAAGTCTGGCAAGAAGATTGCTTCAAGGTTCTCTTACCAGAGATACAGTACCTGTCAGTCAGGAAAAACACAAAGAAATAGGGAAGGGAATCTCTCATCCACAGTGGCAGGATTTTTAACAATTCTAGAACCTTAATAAACTAGAAAGTAAAAAAATAAACTCAACAATCACATGATTAGCTAATGAAATTTCCTGGAAGAACACCAAAGATGCTGCTTGACATCTTCTGGATTTTTTTTGTCTGTTTGTTTGGTTGGTTGGTTTTGATTCTTTTGTTTTTTAGAGACAGAGTTTCTCTGTGTAGCCCTGGAGGTCCTGGACTCGATTTTTTAGACCAGGCTGGCCTCAAACTCACAGAGATCCATCTGCTTCTTCATCCAAGTGCTGGGATCAAAGGCATGAGCCACCACACCCAGCCTTGGCATCTTCTTGTTGCCTTTAGTAAGGGGTTAGAAGAACGATATGAGGTTAATATAGGAGTGAATTTTTAAAAAGAAAATAATTATTTTTCAAGCTTTCTAAGAGAGCCAAGTTGACAGCAAAGATCAAATCCATAGAAGAACTATTAGGTTCATTATCATGGTCTTAGAATAAAAAAATGGTTCATCAGAGAGGTTGGTCTCCTAAGAATCTTCAACCCATATCCAACAGGCCATTTAATTGAAAGAGACATTTTCATGGGTCTGGAGAGAGATGGCCACTGATAGATGGCTCAGTGGTCAATAGCAAAGGATCCAGCTTCTGTTATTAACACACACATGGTAGCTCAAACCACCTGCAACCCCAGTTTCAGGAGGGTCCAATGTTATCCTCTGACATCCTCAGGCACCAGGCACACGTGCGGTGTACATACAGACATGCATTCATACATACAAAATAAAAGTAAATAATTTTCAAAAGGCCTTCTGAGAATCTTAAAGATACCATTCCTTTCAGACCCTAATTGAAAGAGTAATGGCGGGAAGGACGGGTCATGAAGAAAACTGTGGGCTGGACGTTGTTTAATGCAGTGGGTTGCAATTTGGTTAATTAAAAAACACTCCTGAAGATTTTAAGAAATTATCTCAATGTGGTCTGAAATGTTATGTAGAAAAATGAAAAGAAAGGGCTTTAAGGTTGTAAAACCTTTGGGTAGAAATATGCTGAGAAAATCACGCAGCACAGGTGTGGGCCGTTTTATATGGAAAACAGAGGAGAGCCAAGCCAAGGATGGTGGTACATGCTTGGGATCCCAGCATCTGGGAGGCTGAGGCTGGAGGACCACAATTTGAAGACCAGTCTGGACCTAGTGTAGTGTGCTCCAGGCTAGCCTAGGATATAAACGTGTGTTGATAAACAGAAACAAAAACAACCAGAACAGGAACATCAGAGAAAGAAAGAGAATGAGGGAGGGAAAGAGGAAGAGGGAGAGGAGGCCGAGAACACAGATGGGAGGGAGATGCCGTTCTGCCCCCAGGTACCGGGACCGAACCCTTAACCAGGGAACCGACAAGAGAGGTCCAGATGAATGTCAGAACCGCTTTACACCAGCGAGTTCTCTGAGCTTTCATTGCTTCCCTTATTGAAGAGCGGTGTCTACAGAAATTAATGTAGGCTTGTACCATTACTACAGTTGGAACTGTCTAGGAGATATAATCCTTGCCTTTAGTAATAATCTACAGAAGAAAAGGAAATGTTTCCAGACCAAACAGAAATATTCGCAGTGAGTGGATGTGGGAAGGTTAGGAAGTGATAGCCGCAGAGGAGCACCGTCTCCCTTTGCCCCAAATTCTACACATTTAAAGAGACCAGCCACAGAGGACTCAGAGTAGCTAGTGAAATCACTGTAGCAGAGCCTGATGGTTCTCCTTCAATACCTAGTCCCTTCCTTTCCAGTAAAAGGACCCTTGGGTTTCATTAGGGCTGCTAAGGCTGCTGAGAACAGAGGTCACATGTCCCAGGGCTCAGGAATTGGGAGTACTGGCTGTTCTTTCAGAGAACCAGAGGTCAGTGCCAGCTCTCACCTCAAGAAGCTCATACCCACCTGTGGCTCGGAGGATACAGTGCCCCCTTCTGCCTTCTGCAGACATTTACACACATGCACACACACACACACAGAAGGGCACACACGAGGGCATGCACAGACACACTTTTATTTTTTTAAATCATATTCCCCCACCTTCCTTGAAGCCAGGCATGGCTGTATGTCTAGGTTATTATCAGTTAGATCAGTTTCTGAAAATATCTCTCAATTAAAGGTTATGCCCTTTGGGTTGTATTTTCTCCTTCCTGTCAATGGAGATGCAGGTGTGAAGATCAGCTATTCAGCAGTCCATGTTTATTCAGTTTTTCTGTTGGGTTGATAAAGAACAAAGCTAGAAAAATTCCAGGTACTTGCCAAATACATTGTATGAGAGAATAACGTGAAACTAGGCTTTCTGCTCTGTGTTGCACCATTGGGCAGTAGAATAATGGCTCTCTGGAAGCAGCCACCTCCCTACCTTAGTCATGGCTGAGTCTATTCTATCACCCAGAACAATCTGCAATATATGTCACTTTCTCACTATTACAAAAGACAGAATGAGAAAAATACTATGATGAGCTAGACTAAAGAACCTACCCTCACCTACCCTAATGACCAAGACACATAAAAATCAAAATTTTTGTGATTAAATAAACATAAAATGAAATTCAACACCTATGTTGCTTGTATTTTGTATGTATGCATGCATGTATGTATGTATTAGGGGATGCACCTTTGCCATGGCATACATATGAAGGTCAGAAGATAACTTGCAGGATTCTGACATTGAACTCAGATCATCAGGCTTGGTGATAACTGCATTTATTCACTATCTTGCTAACCCTATTTATTTAACTTTTCAAGGAAGAGTATGGTATGGCTCTGGCTGGCCTTGAACTCACTATGTAGTGGAGGACAACCTTCAGTTTCTGATCCTTCAGGTGCTACTTTCTGAACACCAAGATTACAGGCACACGCCACGAGACCAGGTTCTCTGTGGTGCTGGACACTGAGCTAGAGCCTTAGTTAGGCATGTAGAGCAGGTGCGTAGCAACCAAATTACCAATTCCTATTTTCAAATGGCACTTGATATTTTTTTCACTAAATTTAAATAAATTATCTTTGTTGAACAACTATCATAATCACCCTAAATTTATTTCTTCAATTGACAAAACCGAAGTTCCACAGCCTTGAACAGCTCCTCATTTCCCCTCCTCTAAAAACCACTGCTCTGTGCTCTGTCTCCGTGAATTTCACTATCCAATGTACTCATTCAGGTGTGCTCAGACATTTATCCTTTTTCTTTGGCTTCTGACATATAATAACCCCAAGGTATTAGGAGTGACCAAGTTGTGGCATGTGTCAAACCTTCGAGGGAGTGGATGGTGTTCGATGCGTGCATGTATCACATTCTCTTTATCTACTCAGCCATCTATGTATATTCAACTTGCTTCCGCTTTTAGCTGTTGTGTATAATGCTGCTGCAAATGAGGGTATGCAGAGGTTTTAATTTTTTTCCAGATTCATTATATTCTCTCATTTCTGAACGAAAATCTTGCAAGCAAAAGAAGAAAAGTGTAGAACAACTTGAGAGAGATGTTTTAAACATTTTCAAGGAGATTTGGATAACGACAATTAGTTGGTGTTCTATTTGCTATGAAGAGACACCATGACCAAGGCAGCTTATAAAAGGAAGCATTTAACTGGAGGATGCTTTCAGTATCAGAGGTTTAGTCCATGATCATCACGGTGGGAAGCATGTTGGCAGGTAGACATGGCAGTAGCTGGGAGCTCATGTCTTATTTGGAAGTTGCAGGCAGAGAGAGACAGAGACAGAGAGATCTATTATATTGGTTTATGCTTTTGAAACCTCAAGCGCTTACCCATGACACGCCCCCTCCAACAATGCTACATCTCCTAATCCTTCCTAAGTAGTTCCTCAACCGGCAACCAAACATTCAAAATCTATGAGCCCACAGGAGCCATTCTCATTCCAACCGCCACACCAATCTTGAACTGAGCATTGATAGACACTGATCCTAATAAATAAGGGTCTAGAAGTGCAGAGGAAAAAAAAAACTCAGATAATAAGGCTGTGAAGTGTGAACTCTTTGTAATGCTGAAAACCAAAAGAACTTGGAGTAGGCAAATGTGTGGGAGGGCTCTGAGGTGAAGGCAAGATGAAATACGGGGATGGAAATGTTTCTCAAGTGTCTGGAGAGAGAGAGCTCACTCCAAGTCTAGACTTTTGTTAAATTTTCATTCAACCATTATTGCAAACAACAACAATAATAAAAAACAATTGTTTTACTGTTCTATAGACTTGTGTTTAAGAATGATTCACTGACGTACATCACCAATCTCACTCTCTCACAGCTTTTGCTTCTCTGGGGTGAAGACAGATAGGCAGGAAAGTAAAAAGGAGAATCTGATGCAGAACTGTGACCTTTTAAAACTGAAATTCTTCTAGAATGTTCTTTTGATGGTGAAGAAGTCATGTGCAACCTGTGACAGCCATTCCCAGCTCTCTGCTGCAGACGTGAGAGTCTGTATGTGGAGATGTGATGTAACACTAAAGATGCAATTGCAGGCGTCTTCACAGCTTCTCCATGCTGCTCTAAACCAGGAGAGGAATGCAGCCAGGTCCTGCTTTTCCTCAAACCATCCCATTCACTTTTAAATTAATTTGTTAGTTGTATTCTCCCCCCCCCCCCCGTTGGCTGTATTGTATTAAGAACAAATTTATCTTTCAACATTTTACCCATTAAGGAATGTTAATTCAACTATTTAATGTAGTCTCTAGGTAAAAATAATACATGGTCTGATACATTTGTTTTTAAGGCTCTTTTTTTTTTCTTTTTTAACCTCTGTGTTTAAAAATTGTTTGATTATCAGGAAAATTTCTTCTCTGTGGCTTTAAAGTGTACTTCACTGACCTACTTTTATTATGTGAGTGATTTGGTAAATGTCTCTGTGATTTTCTGCTCCCCTTCATGTACAACTCAAGTTGTTATTTGGTGTGAAAAACAAATTCATTATGTTGAGAGAAACTTTTCCTCTTGTTTGTTCTGCAAGTTCATTAACTTAGCACCTACTGCATGCCAGGAACTGTAACTGCTGAGCCAGCAAGAAGAGGCTTTTGTGCATGTAGCTCATATAAGTGACAGAAACATTAATGAACTAACCCCAAGCAAATGCAAATGGGCTACACCTACCATTAGCAAAGTGAGATTTTGACTGTGCTTTACCAGTGAGTGAGTACTAATGATTTCTGGACCGAATGAGGACTCTTTGATCTGAGAGTTTAAAGGATAAAAAAACAAAACCAAACATAATATTTGGTGTGTGGCAGGCCAAGTGGTTTCATGAAGACAGAATGGTCTTTCTAACTTAGGTCCTTATTACCAATCAAAAAGATTATTTCAGTCTGGATCTTTGGAAGATCTCTTTCACCCCCACAACCCCCCTTTTTACAAACATTTCCAAGTACTTTGAATGGAGATTTAGGTTAATTCTTATTTTCCAATTGTGTTGTTGCTGTGTGACTTTCAGTAAGACTGGAGGCCAGAATACACAAAGTACTAACAGACTTCTAAAGTAGGAAACAATTGATGGCAAAAGCCTTGCAGAAATTAATACATTCTGTTTCAGTAAAAATTTATTGCGTTAAAAATGGCCACCAACATCTGGATCTCTTCAGGAGAGATAGTTCTTTCTCCCACCCATTTTGATTTTATGATCTTGACCAGCAATATTTAAAATGGCATCATGTGACTTATTAGCCAAACCTTGAAGCGGTCTGGAGGCTTTTACCTTTGACTTCCAGAAGCTTAGCTCCTATGGAGGAAACCCCAAATTAGTCAACATACAGAGACTAGTGCAGGTACACTGAGGTACACAGTCAACAGTCCAGTCCATTGCTAGGTATGTGATGAAGAACAATTAGCATAGGTCTTCCCTCAGCCTGATTGCTAACTCAGCACATACACACCCATTGATCCACTCAACCACAAGAGGCCGAGTGCCCTGCCCCAAAACCAACCTGCAGAATTAGGACCTTTCATAAACCAGAAGCCCAGAATCTGCAGCCCACAGGCTGGTGGCCACAGCCTCTCTTTGTAGAGCAGAGGGAGGCCCACCTGTTTGCACAGTGTCGTTGACTGCTTTTGGCTTATAACAGCTGAGCCGAGCAGGTGCTGCAGAGGGTTTTAAAGGATCTGCTTTGCAAGAAAAGCTTCCCAGCCCTTATTTTAAGCCATAAAGTTTTGGGGTACTTTGTCAGACAGCAGCAGATCACCCAAACACTGTCTGCACAGCAGCAGAGGCAGCGTCCCCTGCTTGAACTATAATTATTTTCTGCAATCCCATGTGCTTGTGTTTGAGACCTGTGAAGGCATTTACCTTTATCTAGACCAACATCTGTTTCATATTAGTAACAATGTCATTTTTCTAAATAGAATATTTTAATAATGCTGGGACAATATCCACTTTCTCAGTACAAGACATTTTTTGAATTTAATAACCAGATAAAATCCAATATGGCTCTTTTCCACTCTCAGAAACTATTTCATTTAAAAATTATCCATGCTAAAGTGATTTCAACTTGATGTCAGAAATGAGCCTCAGTCTGCAAAAGTCTTTCAAAGTGTAATTCACCACAGAGCAACCTCTAAGAATGACTGCCACATATTCATAACTTCTCCTCATAGTTGGTCCTTATCTTTTCTCCTGAGCGGGGAAGCAAGAAAAGAGAAAAAAAAGAAAAGTAAAATATTAACCTGTCTTCAGCCTTCAAAGAGATGAGCCATATTTTCTGACTTACACAAAGTATTCTTTAAAACCTAATTTTAGGGATTGGCAGATCTCCTGTGTAATCCTGGCTTGTTGAAAAATAATGAATAGATTTCCATATGAGTTAATATAATGTGTGTAACACTGCAAAGCCCAGTACTTGTCTGTACACTATAGGAGCTTATTGTCTATTCTCTGCCTAAATAGAAAATTACTTAATAACGATTAAATGATGCTATTTCTGCCAGAAAGTATAAAATACGAGTTCAGGAAATCCTAAGATATATTTGCTCATGTAGCTGTACGGAGGTTTGGGGTGCATGGCATGGCCTATGGGGGATGGTTGGGTGTATGGTTGATTCTCCTGGGTCAGTGCTGAAGCACCATTCAAGAAAGTGCTGGTTACTAAAACACAAAATTAAGAATCTCGCTGTGGCTGTAGAAGGCAAGCATCTCCCCATCATGCATAACCCAGGTGTGGCGGTATACATCTCAACGCTCCGAAGGCAGCCGTAAGAGGATCGTGGGTTCAAGGTTATCCTTAGATACACAGGAAATTCAAAATCAGCCTGTATCAAAGGGAGCAGGGTTGGAATCTGAAATACCACCAATCAGTATAAGATATTATGACTTTGAAGGCTTGACTGAGGTCAGCACTTGGCTCTAAAGGACTTTATTTTTATGTTGTCTATCTGAATTTTAGGAGGAACTTCCATAGGCTGTAATAATATGCCTTTCCCTCATGCATCTTATTTGTAACCCGATCTAACATTTTAAATTTATATTTAATAACCAGTTATACTTTTTTTTTCCTATGTGCTTGAACCAGAATTGTAGGTCTTTACAACTCTATAGAGCCATGGAGACTTTCTGGTGCAGATGCCTCATTTTACAGAAAAGGAAACCATTTCTCTTTGTGCTTCCAAAAAAATTTACTTCTGAAAGACCATCTTACAGAATATTATTTTCATGCAACTAACATATCATTAGTCTCTATTTAATGAAAAGAGTGAAATGTTTTGGCTGTTAACAAGCTGCAAGAATTTGGGTAGGAGTCCTAAAAGATAAAAAAAATAAAATTAAAGTGTAATGGAAGTTTTTATTTCTTTAAAAACTCAGTTTTGTTACATAAATGCATTTTTGTTTTAATCCCAAGTGTGGGATTTTAGTTTGGGCTTTAGTTTGTCCACAGCTGATAATTGCCTCCTTCAGGGTGTGGTCTTTGCCAGCAGGTAACGGCCTGCCTTTTGCAACACAGAGAGGGAAGAGGGATGTAAATATGAGAGCCCAGAAAGAGATTGATTGGCAGTTTGCAGAGACCAGAGGTGGAAGGTGTGGTGGCTTGGAAGAGACAGAGGGAGAGAGACTGTTCAACCCAGTGGCTTGGAGGAGGCTGCTTGCTGCATTTGCTGTTGTTGGAGTTTGGGATAGGCCCCAAAGAACCCTGCACAGCAAGGAGAAGTAAGGGGGTCTGCACCCCCCGCTACTCACTAGCCTTCTCTCTCTCTCACCTAGGGTTAAAGGGTTGGTGGAAGGAAGGCAGAGGCTTAAATGCTAAATAAAATAGTTTAAAAACAATCACAGCATTAAAGGACATCTAAAAACTGCAAATACAGAGTGAATTTTTGATAGCTTGTGTTATCGACTGAATTGTATCTCTCCACCAAATTCATGTTGAAATTCTCAACTCCAGCACCGCGGAACGAGACCGTATTTGGATACAGGGTGTTTTGAGGAGATTATTAAAATGAGTTGGTATGGCAAACCCTAATCCAATTCAACCAGCGCCATTATAGACAGAGAAGACAGACAGCCAAGGAGAAGCTCTGCTGAGGAAATCCCCTTGCTGAACCTGAGCTTCTCTCCCTCAGAACCATGGGGAAATGACTTCTTGTTTGAGCTCTCCAGGCCATGGGCTGTTTCCGCAGCCCTAGCGAGCTGGCATACTTTATAAACACGTGGCACCCTGAGTTGAAGGTAATACAGACGTCATCTGACCTGTCATTTTTATTGTGGCGAACATCATAGTTTTGCTGACGTCACGTGAGATTTCATAACCTGCCGTAGAGTCGAGGCATCCTATGCTTCTCTCGATCAGCTGGACGTTCCGTTCAGATGCGCATTTCAGACATTCCAAAATAATTCCGGAAAGACTTATTTTCCCTGAGACCGCAAACAAAGTGAGGCGGTACTCCCGACACCTGGCAATATTTTCTGAACATCCCTTGCCCTCCCCCTCAGCCTCGTTTGAAAAGCCTCCTTGTTACGAGGCAGCTGCTGATCCAATTTCTTTTTTCCTCCCTGTTGTAAACGTCCCAAACCCACTGTTTTCGCTGGTGCTTACTGCCTTTCTCAGTGACTCTTCCATTCTTCAGAATCTTTTTTCTTGTGAAACTCTCTGACTTTTCCAAGAGATCAATTGAACCGTTTTCCTCTTACTCAATCCACTAATCTCTCAATGAGGCCAAGTATAACTAACCTTGCCAAGAAAAAAAAAATTTCCTTGGCTAACGGAGGGAGGGGAAAGGCCATAAACAGTCAGCTATTAATTCTTTTTCCACTGGGGGGGGGGGGGAGAAAGGCATTATTTTTTTTTGGCAGTGATTTCATGTTGTGGTCAATTTTAAGTTTATAGTAATCTAAAATGCTTCATAAGTGTTGAATGTCTTACACTGTCTTAAACTTTCTTCAGCATAAATATAAAACTTGTGGTGTAGTGATAATTTTCACCCAATTTCTAAGTTCTTGGGATCTTTTAAAAATCTTTTTTTCCCCTATCATCTAATACCTTCAACATTAATTCTAGTTTTAGGGGTGTAGTCGGACAGCCTGTGACTGTCAGCTGAATACGAGCTGCCAGAACCAGGCGGGCGGTTTTATAAAGCTAAGTGTGATAGTGAAATGTATTAATAGGTCTATGACATCCAAGAGCTAGGAAAGTATTCCTCTGCTAAACTTAGAATTGGTCATAGCTTTAAGGGATGGCGTCAGTTTGGAGCACTGACATTTGAATGGGTATGTGAAGAGGCCGGGGAAAGTTAAGTGTCAGATATCAAAAAAGAAGTTAAAAAAAAAAAAAAAGAAAGAAAGAAATAGGAAAGAAATGTGGTTCAAGTGGCTGAGATAATGGAAACTAAAGAAATACACGTTTTCACGAAGAGGCTCACAGAGAATTTGCTGGTAAGCTGCTCTCCAGTGTCTTGGGAATCCAAGATTCAGGAAGATGTGCTGTGCAGGAAGCATATGGTAATAAATGGCCGTTCACATTGGGGTTCCTTTGTAAAACAGAAAAGAAACAAAAAACAAACAATTTCTGATAAAAAACATAGCAAAGATTTTTATATCGTCTCCAAGTAAGAAACACCTTCCTGAGTATTATGTAAAGCACAAGCTTTAAAGAAATGTGTTTAAAAGTTCAAAAGGAGGTGGGAGGAAGTAGAGAAAAGGTTGCAAGGATGATGTCAGTGTGCAGGAACATTAGGCAAAAGGCCAACTTATTTAATATGTAGAAAAACTGAACAAAGCAACCAGAGAAGATTTAAGCACTCAGCAGGAAAATGGACAAATTATTTAGAGAGACGGTTTATATAAAAAT
The DNA here is from genome assembly GCA_028658305.1 of Pachyuromys duprasi. NCBI lineage: Eukaryota > Metazoa > Chordata > Mammalia > Rodentia > Muridae > Pachyuromys > Pachyuromys duprasi. The sequence continues at coordinate 44,165,011 of CM053749.1, read as the reverse complement.
AAATGCAAACAGGTAATAAAACTTGTTCAACTTTGCAGATAAATGAATCTCATAACTAAAACTCTGTCTGCCTGTGTTGCTGTCACATTGGGTTTTCTGTTTCACTTTGTTTAGTTTGCCAAAGGGTTTCTCTACTGAGTTAGTTTCAAACTTCTGTCCCTCTTTCCCAGACTCCTGAGGGCTTCAGGCACATGATGGACTTAGAGAGAGGCAAGGAGGAGATGAGGGAGGGAGGGTGAATTTGGGAGGGAATGAGGGAGGGGGCTACAGCTGGGACACAAAGTAAATAAACTGTAATTAATATAAAAAATTATATCAAAAAAGTTCACCAGAATAATAATATGGAAAAATTGAAAAGTTAAGCCTAGAATGAATGTCAAGACTATAAAAAGTAGTCTTGATAGTATGAGTTGGTACAATCTTTATGGAAAATAATCTGGCAATATTCATTAAAAACTTAAAATGGCACCCTATCCATTGAACTTCCTAGAAGTTCATCTTTGCTATTCTTTAACAAGTACAGAACATTACAGACATACCAGGAAAAATTGTGGCAGCCAATCTACAACCTTCATGGACCACAGGACAGTAAGAAGCTGCCCAAGTAGGACACCACCGGGTTTCTGTAGAAACACAGAGCAGATGTGGGGGAGAATAAATTAGTAGGCAGCATTGGAAATGGAGTCAAGTCAGTAAGGGCCAGTTAACTATACCGAATGAGCATTGGAAAACGAAAATGTGTGTGAGTGCGTGTGTGTTGTATCTGTGTGTTCTTGCATAGGGGGGAAAACAGACAGAACCTTTCAGTAAACCAGCAAATCACTGATGCTAATGAGAGAACAATAGCTCAGGATTTTTCTGTTGTTGTTTGGTTTAATTTGGTTTGGTTTGGTTTTTTGAGACAGGATTTCTCTGTGTAGCCCTGGCTGTCCTGGAACTCACTCTGTAGACCAGGCTGGCCTTGAACTCAGAGATCTGCCTGTCTCTGCTTCCCAATTGCTGGGATTAAAATCATGCACCACCACACCAGACTGAGAATGCCATCTTTAAAGAGCATCTGGATGTTGCATTATTCCTGTCTCTACACACCCCCATTTTCATTCAACCAACTCATTGCAGTTAAATTATCTACCTTAAACATAGATCTGTTTATGACACTCATTGTTGCAGGATATTTGATGCCATTGTGAACTCTGAAATAGTGAACTGTAAAAACCTGTTTCTAGTTGTGCAGTGGCTCAGCCCTAGCACATACTTTTAATCCAAGAACTTTCTGTTTATTGTAAACAGGTGGTTATGGTGTAGCTGAGCCTTAGCACAGACCATTAACCCAAGACCTTTCTGTGCACAAGATTAAATAAAGTTAATCCTAGGTCAAGAGGCAGAGCAAGGAACCAGCTGACAGGAAATAAACAAAAAAGGAGGACCATTGAGTTGAAGGGTATAAAATACAGTGTGGAGAAGAAAGGAGTTTTGGGCTTCTTCCTCCTGGGGCATCAGATGGGCGCTTTCTCTGCCTCTCTGAGCTAGTAGGTTTTCACCCCAATATCTGGATCCTGAATATTTACTGGTAAAATCAAACAACTGGGTTTTCTATTTTAAAACAACAACTTATGTTTAGAGATGTCCTTGAGTCTTGACAATCTGGTGATGAAGATGTCCATTTTCCTAACCCCGGATGCTTCACCCAGACGATTGCCCCCGCTACGCTTTAGATTCTTACGTCCTACACCCGTGATAAAGTTTTTCTACAGCATCAACATTTAAATATCACTTGTCTTCAGAAATATTGCTTAATAATTTTTTTGACTGGGTCCAGGGAGAGGGCTCAGTGAATTAAGACACTTGCCAAGAAACTGATGATCAGAGCTTAGTCCCTGAGACCCAAATTGTAAAAGCAGAGAACTGAGTTTTCCTGTGACTTCCACATGCACATGGCAAACATGTGTACCTGCATACACACACACACACACCAGAATTAAAACAATTCCCTTTGTGCCATCACAATGCTGTATTGTGATAAGAAAAGTTCCATAATGTCAGCACAATGCTAAACTGCATCATCACAATAGTGCATTCTCTAATTATGCTTTATTGTGACATCATAATGCTGAATAATGACATCACCAGGTTCTATCATGGCATTATAACATCCCTTTGTCCCATCACAATGCTACACTGTCATAATTCTCCAAGTGAAATCAGTGTTCCTGTTTTACATTCTGATATTTTAATGCTACATTATAAAATCATAATGGTTAGCAGTGCCATCACAACACTCTATTTTACCATCAATAATGACTGCTTGTGCCCTCACAATGCCACACTGTGACATCACAGTGGTCCATGTGCCATCACAATGCTGCACTATGCGGTTCCAGTACTCCCTTTTTTCATCACTGTGGTACACTGAAGTCGCAATGATCCACTGTGCTGCCATACTGCTATATTGTGACATTACAATGTTGCATTTTGACATCACAGTATTCCTTTGTGACATCACTCTGCTGCACTGTGATATTCGGCATTGCACTCTGATATCACAATGCTCCACTATGACATCACAATATTATTCCTTTTTTTCCCCATCACCATGGTGTACTGTGAAATTACAGTGATGCATTGTACCACCACACTGCCTCACTGTACCACAGCGAAACTGCGGCTGACACCACAGTGCTTCAGCATGCCAGTGTGCCGTATTGTGGGGTAGCGTGTTCCGAGCCTCAGCAAGACCGGATTTTATTTTAGAATTGGAAAGCAGCCACTAAAAGCAAGGCTGAGGGGCAGGGAACTGTTGCTCCCACTTAAATTCCTTCATCTACTCCCATCTACTAAGGTCCCCAAAACTGAAGTATGATTCCACCAGAGTTTACTTAGGGGCAGCAAAGATTTTTATTAGGCTTACTGACAGAGCAACGGATAAAGGGTAGCAGACAGGAGCATGGGTGGTCTTAAAGCACACACTGAAAGGCCTACCCCCAGGGTGGACGATGACTCCTCCATGGCTATATAGAAGGCTCTAGTCTTTCCCCACCTATATACTCCAGCCCACTCCATACACTGAGGCCACATGCAGAATTGCATACAAATGGTTAGAAGGGGTAGCTGAACACTAGGATGAGGGTTCTGTGACCATCCTTGCATTTTCTTCTGAGTCAACAAGACCAGCTATGATGATCTTTTGTGCACAGATCCCTGGGAACTCCTGAAGATGATGGCTGTACGGTTTGGGATAGTCCTGTACAACTGTGGAATGTAAACAAAGGAATTTGACAAGGTGTTGGTATAATGTTCTTGTGGAATGTATACAATTTACCCTTGTTCATTCAAATGCTGATTTCTCTACCTCACTATCTGGTTTCAATCCGGACATGGCATTGTAATGCTTATTCTAAGCATCACCTGTCTCAAGTTTGTGTAAACATGCCACCATTTGTTCTCTGTTATTGTCAATTAAACATCCAGCTAGTGCTGAGTAATGGAAAGAATAGGGTGGGACATCCTGGTCCAGAGGGGAGGAGAAAGAAGGGGGGGGGGGTCAGAGAGGAGAGATGGCAGGAAAGGACTTAGAACCAGGAGAAGAGATGAACTGGACCTAAGATATGACTGAAAGCAAGTATAATGTGGGAAATCTGAATGGGAGGAAACTATGCGGGCTTGGAGGTTTAGGATGGAGTAACTATTGCCCAGCATTGTGCTCTAGGTTAACTAAATAAATCCCAGTCACCTAGTGGTGATTTGGGTACACAGCTGGTTTAGGAATAACCACTGTTTAACTAAAAGATAAATCAACAGTAAATATTAATAATCAACAACAAGAAAGATTTGTCATCACTGGTGTGGAGCATTTCCTGAAGGGTAGAGGACCTGTCTACACGGCGGTAAGAACAATGGAAGACTGTGAACATTCCCTTTCTCTTGCTGCAAACAAATATGTGACAAGAAGCAGAATAAAGGGCTGGAGGTGGCGGCGTATGCCTTCAATCCCGGCACCTGGAGCGGGGGAGGACTGCAGGGCAAGGGCAGGCAGGTCTCTATGAGCTTGAGGCCAGCCTGATCTACAGAGCTAGTTCTAGGACAGCCAGGGCTACACAAAGAAACCCTGTCTTGAAACCTCCTCCACCCCCCCCCCAAAAAAAAAGAAAGAAAAAGAAAAGAAACAGAATAAGGGAAGAAGGGAGGGGTGTGTCTCACCTTACAGTTTGAGGGGCTACAGGGTGCTATGACAATAAGGACTTGGGAGTCAGAATAACACACAGAGATGAGCTACTTTACAGCACTCCAGCAAAGGAGGTATTTCTGGTACAATGGTTTTCCAAGAGACTGCAATACAGCGAAGTGTGAGCCCAAGCCATCTGGGCTGGTGTAAGCACATTCCACAGAGTTCGCACAGAAGCACACTAAACGGCACATTTCTCACTGTGACCCCATCTTGTTTCAATCTTCCCTCCACTAACCATGGAAATCCCGACAGTTCACCCCAACTGTCAACATCAGTTCTGTGATTTGTTGCACACAGACGATCAGGCTGCCGATTCGTAGAAAGGTATGGAGAGGAATGGAGTGGTATGTGCTTGAAGAATTCTGGGGGAAGTGCTCGTGGAAATGTGGGGGAAGCGCAGGAGATGCTGAAACACCCCACTTTTTGTTAGGATTTTGTTATTGTTCGGATGTTTTAAAGATAGCCACCAGGAGCCAGGAGGCACTCAGGAGGCAGAGGCAGGTGGATCTCTGTGAGGCCAGCCTGGTCTACAGAGTGAGTTCCAGGAGAGGGAGGGCTATACAGAGAAACCCTGTCTCAAAAAAAATCCAAACCAACCAACAAACAAAAAAACCCAAACCCCAAAACAAACAAACCAAAGAATGGCCATCAGGAAGGAATTAGATGGGGGTGGGGGACATGCCTGTAAAAGAGGAGACGTTCAGGAATAGCGGAAGACAACACCTCTATGCAGACACTGTGAAAGGAGAGGCAGGTGGGACTGAGGACTAAGCATCTCAAGCCACACCGGCTCGGCTCGGAAGGCCGGTGGGGTCCAGGGTTTGTCTTTAAGCCAATGTTGCCGGTGGGGGAAGTCTGCACCCACTCCAGCCAAATCCTGGCTTGGTCTCATCACAAATGCGGTGGGGGAGCTGAAGGCCTTCAGCTGGGGTTGTCAGTCAAGTCTGCCCCTCTGAGGCAGGAGTTTTGAGTGACATGTTTCCACAGGTGCCAGGCTCCAGACCTGCCCCTCCTCCAACACTCCCTTCCTGAGCGCTTCTCCTGTTTTGCCAAATTCCTTAGCAGCCCCCACTCTTCCACCGTTTGATCCTCAGCCGGGGTCAGCACAGATGACCTTCAATACTTGCCCTTTTCTCTCTCTCTTTTAGTTTTGCTTTTGAGACAAGGCCCTGGGTATCCCGGGCTGGCCTCGGACTCCCTATTGTAGCAGAGGAAAACCTGCCACATCTGCCTTCATCTCCCCTGTGCCGGGGTTACAGGCGTGTAACACGCTGCCTGGATTACAGGGTGCTGGAGGCGGAGCCTAGGACACTCCAGGGAAACCCTCTACCAGCCAGTCACATCACCCACCCGTTGACTTGAGGCTCTTAGTTGACTTCATGCTCTTAGTTCTCCTGTTTTACAGGGTGGGAATCCTTGCTAACTTCCTTCTTGCTGCCATCTCGAAAAGGCCCCGGAGCTGTTTTCTGTTCCTCATCTGCATTCACTCCTTCGGTTATCTCCTGCCGCCCTGGGGCTTGCAAAGTTGTTTGTGAGGCTGTCTCCTATCTCTAGTTGAAACCTTCTCTTGAGCTCCAGCTCCGAAGACAACTCAGGTTTTTCTAGTAGTCAGAACTCTGATGAGGCTTTGCCTGGTGCTCATCTCACAAACTGAAGGACAAGAGTAGACTGTGTTCGCTCGCGCTCGTGTGTGAGCAAGCGTGTGTTTGTGTGCCGTATGTATGTTTGCGTGTAAACAGAACGCAGACATGGACACCATCAATGGGGACACTAACTCAAGGCGGAGAACGACGTGCCCCGACGAACACACCGCATGATAGTACACCGACTTAATTGATCACGGAACGAGACGTCTAGGGCCAAGTAAAACAGAGGGACGAACCCACAGCAGACTGAACTGCTCATGCACAGTGTTTAATCTTCGAGCAAATTAAGAATTCATATTTATCAGGGAAATATGACCTGGAGAAGCTATTCTTTTAGCCAGAGGCTGGTAGGAGAAGGGGGAAGCAGGAAGGACTACACAAAGCAGAGACTCGTCACATAGAAGTGGAGAAACCAGCCTGCTCACAGAGCTCCAAGTGACATTTCAGACGGGGGATACCGGAGGGTGTTAGGAGGGAATTACTGTGCAAATCCACCTCCGAGTCCTCTGGCAGCAGTCATGGAAAGAGGGATCCGGTACTAATGTTCTAACCATTGTTCTTAAGCACGGTGAGCCAAAGTTCACTGAGCAATATCTGCGTGTTTGCATGGGGCAGGAATGAATAATGCATGCAAATTCTGTGCTTCGGGTCCCCTTGTTTAGAAATCTGCCTTGCTTGATTTGTGTGTCCTTAATCTACTTAGGCAGAGACCTTTCCTTGTGTTCTAATATCAAACAGGCTTTAGCTTAGGCAGGTCTAATGGGACCTTGTCATTGGTGGAAGCTTAATAAGGTATCAGGAGATTGCAAGTAAATTTCATTAAGAGTCCATAATCTCTGCCTCATGAAAATTATGTTTAAAAATATGGGGGTCAAGATACAATCTGCCACACAACAGCCTAGAAATACCCTGCAGGGATGGCTGTGTACTTCTGGTTGTGAAAATACTAGCTCAGGAGTCTGGACAGTCTCTAACAGCTGAGAAGATGGCGAAAATTTGGTAGAAAACTTAAAAGGCATAGCAATTGTCTTTGGTCAATAGGGTTTTGTTTTTGTTTTTTTGCCTCCTAGACTTCTCCATGTGCATCTCATTGCTATGAAAGAACTAAGATGTGGGCTGGATGTGGTGATATACACCTCCAATCCTAACAGCTTTGAGGCTTAGGCAGAACAGTGAGTGAGTCTGAGGCCAGCCTGAGTCACACAGTGACTTCCAGGTAAGCTTGTTTTATATAATGAGACCCTGCTCAGAAAGGAAAAGAAAGAAGGAAAGAAAGAAAAAAAGGTGCATTCCAGGTGGAGGGCTACCCCCCCCCCCCAAAAAAATAAAACCTCACTACAATGCATATATAACAGTTAAAAATGCTTGGAAGAAAAGAAAAGAAAGAGGAAAATGTGCCTTACCCCAGCGGGGAAAGTATCCCTAATTTGGCATGTTCTCAGACAAACAGAAGGAAACCTCCGTAAATTCAACGTGATTAAGAAAGCAGCTAACAGGTTTTATGAAGACGGCTGCTTGAAGTACGAAGTTCTGAGTGATTGCACGTGCATAAGCCCAGGAATTTTCTGAAACCCGTTTTCAAAGCCTCTTGAGAAGAGGCACCGTCCTGACTCAGACTGCCATGGTAATATGAGCAGGGTAAGGCTTGGGAAAAGGTGGCAGATAGCCCAGAATGGCATTGACAACGACAGCAGCTGCACAGGATGGGCCCCTTTCTAGCTACTCCCAGCTGAGGGGACCTCTGAGAGGAGAGATTCCACAAACAGGACCACGAGGCTTGCTTACTCAGTTATGAATTGATAATGCACTCATGTTTTCACATTCAGACAGCTCAGGAAATATGCAGCAGTAAACCCTATTCAGCTCCTGTCTAGACGAGTCCTCAGAGACAATTAACGCTACCAAAATCTTAGGCCTCCTTCAGTGCAATACTCATGAATGTCTACTTACTTCATGCTAAGCTCTATACATGCTACTTGTATTTTTTTTAAACTAAACTATACTTGGAACTTATTATTTATCAGTGAAGAAAAGAAAAGTATTCCTATTTCTTAGCAGCTGACTGGCTACATGATAATTTATTCAACCAGGCTGACATTAATAGACATTGAAGTGATTTCTAGACATTGGCTCTTATACACAATGCTTCAAAGACTTGCTTTCTACTAACGACATCTTGCACATATTTTAAATAATCCATAGGATAAATTCCTAGAGGTAGAATTACAAATGCAAAGAATGTGTACTTGCAGCTTTGATGGACAAACACGCCTTTCCCAAGTTCTCACTACACAGTGTCAATGAGCTTGATTGTCTTTTCCTAGTCACGGGGCTTTGAGTTAATCTTCATTCCTCGCTATGATGAGATTGTCTTTTCGTCCATAATTGAGAGATATCTTTATTTCCTGTAATGTAAATAGCTCACATTCTTTACACACTTACCTGCTAGGTTGCTGGTTTGTTTATATTCTGGTGTATTGTTCTGTGATGCCGGGATTTAACCAGGGTCTCACACATGCTAGATGGGCACTCTCTCGTTAAGCCACAATTCCATTTCACAACTGTTTCAACCAAAGAACTTTTGTTTGAAGTCAGGGTTTTGCTTTGTTACCCAGACTTACCTCGGATTCCTGGGCTCAGGCGCTTCTCCTGCCTTACTCAGCTCTCAGGGAGACTACTACTACGTGCAGCACCCTCTAAAGGAATCTTTCCGCATTTAAAAGTTGGTACTTGGGGCTGGAGGGATGGCTCAGCTGTTAAGAGCACTGGCTGGGTCTTGCAAAGTACCAGGTCCATTTCCCAAGCATCCATGTCACAACCATGTGTAACTGTAGATCCAGTGGATCTAATGCCCTCTTCTGTCCTCCGTGGGCACTGCGGGCACAGGGCCTGTATCAGACATATATACTTGCAAGCAAACACGCACATAAATGTTTTTTGAAAGTTGGTACTGTTACTGTATTATCAGTTGCAAGTATTTTCCCAACATTGCCACCGAGCTTGTGGCTTCTTAAAATGTGTACGTAAATGACCAGTGGATTATGTAGGTATTTGTAGCCATGCTTTCTCTCCTAGAGGATGTAGAGCAGTGGTTCTCAACCTTCCTAACGCTTCGACCCTTTCACACAGTTTCTCATGTGGTGGTGACCCCCCAACCATAAAATAACTTCCATTGCTAATTTATGAGTCATTTTGCTAGTTCGGAATCATAATATAAATATCTTTGTTTTCCGATGGCCTTAGGAGACCCAAGGAGTCATAGCCAACAGGTTGAGAACTGCTGTTTAGAGGCATTTCCTTCTGTCCTTCACAGTTCAGTGTATCTGTACAGGAATGTTTTTACCTGTTTGTGTGTTTGAGACAGATATTTCTATATAGGCTTGGCTGGCCTTGGACTCGTAGAGCTCAACCTGCCTCGGCCTCCTGCGGTGCTGGGCTTAAGGTGTGTGCTACCACACTTGGCATTTGTAGAAGAGTCTTGCACCAGCCCATTTTGTTTTTACATTTTACAGATGCATTATTTTGTTATTGTTGTTGTTTTGCTTTA
>CM053749.1:44121235-44155493 GCA_028658305.1 Pachyuromys duprasi | reverse complement strand
GAGAGAAAGAGATACCTGGGGATGGTGACTTTTGTAGTGTCGGCGCCCACCCCTAGGGACCCACCTACGCCAACAAGGCCACCTCTCCTAATCTCAGCCAAAACACTTCCACAAACAAGCTTCCAGACATGTGAGCCTGTGGGAGCCATTTTCCTTCAGGCCGACACACCAACTGTATTGCAGTATTTTCTCTGATTCATTAAATCTGGACTTCAGATAATTGGCTGCTGGATCTGTTTTCTGCCTTCCATAGATATGTATTTTTTTAATCTGTAATTATTTATTTATCAAGACAGGGTATTACTATGTAACCCTGGCTAGCCTGGCACTTGCTATATAGAGCAGGCCTCAGACTTACAGAAATTCACCTGTCTCTACCTTCCGAGAACTGCAGTTGAAAGCAGGTCAGCTTTGCTCTCCTTACTATCTGTAATTATTTTAAATTGTATTTCTTTTTATTCAGTTTGCTTGCTTTTCTCATATCTAATTCTTTGCACTCTGATCAATGTCTAGTTTCCTTTGTGTTACAAATTTTCATTCCATTGCTATCATTTTAATGACGCCCTCCTGTCTGCAGATTTTATTGTGGGGGTGTGGTGTTTGAAAGAGCCTCTCTACGTAGCCTTGGCTGTCCTGGAACTTCCTCTGTAGCCCAGGGTGGCCTGGAACCCACAGAAATCCACATGTCTCTGCCTCCTGAGTGCTGGGGTTCTAGGCTGTGGCCCAGCTAGTCCAGGAATGATTGTCTTCCAAGAGAAAGTCTAAGACTCAGACAGCTGTTCAGGCCTTGAGGCTGAATACCTCAGCTGTTCTTTCTTTAGTATACACCGGAAACCCAAAGAAATAGGTTCTAAAGCCAGCAAAGGGTTACCCCAGCGGCAGGATACATGAGCTTCCCATCAAGAGCGAAGGCGAGCAGGCAAAAACCTTCTTTTTTCCACGCCCTTCTTACCAAGGCTGCCACCAGAAGGAACTTAGGGTGGATCTTCCTATATTAAGTGATCCAATCAAGAAAAATCCCTCACCCTTGTACCCAGCTGCTTGGGTTTTTGTTGACTTCAGATGTAGTCAAGTTGACAACCATGATTGGCTATCATCTTTGGTATTTGCCACTTTGTGTCTGGTTTATCTCATCTCATTCAGTGCAGTATTTTCAAGACTTTTTGTTTTTCTTTTTTTTTAAAGATTTATTTATTTATTATGTATACAATGTTTTGTCTCCATGTATACCTGCACTTCAGAAGAGGGTACCAGATCTTATTATAGATGGTTGTGAGCCACCATACTTATCCATTCAGTAATGTGTCAAAATTCAGTAACATGTGTCAAAATTTCTTTCTTTGTCAGGTTAAACATTATCATACATATATACATATATATTGCTTTTAATTTAAAAGTATGGTCTAATAATGTTTATTATTAGCCCTATAACTGTTATGGCTGTATTATCTAACCTGCTTTTTTAATTAATAAAAGGCACAGACACCTGAAAGATTTTAGAATATCTTTACCTCACCTGGGCCAAGGCAGATATTAACCCTCTAAACACCTTAACCTCCCAGCCCCACCCCAGGCTACCGCCCATCCCTAATTCCATAAATACTTGCTTATTCTTCATCTGGACCAGTTCCTCCATCCATGCCAGCCATATGCTTCTTTCCACACCAACCGAAGGTGGCTCTTTCCTTCTTTCCTCCTCCTCTTTTCTCTCTCCTGTGCGTGATCCTTCTGTCCCCAAAGCCCGTGAACCTTAGCCACATCTACCTCCTCCTGCCCTTCCCAGGTATAGGCCTTTTAATCAGCCAGTCAGGAATAATTTCTTAAGCAAGGTTACAAAGGCCATTTTGAGGAATGTGAGTGTCTGCTTGTCTGGACAGCAACCCCTAACAGCATCAGAATACACAGCTTTATTGATTTTAAATTTGTGGGGAAACATTTGGTTGTAACTTTCCTCTGTTCCTTGGAAAATCTCTGTGATCAGTGCTCCCCTGCATTTCTTTTTCTATACATGTGTGCACAAGGAAGTACACACCCGTGCACACACACACCTTAGGTGATTTATTTCTCATTTCTCCTTTGGGTCAGTGGGCTGATTTTGAGCAAACATTTGCAAATGGTTGATATGTTAGAGATACTAGGGTTGTGTCCAAGGCTAGGATCCATTTGCTGAGGGTCATCATCTAAACAAGAGAGACAATCTATTTGTCACCTCTTCCCAGATGTCATATAGGCACCTTGAAGACTTATACTAAGCCTATTTTTCCAGTCTTCTGCCCCAAAACTGTTTTTCTACAGCTACTCACACTAGCACAGCCCTACCCACTGGGTCTTTCACAATCACACTGTCTCTTCCTTACACATGAGGCTGGACACCCTCCTGGTTTTGCAGGCTCTTTGGGCGGTTGCATTCACAGGCAGTTCCTGTTCTTCCTCCACGTCCTATTTGCTTGTCTCTGCTTTTGACAGCCCTTTTACCTTCATGGTGCTTATATTTTCCTATGTGTCCCAGCTTGCATTTCTATTTGTTTCTCATTCTTTTTCTGGGTGATGTCCTAGAGGAGGAATAGTAATTTTGTTCCACAATTTTTAAATTGAAAATACGTATCCAATTCTCCTTTCATACTAGGAAGTGAATCCTTCAAAACCAGTTGTGTTATATTTTAATTGTATTATATTATTATTATTATTATTATTTTCTACAGGGCTGGACTTAAAAGTGATATGTAGTTGAAGATAACCTTGAACTTGTGATTCTCCTGCTTCCACTTGCCTCTCCAGTGCTGGGATTATAGACTTGCACTGCCCTGCCAAGTTTAGTAGTTCTAGGGATCAAACCCAAGGCTACCAACTGAATTCCAACCTCAGTATATTAAATAAAAGCATTCTGGTTTTATATAACTCTTTAAATTAGAGAACCTTTCAGGAAATACTATGGACATGTGGATCAAGATGGACTGGCTGGCAATTGCCGTCAGGATAATTATGAGAGAGAACAACACTGTAGAAGAATTCTTTGTTTGTTTGTTTGTTTGTTGAGACAGGGTTTCTCTGTGTAGTCTTGGCTCTCCTGGACTCACTTTGTGGACCAGGATGGTCTTGAACTCAGCAATATGCCTGCCTCTGCTTCTCCTAGTGCTGGGATCCCATGCGTTTGCCACTGAGCCTGGTTGTGGAGGAATTTTAATCCAGCAATATGGCTGCTCTGATCACATCCAAAGACCTTCTAGGTCTGTGTGTTCTGGCTGGAATGACGTACCTTTAATCCCTCTGGCTAGAATGCAGACAAGCCCTTAGTAGACACTTTTAATCCCAAACAATGAAGGTAAAATTAGTTTGTAAAAGGAAGCAGCTATGTTTGAAAGTGATGTTTAATTGACAGGCAGAAAAAGAGAGAAAGATTTGACAGAATGGTTATGATAAGCCCAACTCTCATGAAAATAGAGAGGAAAGAGAGGCAACTTAACAGAGAGCATCCCAGAAGGAGAGAGAGGAGGCAGTTTTACTGGGACAGTTTTAGAGAGACAAATTGAAGAGAGAACAAGCTAGACACAGGTAAAGACAGAATGAGGCAGAGAATGAGAATGAGCCAGAAAATTAGAGCAGATTTCTAGAATTAGTTTGAAGCCATGCAGAGCAATCCAGTCAGAAGCTGAGAGAAGCCATTTTGAATCAGTCAGCTTGTAGAGGAGTTTGACCCAAAACAGCTGAGTTGAACCTCTAGCCAGTCAGAGTTCAAAAAGAACTAGAAAGGGTGAGCTCATTCAGCAGTAAGTCTCAGAGGCTAAAAATATTCAAGACCTAGATAAGATTGTAGAGAGCCTAGAAGCTTCCAGAACTAGGCCTAGGTTAGCAGATGGAGGCAGTAAGCCTCCCAAAACAACAACTATACCTAGGAAATAAACTTTACTTTTACACAACTCCTCTCATAAAAGACTTGACCCTGATTGATTCTTAGTTGCCTCTCCTATGTGCAGCATCTTATATTCTTAATTGTAGGAGCTGAACTTTCATGTTTTCTCTATCACACTGTCCTTCTCTAAAGTTTCAGACTTGAAGAAGAACAGGTACTCCTAGCAGATATCAAAATCCTGTGATCTAAGAACCAATTCCCCTTCATCTTATGTGCTCCTTCACATCAAGATATGGCTATGGGTGAAGAACATGCTTTATCACTGTGGAAGAGGATGAACAGATGCAAAAAGACCTGAAATTCACCTCTGACTTATGAATAATACATCAAACTTCACAATCAGCATTTACCTCTTTGAGTTTTTATGATCATTTTTAAATGCCCGAATTTCTTTGAATATAAGCAATTTGCCATTAAAACTTTAAGAATATTTCAAGAGGAAGGAATGCTGAGAGAAGAAACAGGAAGAAAAGATGAAGGGAACACCCAAGACAAACATTGCCTACTGAACAGCTCTGCCCAGCTGGACTTACTACTTTACTAACAGTTTAACAGTTACAATCATTCAAGCAAACCAACAGGAAACCAAACACAAAGTTGGTGAGGGAGCTCTCTGAGGTGGGAAGGAAAACCACTTCTAAGTTGCCTGTACCCTAATTCCTCTGCTTTCCTTATATCTTATGGAAATTTTGAGCCTCTCATTCCACAGTAAGTCCAGTGACTTTACTGTTCTTTCTAGAAGATGTGTCTGCACCATGGAAGCTTAGCTGCTATTCTGTTCCAGCACTGTGAAGCAACGCCGGGTACCAGCTAGTTTCAGGGAAATCAAAAGAAGCTCTGCCTTGGGACTTGGCAATGCCAACAGCTCTTATTTTACATGAAGAATGATGTTAGGATTAGACTTAAGCTTTCCTGTACTAGGCTGGCATGGATAGTTGTTGCTCAAAGTTGGAACTGCAGAGTCATTTTATTTTAGAAATGGATCTTAAAAAAAAAAAAAAACAACAACGAATTGATGGGGAAGGGTGGACATTGTGTGTGATCTGGACCCAGCAAAGATTCTAATTCGCAGAGTAAGCTTTGTGGATTAAATACTGTTTCCTGACGGAAGGGCTAATTTGATTGAAAGTCTCATAAAGCAATAATAAACGCATGATCCATATCTGTTATATATAAATTTACCATCATTTTCAAAGCCAGAGTGATCACATGCTTTGCCTTCTCAAAGGAACTCTTAATCCTTTGACTTTTACAACTTCAGCAACACTGCCAAGAGAGCCATTTCAGTTTCTTCTCCCATAAACAAGCATACTTAGACACAAATACTCTCGATAAGAACATTTTTAACAGTAGGACTTTGGAAACAATTTTGCTAATAGGAATGGTACCTATAATGAATATTGTACTTGGGATACCAGTTGATTCTGTAATCATTCACCTGAGAACTTTTCCAGGCTTAAATTTTTTTCCTCTTTTTCACTTTTCAGATATTTTGCAAGGGAAATAATATTACCCCTCCAAGAGAAAATAATCCTAAAATGGATGTCCATGCACTGGAATATTGTTTGGCAATAAGAAAAGATAAAGCAATAACGTAGGTATCATCATGGTTGAACTTTTGAAAACACTGCTCAATGAAAGTGGCAAGTGAGGAGAGACCAAACACTCTCTGCTTCCTGATGTAGAAAATTAGAACAAGTAAATCTACAATCTCTGATTTCCTGGGTGCAGGCAGAGGAAGCAGGGCCAGGGTAAATACTAAGAAACAGAGTGTGTTTCTGGAGTAATAGAAATGTTATGTATAGTAGAAGTGGCCATATGCTCTGTGAATATACTAAAGATCATTCAGGTTTATACTTTGAATAGGGGATTCTTGTCGTATATGACTTGTGTCTAAATAAAGCCATCAATAATGTGGAAGGTGTGGCTCAGTGGTAGGAAGCATGGTTAGTATGTGTGAGACCTGGATTCAATTCCCAGATCCTAAATAAATAAGAATTAAAGACATTAAAAGGACACAGGAGAAAAACTGTGTCTGTCACATTTCTGAGACCATGGAGAAAAAATCTGATGGCATTTCATATAGAGTATAGTAAATTGCAATCATTACAAGTTCTAAAAGTTTTTAACTGGTCAAATGTTTTTCCTGTCTTAATGCTAGGCTTGGTGCTTCCCAACTTGTTATCTGTGAAAATCCTCAGAGAAAGGGCTGGTGAGATGGCTCAGAGGTTAAGAACACTGACTGTTCTTCCAAAGGTCCTGACTTCAATTCTCAGCAACCACATGGTGGCTCATAACCATCTATAGTGAGATCTGATGCCCTCTTCTGGTGCACAGGCACACATGCAGGCAGAATGTTATATAAATAATAAGTAACTCTTAAAAAAAAATCCTCAGAGAAACAGAACCAAGAGTAGTATGTGTATAATTGTGCACATTAGTGATTTCTTTTTCTCCATGAATAATGTGTGTGTGTATATATATATAGTATACATTTTATATACTCTCTCTCTTTCCCTCTCTACCCATTCATATTATGATAGACAATGTACTTTACTCACTAAAATCAGGCTGCTGGTTTTAACGTTAATCTCATTTAAAAATCTATCTTCAAAGTGACATGTAAATTGGCATACAACTCAATGTCTAGATAGCATATTTGTATTAGGGTTTTCTAAAGGTTCTTACCCTTCCTAATGCTGCAACCTTTTAATACAGTTACTCATGTTGTGGTGACCCACAACCATAAAACTATTTTGTTGCTACTTTTTAACTAATTTTCCTGCTGTTATGAATCATAATGTAAGTATCTGATACGAAAGAAAGCTGATATGTGACCCCTCCCCCCAAGGAACAGAATTAATATGTGTGCTCTGTGTGTGTGTGTGTGTGTGCTGGGTGACATACTCAGGGAGGCAGAGGCAGGCAGATCTCTGTGAGTTTGAGGCCAGCCTGATCTACAAAGTGAGTCTAGGACAGCCAAGACTACACAGAGAAATGTCTCAGCAGCAGGGTATATGAACTTGCTAGTGAGAATGAGGGCAAGCAGGCAAAAAACAAAAGCTTCTTTCTTCCATGTCCAGAAAATGTGGCCCAGATTTTGAGGTCTTCATGCCTCAAGTGAGCCAATCAAAACAAAAAACAAAACAATAACAAAAACCCTCACAGGTATGCCCAGCTGCTTAGGTTTTCAGTTAATTTCAGATGTAGTCAAACTGACAACCAATAATAGTTATCAGAAGTCCACCCCTTGTCAACCTGACACAGAATCATATCACCTTATTCCATGCTTAATTTGTAAATAAAAACAGTAACCAGGTCAGAATTATGCCTAACATGATATAACTATGCCATGTGCAACCTCACATGAATTATATATTTTAGAATATATGACAGTGTCCCTATTTGGACATTCTTTTAGTATCTCAAAATTTAAATATGAAAACCACTAATAGTATCTCAATTGATGTTACATTATATGATAAAGAAGTCAAGGAAAGAAAACAAAAATATCTGCACAAATACATTCTTAACAAAATAAGACCGAAATTGTTAGTTACTGTTCTATTGCCGTGAAGAGACCCCATGACCAAAGAAACCTTACAAAGACAGCATTTATCTGGGGGTCTGCTTACACTTTCCGAGGTTTAATCCATGGTCATCACGGCAGGATGCATGGTGGCACACAGGCAGGCATGGTTCTGGATAATAGGTTTTCTCTGCCGATGAAATAAGCTAATTCAAGCCGAATTAAAAGTATAAAGACTCCCCCATACACGCCAGGGAGTAACAGCCTGGCTAGATCCCAGGGGAGGACATTGCAGCTAGCCCTGAGGAGACAAGATGAACTAGGGTCGGCTGGAAGGGGAGGAGGTCCTCCCCCGTCGGTGGACTTGGAGGGGGCTGGGAGGAGATGAGGGAGGGATGGGGAGGGTGGGAGGGAATAAAGGAGGGGCTATGCCTGGGATGCAAAGTACCTAATCTGTGATTAATATAAAAATAAATTACATTAAAAGAAATAAAAAGGCAAGACAATTAAAAAAAAAAGTATAAGACAGGTTTATTGGTGGGTTCACTGATGTCACTTGAGGAGGTCAGGGAAGCCACCATGCAGACAGGGAGACGAAGTGGGTGGCAGAGAGATAAGAGAGAGCATCCACACTCAGGGAGAGAGAAGAACCTTTGTGGAAAGGGAGGCCCAGATCCCGGGCTGGAAACTTCAGGGTAAAGGGCAGGGTAAAGGTAGGGACTGGGGGGTGCTGGGAGAACCTGGAGGCTAGGTCCACTTAGATATGTTAAATAGGTCCACTTAGATATGTTAAATAGGTCCACTTAGATATGTGGTGAGGAGTCTGGCACTCAGGTAGTCGAGAAGTAGCTGAGAGTTCTACAACCTTATCTGCAGGCAGCAGGAAGAGCCTGACGGGGCCTAGCAGGAGCTTTTGAAACCTCCAAGCCCAACCCCAATGCTATATACCTCAGCCAACAAGGCCACACCTTCTAATCCATTCAAACAGTATCTTCTAATCCCTTCAAACAGTTCCTGTTCCCTAGTGACTAAGCATTCAAAAATGTAAGCGTACAGAGGTCATTCTTGTTCAAACCATCACAGAAACACCCATGACAATTACAATTCTCCTTCCTGCCACTGGTCATATGGCCTTAGCAAGTATTTTACCTTCTACTATCCATTCCTCTACCCTCAGCAAGTACCTCAGCAGGTCTCGGCTCTTTTCCTGGACCCATACTTTCATTCCTGAAGAATCTGTGTCTTTGCCATCCTGCTTACATTAGCGTGATGTGGTTCCCCATTGACTTTAGTCACACGACAGAATAGCACTAAGAGATCTCTTCCACTCCAGACATAATCTTCTCCACTTCCATTGTGGAGAAGCAATCCAATTTCTCTTTGGCAATCTGGATCAATCACCCCTCCTGTTGACTTAAGGGCATCAGAAGCCCAGAGTGGCCAGGGGAAGTCTGAGCTTCCAGTTCAACAGAAGGGTGGTTGTATCTTCTGGCACTCCCCTTCTGGAACCAAAACTTCTAGGACAGCAGAACCCACGGTTATCGAAACAGTGAGCAAAATCTTCCTAGTGGGTCACCAGAAGTGATAGTGGGTAGAATAAGTTCCCTGTTTATGCCTTGATTCCTAGACCTGTGAATCCTGGTTATGAGAGAAATCATGTCGTATACCGCATACTGATTCAACTGCCTTCTGGGTAGCCCTGCTCCAGCCTTCCAGGCTACTGCTGCCTACAAATGCACTGTAACTGTTGTCAAAAGGCCATTCCACCATTCCGTCAGGCCCACTGCTTCAGGATGGTGGGGGACACGATAAGGACAGTGGAGTGTTCTAGCCAGATCAATACATAAATCAACCGTTACAATTAGCTATGTCTCTTTGCAGATAATCTTCTTGCTCTCCAGCTTAGCTCTAAGCAGAGAGAATGCTGTTCTCAGGTAAGCTCTCTACTTCACATGGTGAAATTTTCTTTATGGATAAAATAATGATGTATGCTTACTGTGTAATTAGGAAAATATCAAAAAGAATAAAACAAAAATCACGGTGTCCTTACCTTTTTCAATTAAACTTCAGTCTGAAATGACTTCTATAAATTCTAAACTGCTGCCATAGTTTGAGTGCACAATGTCCCCCATATGTCACCTGCTTGAACTCTTGGTCCCCAGATGGTGGCGCTGTTTGCATAAATTGTGGAACCTGTGGGGGCAGAGCCTTTCTGGAGAAAGTGGGTCACTAGGAAGATGCCTGAAGCAATACAGCCCAGTCCCACTTCCCACTCACTCCAGATTCCTAGGTGTGGATTCAGTGTGACCAGCCATGCTCCTGCTCTTTTTGGCATGCCTCCCTCTACAGCATGATGGATGGATGGATGGATGGATGGATGGATGGATGGATGGATGGATGGATGGATGGATGAGTTTTGAGCCAGGATAAACCCTTTGTGCTTTAAGTTACGTTCATCAGGGTATGTTATTAAATCAATGAAAAAAATAAGCAAAATACACACCTTCTCTGAACATCTGACAAATAGGGAAATTAAGGCTTTTAATAGAGGGAAGATTTTTTAAAATGTTTTTACATCTTATGTTTATTTGCCTGCATGTATGTCTGTGTGAAGAAGGTGCCAGATCCCCTAGACCTGGAGTTGCAGACAGGTATGAGCTTCCATGTGGGAGGTAGAAAGAGCCCCAGGGCTCTTAACCACTGAGCCATCTCCCCAGCCCCCAGAAGGAAGATTTAAAAATTGAATTGACAGAATGCATTAAGAAGACATTATATTATGAAGTAAATATCTGTGAGTCATCTGTACGGAACGGCAGATTACCATGTGTGTGTGTGTGTGTGTGTGTGTATGCAGGCATGCACACACATGCATATGGTGTTTGTGAGCATGCTTGACACAAATGGGTGTATACAGTATACTAGCATCAGCCAGAGAAGGAGGTTAGGTACCCTGCTCTTGGCCTGTTCATTAGAATCTGTATCTCTCACTGAGCACAGGGCTAGGCAGGTGATCCTGTCTCTGTCCCTCACAGCAGAGGAGCTAGAGGTGAGTATGCAGCCATGCCAGCTTTTCACATGAGTGCTGGGGCTGGAACTCAGGCCCTCATGCTCACAAGGCAAGCCTTCCTACCCAATGAGACACCTCCTCAGCCCCAACCATCACTACTTCTTTATGGAATGAGTAAGTGAAGAGGATCCCTAGTGTCCATGAGCGTGGATTTTTATATTAGGCTGTGGTCTTTACATTCACAAGTAGTTGACATACCTTTAGCACAGTTTACTATGTTTTGCTTCCCTCTAAAAGTTTTGTTCGCCATTACTCACAGATATTTCTTTTTCTTTTTAAACTCACAGATATTTTCTATACTGATTTAAATAAACTGGCAATGAATTTCTACAGTGAAAACATTTTACTGGGTGTATGGTGCATGCCTTTAATCCCAGCCAGCACTCAGGAAGCAGAGGCAGGCAGATCTCTGAGTTCAAGGCTAGCCTGGTCTACAGAGTGAGTTTCAGGACAGCAGGGCTACACAGAGAAACCCTGTCTCAAAAAACAAACAAACAACAAATGAAAACATTTTTACCTTATTTATGAGTAGAACTGTAGGCTATATTTCACCTGGGGTTCACGTAAGTGTGACACTAAGATACTAACTGAGCTAGGTATGGTTAACCTACCAGGTTGCCTACATGAAGGAAGGTATAGAGGAAAATGAATATAACTGCACGCCAGAAAACATCACAGAACTTAACACAGCGATCCAGTAAAGTAGGGAATGTTGTCTCCGGTTCTGATAGGGTAGCAAACTAAAATTAGTTGTTGTACTGGTCACAACAACTAATGACAACAGGCGGGGGGGGGGGGTGGAGGGGATGGCGGGGGGGGGGGAGGGGATGGCAGGGTGAGGAACTTATGTTGACAGAGTCCCATTCTTCTCTGTGGTCTCCTGAGGAAAACTGAAGTTCTACGGGCCTCAGCTCTTGGAACCGGTACTCAGTCAACTTTCTCAGCATTTCCCAAGCAAGCTTGACCTCACCACGCGTTGGCAAACTTAAATATGCTTTGGTTTCCCACCAGGTGAAACACAAGCTGAGTTATTGTTTGTACTTACATGCTCTGAAGTTGCCTTGGTGACTGTCGGCCCAGTCTCCCTTAAATTCAATGTGCACATGTAAAAATGCAAGCATAAACTACCTTGACTTATTTCAAGGACAAAAACCAACTGAGAAGTGATCAACATACCCTACATTCTCCCCATTTATGGTGCGGGGGCAAATTCAGTTATGAGTCCATTAATGCCATCAATTTAGAAAATAGTCATCATGCCCGTATTAGTTACTGTTCTCATTGCTGACACAAAATAGCTGTTGAAGTAATTTAAGGAAGGGTTTGCTTTTGGCTCACTGTTCAAGGGAACACCATCGTGGTGGGGTCACATGAGGAGGCTGGTTGTAACATGTTTGTAGCCAGGAAGCAAAAAGGAAGGAGGGCTGGTGCTCGGCTCACTCTCTCCTGTGTGTTCAGTCCAGGACCTCATCTCAGTCCATGGCTGGGTCTCCCTTTTCAGTTAGACCTTTCTGGAAACACCCTCTTACATTCACCCAAAGGAATGTTTCTATGGCGACTCTAGCTCTCGTCAAGTGAATATTAACCATCGCAGTCTCCGAAAGAAATCCTGCATCATTTTAGAGTAAACCCTCCAATATTGTTCTAATTTGCCTTTATTTTATATGGATGGGTGTTTTGCTTGCATGTATGTCTGTGTGCTACCTGTGTGTACTGCCTGCAGGGGCCAGAAAAGACAGTCAAATTTCCTGGAATTGGGGTTTTAGGTGGTTGTTAGCTGCTTTGTGGATGCTGGGAACTGAACCCAGGTTCTCTGGAGGAACAGCCAGTGTTCTTAACCTCTGAGCTAGTTCTTCTGCCTCAACTTCCTCTTTTTCTCCATTCTTCAGCTCTCTGGAACTGATGTCTACTCCAGATATTTCGTATAAATGGAGTCATAAGACAGGTGGTCTTCTATGATGGATCCTTTCACAATAACATTTTCAAGGTTCATCCATATTGTAGCATGTAACAGTATTTTGTTTCTTCTTACTGCCAGGTAATATTCCACCAGAGACAATACCTCAGTTTATAGTGTTCAGCGGGTGATGGCCCTCAAATCTTCCTGAATTTGGCAATGTGACTAACACTGCTGGAAACAAACAAATGATGGTATAGGCACCGCCATTTTTGTCTTTCTTTTTTTCTTTTATCCACTTAGGTGTACTTTAAAAAACCATTTTATTTACGTTTCTTATGCCTCTTTCTCCCTTCTCCAACCCAATCCTGTCCAACACCCCAATACCAGGAAGCAGAGAAAGATAAGGTTAGTGGGGAGAGGGAGTGGAATTCTCTTTAGCTACTTCCTGCTGTTTAGGGGTCATCAGGTTCCTTGGGGCAAGTCCAATCTTTGTTTCAGGATATTTCCAACTTCTCATCATCCCACCTCATCAACAGCAGCCAGGAGCAGCAAGAGGGAAGCACCAGCACCATTCTTCCTCGGAGCATCATTTCTCTCTCAGAGTCCTCAGAATTAAACTCTCTGCAGCTGACAAAGAGCCCCTCTCAGAGCCCCCACAAGGCAAATAGTTCGCTGCTGTGGACCATCTAAAGCAGTCCCATATCCCACACCCGGGATTAAAACAAAAACACGTTTACTTATCATAAAACTGACCAGAACTTCCACAACGTATCTGTGAGCACTTGTGCCTGTCACAGCCAGTAGCGAAATTAATGAATTTTATGGCAATTCAGTGTTTAAACG
Organism: Pachyuromys duprasi; assembly: GCA_028658305.1. Taxonomy (NCBI): domain Eukaryota; kingdom Metazoa; phylum Chordata; class Mammalia; order Rodentia; family Muridae; genus Pachyuromys; species Pachyuromys duprasi. The sequence goes on along the minus strand of CM053749.1, from coordinate 44,142,244 downwards.
TTGAATAAGAGCCAGATCATTTTCTTTTGCTGCTTTTTAAAAGCTCATTAATAGTGTATGGAGGTCAAAGGATAACCTGAAGAAGTTAGTTCTTTCCTTTCAACAGGTGGATTCTAAAACCTGAACTCTGGCCTGGACGGCAAGTGCCTTTAGCTGGGCCATCCCGCCTGCCATTCTTCCTCTTTTTTGAGTCAAGGCTTTTCATAGCCCAGGCTGGCCTTAGACTTACTACATATTAGGGGCTTGCTTTGAATTTGTCTATTCCTAAGTGCTGGAATTTTGGGCCTGTGATGTCCCACCCAACCCAAGAGTTTTATGTGGAGTCTTAATTCTAGTCCATTGATTTCTACATCTATTCTCCCAGAAGTACACTGGTTCAATCTCCATTTAGACATATTTAGTGTTAATTTCACAAAATCACCATTTTATCTGCATATTTTTATTTTAAAACTAGCAAAATATAGTCAGTTTCTCCATTTTGAGTGGGAAAATAGAATGTCTTACTGCTTCAAGTGAATGAAAACTCTTGTGAATACAAAAAGAAGGACCTGGAAGGGTTTCAACTAGTGGAACAGGAATTTGAAATTAGGGCTGCTTCCTATGGATCCCAGATCTCCTGTGAGGGCGAGAACATGGGAGAAGTTAGATAAACAAGGTTGGGCAGAGGGAGGAGGAGGTCCTGGACAAGATATAACTAAAGCATTTATAGACACGTTACGTGGCAATATTGGTGAAAGGCTTTAATGCTGTGGTGAGAATCCAGCTCACTCATCTTCCTGCCTTTCCTACAGAACACTTCTTCCCAGGGATTGGAGTACACCCTTCCACCAGCACATCTCCCTGCTAAGGACTGGAATTTCAGACCTTCCCCCCTCCCCGGCCCCCAGGTGCCTCCTGACTATTCCTGTAGTTCACCATATGAATAACTTACAGTGATGAAAAAAATTTGCTTTCTTTTTTGTCCAAAGAACATAATTAATCCTATCCCCCTTTGAAATGGGGGCACCAAAAGTCTCATCAGATGCAGCCTGGAGCCTCACCCTAAAGCAGTTTTATCCAAACAAACTTAATCGCACAAGAAATGCTGTGGTCATGCAGGGAGAACTCAGCAGATAGTCGTGTGCCAGCTAAGTAGGACTTGCCTTGTTTAAGGAAGTACCACTTTTGTGCTCTGATTCAATAGTACATAGGCGATATATTTTTTCCTGCTACACTTTCAGTTTTCAGAGCCATGTGTTATTTACAGAAAATAGAATTCATGTGTTTTTGATTCATTTACACTTAACTCATTAAAAAATTCCTGCTAAACCACTTGGTGTTCAAGGACTTTTCAGTTTTCTAAATAAGTTTCCAAAAGGATTCTTAAAGATATGAAATGGTGTTAAATAAATATGTACATGAGTTTCCAAATCATGTTCATAATTTTTCTTTAGAATTCTGTGCCTTTAATTAGTAAGATGTATATTTCTCTTAGCCAGAAAAAGATTAACGTGTGAAAATTAGCATTTGTCAATGCAAGAAAAACCTAAATTTATATATAAGAAATTTAAAATATCAATACTTTTATTTATGTATGCGATGCAAATTAAATGCTTGATAAAAACCACAATTTTAAAAAGCTATTATTTTCTTTTTATGTGTCTGTGCAGCTGGCAGGGTGTGAATATATGCACAGGAGTGCTGGTGCCTGTGGAGGCCAGAAGGGGGAGTTATATGTTCTGAAGCTGAAGTTACACCTGTTTGTCAGCCACGAAACATAGCTCCAGAACGGAACCCATGACTTCTAGAAGAGCAGAAAATGCTCTTAACTGCTGAGCTGTTTCACAAGCCCCACAACACAATTTCTTTTAGGAAGAAAGTAAATTTACTTACTGAGCATATTTTGGGTGTCATGTACTAGGCTTACTGCTCTCTCTCTCTCTCTCTCTCCAATATATGTAATATATATACTAGTATATACATATACTATATATACTAATATATACATACATATATACTAGTATATATTATATATTGTATATATAGTATACTAGTATATATATACTATATAGGGAGAGTATATATACTATATACTATATATAATATAGTATGATATATATTATAGTAAATATAGTATATATACATAGTATATATGTGTTATATACTATATATAGAATATATAGTATATACATTATATAGTATATATGTATATAAAGTATATATAGTATACATATAGTATATATAGAGAGAGATAGTATAGTATACTATACTATATATACTAGTAGGGGGTAGGTATTTTTTAACCACATTTTCATAGAAAAGAAATTGAGGCTCAGACAAGCTAAATGACTTTCTTAAAGCCACACAGCTTATTTATACACAAAGTTGGAATTAAAGATCTTTATGATTCTTAAATGCAAGTTATTTCTGCCTCCCACTGGATTTGAAATTAAGAGACCTAGTTTAGGGCTGGAGATCTGGCTCAGAGGTTAAGAGCACTTAGCTGCTCTTCCTAAAGGTTCTGAGTTCAATTCCCAGCAACCACATGGTGGCTCACAGCCATCTATAATGAGATCTGGTGCCCTCTTCTGGCCAGAACACTGTATACATAATAAATAAATAGATATGAGAAAGAGAGAGACCTAGTTTAAAATTGTTTGTTACATGGTACTATTGGCACAGAGCTGAGTGAGTGGCCCTTCCTAAGTCTATGGCAGACGGCAGTGCCAGTATGAAGCCTCTTTCAGAGGAAATGAGATGCGGACAAGGACTCCCCTGGACTGAACTGAGCTGTTCTCTAGCCTACAGCCTACTCCCACTTCAACAAATTTGAAACAGTACAGTTTATTTTCTCTGAAATTACATGTTTCATTTGTATTTCACCAAGACCTTAGAATATAAATTTTTATTTATTTTGTTTTAAATTTACATACTCAGCTCCTTCTGCAAATAAAGCTTTAGCTTTAGTCAGATTAACTTAATTCCACACCCACCAATGAACATGCACAGCACCTTGCCTTCAATTAAAGTAAAATATGAATATTGCTATTTTAACTATATTTTTGCTCACAATTCTGTGACATTACCTAATAATATGTTCACATCTCCATGGGACCATTACCCCACTTTTCCAAGCAGCATTTTGCAACAACACACTGGTGAGAATTTCTCACAACTTTAGCTTTTGACTCTTGGTCTTGTCCTAGATCTGAATCAGATTTCTGTGTCAATGATGTCTTCCTATTCTGGATTTATCTGACTAGTATTAAAAGTGGAAAGGCAGTTTCATAGCACGTAAGTGTACAGACTGTGGGTCAGGTAGTCTGAGTTACATTCTATACATTGCTTCCTGGTTACATCACCTTCGTCAAGTGACTCTAACTTATAGAGACCTAAGTATTTCTAAAAGCAGTTTAAAAATGTGTGTCCACACACAAACCTGCATGTGAATGCTTGTAGCATTTTCTTCATAACCACTCTAGACTATAAGCAAATAAAATGACTTCAGTAGGTAAATAAGCAAACTGTGATACAATCATATAATAAAACACTACTCAGTGATTAAAACAAATGATCTTTCAAACTATGGAAAAACATGGAGGAAATGCAAATGCATATCACTAAGGGTATTAGTTACTTTTCAGTTGTTATGATAAAATACCTTTGACCAATTTTTTTTTTTAAATAGAAGGGGTTTATTTCAGCTTACCGTTGCAGAGGGTGAGTCCATCATGGCAGCAGGAGCAGAGAGCTGGCTCATCACATTTTCATTTATGCCCAGAAAGCAGAGAGCCGGAACAGGAAATCAAATAAAGTTATACAAAGCCTGCAGTAAAGCAGTCTTGTAGTAAGGCTGTACCTCCAAAAGCTCCCATGACCTCCTCAAACGGTGCCACTAACTTGGGATCCAATGTTCAAATATACTATAGGGGACATTTTTCATCTACACTATCACACCAAGTAAACTACATTAGCCTGAAAAAGCTGCAGTGCACATGATTTTAAGTATATAACATTCTGAAAAAGGCAAGGCCATGTAGACAATGGCCCAGTTTAACTGGTAGGAGGGAGGGATGGATAGCAGAGTAGAGGGAAGTTTTAGTATAAACAACTCTTTCTGACACTATAATGTTACATATAGGACATTGTTAAATCCATAGGCTTGCACAACACAACAGAATGAACTGTTGTTTTTTCAAACAAAATCCCAAACATTTGATTTTGCCAATAAAGTCAGATACTGGGTTGAAAGCCTACTAGGTCTGAGAGGCAGAGAAAGCATTCAGCTGATCTTCCTACTTAGCTCACATCTCAGAAGGAAAAAGCACCTTTCCTTCTCCAAGCTGTTATATATATATATATATTAAACTGAATGTCCCTCTTTTCTACTTCCTGTGTGCCTCTCTACCCATCCTCTGGACTTCCTCTCACTCTCTACAGTTTTTTTTTTTCTGTTCACTCTCTATCAACTGGTTGTGTTGGACTCCAGAGGTGGGGAGACCCTCCGTTCCTCAGGATAGACGCCAGACCCCAATAACTCACAAACAGAACTTGATGCAAACAGCAAGAGGTGTTTACTAGTAGCCAGCATGCCGGGGCTCTGCACACAGCTCCCACGCAAGGGGGTGGTACAGAGCCCTGAGCTACAGAATCACAGAGTTTATAAAGGCAAAAACCGCAAAACAGGAGGGGGTCTAGGGGTAAGGGATTTTTCTAACGGGGGCAGTCAGTGATTGGCTGTGCCCAGGAGTGGTGACTAGGGGACGGTTAGGGACTGTTTGCACTTTTCAGTCCAGGAACAAAGAAGGGCATTTAGGGCCAAGTTAAAAGTCTTTACCCTTACAGTTGCTTGTTCTGCCTCTTGACCTATGGTTGACTTTATTTTATCCTGTCTACACAAAGCTCTTGAAATAAAGGTGTGTGCTAGGGCTGAGCCACACCACTAGAACAACAGGTTTTTCTAGTACACAATCTCAGGGTTCACAGTGTGATCAAATATCTTGCAATAATGAAACCTGATGGAAACTATACACAACTGTCACAAATGTACTACACTTAAGCAAACATTAACAATAAGAAAATTGGGGAAAATGTGAGGGAGTTATCTCTATTTTCTGTTCAACATTTTTGGTGGATAAAGAATCGGCCATTGAGAAGGTGCATTATAAAAAATTATGCAAACTATAACATAACACACACATACACCAAAAAACCCCAGGGGGTATGTGGCAATGTAGTGCTAATTTTTAAAACTCTACTTTATTTGGGGTGCTTAGCCCTAACCTCCCTTTACTTTTTTTTTTTTTAATTCTCTTTATTTCTTTACAACCTCTATACTTTCCCGGCTGTTTAGGGTAAATGGGTTCTTTTAGGGCTACACCAGTCTCCGTCAACAGCTAATTCAGACGACAATCTCCTCCAAGACACTGAGCCCTGAAGCATTTCTCTAACCTGTCTGCTCCAAACCTACACACATTCAGTCTCTGGTCTCTTCAAACTGCCACTCACCACACGTCAACACCACACACCACCCCTTTTCTTTCTGAGCTCTCAATTTATATCCCCTGAGACCTAGACCAGGCCCCTCTCCATGCAGCAAGCACGGAAAAGGCTGTTACCAGTTGGCAAAAGCCACAGCCTGAATGAGACAATTAACAGGTGTGGACAAACTATAGCTCAAACTAAAACCCCATACTTGGGATTAAAACAAAAACATATTTACATAACAAAACTGAGTTTACAAGAAACCAAAGATTCTATTACATATTCCCCTTTTTATTAAAAAAAATGGCCTTTTTTAGCCAGGCACTGTGGCACATGCCTGTAATCCCAGGAGAGGTAGGTGGGATCACTGTGAGTTTGAGGCCAGCCTGGTCTACAAAGTGAGTCCAAGATAGACAAGGCTACACAGAGAAACCTTGTCTCAAAAAAACAAAACAAAACAAAATGGCTTTTTCTCTAACATTAATAAACTATATACCATAAGAATAATTATGAGAATTAATAGGTAATAATTACATTTACAATGTCCAGTCCATTTGTATATGGCATCCTAGCCTATCCTGGTGAGTTCAAAGTTCATACCTAAATCACTTTCTTATCATATTTCATATCTATCAATCTAAAAACATCTATCTAGACCTTAAAACATCCTTTTAGACTTAAAACATTGTCTTAGTTCATAAAGAACTACTCTAGTCTTCAAACCCATCAGAGACCTTAGAAGGAAATAATATTACCTAAGTATTTAGGAAGCATAGAGCAATCAGCTTCCAGAACTGTAGAAATGACAGAGACAGCTGGCTGCCTGCACAGTCACCAAAGGCTTCTCAGTGTTGTTGGGACATCCAATCTTCAGCCTACTGGCCCAACATATCTGACAGGCTTTTCTGAGAAGCAGGAATTTTGAAGGACTGACCACTTAGTCTCTGCCTAGTTGGACAGTCAATTTTCCAGTGTCCTTCTGGTTCACAGTTTGCTCAGACAGCCTGCTATCAGCAGCTGAAGAACACGTTTTCAAAGAAGTTGCATGTGTACAAAACCTTAAGCAAAAGTTGATCAAAACAATCTTAAATTTCTTATCAATATATAATAATCCATGCCAATACATAATATTTGAGACTAGTAGATTCAGTAATCTACCTTTTATCCTGTAATATTTATATTTCCTTTTTTTTTCTTTTATCATTACCTTTCCTCCTCCTTTCTAAGAGAGAAAAATAGGAGAAAAGGAATAGGAAAGAGATCCCTGATTCTAACCTTTGCTTTGTTTTTTTCCCTTACCATGTCCAATCCATAATCCACCAAATGACCCAAAACACCCACCCCACCTCTTAGGAAATTACTTCTTGCTGTCTCGTGGTGAAAACATCTTTTGGGTACTCTTAAAAAATTAGGATATTGGGCCAGGGCTAGAAAAGCTAGCTGTATATTTTCCTGTCCAGTCTCTGTGTTTTCTGTTCAGTCTCTGTTTTCTGTCCAGTCTGCGTGTTTTCTGTCTAGTCTTCGTGGGATTGATCATTTGGGCTAGCCCTTTTGAATTTGAGCTGTGTGTAGATTCTTGAGGAAACCGTAACTGAGGCAGTCTGTGAGGCTGAACCACAAGGCTACTAACTTTATCTTCATTGTTATGTGGACTTTAGCTCTGAAAAATAAACAAACTTTTAAATGTAATATTATGGGTACATTTCTGCATCATGGGGACTAGGGAGCCAGTAAAATTCACTGACTGTGTGAAGCCATTCAAGTCTCAGCTAGTAGGAGATCTTCTTTCCTTGGTCAAATCTAATCTTTGTAAGTTTTATCGGTAACCATATTTGTTTATTTTCCTGTAGATACAGAAGCATAACCACATCCCCATCTCGAAACTGTTCCAGGTTTCCACTTTTCTGTCAACAGGTCCTAATAGTAACTGGGTTGATTTAGTTCTACAGTTTTTTTTCTATAACCCAGTGTCTCTCCACTGCTGTCATTCCTTTCTTGCCAACATTAAGAAAATTTAGAATTAACAAAGCATTATTTAGCCTGTCCCTGGGGGTCTTTACTCTCCCTTTTTGTTTAATAAGCATCTTTTTATAAGTACGATTAGCTCTAATACAACAGCTTGTTCTGAGGGATTGTGTGATATACCAGTAATGTGCTTTATTTTATAATATGCAAAGAATTGCTTCATCTTACTGGACACATGCGCAGGAGCCTTAACTTGTGCAGGTGTCCCCAGAACTGCCATTACTTCCAGTAAATATGTAATTACACAATCAGTCTTTTCAGAACTTAAAGCAGTTACCATTGAAGCCCTGAATAGGTATCTATGGTATGGTGTATATACATTTGTTTTCCAAATTCTGCAAAACGAAACACATCCATCTGCCAGATTTCATTTCTTTTGGTTCTCCTAGGGATACTTCCAGCAGGTAATGGAGTTTGGTTATACAGAGAACACACAGGACATTTATTTTATTATTTCTTTGGCTTATTGCCAAGTGATAGAAATTTTTTTTTCTGTAAACCTTTACTGTTAACATGGTGTTTTTCATGACATTTTGAGGCTTCTAACACATTTCCTATTGGTAATTGGTCATTTTCTTCATTTCCTTGTGGCAATGGACCTGGAAAACCTGCATGATGCTGAATATGAATAAAATATAATGGATAGTTTCTCTTTCTGATGGCCTGATGCAATTGCATAAATAACAAAGTTAATTCTGAGTTATCAGGAATAAATTTAGTCATTTCTATATGCAAAACAACTCTTTCTGCATATTGAGAGTCAGTAATTATAGTAAGAGGTTCAGGAAAATATAATAATACCATAAGGATTGCATACAGTTCCGATCTTTGAACTGAAGAATATGGGCCTTAAATCACCTTGCTTATTTTGTCTGAATTATAACCTGCCATTCCCATCTTGTTTGCATGAGTATAGAATGTTGGTACCTCTGCAATTGGTGTTCTCTTTCCAACACATGGAAGAATCCAATTAGTTCTTTCTATAAACTGCGTATGTTCGCTTTTAGAATATTTGTTATTAATTATCCCAAGTAGTTACTGAAAGCTCTTTGCCAGTCTTCATTGATCACTCACGATGATATAATCTCACTATTAGCAGGAGGCGCTACAATTTCATCGGGTCTGTTTCTGACAATTGACATAGCCTTATTCTATTGTTTATAATTAATTCAGAAATATTTTCTATGTACGTCTTCAATTTTTTTACTTTGTTTACGTGCAAGAAAAATCCATTCCATAATGCTATCTTCCCTTGCATAATGAGTCCTGCAGGAGAATAAATTGAAAGCAAAATGACCAAAACACAAATACAGTTTAGGATCAATTCTATCCACACATGCATCTTGCAGTCTTTGTTCTACCAGAATCAACTCTTTTTCTGCTTCAGCTGTTAGACATCTTGGGCAGTTTAAATCTGCATCTCCTTATAATGTTTAAAACAAATTACTTAACTCATAAGCACTTAAACCAATTGTAGGCCTTAGCCAGTTAATATCTCCCATTAATTTTTGAAAATTGTTATGAGTTTGCAATTGGTCCCTACGGATCTTTACCTTTTTGGTCGAATTCTTTGTTGACTTATTTTTATAACCCATTTTATTTATAGAATCTCTTTTCCATATTTTTTCTGGAACAACCTGTAACCCCCAGCATGGCAGAATTCTTTGTGCTTCCTTGAACATTTTCTCAGATTCAGCCAACAAAATCACCGTTTGCCAGAACACGGGTTTTCCAGTACTCCCAAATGCCCCTGTTCTTTCTACTGGAGCAACTTTGCCTTTGATGTAAGGAAACACTAACAGCTGAGCAATTCTATCGCCTGCGTTAATTTGTATCTCCTCTTTTACACATGCCATGACTTTAATTTCTTCCTTGCAATCCTCATCTACAATACCTGGATGCACAATAAATCCTTGAGAAGTTAATCCACTTCTTCCCAAGTTCATACTGTCCCTGAAGGCAAAGGACTAGAAACGCCAGTGGTCATTTTGTAACACTGTAGCCTTGGGTTATACAAGCAACCCCAGCTTTCCCAGTCTTTGTGCCCATATGCCTGCCAATGACGGCGGTGAGGCTTCTGATGAGAGGACATGGCATCCGGCAGAAATGCTGGGTCTAAAGCATTTGAAAGAGGCTATTGTGCAGTATGGAGTGCATTTGTCTTTCGTTAAACAAATGTTAATTAACTGAGCCAACCCAAAATAGACTTATTCCCCAAGACTGGAAAGGGTTGGTGTCAGCTGGTCAAGTTACAATGGTTCTTTCCCCTGGTGGAGGCATGAAGCCACGAAAATAGAACAACAAAATATAACAAGGGGGATAAATGTTACTAAGGATCAACTCTGTGGTGAAGGGCGTTATGCTGACTTATGAGAACAAATTTCATCTCACGATGTAGTAATTGAACAATGTTATGTTGTGGTCTTAAGAACTTGGGACATGGTTGAGGATTCTGCTAAAACAACCACCCCACTTATGAAAGTAATTCAAGGCCCTGGAGGAGCCTTCTTTGACTTTTTGCAGAGATTGGGTTCAGTTCTAAATAGAGTTATACCGGACCCTGAGACCAAACATGTGGACAAACTAGCCCAAACTAAAACCCCACACTTGGGATTAAAACAAAAACATATTTAATAACATAACTGAGTTTACAAAGAAACCAAAACTTCCATTACAAAATAAACAAAACCTGTTTGAGACAGGGTTTCTCTGTGTAGGTTTAGCTGTCCTGGAACTCACTGTGTAGACCAAGCTGGCCTCGAACTTATAGAGATTTTCCTGCCTCTGACTCCCAAGTACTAGAATTAAAGGTATGTGCCATCACTACCTGGCAAGTCCAAGAATCTTATGTTTATTTAATCAGAATGGGAATAAGAAAGGTAGAAGGGAATAATGAAGGGACAACTCTATAAGGAAAAGAACTAAGAATATTTCAGAACTCAAGAACAACCTGGTCATTCATGTCAATGCTCAAGTATTTACAACAAAGACATGGGTGTGTGTTTAAAGATTTTCTTTATGTTTTAATTATGTGTTTGTGTTTGTGGCTGTTTGGGGTGCCCTCAGAGGCCAGAGGGGTGTGTTGGATCTCCTGGGGCTGGAGTTACAGGTGGCTGTGAGCTCCGGGATGTGGGTTCCGGGGATGGAATACAGGTCCTCTGCAGCGTTACACATGCTATTGATGACTAAGCCATCTCTCAGGCCCAGGCTAGGATATATTCAAACCACTAACCCCCTCATGCTCTGAAAACAAGCTTCATCTGTGTGCTGTTACCTGCCACTAAAAATGTCACTTTTGGTCCAGATATACAGTGCAGTGTATACAGAGAGTTCACATGAGCTTGACTCTGAGCACTGGGTTTAACTCTTACCTCAAAATGAGTGTGTGTGTGTGTGTGTTTTCATACTTGACAAAGTGTATCCACAGTTATCATGGGCTTCAAGTGGGCCACACCAAGTTAGGAAATTAACCTCTTGCTGCTCCATGAGTACTTTGGCATGCAGATTTTAAGGGAAAAGTGTGATGGTGACATTTAATATTTTCTAGGCTAAATAATTGCTACTGTGTTTATGGTGTTCAGCTCTAGAACAGCAGCAGCCCATTTGTAGTTTACAGTGGAACACAGATTACTTCTGAAGACAACCCTTATTCCTAGCATTAAGTCCTCTGGCATCACTCCAAACACCAGGCGGAGTGATTTTCTATCCAGTTGGCTTTTTGCATGTTTTGATCGTCAGTAGAAAATGCCAGTGTTACCTGTAGGTCTGCTAATTATTAAGACTTTATGTACTCAGTTAACAACAATGAATTCTTCCTTTTCAGACCTCTCAAGTGTGTGTGTGAATTTCAAATTCAGAGCTGTTCACTATTTTCTCAACACTCAGATGAAAGTAACAACAAAAAGAAATCCCTGCAAGACTGCAGCCATCCATTTCTCTGATACACCAAAATCTACCTCTGTGCGAAGAATCTTGCCCAGAAAGACACACAGTCAGTTTTGCTCTTCTAAGAAATAGACAATAGGCCTATATTTATGAGCTAGGACCTACAACTGCTTCAGGGTGATATCTTACTCAGAGAAGCAGGATATAGGCACAGCTTTAATTCTGTTTTTGTTTTTAAGATTTGTTTCCTTTCATTTTATGTGTTTGGGTGTTTTGTCAGCCTGACTGTGCACTACATGTGTGCAGTGCATGTGGAGGCCAGAGGAGGGCATCGAATCCATCGGAGTTAGTGTTATAGCTGGTTGTGAGATATCATGTGTAGTGTTCTCTGGCCTCCAGACGTAGACACTCACATAAATATATACAAGTTCCCCAGCCCTGCCACACACAAAGAAATAATTTTTTTTTAATATGGAATGCTTCATAAATTTGGTTTTCACCCTTATACAACCTAGGCTAGTATTCTATGTTACATTTCAATTTTAATATATGTGTTGTTGTACAGAACAGCATCATGTGCTCTTCTGAGCTTTTCCTTTGGAGCTATACTTTATCTAGGTGGGTATCTGTCTACTGACGTATTGTTAGCAACAGTTTAGCCACTGTGTAATATCAGCCTTCAGGTACCCTGTCTAGCACATCTGCTCTATAATCAGAAGGCTGCTATGTCATGGATATAGTGTGTATGTGCCTGTGTACGGTAGACCCCCATTTTTATTATTTAGCAGGACAAGTAATTATAGTTTTTGTAACTAACACCTTTTTTTAAAGATTTATTTATTTTATTTACGAGTGCCTTATCTGCATTTACATCTGCCAGGAGAGGGAATCAGTTCACTTTATAGATGGTTGTGAGCCACCATGTGTTTGCTGGGAATTGAACTTATGACCTTTGGAAGAGCAGACAGTGCTCTTAATCACTGAGCCATCTCTCTAGCCCCCAATAACTTTAAAAAAAAATTATTTACCTTTATTTTATGTGCACTGGTGTTTTGCCTGAATGTATGTCTATGTGAGAGTGTCAGATCTTAGAGTTACAGACAGTTGTAAGCTGCCATGTGGGTTCTGGGACTTGAACCTGGGTCCTCTAGGAAGAGCATTCAGTGCCCCTAACCACTGAGCCATTTCTCCAGCCCTTATAACTAACAACTTTTAAATCTTAGCCAGTAAGAGATTATTTTTTACTCTACTCTGTTGCATGATATTTGATCACACTGTGAACCCTGAAATTATGTACTGAAAAAACCTGTTTCTAGCACACACCTTTAGTCCAAGAGCTTTTTGTAAACATGACTAAATAAAGTTAACCCTAGGTCAAGAGGAGAACCAAGCAACCAGTTGACAGGAAGTGAGAGAAAGAGCCATAGAGAGTGAGAGGAAGCCTGGAGGAATGAATAGAGAGATGCACTGGAAGTAGAAAGGAGGAACATTCAGTTTGAAGGGTATTTAAGATGGTGTAGAGAAGAAAGTGTTTTGTTTTGTGTGTGATTTTTTTTTTCCTTCTGGGATGTTGGCTGAGTAGGAAGGTCAAGTGGGTGCTTTCTCTGCCTCTTTGAGCTAGCAGGCTTTCACTCCATCATCTGGCTCCCAAGTCTTTATTGGCAAAATTGAACATTTGAGATTTTATTTAAAAATAACACCCACTCAGTCCAATAAGGGTAAGCGCAGTGATGTGTTCAGTGAGATCATCCAGAGACCTAATGTCTTTCCACTTAGTGCTGTGCCATCCTTAGCTTCCCAGCTTTTTATTCTGGCTTACATACGAAAAACAAACAGAAACTCTAAATAGGCCTATGTTGGGTGATCCCTACACTTTACTAGCTACAAAGAGTCATAAGGCCTGGGATGGGTCTAAGAGTGGTAGGGAATATGAGTGTCATAGATAGATGGAAGAAAATTAGATAGTCAATATTCATCATTGCTTTTCAGTCATTGATTATAACTCAAGGTGGCTTTGTTGGAAGAAAAACCTTTTTCTTTACTCTCTTAGGGTCGATGATTTAGGGCATGAACATTAGCCAGGCAGATTAGCAAGAGAACATACATATTTAAATCATGTATCCGTAAAGGAGCTCAGAAAGAGCTTTGACTCAAGGGGATCCTTAGCATTTGGGTCTTAGTGCCCTTAAAGGGAGGGAGAGAACAGATGGTAAAACAAATGATTTCTTAGAGTTGGGGCATGAAATGGCACTTACAGGAGGTAAACAACGTGTATGAAAAATATGCTGGCTCTGTTTTTTTTGAGTTGTTTTTTTGTTTTGTTTTATTTTGTTTTTTTTCCAGACAAGGTTTCTCTTCTAGTCCTGGTTGTCCTGGACTTGCTTTGTAGGCCAGGCTGGCCTCAAACTCACAGAGATCTGCCTGCCTCTGCCCCCGAGTCCTGGATTGAAGGCGTGCGGCTACCATGTATGGCTATCATGATGTCTGTGTATGTGGTTCCAGTTTCCATGGTCTCTGATAACAGGAGCCAACCTTTTCTAGTTGCTATCGAAAGGACTCATAACAGTTGGATTATCTGGGATTATTTTGAAAGGTTCCCTCTTAGACAGACAAAAGATTTCAGGAGCTCAAATACATAACTGTGAGGCCACAGCGACTTCTCCTGGAATTCTTTAGTCTGAACAGCAGGAGGAGTTTAATCCATATAACCATGAACTCTAGAGATATCACAGGATTCACCTAACCAACAAGGGTATGGATTTACAAGTCACATGACTAAAGTCTAGTGAGAGCAAGGGGTTTAGGCTGAGTTTGGTATTGGGGTTTATGATGCTGTCTAGAATGGACCTCCTTTCCTTACCATTGACCTTCAAGGCCCTCCCTTGCTAGCTTTATAAGCAGTTGGTTCTCTCTAAGAAGTACAAAGATTACAATTGCTTCCTGTATTCATTTTGTTTTTGTTGTTTGTCTGTTTTGAGACAGGGTCTCTCTGTCTGTAGGCTGTCCTTGAATCACTCTGTAGACCAGCTTAGCCTCACAGATATCCACCTGCCTCTGCCTCTCTAGTGCTAGGATTAAAGGTGTATTCCACTACCGCCTGGCCTGTGTTCATACTCACCAAAGGAAAACAAAAAAACAAAACAAAAACCCAATCTTTTCTCTCCATTCAGATAAGAGCCCTGAGCTTCATGTTAATAGACCTCTGTATAAAGTCCAGAGGGCACTCTAGTTGCCCAAACTCCAAAAGGCAATCCAGAGAGCTCAACTGGATCATAGAAGGATTTCTGGAGGCCAGATACAAGCTAACATTCCTCGGGAATTTGTGAAACCAGTTCTCATCTACTAAAAGGAGTCATCTCCCTTGCCTCTGGCAGAAGGGACAAGGGCTACCAGTGGTGCCTATTAGCATATCAAGGTTCATGCTGCCCTCCAAGCTCCTTCAGTATCAGAAGTATCTGTTAGACATTTCAAAATCCATAAAGCAGCCCAGCCCTTCTCCCCTACCTTCAGCCCCAACCCCAGATACTCATTCTCCATATAACCCTGCTATTCTCTCTCTATCTCTTCCTCTGCTCCAGCTACTGTCACTACGCTTTCGCTATCCCCTGCTCTTCTTCCCTCTTTCTAAGACAGCCCTGGCCAGGTCCAGTCTGTTGGTCATGTTCAGTCTACTTCTTTCTCCCTTTGCTCTGGACTCTTCCTAATGCCTCTAGCAGCTCTCTCTTTTATGAAAGGGGAAGGGAAGCAGAAGAGAGTTAGGACCTGATTGAACCATGAAGAATGAGAGGGAGAAAGAGAGGGAGAGAGATGGGGGAAGGGTCCACCCCAACAGAGAAAGGGGAGAGAGACCAAAACAGCGAGGAGCAAGAGAGGTTCTCTCTTTTAAATCTACAATAAAAACCTTATGCTTAACCACACCATGGAGCTGTCATGTCCTCAGTTTACATTAGTATTTATTTTAAAACGATGCCACTGTTGGGATTCATAAGCAGGCATCTCTGTGGCCAGCCCCGAGGGACCTGACAGACGGGAAATCAGGCATCTGTGAGGCCACCTGCAGACCACCTGTGGACCACCTGAAACCACCTACACATGCTCTGGGTCACCTTGTAAGAGAACTGACACACCACCCCTCTTTTGCCCTACCCAGAGATGGTCCCTGTGACCTCTCTCCCTTCCCTTAATAAACCTCCCACATGGAACCAGTTGCATGGCGTGATTTGTGAACCCGCTGTGTAACCTTGCTGCAGAATCCTAATATTGGTGCATTGGCCAAAATAGGCGCTTTCCGCAGCCATGCTTCATGGTGGTTGCTTTCGGCGCCAGCACTGTAAGGTTATGGGACAAACTAAATAATGGCGACTAGGCGTATGACAGATCTTATATGAAAGAGGTTTATTAGGTGGATATGGAGAGAGAGAGAGAGAGAGAGAGAGAGAGAGAGAGAAGGGAGAGCAGGGAGAACAGGACATGATGGGGGGAAAGAGAGAGGGAAAGAGAGAGAAGGGGAAAGAGAGAGGGGCACCCCAATAGAGAAAAGGAGAAGGCCAAGAGGCCAGAAGCAAGAAAGACCAAGAGAGAAAAGAACCAAGAGAGTGAGCACGTGTCAGGTTGTCCCTTTAAGGGGCAAGGTAACCATGCCTTCCAGGTGTGGCCACCTGGATGGTGACATATGATGACATCAGAAGTTGCTAGGCAACCCAGAAGCAGGTTTGGTTCCAAAATCCTAACATTCCTCCCTTTTCCTATAATTAAAAAAGGAGGAACTTGGGCTGCTAAGTTAAAGTATATAAATTTAGGTTCATTGTATGCAGCTCTTGGTTGTCATGCAAGGTGTTAAGAGAGAGAGAAAAAAATTATAACAACAAAATGGTCAGATTACATGGTCAAGAGGAGGAAGAGAAGCCTCTGCCCTGGAAAATCTAGGATAGAGGGTTGTCAGTAGAGAGTTGTCAGCCATGCAAGGCAGCAGGCAGGGACTGAGGAACACTGGGAGAACCTGGAACTGCTTGTCCTGGTCCTGAAGCACACCATTCCAGCCTTTTGCTAATAATAAGTGAATAACGGGCGTAGATTCTCTTCTGGCTACTTCCTGCTGACACTGGGGGCGCTGTAGGGGGATCAAAAGGCTGAAATGCTGGCCAAGTCCAGGAAAAACAGGCTGCTTTGATGCTGTCCAGGGTCTGTAAGAACATCCACGGCTGGGAGGGAAAGTGCAGGTCCAGCTTCATGGAAATCTGTGAGGTCAGAGTTGAACACTTGTAGCTGCTTTGGCACTGTTGTAGCTATAGGAAACATCTGTGTCTGGCAGGACACTGAAACATATATATATATATATATGCAAAAGATAAAGTTAAGTAGGTTATGGAGAAAATCCTTTAGGTATACATTGAAAGCTTATGGGAGAGCAAACAGAGGTGGAAGGTTTGGATCAATGAGACTTGAACATGGGAACCTCCATTTACTTGAGGGGACCTTTATTTACCCAATCATTGGCAATAGTTAAAAAGGCTTTGTTCTGGATCTGTCATTGAGGTGATGTTTGGTTACAGAAGTGTGTAAGCTTAGAGGCCCTAGTGCTAGCAGGCACCAGATGTAGAAACCTGAAATTCTCCAGAAGACATCCCAGAGGAGAATCTGGAGGAACGGGCGTCTGGGAGTTCCCATTGGGAGGCAGAGAAGTCAGTGACCCTCCAAAGGCATCCCAAAGGCAAGGTGTGACCCAAATGAGAGGTCCTACCTGATCCAAGAGCTCATCAGCTTTTGGCCAGAGACTGGGGCACGGATGCCCAGGTGGGGGGGTGGGGCACAGCCTGAGATCATGACAGTCTGCCTAGCACTAGGACTTCTCACGAGCAAGGGGGGGGGGAGGAACAGACCGTGTGCGAGTGGGAGGCTCTCCCAAGGGAAAGTGGGGCCCTAAAATGGAGGTCAGCAGAGAGGGCCAACCCTAGAAAGTTAAGACTATGGCTGAGGGGCGGTCCCTCCATCTCAAAAGATAGTACGAAGTTGCCGGAGCTCAGCAGTCAAGCTTCCCCTACCGAGAGAGGCGTTTTATGCTGATAAATGAGGTGAACTTACCAATTTAGTGTCTGGCCAATGAGGAGAACTCACCAATCCAGCTAGTGTTATATGCAGCAAATGGCAGTTTGGTAGCCAGGAAAGGGGAGTCCCAAAACCAGGGAAAGGGGAGAAATCCCACCTTTTGAGATAGGCAATAAGTGCAGTACTTATCTGGGGCCTAATTAACCTGAGAGGTGGATTTGGGTGATTCTTTTTCTGCAGCTTACAAGAATTACTTTTAAGTTTTAAGAAGGAGATAAAACTTTAGACATGTTAGTATCACAATTGTAATCTGCACTGAAATATACATTGTAGAAAAAGCAGTAGGCATTTGTGTTAACAGCACAAACATTCTTTAAGGTGAGCTGTGAAAAGGCACAAGCCTTTCTAGTAGAAGGGACAAAAGCTCACTTGATCTTAACCATTAGTATAAGCACACATTATGGAGATATAGTGGAATGTTTTTGTGTTAGAGTTAGATTAATAAATTAGAGCTCTATTGATAAAGGTCAAAGCTCTGGACAGTCAATATAACAGTAGCATAGGAACAGGAAAAACTATTAAGCAGTTTTACCTACTTAGGATATCTTAAATCACCTTAGACCTTGCAACCTTTATAACTTGCATTTACCAACCTTAAAATACTTTCTTAAACCCTCAAACATTTATAGCTTGCATTTACCAACCTTAAGACACATTCTTAGACTCTCAAACATGTATAACTTGTGTTTACCAACCTTAAAACACTTTTTTAAGACTCTCAAATATGTATAACTTGCCTTTACCAACCTTAAGACACTTTCTCAGACCCTCAAACAAATTTAGGCCTTTGTATATAGTTATTTACCATGAGACATAACTGAGACTGCTATGAACATTTATTGTCCTTTAGCTAAAGGGATGGTAAAAGGTTTCATTTCGGCCTGTTTTTTGAGTCTGGCAACAAGGCATATTGTGTCTCGGCCTGATAATAGCAGTTCTACGACTTAGGTGTAAGGCCTGGTCTCCTGCATATGAAGAGAACTGGGAAGGCATCTCAATTCTCCCAAGACAGAAGTTGGCAACATGTCTGTGGGACCCCATTGTGAGGCCAAAGCAGACCTGTACTGTTACTGTGGCTGGGCAAGAGTGGTGGAGGTTGCTGAGTCGAGGAGCCATGTATTTGTCCTCCGCCAGGCCACGGAGCTGGAAGGCTGGAAGTGTCTGTGGCTCTTGTGCTGGTTGAGCTTCCATGGCTGGGCACAGAGGACAAGCCTGCTTGGGAGCATTTTGACTTCCAGTCTGCCAGCAGGCAGTGTGTGGCTTGTTGAGGCAGCAGCAGGACCAGTGTCCCCTTTGGCTGCATTTGAAATAGTCACCTGGCAGAACTGATGTTTGGCTATACCCCGGCTGGATAGGGCACTGCAGACCTCTTGTCTTTTGTGGGAGAATGCCAGCAGCCTCAGAGCACAGCCAAGGTCTGGAGCATAGTCATTGCTCTGGATGAGCCTGTCAGGAAGGCTATTATTTTTACCAGTTCCTGTATGGTGACTCAATGACCATCCTCAGCTGTTTTTTAAAGATGGCAGTGAGACAATGTTTGCATCTGTGGGACTATAAATCTATATTTGGACATCCATGAGATGACTATTAACTTGAATTTGTTAATCATTAAATGTTAGGACTTTAGGTTTTGTCCTTGGCAAGTTGTAGCCTTAAAGGTTATAAATATAGTCCATGAAAGTGAGAGCACAAGTTTTCTGTAGGATATAGTATATAAAAAGTTTATAGCTTATAAAAGTCTAAGGCTATACTATTGTTAGTATTCTGAAACAACCTGCTTCTGGGTTACCTAGCAACTTATGATGTCATCTTGTATGGCCCAGCCAGATGGCCACACCTGGGGGCGTGGTTAGTGGTTACCTGACCTTAAAAAGGACAACCGGACACGTGTTCTCTCTCTTACTCTTTCTCTTCCTCTTCTCTCTCTTACTCTCTCTCTATCGGGGCGCCCCCCCTTTCCTCCTCTTCTCTCTCTATCTCTCTCTTCCCCCCATCACGGCCCACTCTCCCTGCTCCCCCCTCTCTCCACTTAATAAACCCCTTTCATAGAAAACCTGTTGTAAGCCTCATCTTATTTATAACATTGGCGAGCCGGCCAGGAGCCAATGGCTCCAGCGGGTTTTAGGTTTTCTCTGTTCTTCCCTCCACCACCCTCTCGGTCCTCTGTAGTGTCCCAGGCTACCTCTCCTTCTCCCAGGCTTGAGGACAAGGCATCCTCTTGCAACCGGGCACCCTGCTGAGCCAACTGCCGCCTGGCCTGGCCTGGCCTGGCATGCAGAGACGGTTTGGAGAGGCTGCTGAGACCTATGGCTGCAGCAGCAGAGCTGCGGGGATGCAGCTGTGCCTTCTGCCGCCTGCATGGGCATGGTGTGCAGGGATGGTTTGGAGTGGCGCTCCCGCTTCAGCCTGCTTCTATCTAGGTAAGCACCCTTCCCTCTGGTCCACAGATGGCTCTGATCCCCCTCCCTCACCAAGCTGCGCGGAGTGTGGTAGAGCTGTGCAGGCGTGCATGCCACAACCATGCTTGGGCTGGGGCCACCGAGCCTGAGGTGTTCTCGCTCTGCTAGAATCAGCTTGAGGGTACTTGATGTTTAAGAAAAAATTTCCCCACGGCACTGAACAAGATTTTAAACTTGCCGCGGGATCTTAAACCTACCTTGCGAGACTTGTGACGCCATGTTGCTTTTGGGCAAATTGGGTGGAACCATCCTTCACTATGGGCTTAATGCTGTGTCGGCGCCATTTTTAATTGGGGCAAAAAGCTTCCTGCTCCCATGTGGCAGCCCCTCCCCCACCAAGGCCGAGTTCTTCCTAGCTCCGGAAATTCTACAAAACTCCAAGCTGTGCTTTTTAAACTCAGACTTCCAATCCTTCTGATCTTTTTCCAAGCTTTTAAATAGCAAAAAAAATCTTTTCTCCCTAATTTCTGCATACTCTACTCTTATTTTAAATGCTTTAAATTTCTTATCTAATACTTTATATAATTTTCTCATGTTTATAAAGCTTCCTTAATAACTGTTTATTTTATCTTTTAGACTAGACTACAACGACAAGCCTCATTTAAATTGGTATACATTTTAATGAAAATTCAAAGTTATGTCTTACTATCTATGATTCAACCCTGCTTCAAAATAAATTTTATATAATAATAAAAATTCAAAGTTATAAGTATCTATTCAAGTTAAGTTGGTTTAAAATTTGTATCTAACTACTTATGTCTCTTTCAGTTCTCAAATTCAGTTCGCAAATGTTGCTATTTTTCCTACTATGATCCAGATTCACCAATAGGCTTTCTGGTTAATGGGTTTGCTATAATAAATTCAAATATAATTTAAAATTGCTTTATACTGTTTTACTATATTGTTGGTTTTAAACTTACAGCTCAGGGGTTTGTTATTAAGTACAAGTTGTCTACCAATATTCTAAATTAAGATCTATTAATTTAAAAATTATATTTATATTAAGATAAGGTCATTGTGCTATATCTCTAGTCTCAAGAGGTTAAAATATGCTGGTCTTATAAGCTATAAA
>CM053749.1:44085424-44120735 GCA_028658305.1 Pachyuromys duprasi | reverse complement strand
CCAGCCAGGTGGCCACACCTGGGGGCGTGGTTAGTGGTTACCTGACCTTAAAAAGGACAACGGGACACGTGTTCTCTCTTACTCTTTCTCTTACTCTTGTCTCTCTTACTCTTCCTCTCTCTCTATCGGGGTGCCCCCCTTTCCTCCTCTTCTCTCTCTATCTCTCTCTCTTCCCCCCATCATGGCCCACTCTCCCTGCTCCTCTCTCTCTATAAACCCCTTTCATAGAAAACCTGTTGTAAGCCTCATCTTATTTATAACAACTATAGGCTAATAATAATACCACTTTTAGAAAATAAGACCAAGCATATTTTAACCTTTTGATAGTAGAGATACAACAGAATGACCAAGTTTTAACATAAATACCTCTGAAATTAATAGATCTTAATTTAGGATATTTGTAAAATGCTGTATGTGGTAACGGACCCGAGTTTTGAGTTTTAAAACCAACACTAGCAGAACAGTATAAAGCAATTAAAAATTGCATTTCAATTTATTATAGCAAACCCATTAGCCAGAAAGCCTAGTGGTGAATCCGGATCATAGGCAGCATATGGCAGGAGAAACAGCTACAGCCTTTATTAATTTAGGAACTGAGAAGACATAGGCATTTAGATGTACATTTTAAACCAACTTAATCTGAATAGATATTTGTAACTTGACATTTTATTATATAAAATTTATTTTGAAGCAGGGTTGAATTATAGATAGTAAAACAACTGAAATTTTATAAAACTCCATACCAATGTAAAATGAGGCTTGTTGTTGAGGCCTAGTCTAAAAGATTAAAAAATAGTTTTGATTAAGGAAGTCTTATAAATCATTAGATTAAGAATTTAAAGCATTTAAATATATATATATATATACATATATATGTATATTTAAGAGCAGAGTGTACAGAAATCAGGAAGAAGAGAGTTTGTAAAGCTTGAAAGTAACACCTTAGAGTAGTTAGAATGACACAGGAGTGGAGGTGGGGTGAACACGTGGCATGGCTTGGAGTTCTGCAGGAGTGAGGGAGAGTGCATGGCAAGGCAGAGCCAAATTGCCCTAAGCCAAAATGGCGGCGAAGCCAAGTGGACTCAAAAGTGAACCTGTGGTTCTGCCCATTTCCTCCCCAAACCAACATGGCCGCGATCGTCTTGCAGGCTGTGGCCGGTCACTGCGGGGAGCCCTCGTTGCTGCTGCCAGAGCAGGTGTGCGCATTAAGGCTGTGTGAGAAAGTCAGAGTACTGGAACAAGTTCAAGCAGCAGGGAGCAGCCGCTGCAGGGAGCTGGGAGGCCCCCTTCGCCGCGGGACCTCGGGCAAATGTGCCATAAGACAGTTGAAGAAAAGTAAAGATTTTTAGGCATAGACAGAGCAGAGAAGATCTGTTGTACAAATCCATTGTTTACTAGAAGGCCAAGAGGGTTTTTGGCTGAGCCAGGATAACCCATTCGAGTCACAGCACCAAATATAATGTTATGGGACATATTAAATAATGACGATTAGACATACAACAGATCTTATATGAAGACGTTTATTAGGTGGAGGTGGAGAGAGGGAGAGAAGGGAGAGCAAGCAGGATATGATGGGGAGAAAGAGAGAGAGGGGGGCGCCCCGACAGAGAAAGGGAGAGGTCCAGGAGAGACCAAGAGAAGGGAAGAGGGCAAGAAAGACCAAAAGAGGGACCACATGGCCGGCTGGTCCCTTTAAGGGGGAAGGTAACCACACCTTCCAGGTGTGGCCACCTGACCAGCAACACAATGACATAAGTTGCTAGGCAACCCAGGAGCAGGTTTGGTTCCAAAATCCTAACATGAGGAATCCCAAGACCAGGGAAAAACTCATCTGGGATCAGTTTGAGCTATGCCAGATCCAGTTCTCATGACTTTTTGACTTCCTGAAACTCATAAGAATTTTTGGTACACAAAAGGAAATATATATTAAAAACTCAGAAAAGTAACATATCAGCAAATCTAATATAACAACATTTTGAGAGTAACAGGTAAAACTACATCCAATGGAATGGGTACCAGTTAGCTGTTTGTTTTGTATCCTTTATAGACAACTTAAGAGTGTCCACAGTTTGAAACTCTAACATTTTAACTGTGGGCCCTGTTGGTAATCAGCCATCAAAGGAGCTCTGCCATCTTTTATACATTTAGCATCTACTTTTAGCCTCCATCTCCATGTCATATTGGAAAGTTAGACAGAAATACATTAATGGCTTTACTGCTAAACCCTGGATGCTTGGATTTTTCTTAACAAAGCAACTAGAAGGAATAGGTTTAAGATATTCCTGTGTCAAAGTCTACCCCAGAAATGGCAGATATTAAGAATACCATAGTGAAGGCTCTGGCTTTTTGGTCAGATATACACATTAAACAGATGTTTTTAGCATGATGAGAAGAATCTTTAAATCTATCTTTAGAAAACAACCACAGGAAATTAAAATCTCAAGCTGGTGACTGAATAATAAGCAGTGAGTGTTCCATCAATTTATCAGAACTCCAGTGATCAACATCAAAATCTTGAACTTCTGAAATCTTATAGCAACGTAAGCACGACAGTAGCAAAGGGGGTGGGAGAGGAATGTAAAATATCTCCCAATTTTAATATGCCTTAGAAACTCTGTCCCCAAACTGGATGGGGGAAAGACAAAAGAACTGTGAGACAGAATCTGGAAAATCGGATCCATTACAATCAATGAGGGAGGGGTGTCCAGCATGACACATAGGGAGAGTGGGTACCCTGTGGGTACGCAGGGTTGAACACACAGCATGTGAGAGAGGTGTAAACATGTTAGTGGTAATGGAAGCGCAGCTCCGAGAAGCAACAGGAAGGTAAGAGCCAAGACGGGGGATTCTAGTGAAGCAAGCTTTGGGGCATGGGAGGGAAAAGAACTTCAGAGTCTGGTGAAGCTTCTTACTGAGAATCAAGAATTCCATAAATCAACAAAATTGTTTGTGAAGGCTGGCAACATAAATACAATATTCTTCTCATATAAAGATATTTTCAGATTAGTGTAGAGGAGTTGTACTCCAGCAATATGCCTGCTCTTATCCCATCCAAAGACCTTCTAGGTCTGTGTGATCTGGCTAGAATACAGACAAGCCCTTGGTACACTCCTTTAATCCTAAATACTGAAGGTAAAGATAGTTGGTTACGACCCTTCCCCCCCCCCCCACAGGGTTTCTCTGTGTAGTCTTTTGTAGATTAGGCTAGCCTCGAACTCACAGCGCACCACCTGCCTCTGCCTCCCTGAGGGCTGGGATTAAAGACATGTTCCACCGTGCACAGCATAAAATTAGTTTTGTAGAAGGAAGCACCCATGTTTTGAAAGTGATGTCTAATAGAAAGGCAGACAAAGTGACAAATCAGAGAAAGATCTGACAGAATAGGAGGCCAGTTCTCATAAGGAGAGAGAAGAGAGGACTTACAGAGAGGAAGAGAGAACAAGCCAGACACAGGTGAAGACAGAATGAGCCAGAGGATGAGAAGGAGCTGGATTGCCGCGGTGTAAGGCCAAGAGGAGCAATTCAGTCAGAAGCCAGTTAGAGTTAATCAGCTTGGGGAGGAGTGTGAGCCAGAGCAGCGGAATTAAACCTGCCAACCAGAGTTCAGAAAGAGCTAGGAAGGGTAAGCTTATTCCGCAGTAAGTCTTGGAGGATAAATACATTTTAGGCCTAGATTAGGTTGCATGGGCGCTAGAAGCTTCCAGGACATCTGGCAACTAAACATTACTTTTACAGATTAGAAATGTTAAAGTAGGAATGAGCCATACTCAAGGCCTAAGCCTATGTAACGTTCAAGCATCACTCTTTTCCTTGAGGATTTCCTGGCATCTCGCAAACAAGCGTAAGTCTTTGCTTATAGTAAGAATATTTTAACTTCCCTTACAAAGCCGGGTGAGCCAGCTTACCTTCTCAGCTGCGATCCCATCCAGTGTCTATCAGAAACAACCCTATGAGAAGGTTCCTTAGCAAGCTCTTGACATGTAGCTTTACCAAAAAAAAAAAAAAAATGATATATATGGCTCCTTTAAGGTCACTCAATTATGACATTCTTAAAGAGCCTCATCTTTTGCTCTTGTTATGCTAGGAACAGAGGACTGTACTGACTAGTTTGTGTTTAGACAACATATTGCTGATAACAGATACTCAGCATGGGCCAAGATGGCTATTGCTAGACTTTGGTAAGGGGTGTGATGAGTGGATGGTAATGAGTAAGCACAAGATGACTCATATTGGATGTATGGGGAACTCAAAGGTAAACAGTGGGGCAATGATATAATCTGTAGTAACTATTCCTGGCAGAATGCCATTTTTGTGTGCGATTCTGTCTCAATGTCCAAGCACTGGCGTTTGCCTAGACTAGCTTGCCTACAAGCCTGTATCTAAGTCTCTCTGTGCATGTCTGTGTCTGTCTGTGCTTGGCCTGTGTTGCTTTTGTGTGCCAGAGTGCTTGATGCAGCTGCATGTCTAGAGACCTGTGGGCTGGCAAATAAGTCATATAATTCCTTGAATTCTCTTCAGCCTCCCAGCATCTAGTAACACCTTTCCATTCCTGGCATTGGAGTATGGAGCTCATACACACTACTATAGGAAATAGATTGTTACGGTCCATTTTCAATAGGACCTTCCTTCCATAGCTATGGCTGGCTATAGAAAAGCTCTGTCAGAAAGGTCTGTGTCTGAACCAGGATTGCAGGAGTGCAGTCTAAGCTTCAGATTGTTCACTGGATGAGATTTTGTGTGCTAGGCCAACAAGATGGAGAATTTGGCAGGAGTGAAAATTTAGCATTATAGGTGAACAGGAATTTTTCACAATTGGAGAATTTCTAAAAACCACTGTCTTGTGCCAAATCACTATTTCAGTGGTTGTTTTTTTGGCTTTTTTTCTAAACTAGCATCCCTTTGTGTGTAATTGTATGTTTAAAAACCCCCTTTATTCTGCTAGGCTCTTGAGCTTATTATTATACTACTTCCAAAACTTGTACTACTTTTCTCTAAGTCCTCCTCTCTCGTTTAGCCCTACGATCGAATGTGTGTTAAACTTCTTCCTAATAAACTCCAATTCTGTCTTGTAATGGCTCATCCTGACATTTTTTTCTGGGGAACATTAAAAAAAAAAAAATCACATCTTTACCTGATGAGTCTCCAGGGTCCCATTGCTACGGCCACTCGCAGCCAACGGGGAGTTTTGAGAATGCAGTAATCAAAATCACCCAAATGGGGCTGGAGAGGTGGCTCAGAGGTGAAGAGCACTGGCTGTTCTTCCTAAAGGTCCTGAGTTCAATTCCCAGCAACCACCTGGTGGCTCACAACCATCTATAATGAGATCTGGTGCCCTCTTCTGGCGTGCTGGTGTGCATGCAGTATAAATAACAAATACATCTTTAAAAAAAAAAACAAAATCATTCAAATGTTGTTTCTTGGGAAGACTAATCTGGGAAAATAATCAGCATGTTGGCTACACTGATGAGGAATATCTGCAAAAAGTTTGGAGCTGTGGAGAAGAAACTTAAGAAGGCAGGTTTGTAAGATCTGTTATTTAATTGGTTGGTGTGGAATTTAAGTATTGTTCACACTTGAAAGTTAGGCTACTATTGTCATTGAATTTTTTGAGAGCTAACAGTGTAGGAAAATGTCTGTTCTGATCAGGCTGTGCCTTGCCCTGATTGGCTCCATCTTGAGTACAAATACAGAAGCAGAATGATGTCATATTTTATCTGTACATATAGACACCATTGTGAGGCAGACCAATATTTTAAATTTATTTTCATTATTTATTTATCATTTAAATTTTATTTTTTTGTTTTTCAAGACAGGGTTTCTCTGTCTAGTTCTGGCTGTCCTAGAACTCACTCTATAGACCAGATTGGCCTCAAAGTAGGAGATCTGCCTGCCTCTGCCTCCCAAGTGAGCGTAAAGGTGTGTGCATGGATCAGGGAGCAACAGGTAAGAGCCTTTCCCATCTACTGGTCTGCCACAGCCCACCAGCAGCAGTGTTGAGGTCAGCCCAGGGCCCTCTGCACTCTACTTCTCCTGTGCACCCTACACTCCAGTTCCCAGGCCTGCACTATTTTCCAGGACCCACCCGATCTACAGCCCTATAGACCAGCATGGATCAGGGAGCAGCAGGAAAACCAGAGGACTGTGGCCATATGGGACCACAAGCTCTACCTAAAACCCTAGAGACCTACTACCATCAGAGTCCACCAGACCTGCTAATACCAGAGTCAACCAAATATCTATAGAGGTCAGCACAAGAACACAAGCAACAAAACCCAGGACAATATGACACCACCAAACCCAGCTATCTTACCATAGCACGCCCTGAAGATATTATCACATGGAAGCACAAGAATACGATCTTAAATCTGAGCTTATGAAAATGATAAAGTCCTTAAATGAAAAAAAAAATATCCCTCAAAGAAATGCAGGAAAATGCAATCAAACAGGTGAAAGAATTGAATAAATCCCTTAAAGAAATATAGAAAATAAACCAAACAGAAGAAGTAAATGAATAAAACTGCCCAAGAACTAAAAATGGAAATACAAGTAATAAAAACAAAACAAAACACCACAATCTAAGGCAATCCTGGAGATGGAAAATGTAGGGAAGAGAACAGAATACAAGAGATGGAAGAAAGAATCTCAGGTGAAGATACAATTGAAGAAATCAATACATCAGTCAAATAAAATGTTAAATCTAAAAAGTTCCTGACACAGGACAGAGATTGAGGGAATGTCCAACCAATAATTGGCTCAACTTGAGACCTAGCCAAGGTAGAGAGCCAGCCCCTGACACTAATAATGATGCTCTGCTACGCCTAACATGACTGCTTTCTAGGAGGCTCCACCTAGCAGCAGACCAAGACAGATGCTGGGACTTGCAGTCAAGCATGGTGCTGAGCTGGTGTGTGTGTGTGTGTGTCTGTGGAAGTGTTGGGGGAAAGATGGAACAACCTGGAGGGGACAGAAACCCCACAGGAAGACTAACAGAGACAACCAACCCAGACCCAGACCCACAGGGGTTTACAGAGACTGAGACATCAAAAGGAGCATGCATGATTTGGACCTAGGCCTCTTGCTCACGTGTGGCTGATGGGCAACTTGTTCTTCCCATGGGTTGCCTGGTGAGTGTGCGTCAGGGGGCGCTGTTTCTAACATGGACTCTATTGTCTGATTTTGGATCACTTCCCCCTGGCAGGACTGCCTTGCCTTGCCTCAGTAGGTAAGGATGTGCTCAATCCTGATGTGACTTCATGGGCTGGGGAGGGCGGATAGGGGGGTAAGGGGTGGGAGATTCCCTTTTTTGGAGGGGAAGGAGAGAGAAAAGAGGAGGAGGGACTTGGAAGAGAGGAAGGGCACCCTTAGGATGTAAAGTAAATAAACTTAAAGAAAATAAGAAATGTTAACAAGTGTGCATCACCACCACTGTCACCCCACTGAGGAGGACGGATAAATAACTCGTTCAAGGAAAAATGCAGCTCCTATAAATTGGATTAGGAACATATGAACAGCTAAGCATAGTAAAAGTCAATAGAAATTACTAGTCCTGAGAATTTGTAGAACACCAGATCAATAAAGGAAGAAGCAACAATGGCTCTTGGATTGTTAAAGGAAGGGCATTGTTATGGCTATTCTTGCTTATAAACATGACTATATCTGGAACGAACTAAAATCCAGACCCGGAGGGCACACCTGTGAGGGGTTTTTGCTTAATTGGAAGTAGGAAGATCCACTTCCAAGCTGAATCTTTGAGATAGGAAGACAGCTTTATTTAATTTGTTATTTATACAGTATTCTGTCTGCATGTGTGCCTAGAGGCCAGAAGATGCCACCAGCTCATAGATGGTTATGAGCTACCCTGTGGTTGCTGGAGATTGAACTCAAGACCTTTGAAAGAACAGCCAGTGCTCTTAACCTCCGAGCCATCTTTCCAGTTTAAAGACACACCTTTAATTCAGATCATTTGAGCTGGGGGAGTCTACCTCTACCCTGGGCCACACCTTCTGCTGGAAGCCTATTTAAGGACACAGAAAAAGGAAGCTGCTGCTTTCTGCTTGCTTGCCCTCACTTCGCTAGCAATTCTCTTCCTTTTCTGGCACTACAGCCTACTCCTTCAGAATTCCACAGTATGTTGAAGACCATCTGAAACATCCCGCCTGGACTGCGCAACTACTGGATCCTTGGACTTTCTGTTCGTAACCAGCCATTATTGGATTAGTTGGATAGCTGTAAGTCATTCTAATAAATCCTCGTTCTGTGTATGTAGAGAGACTAATTCTGTAAGTTTTGTTACTCTGCATTGCCTACCTGTCTACTTAGTGTGTGTTTCAAGGAGGAGATAGGCAGACAACGCCTGTTCACATTGCTTGCCTTATAGCAGTATCCATCTATCTTTCAGATGGGTTTTGCTCCTTGCCTGATTCTAGGTCTCCATAGTCCTGTCCTACAGAGCAGACTCTGAGGGCCTCCTCCTGGGTTCCTAGATACCTTTCCTAAACACCTGCAGTGACTCACTTTACATATATATCAGCTCTCTGCTTTTGTCCTCTTTGAAATCTTCTGTGGCTTCTTTAAACTTCTGTAGCCATTCTCTATGTGTGAAATGTATTGTTAGTAATTAAGTCTGTAATACAAGAAGTTGTGATTGCTAACAGCTCCCTATTTATGGAAATAGAGGCTACTTGGTAGGAGGTAGCTAATGAAACTCTGATAGTATTTGAATTCGTTTTATGTTCGTGTTTTATCTGCCTGTCTGTGCATTTGTCTATTACCTTCCAAGGCCAGAAGAGGGCGTCAGATCCCCTGGAATTGGAGATACAGACAGTTGTGTGCAGCCATGTGGGTGCTTTGAACCTGAAAGGACCAGGCCTGACCCCCTCCTCCAAAAGGCATCAGTCCCAGGAACTAGGCCATAGGTCACCAATTCCAGGAATAAGAAAACCATAAAATTCCCTACCCAAGGAATAGCCTGGAGGTAACCACAAGAATGGGAAGGTATCTTATCTCAGGGTGGGGCGTCTGTGCTGGGCAGCCCACCAATCTAACATTCCTGAGGTCAATAGATAAGGGGCTGAATGTTAGTTATGTTAATCAGCCAATCACTTTGTAACAATGTTACTTATGTTAGTCATCCAATTACTTTGTAACAATGTTAGTTATGTTAGTTAGCCAATCACTTTGTAACAGGCTTGCCCTTGCTGAATGTCACCCAATCCTGTAACTGCTAAACTGGAAAATCGGGTTCTTGCTCAACCCCCAAATAAAAACCCTGCGATGGAGCTGCTCTGGGCTCTCCTTCCTGATCCACTGCGTTGGTGATGATGGAGAGACCGAGCTTAAGTCGTAATAAAGCTCTTTGCTCTTGCATAGTGGTCTTTGGGGGCCTTAAGACCTGAACACAACAAAGCAAACCAGGGCTCTGTGGAAATGCAACATGGGTTCTTACCTACTGAGCATCTCTCCAGCCCCCATGACTTTACTGTTATTTAAAAAAAATATAAACCTGATAACGTGAAAACACACAAACGTCCATCTACGTTTAGGGCATAGCAAAGAGGCAGTTTCCTCATGGATCTGATTTACCAAGTGTTCTTATACATGCACCTGCCATTTTGTTTCCCTTTCCAACTACAGGCCACTCGTGCAACGACAGGAATGAAAAAAAGATACTCAAACAAAAGCATGCGTCCAAAAAAAAAAAAAAACCAACAACAACAAAGAAAGAAAGAAATGCAGTAACATCAATTTGGAAACGTTTCCCCCCAGGTACACGCGCGCCCTTGAACCCTCGCACACGGGAGGCCGGAACTCATGGCTGAGCCCCGAGGTGGCCGACGAGCACCCAGGCCTCGGTCCCCCGCCGGCCTCGCGACAGCGGCGCACATGCCCGCGCTCGCCTCCCGCGTTGGCGGGAAGCACTGGGAGCGCGGACGCGCGAGGCCGACCCGCAGCCTACCCATGAGGCAACGCGGCCGGGCTCGCGGCGCGCCCCCTCCCCCACCGCGGCGGCCCGGCAGCCCGCTCCGCGATGGGAGCCGCAGCGGTTGCGGCGTCCGGCCCGCGCTCCTCCCTCGCCTCCTCCTCCTCCTCTTTCTCCTCCTCCTCAGGGCTCCAGTCAGGCCGAGCCGCTCCGCTCACGGTAAGCGCCCCCCGCCCCGCGCGGCCGCCCGCCCGCCCGCCCGCGAAGGCCCTCCCGCGCGGCCGCGCCGCCGCACTCCGGGGGCGCAGGCCGGGGGGTCTCGGGCCGCGGCGCGGCGGCCGGGAGCGCCCCGGCCGGGCAGGGGCCGTCTGCGCGTGGGGCCGGCCCGCCATCTTGCCGGGCCCGGCGCGGGAGGGGATCCCGGCGCGGCGAGGCGAGGCGAGGAGAGGCGAGGCGGCCGCGCTGCGCGGAGGCCCCGTCGTCCGGGCCGCTCGGCCTTCGCCTCGGCCGGACGCCTCGCCGCTGCGCGGGCCCGCGCGGCCTGCTCTCCGCCGCCGGGCCTTGCTCCCCCTCGGCCCTTTGTGCCCTGTCCACGGGTGTGTGGCGGGGACCCGAGCTCCTCACACCACCACCCCGCTCGACTCTTCTTCACCCGAGAGCTGAACCCCATGGCGTTGGCAGGAGCCGCCACCGAGGCCCTGCCTTTATGCTAGACCTCTTTTTGTCCCCGCTCTGCCATACAAGTCCCGTTATTGTCTCCGCGAGAAGGGCTCGGAGGAGAGGCGAGTCGGGACAGATTTTTTTTTTTTTTTTTTACCAGCCCAGCTTTGTGGGTTTCACTTAATAAAGCCACAAACTGAGTGATCGCACTGCTCAAGAGATGTTGTTTCCACGACTCACCTGCAGTTGTAACGCATTAGGAAAGAAATATGCTAGAGAGAGAAAAATGGACGTTAACCTGCTGCGTGGAGAGACCTTCGGCTTGGCGAAGATCTGTTTTTCTATGTTAGGTCTGCCATACTTGAACATTTGGCTTTATTGTTTCCAAGTTTGGACTGGATCACCTAAATAATTGTACGCCTTTTAGTGCCCTTAAGCATATAGTCACATGAGGGAAGTTGAGTTTGAAAGTACAAAAGCCTTCTCTTGGCATTTGTAAGGTATCTTGCTTTGGGAGACGGCCGCACCGACTCAGGCTGTTGGGATGTAAACAATAGGATGGTGAAGGGACTAGTATGAGGAGCCGGTGCCTTTGATGGTCCAACATCCGCATTAACACCATTGTTATTGTTTCTTGCGTTTGAATCTGTCATGGATGGCGCTTACTGTATTCCTTTGGCCCTTTTGTTGGCAGAGCTGTTTGGAAAGTCAGCCTCAGATGATGATGAGACCACTTGGCTACTAAGGCCAATTAACAGAACCTTGAGTTTTGTGACTCCTCATTCAGTGCTCACCTTACTGTTGAATGCTCCATTTTCATTGCAATGAGATGTGTGAGGATAGGCAAGGAGGCTAGGCTTCCATGTTAAAGAATTTCTCTTCAATTTGCCATTCTTTAACATTTTAATTTCTGAGATCATTCTCTTTGGTTGTCATTAGTAATGTTTTTTACCCCCCAAGCATATTGGGAGTTGGATATAGCTAATTCAGATGCCTACCACCTAGTGTGAATGTTTGTAAGCATTTTGCCACATTTGCTTTGTCTCAGTCTGTTGAACATGAGTGCTTGGTGAAGATGTGACAGTTCACCCCTAAGTACTGGATATGTATATCAATAAATAAAAGATAAAGGCCATTTTTCTTTTTACTGTAACATAATACCATGGTCACACCCAAGAAAAATCAGAATATTTGCTAAAAGGCTAAAAGATAAGACTAAAAGGCTTGAAATACTTTCAGGCTTAATATATATATTTTTAACAGTGTTTTATAAATCATGTGGAATACTTCATATTATAAACTGTGAGGAGACAGTATACTATTATTAATGCTAGCTTTGGTCTCTAAGTTAAAATGTTGACTATTGAAACTTTTCCTTTTTGCTATTATCATGTAATCTGTGGCATTGTTTTAGTGTTTAGTATGAATTTACCTTCATCTCTGATAAACTAGAGGGGAAAAGCCCTCTGGAAATGAGTTGCATTAGGGAGAAGAGCATTTTTGGAGAGTAAAATATACTCGAGCTTAATCAACTTTGGCCCGGTGTGGTGGAGCATCTTTTAACCTCAGCACTCTGGGAGGCAGAGTAGACTAGGCAAGCAGGGTGGTGCAGTAAAACCTTGTCTCAAACAACAGCAACAAACAAACAAAAACTTTGGAATCCTTTCTGCCCTGTAAGAGGTAAGGAGAGAGCAGTTGGAAACATGGGAACATTTTGCCTTTGAAATTTTGGACTTTGTAGCTAGCATTCATGAGCCATGATATGGGGGTACCATAACTCTCAGAATCTCCCTTCTCACTAGTTTAAGCCAACCTAGTATGCCACTCCTTCAGTCCAGTGTTTTTCTTCTCAACGTTACCTTTTCTAGTAGAAGAGAGTAAAAGAGTAATTAACACTCTAATATAGGCAAATAGTACTTTAGTAATTTATTTAGTCAATAGATAATTTAGAACTACGTAAACCATTTTTTCAATATAAATTGTAGTAATAGGATTTTTTTACATTAACACAGTTTTAGGTGATAGGACATTAATTGTGATTTACCTCAAAAGTAACTTTGGTAAGATGAGAAATTTATAAAATATTAAAATAAATTTTATAATTTTAATAGCTCTCCCTTTTGTGAGGAATTAAAATACTTTTTATCTGTTTTTCCCCCCTTCATTTGGAGATTGGGTTTTGCTATGAAGCCCAGGCTAGCCTCAAAGTTACGATCCTCTTGCTTCAGGCTTCTAAATACTGGGATTACATGTGTGTTACCAGTATGCTCAGCTTCAAATTGTTTTAAATTATGATTGGAGCAATAGTTTGAATTATGTGGTAATTTGTATTAAAAACTGCCTGTTGAGACTTTTGGTTTATTTTTGCAAAGCAGTTTGTTGTTGTTGTTTATGTTTTTGTTTTGTCTTTGGGACAAAGTCTTGCTTGGTAGCCCCGGCTGGCCTCTAACTAGAAAAAGATCCTGCTGTGTAGCTATCCTGAGTACTAGGATTAGAGGTTTACACCCCACACCTGGCTAGCTTTTCAGTTTTCTTTTGAGAGAAACTAAAAACACATTTTGTGTGTGTGTTAGGCTATCACAGTTTATAGCCACAGTTTATAGTATCAAACAGTTTAGATTTGTTGTTTTATTTGGGACAGGGTTTTTCTGTGTAGCCTTGGTTGTCCTGTACCTACTTTGTAGACCAGGCTGGCCTCAAATTCACAAAGATCTGCCTGCCTCAGCCTCCCAGAGTTAAAAATTATTAGAGTTTTATTTCCTCTTTGTGTGTGTGTGTATATACACATATATGATACCTCATGAGTGTAGATGTGAGAGTCGGAGGATAACTTGCCTCCTGGGGATTGAACTCAGGTCCTCAGGCTTGGTGACAGGCCTCTTTACTGCTGGCCTTACTGGCATTTGTTTTGGAGTTTTTTAGTACTCAGACTATAGTAAACCAGAGGGACATTTCATCTATGCTACCAACACCTCCCAGGCCTCAGTAAAATGTTTGAAAAGGTCTTTTTGTTGTGGGTACCATTTCTCAGAGTTCCTGAGCGCTAGCATGGTTGGCACTCTGAGCCAGATAACTCCTCACTGCGATGCTGCCTGCTGCCTTCCATGATGTGTTCCAGCCTCCCTGGCCTCTTAGTCCTTCTCAGCAGTGACAACAAAGGCTTACAATAGGTTTTCTCCACCAATGAAATAAACCAATTCAAGTTGAGTTAAAAAGTAACCCCCCCCCCCAACAACAAAAAGGTAGATTTATTTGGTAACAGCCTCAGGGGATGAGACTATGAGCCATGCAGACAGGGAGGGGGGACCAGAGAGATAAGGAAAGAGTGTGTACAGCAGAGAGATGCAGAGAGAGAGTGCACACACGTGTGATCAAGGTCTTGGGTAGCTGGTGGGTCCTTTTATCCACAGCACACACCCAGTGTACCAGGCAGTAGCAGATGATGACATAAACAATTGCTAGGTCCCTGAGAGCAAGCTAATGGAAGTGTATGTATATAAACAGGGGTCCCCAGTTTGAAGCCCAATGTCCCAACCTTATTGTTGACAATAAATGAGTAAGGGGCCACATAATCCTTCTGGCACTGAGCATTGCTATTGGTGGCTCAAAAAACTGGAATGCTGGCCAAGTATGGGAAGATCAGACTGTGTCACGGCTTTGCAGGACCTTCTAGGACTAGCTGCTTTGGAGCTGTCCTGGATGCAGACTTTGAGGAAACACCTGGACCTGGCAGTACATTGGAATGGATGTCTCTCTGTACACACACACACACACACCAGGGCAGAAGATAAGGAGTCTCTCTCTCTTTACACACACACACACACACACACACACACACACACACACACACACACACCAGGGGAGAAGATAAAAGAGTTTAGGGTGAACATTTTTTTCCTTAGTGTACAGTTGAAAACTTTTAGGCCAATGGTCTTGGTAGTTGAGAGGGGAGTACCAAAAGCAGAGAAAGGGGGGAAGGATCCTACCTTCTGGAATATGTAAAAGGTGGAGTTGGCAGGAGTACTTATCTGGAGTCCATTTGACCCGTGAGAGGTGGATTCAAGTTGATTCCCTGAAGCTAACAAGAATCTTTAAGTTTACAAAAAAAATTTTACACACGTTAGCATTACCATTGTTTGCAATCAGTACTGAAACCCATGTTGTAGAAAAAGACAATAGACTCACTCCTCTTTATCACTGTAGAAGCTTGGGAAATATTTTTGGTTTGTTTGTTTTGTTCTTTGGTTTTTCAAGGCAGGGTTTCTCTGTGTAGACTTGGCTGTCCTGGACTCACTTTGTAGATGAGGCTGGCCTCAAACTCAACAGTGATCCACCTGCCTCTGCCTTCTTAGTTCTGGGATCACAATGTGCCTGGTAGAAAACAGTTTTGGGATGAAAATATGACTACTCTGTAAGGTGAGCTCAGGGAATACAAACATTCCATGGAGCAGAAGGGGAAAAGCTCGCTTGATTTTGATTTTCAATATGGCTACAAACCATGAAAGAAGGGCTTCTAACCTTTATCCAGAAGAATGGTTGTACATAAGCTTAGCATAGTAAAAAAACACTTAGACGACAACCAAAGGAAATTTAAAATCTTGAGCTTGTGACTATAATAGTGAAATGTATAGTGGAAGGCTTTACCAGAGTTAGACTAATAATTTATCAGAATCCCAATGATTAATGTTAAAGTTCTAAACTTTGAAGTCTTAATACAACAGTAGCATAGTGAGGAAAAAGAACCTGAAGCATTTTTCATTTCTTTTATTTATCTTAAGTCACTTTCTTATCACCATTTAAGCTTTCACATCCTTCAACCTTCATAACTTGCATTTACCAACCTTAAAATACCTTCTTAGATCCTAAACCACTTTTTTTAGATTCTCAGAACTTAAGCTTCTATAGCCCCAGATCTTACAAAAACTCTACATTTTTCTTATCCAGTTGTTCACCATGAAACAGTTTATTATTGGGAGTAGTCACTGTGAAGTGAGTTGCTTTAGATAAAGGAATAGTAAAAAGTTAAGTTGAAACTTGTTTTCTGAGTCTCTTAAGGTAAACTGTCTGGACCCAGTAGCTCTAGGAGTGAGGCCTGTGCCCTGACTTTTATACTTGAAGATGACTAGAAGGCCCCTGAAATCTTGGTTACTGCTGTTAAACTGAGAAATCTTTACTAGTCTAGTCTTCAAACCCATCAGAGACCTGAAAAGGATAAATTTTTACCTGAGTAAATAGGAAGGGCAGAGCAAGCAGCTTCTGAATCTATTAAAAATAACACAGACTTATCGGCTACTCGACAATTGCCCAAGGTTCCTCTGTGGTTGGTGGGAGATCTGTCTTCAGCTGCCAGGCCCAGAAGATTTGACAGACTTTTTTGTGAAGTGGAAACTTGGACGGACTGTCCTACTTTGCCTAGGCAAAGAGGGTCAGTCGACATCCCAGTGTCCTGCTTGCCCACAGTTTGGACAGTGTGCTGTCAGCAGGTGAGGCAAAGGGCAGTTTGTAGGGCCATGGCAAGCTCTGCCACACTTAAAGCAAGCTACTGCTGGGTATTCTTCTGTGCCCATCTTCTTTGGAGGAGATTAGGGGTGCATCAAGAGCTGTCACGTCTATCACAAAAAGCTTTTTTATTAAACTTTATAATTAAAGAAAGATTATTTATACAGTATTCTGCCTTCATGTATGCCTACATGCCAGAAGAGTGTACCAGATCTCACTATATATAAATGGTTATGAGCTGCCACGTGGTTGCTGGGAATTGAACTCAGAGACCTCTGGAAGAACAGCCAGTGTTCTTAACCTCTGAGCCATCTCTCCAGCCCTTTATTAAACATTTTAAATGCCATATTCTGCAGATCTCTGAAGTGTTTGAAGACCCTCTGTCTATCTAATGTATATTTGAATAGAAAAACTTTGCTTGTTTCTACTTACCTGTCCTTGAAAATATATACAGGAGGTTAAATAAAGCTTATTCCTGTAATTAGTATTTGGCATGGAGAGGAGCATGGTCTAGGACTCTGGGAATATAAATTTGAGAGCCCAGGAAGAGAAGGGGTGGCATGCAGTGTTGGCCAGTGGCATGTTGTAGCAGTTTGGAGAGACCAGAGATGGATGGTGTGGCAGTTTGGAGGATAGAGATGCTTCAGGGCATAGCAGCTTGTAGGAGACTGCTGGCTGCATTTGCTGTTGATGGAGACTGGTATATCCCCCACAGACCCATTGACCCTATAACCTTCTTTCTCCTACCTAGGGTTGGGAGGTTGGAAGAGAGGTAGAGTCCTAAACATCACAAATAGAGTTTTGAAAATGAGCTCTCCCAAAACAAACAAAACTTTTAATCATAGATAAGGCCCATAAGGAGACTAGCAACTTCACTGATCCCACTAAACTGTACTATTATGGGTCATTGTAGTTTTCTGTATGCTTTAGTTTATCCAAACAACTAAAGCTTAAAAAACACAAAACGTTTGACAAGTATTGCTGTGAACCTCCTTAGAACTTTGTAGAGCAGGCTGGCCTTGAACTCATAGCTATCCGCCTGCCTTTGCATCCTTCAGTGCTGGAATTAAAGGTGTGTGCCATGCAGATCTTGATTATTAAATGTATCTTATTTATTAAACATTTTTAGCAGCTTGGTGTTGAACAATTAGGAACATAAGCAGTTAGACATACATCTTAAATTAGCTTTTGTTAATTTGAGTAGACCTTTATAACCTTAAATTTCATCATTATATACAGTATATTGTAAAGCAGTTGAATCACATATCCTCTATGTTGTAGCAAATATAACCTTTAATTTCTATCATCACATATCCATACCAATCTAAAATATTTGAGTCTTGTTGTTACTTTCTTAGTCTAAAAGGAAATACAATAATAAACAGTTCATTACAGCTAAAAAGTTTTACAGTCGTTGCTTTATGCCATGTGGTCACTAGATGGTGAAGTCACAAGGCTGGTTGCAAGCCCTGTGGCTGACATGGTTGCTGTTTAAAAACATTTGTTTTCCTAGTATGTAATGAGTTGCATCCAAATTACATGCGCATATGGAGTTGAATCTGAGTTACACACACATAAATATGCCATAAATAAGAGTTGAATCACATATACAGATACCCATGTAAAGATTTTTAATCATAAGCTTTTTATTATAAGTTTAAAGCCAACTCTTCTTGCAGATACATATATAACCATCTATATGTGCAGATTTGTGTATAAAACCATATTTGTGTATTTTATATTATATATAGCTGTATTTATACATATAAACATATATATATATACACAGTTTTATCTATATATATAAAATCATACCCAATGAGCAACTTAGAAGTTCTTAGATAAAAGTTTACAACATAATCTTAGACTTTTTTTTTTTTTGAGATCAGAGTGCAAAAAAACCAGAGATAAAAGTTTTCTTTTTTAAGGGTGGGGAAGTAGAGCCTTAAGAATAGAGCAGAGCAAGCTTAGATGCATTTTGGAATTACTTGTCTATGGAAGGGAGAATTTGGAAATCAGGTGTGCCAATTTCTGGCCTTCAAGTGGGCCCAAGGTGTTGTAATAAAATCTGAGTCCATGAAAGAAGAGAGAGAGTGCTCTCAGTCTAGTGCATGCTGCCTACAAAAGCCATGAGGAGGGAGGAGCACATGGTCCACATGGGCAGGCTGAGAACCAGAGCCATGGACTAAAGAATTGGACTTTAGAATTTGGAATCAAAATCACAGACAAATGATTCGTACATACCTCAGGAGGGTCAGATCAGCTGCTTGATTAGAGCAGCCTCTGGGTTTGGGGTCCTAGGAGTCCTAGGAGGCAAGGGGAATTGCTGATGTGATCATCTCTGCTAGTAGGACTTGAGCCATTGGGAATCAAAGATAACCGATCCAAAGCTACCCCACCCCACTCCTAAGTGGCTACCACTTAGATGCGTTCTACATTCTAAGGACGGACACTGCCAGCTTTAAACCCCAACTGTCAGACACCAAGTGGGTGTCTGCTACGAAACCTATCCAAATTGGGATTGTCTCAGAGTCTGCACCCTAAACACCTGATTTCCCTTTGTTCTGTGGCCTGGCCCTAAGTAGTCTAGAAGACCAGAAGAGGGCACTCTATACTTTAGCATTCTCCCTGATCCTGCAATTTCCTGCCGGCATACAAGCAACTGGTCTGTTCCCTTAAATCCACGTTTGTTTTTGGTTTTGTTGTTGTTGTTGTTTTTTGGGGGGGGGGCTGCACTCTCATTCCTAACTCCATAGCCAATACTCAATGGCTATTGAATCACAGGATAGTACATTTCCCATCCCAAGTTAGCATAACTGTATAATGTGTAAGGCCTCTTAAAGCTCAGTAAGGTTTCTCTTGTTTGTTTGCTTGCTTGCTTTTTGAGACAGGGTTTCTCTGTGTAACTGAGCCCTGGCTGTCCTGAACTCACTTTGTAGACCAGGCTGGCCTCAAAACTAACAGAGATCTGCCTGTTCTGCCTCCTGAGTGCTGGGATGAAAGGCATGAGCCACCACACCCACTGAGGTTTCTCTTTCTTGCCTGGAAAGTTTTAAATCTAGTGCAGATTACCTGGGGTAGTCATAACTGGAGCAAGTCATGATGTGTAGCTGGTGTGGCGTCAGCAGCTTTGACACCTTGGTTACTGCTGCTACAGTAGGTTAGCAAACAATAGAGAAATGAAGGATCTTATGGCTGGCTAACCAACCCCCAAGTAGTACTTTAACAAGACCTAGGACATTAACATTCTGAATAGTGTTTAATAAAGCATTAACCCTAGCCACATGCCCTATTGAGGAATCTTCTGATTTTGCCTCTGTATTTTTTGGAGTTCTAATATGAGCCATCATTCAGCTTTGCTAAAACTTGTTGCTTATTTAAGATTATGAATTATTCTTCTTTCTTCCCCACCAGGAATTTACTTATTTTGAATAGACTTGGATATAGTGTTGGACTTCTTCATTTGTTATATTGTACTTAGAAGCTTCTCCAAAAAAAATTGTTTTTGAATGTCTTAGCTTGATAACCAGTATGCTTAACTAAGTATGGCATTAAAACAAGTGAACAAATGAAAGATACTCATCTGTCAGTATAGGCAGATATTTATATTCCTGAACTAGGTTAAGATTGGCATGGTCCTTGGGTGGATGTTGAAAGTGAGAACTTTAATTCAATAATGCATAATGGTTGAAATTTTCCATTTTTCTTTCATTTAGTGATGTGTGTTCTCTAGAATTCATTTTTTAAAAAATCTCTTAACTGTTATGTTGGAATGAAATCTGCCTCTCTGTAATTTTGGTCTTTTATTACTGTTGAATATTGAATTAGTGCTGGCTTTTGAACCAAATGTGCTTGAATTTTGTTTATTTCTTTTTATTTTTTTGTGTAAGTACATGTGAGGGTCTATGTGTACTCAGAATTGTGTGTAGGCCTGAGGTTGCTGTTGGGAATCTTCTAGATTGCTCACCCACCTTATTTTCTACGGTAGGGTCTCCCAGCCAAACCAAGAGCTCACTGATTAGGCTTGTCTAGTACTCCATGGTCAGCTTACTCAAGATTTACTGGTATAGACTCTGGGTATTGGAAATCAGGTCCACCTGATTGCAGACAGTCACCTGAACCACCGAGGAATCTCCCCAACCCTGCCTTTTTGCCCCATCACTTAGTTGTCTTACTTTAGAGAAGGTGCCTCCATAACTGATCTTTCACAATGGTATTATTTGAGCATTAGATGAAACAATGTTTTAATTAGGGCAACTTTAATTGTATAATTATAATATTTTGTAACTATAAATTGAAATAATTTATAGTAAAATGTAACAAATGGAAGTAGTTGTGTTGAAACTTGACATTAAGAATTAAATTGTATAGTTAACTCAAAGATGATATTGGTTTGTTTTTTGAGACAGGGCCTTCTGTAGTTCAGGCTTGGGCATTGAGCTTAAGATCTCTCTGCCTCAGCCTTCCAAATAATGGGATTATAGGTGTGTTCTGCCATACTTAATTTATAATTGTCTCAATCACACTTAAGCTATAAAGACAAGTTACCCCTTCCTTTCTCATAATAAAATTGAAAATACAGTGACTGGGGTGGGGGTCATTCTGAGAAGTTTTTTGTCTAGGCTGTTCTATCACAGATCAGTCATCCAGGCAGTCAAGAGACTTGGTCAACACAAGATGTACATATGGCTACTGGCAGTATAACATGGATGTTGTTTCATTCATAGCAAGCTTTTAAAAAAATAATTAGAACATTCTAAAATAATGATTAAAAAGCTCATCCAGTAAATATACAAATCAGTAACAGTTACTTTGTCATTGTCAACTATTGTGTATAGTACATAACTGTAATATATGTATTCTGTCAAGACAGTCCCAACTTTTCCTCTCTTCTGTTTGCTTGTTACTTCTAAGAACCCCAAATATATAATTTTTTAAAAATGACATTTGGTGGTTTTGGTTTACTTAAAGAATTGAAACTGTGATATTCTTTTTATTTTATTTGTTTTTAGTATATTTGTGTATATGATGTGTACATGTATGTAGAGGTCAGAGGACAACTTTGTAGAGTCAGTTTTCTCTACCTTGAGTTCTAGGGTTTTAACTCAGGTTGCCAGGATTACATAGGAAGTACTGTACTCACTGAGGTGTTTTGGTGGTCTAAAACTATATTGACGTGTACTGACTTCAAAGTTTATCTTACTATTAAAAGCTGAGAAGAAAGAAGGACACAGATCAGACACAAGGTCTTGAATATGCTAAGCGTGCATTCTATCCTGAAGCTTCACTCTCAGCTGTAATAGAGAAAAATTTTTATAACTCAAAAAAAATTTTTTTTGTAATTTTTCATAGTTAAGAAGTTGAATTGTTTTCTTTCAGTAGTTGAGATTGAATCCAGCTCCTCCTGCATGGTAGGCTAGCATTCTACACCTAAACTATCTCTCTAGTCCATTTAAAAAATTTTATAAACTTCCAAATATTAGAAAGAGATTACATGTATTTACATTTTCCGTTGATTTTTTTTTTTAACAAAAAAGCCTTTCAAGGCATAGTTTAATCTTATTCACAGAAAAGCTAAAAAATTTAATAAAATAAATTGTTTTAATTCACAAAAGGTTAGATTATATTTTGAAGTCTTAACTTTTTTTAGATTTTATTTATTCTCTCTATTTTGTGTGCATGTCTGGCTGTGCCCACATGTGGAGGTAAAGACAACTTACGTGAGTCAGTTCTTTTCTTTGGTCATGTGGGTTCCGGGGATCAAGTTCAAGTCTTCAGGCTTGCTCCAAGCCCCTTTATGCACCAAGCCACTGTCCCCCTTGATGGCCACTGAAGGAGCTTCACTAAGTCAGTTACTTGGAATTCATTATTCTAATAGAAACACTGTAATCATTGTGAGCATAAAATCTGTACCTGACCGAATAGCTGAAGTAGAGTTCTTTCTTTCTGGCTATTTTAGAAGCAGCTTAAAGAGCCAAGATAACTTCTGGAGCTGTGAAAACCAAGCTGACCCCTTTGCTGGATAGTGTGTTTCTCTTCCAGGTGATTTAGTTTTTCATTGAAATGTATTAACAGGAAAATTGTGAAGCATTTTTCACAGAATTCATGTGACCACTTAACAGAAACATTTGAGTTTGATAGTATAATTGTGATTCATAACATTGGTACTGGTAGGGTCTTGTGTTAAATAAGAATTATCATGAGCATTTCACTGGAAATTAGGGGCAAACTGTATCTTAATTGAGTCAGAGCTATGGTGGTGGTGCACACCTTTAATTCCAACACTTAGGTACATTTAGATGGGTCTCTGAGTTTGAAGTCCCCCTGATCTACAGAACTAGTTCCAGGACAGACAGACAAATCCTGTTTTGAAGAACCAATAAATAAATTGAGTTAAAGAAGTTAAATAGCCATTCAATTGTTTGTGTGGTTTTGGTTTTATGAAGCAAACAGATCTTGAAATGTTTGAAGTCCAAGATAGTTGGAATATACTATATAATCCAGGGTGTCCTTGAATTTAATTTTCTTTTTGCCTCAGCCTCTTAAATACTAGGATTATAAGCATGTGCCATCATGCCTGGTCAATTGTGAATTTTGGTAATATTTATTTTAATTTTTTTCTTGAAGATCAATGAGTTGTAAGTGTGGTTATTTGTAAAGTTCTTACACATCTTTATTTTCACCTAAAACTTAACATATTACCTTCCACTTAGCTGACCAGGAATATCTATATTTTGAATGAATTAATCTGATTAATTAAGCTTTCTTTTTAATTCGTTGATAAAATCAGAAAAATAATAAGCTAAAATATATTTAAAATTTGGTCTTGCTACAGAAAAAATTATATTTTTGAGTGTGAATAGGTAACAGATTGTATCATTTAGCATTTGGGAAGCTAAAACTGCATTATGGGGAAATTTTCTCTTTATGAAAGGCTGCTATTTATAAACTCAAAAAATATATCATATATACATATTTAAAATATATGTGAATTTTAAATATATTACAAACACATAATATATGTATTGTATATTATATGTATTCACATATATGTATTTTTTGTGTGTGTGTTTATTTGAGACAGTCTCTCACTGTGTAGTCTAGGTATCAAACCTGTGATTCACGCGCCTCAGCCTCCCAAGTGCCTAGATTACAGATATGTTTCACATGCTTGTCACAGTAGTTATTTTTTTAATTTCCTAATTTATCATATTTATTGAAATGCTAAGTACTTGATAAAAATCACTATTCTGAAATTTGGAATTATTCAGAAATGAAACAATTATTTTAAATAAATTATATGTTTAACAAATATATCCAACTTAAACCGATTTTTTTTTTTTTTTATGAAAAGGATAAATTAAATGTACATGCATTAATGTAATCCGCCCTAATGGTAGATATCTTTATTTTCTAGAAAGGCAAACTGAGATATATCTTGCTGCTTTTTGTGGTCACATGGTAAGTTTAAGTATTTAAATTTGATCCAATAATTTCTTCTTTTATATGTTTGTTTTGGTGTCGGAATGCAGGTACATGCATCTGTGTGTCTGGGCAGAGGTCAGAGAAAGACCCTGGGCTTCTGTTCTGTTACTCTGCTTTCTATCCTTCATACACACTGTGTCTCACTGAGCCTGAAGCTGTGTTGGTTAAGAGTGCCTGG
Source organism: Pachyuromys duprasi (assembly GCA_028658305.1). Classification (NCBI taxonomy): domain Eukaryota; kingdom Metazoa; phylum Chordata; class Mammalia; order Rodentia; family Muridae; genus Pachyuromys; species Pachyuromys duprasi. The sequence continues at coordinate 44,096,994 of CM053749.1, read as the reverse complement.
CTAGCAAGCTGCTGGGATATATTGTCTTTGTCCCCCAACACTGACGTACAGGTACTTATTTCCAAGCCTGGCTTCTTGAAATGTAGGTGTTGGGGATTCAGTCTTCTTGTTTGCTCAACAAATCTTACTTATTGTATTATCTCCCTGATTACTCCATCAAAAATTTTCTTTTTTTAAACTTTTTCACTTTTAAAAAATTTGTTTATTTTTGTTTCATGTGTATTGCATGTATATCTGTATGAAGGTGTTGGATTAGAGAGAGTTGTGAGCTGCCACGTGGATGCTGGGAATTGAACCTAGGACCTTTCAAAGAGTAGCCAGTGCTCTTAATTGCAGAGCCATTTCTCCAGCCCCATCAAGAATTTAATTCTAAGTTTTATATCAATGTTTGCAATTAAAATGACTAATAAAATTGACTGATGTCATATGTCAATACTTAGGTGACAACTTGTAAAAAGTCAGATCTGTAACTTGATGGATGACAGTTCCTTTCAACCAAAAGGTAAGTGTTGCTTCAATAATTGTTACTCATTTGCAGCTACTATATAATTACACTTTTTGATAAAGGATGAGAGGTGGGGAACATCTTAAAACCTTGGAGCTATTGAAGTAGCAAATGAACTAACAGTCAAGTGAAAATGAAGTATTTTATCTCTTTTTAACAGAAATAGTTACTGTTTCTATTATATCAGTTTGGCATACATTGTCATAGATTTCTATATTTGTACAAGCATTTATAAAAAATTACAAAAGAATTACAGCTCTTTAAAGCAATCATTCATACATTAACAATGGCAGAGCCTTATTTTATGTGTGTGTGTGCTGTATACTATATTAGTTTACTAGGGTTGTCATAAGAAATATCATCGACTAGGTGGTTTAATTTGGTAGGAACTTATTTTTGTACAATTCTTGAGGGTAGAAAGTCAGGACCATAGGAGTGCTAGGCTTAATGTCTTCTCTGGGTGGTGAGAGAAAAGCTCCGGGCCCTTACAAACGGCCATTTGAATTGTGACTGATTATGGCCATATTATTAAGAACATGGTAGATGTCTGGAGAGATGGCTCAGAGGTTAAGAACATGGTAGAATGTTGTCCTAATTTTGAGTCAAAGGTAGAAATGACACTCTTTTGTATAATAGAAAATACTTAGAAATAATAAAAAATGTTTAAACTAGAACCTCAGATCCTTTTGTAGCCTCACTGTGTTCATGTCTTTAACCCTGTTCTCCTCTCCACCCTGCCTCCCTCGGTCCTTGCATTGTCTCTTCCTCCATATATGCGATATAATTAAAGATTCAGGCAGTCTGAAAAGGCTCTAATTGGCCTTGCCAAAGTTTCATGAAGTTTTGTTTGTGTGTATGTATGTGTGTATAGTGTTGCATCATCAACTGAACTGACAGTTAAAGATTGGTGTTTTAGATTTCTTTAAAGAATAATTTGTTTTCCATCCGTTGGTTTTTATTCTTAGTCCCTTTACCCCCTTTTACAACAATGGGTATAATCCTCTTTGCAGAGATTATTCTAAATGTATGACTGAAGCGCATTTTATGGATTTCCTGGATTTTTTAATCTGCTGTAAATAACCATTATGTGTCTGAAGTCTACCAGTTTATAGCTTAGAGAGTAAGATCTCAGTTTCTTATTGTTACTATCAAGTACTCATCACAAACACCAATTTAGAAATTATTACTAGGATTATTAAAGTAGATTCCTTATATGCTACATGTAGCAAATACTTTAATTAAAAGAAAGTTGCTTTTTTTTTTTAATTAGATAATTTAAAAATGGCAGAACTCTTTATGGAATGTGAAGAAGAGGAGCTAGAACCATGGCAGAAGAAAGTAAAAGAAGTTGAAGAGGATGATGATGATGAGCCCATTTTTGTTGCAGAGATAGCAAGTTCAAAGCCAGTTATTTCAAGTAAGTGTTTACTTTCAATGAAGGTGGTTTGATAAGGTTAATTTTTAGTTGTGAAAATGTTCTTATTCCACGATAAAAAGTTAGGAATGTGATACTGACAAGGGAGTCAGGGTTGACTCTGATTGGAGCTTTGAGAAGGAGTAGAAACCAAATACCAGCAGGGCCGTAAGGGAAATGCACATAATTTGCTGGTGGCATTGGAGGTCTTCTGAGAGTAGGAATTATAATTTTAGTGGTGCTGGAAAACTGGGTTATCTGATTGATTCTTTTCTTTTTTTCTCTCTTAAACCTAGAAGAGTTTAAAGAAAAAATCTAGAATGCTTAATTTTAAGAACTGAGATATACTAAAAATTTATTAGTCTCAGATGAAAATCTCATATCCAGGTCCCAATTATATTGTCATTGTCATGGGGCTACAAATGCATAGAGAGTGTATGATAGTAGGTTACACCTTCTGACCACAGCTGTCTTTCAGCAGCTCCTTAATCTTATAATCCAGAGCGTTGTTTCCTCTAGCCATTGTATTTTTACTATGTCACAGTATGCTCCCATCTCAGAGTTATTAGCTTTCAATTAGAATGTTTCAGCTTAACATTGTCACAGTGTTAATGGAAGAAAAGGGATAAACGTTAACTGTCTACTCAAAAATGTCTAAACTGGAGCCAGTTATGGCGGCACACAGTGTCATTTACGATAAGTACTAAGGAGACACTGGGGAGGCAGTTGAATCCCAGCCCGGGCTGTAGAGTGAAACCTGTTCTCAATGGGAAATAAAAACTACAAAGTGTTGAAATTTCAATGACAAAAAGATTCTTTCTCATTTTAATTGTTTCTTTTAAACTAGAAGAATTTATCAAAGGATGTTGGTATTAGTATTTATTACCTTGGTTAACTGTGGAAGAGTAGTATGAGATTTCCTGAAAGCCTTCTTGCTTTTCTTGCCTGTAGAATTGGAATGGCACTTGTAAACAGTTTTATTATAGGAAGAATAATTTAAACAAGTGAAATGTCAGCACCGTTTCCTGTAGTAGATAGGTAATTTTCCAGGGAATGTTAAGTGGAATACTGTTTGCATTGTAAAATGAGTTTAGTATGATAGTGTGCGTGTTGCTAATATCAGAATGGTCTGTTTTCTTACTTACTGTTTTCTACGTATTGATTATCTTACACTTAATGTTACTATTATTGTAAAATTATTCAAAATCTCGCATTGAAAACACAAGATTCAAGTTGAAGTTATAGTGATTATTGAATGTCTGTTAATTGTACTCAACTATAACAGTGTATGCTGGTTTTAAAATAATTCTGTAAGAGATTGAACCCAGTTTTTTTTTCCAGAATTATGAAAATGAAAAATTGAAATAATTGTGTTACTGTTTTATGTGGAGGCCATAAGGGGGAGTTTCAACATGCGAAATATGAACTAATGTCTTCTATAGATCACAGCCACTAAAATAGTATTGCTATATAGTTATTTAATAGTTTGAATATTAATTTTTGGGGGGTTTTGAGACAGGGTTTCTCTGTGTAGGCTTGGCTGTCCTGGACTCTGGACTCATTGTACACCAGGCTGGCCTCTAACTTCAATTTTTTTTTTTTGAGTGAAAATAATGTCAAGTTGTTATAATTGCTTTAAAAAAATAAAAAGAAAACTAATGTACTTGATTTATAAGCACTCATTAACATTACTGAAAAATGTTAACTATTTTTAAAAGATTTATTTAGTTTCAATTTAGGTGTATGTGTATTTGGCTGCATGTATGTATATATGTATCCTTTCAATGAATGCCTGATGCCCACAGAGGCCAGAAGAAGGTATTATATCTCCTTAACTGACATCAAAGGTGGTTGTGACATACTATGTGGGTCGTAGGAAATTAACTGTATCCTCTGCAAAAACACCAAATGCTTTTAACTACTAAGACATCTCTGGCTCTGAAAAATAACTATTATGTATACCTTTATGCAATTATTAATGGGGCCTAGTTCTTTTCTACTATGAAGAAAAAATTTTTGTGTATAAATTTCAGAGCATGTTTTAACTTTTTCCCAACAAATTTAAGCAAATCTTTATTCTTTCAAATTTTAGTTTGATTACTAAGAAAGCTAGACATTAACAACTTTACACATTCATATAGAGTAAGAATTTCAAACCAATCCCTCAAAGTCATACCTGTCTTGACATCTGATGTGATAGATCTGAATCCTCTTAATGTGGAAGATAGGCAGGTAAGCTTTAGATTTCAATTTAGTCTATAACTTCTAGTAGTTTCCCTTTTGGAACAGAGGTAATGAAGACTAGTCCATGGAGATTCTCCTTTACACAACTTTTGGGCTTTTAGAGCTATGAATAGAATATGGATGTTGGGTCAGGATTTAATTTTAAGTCATACAAACCCAAATATATATACAATTCTGTCACCATGCCAAGGAAGGTATGGACTTAAACTCCATGCAACCATATTTAAATATGTTTTGGAAGATTTTATGGGGACAAAAATTTCTTTGCCTTTCCAAATGTTTTACCTATATCCATCTGGGCTTATCAGTATACTTCTGGCTTTTGGACATTTAGTTACAATGAGAAAGATTGTGTTTATTCTATATAACAGTTAATGCTGATAAACTATTTCAAATTAATGATAACATCTCTTCTAGTATCTATTTTAGTTCATAATTTTTAATATCAGTATATTTTTCATTCAAACAAATTTAAAGTATTTATATGTTTTTTTGTTTTTGTTTTTGTTTTTAGCTATTTTGAACAGGGTTAACCCCAGCACTCATTCACGAGGAATAAGAAATGGTGTACTTAATCGAGGTACAATATTACTATATTACTTTAATTGTAAACTACAACATTTTGAAAAAGTTGATTATATAGAAATGCATTTAATGTGTTGTGTAATTTTAAAATACAGGTTTTCCTACTTCATTCAAGCCTACAAGTCAACGCTACCTGAATTCAACATCAAATTCTGCAGCTGCCTTGCCAGTAAATTTTCATCCTGAATCTAGATCTTCAGATAGCTCTGTTATTGTTCATCCATTTTCTAAACAAGTAAGTGTTTTCAGAACTACATAGTCAGCTCAGGGAACATCAACAATACCTAATTAAAATTCTAGATTATTAACAGGTAGTTAGCATATGGGTATCAGAAAAGGTCACAATCTTTATGACAGATGAATTAGTACCCCACCCTTTAGTAATTTGGGGAATTTGCCCAAACTGAGTAGATGTAGCTTTGAAAACCAAGACTGCCAAAACATGAATAAAAATATTATAATAAATATCACATGATGGCAAAATATTTATGTTTGCAAATTGGGCCAGGTATTTTTAATTTGGAATTTATTGAGAAGCCTTGATAATGTTTTATTCTGAGAAATATACCTTCATACTTTAGTTAAAAATCCTTAGTAAAACGTAATAGATAATGGTAATAGTTAGGCATAAATATTTGTGCTAAGCACTATATATAAACTCATTTAATTCTTAAATATACTAAGGATGCAGGCATTTTAAGTTGAATAAATTTTTATTCAACTATATTCAGGTTAACCATTCACTATGCACTCCCAATGAAATGCTCCTCAGTGGCATTTTGCAATGTATTAAACATAAACTTCCATTAATGCTATTTTGTTTACCACATCCTTGAATATGTGCCTTTTAAAATGTTCTGTGTGGTGAATAGGGAGTGTACTTAAAGCACTTTTATGTCTGAAATATATTGATGATTATCTTTAGGAAAAGCATTATTAGCATGATTACCAAACTGAAATACCTGCTACATTTTAATTGAACGCTTACTTATGCTTGAAATAGTGGCTGACAATCTGTAATATATTATTTCTTTTTATTATTATTGCTGTTCTGTGACTTTAAACAACATACATTAAGTATCTTAAATTTTACAGTTTCTGTTAATCAGAAGCAGATCATAGCTTAACTGGATCCTCTGCTTTAGGGTCTGTTCGGGCTACCATTCCAGGTGTGGTCCTCAAAGCAGCCTCATCTAATGCACTACTGGGGAGTATCTTCCAAGTTCAGATGATTGTAGGGAGCATTTAGTTCCCTAAGGGGTCAGACTGAGGCTCAGGCTCAGTGTCCTTTTGGCTTTTGGCTCATTCCTTGCCAGGTGGGTCTTCCCGAAAGGCCTGCTTGCCTCCTGAAAGGGAGAAGGCTTTGTTTTGGTTTTTGGTTCCTCATCAAGTTTCTCTGGGTAGCTCTGGCTGTCCTGGAGCTTGCTCTGTAGCCAGGCTGGCCTCAAACTCAGATCTGTCTGCCTCTGCCTCTCAAGTGCTGGGATTAAAGGTGTGTGCCACCAAACTGGAGTTGATTTTCTTAGTCTTAAGAAAATCTAATGTTCCTAAGATGATGTTATATACCTTTATGTTGCTAAGAATCAAGTCAGCTGTCGTAGCTACATTAAAAGGAAAAGAATCATACAAGTTATGAATATCAGGAGATGGTATCATGGAATTCATTTTAGAATGCAGTTATTCAGTCCTCAGGTTTGGTACAAAATTGAACAAAGCATATCTGCCGCTCCATCACTTTATGGAAAACAGCTGATAGTAGTGTTCTTTCTTACCGATGATAAAATTTGAGCTATCAAGCCAGGCATGGTGGTGCTCGCCTGTAATCCCAACAATCAGGGAGGCAGAGGCAGGTGGATCTCTCAGTTGGAGGCCAGCCTGGTCTACAAAGCAAGTCCAGGACAGCCAAGGCTACACAGAGAAACCCTGTCTCGGAAAAACAAAAACAACAATAACATGTATGGCTAATGAACGTGAATTTTATGTTACTATTTGAACCTGGATTATGGTTTCAACATCATTAGTAACAAATAATGCTCTATTGTGAGTCTTCCTCAACCACACCTAACCCTAGCCTACTACCAATCTCTATAATGGGATAGAATATTAGGTCTTTATTAATACCACTGTGATAACTAATTGATACAAATTTACTGAGCAAGTAAATTTAATATATACATCATGGCTGTTTTAGTTTGAAAGTTGAATGACTTGAAGCTCAAAAGTGACTTGCCCAAGGTCATCTTTATAATGGAGGTCATCCTAGTTCCATATAGTATCTTTATTATTGCATTTAACAGTGCTTAGGTAGCTCATTATTTAGGTATTCTGTACTTCTATAAGTCATTAAAATTCTCTATTTGAAAATTCTTTTTAGCTGGTTATTTGTTGACTACTGGGTTGCTTTGTTTGTATAGGTACTTAAATTGCTTTTGAGGGATGTGTTTAACAAAATTAACTTTATTTTAATTTTCTTAAAGTTTTGTTTCTTTGACAGTGCAAGTGAATATTTTAAAATAGAAATTATTTGGAGAGAGTATTTACTTCAATGAAGATTATTATTGGCTACTATTAGGTCATGGAATTATTGATTTTTTTCTTTACATTTACACTACATCTTAAGGTTCAGATGCCCATGTCTGTCTCAAATTCTAAGTATTCCTATGACTTTATAACAATCCACTGTCAGATTAGTTAGTAAGGAAATGAAATTCTTAGTTGTACTTTATTAGCACAGAACATTTGTATGAGGAACATTTTTTAGGGGAGGTTAGAACACAGAGTTCATTGATAAAGTCTGTATACATGCCATAAGGGCTTATAGGTCAGCGCTTTTACTTTTTCATTAAACAGTCTATGAGGAACATGTCCTACCTTTCCAAAGCTTGATAGTAATGCTTATGTGATGGCTGTGTGTTTAACTCTCTCTCCATTGAGAGTTGAGAATAAAGGTTTTAATTCTTAGGTGTAATAAACAATTCTTTACCATAATAAGCTTTATAATATAAGCATAATAATAAGCTTTCTTTACCATAAATTCTTGAAAGTAGAATAAAGGACCTTTTAGAGACTTGATGCAAAGTCATACCAAAATATCACCTAGATTTTGCCAGTAGTGAATATTATCTTTCTTTTAACTTTATTAAAATTAATATTAATATTAATAGAAAAGATAGTAGAGCATTCCCATATTTTTCTCATCTAGCTTTTCTGATGTTAACATCCTTCGTGTTATAACTAATAATTTATGTTAACCAAACTTTAGATTCATCATTAGAATTTGAGTAATTTTTCTACTGATGTTTAGATCTTTTTTGTGGTTGCGCTTTACAGTTATTCTTAACTTCTTCATAGTTTTTGAGGATACACTTTTTTGTTGTTCGTGACTGGCCGTTAAAAGTGTGAGTAAATTATCTTGTAGTAGGCACCATTTTTAAACTATGCCAGTTTATTTGTTAAATAATTTTATTTGTATCTTTCTGTACAGTAAATTGAGAAAAAGGAGTATATCAGGCATTTGTCATTAACATTTTGTTTTTGAATGTCTATATATGTACATATATACATGTGTTTAAAAATAGCTCCTTTTTGAGGCAGAGTTGCCCAGGCAGACTGAGTTTGCTATGTAGCCAAGGAAGGCTTTGAACTCCATATCTTCTTGTTTTTACCTCCTGAGTGCTAGGATCACATATGCCTGACTTTTTTTTTTTTTTTTTTTTCAGGCGAGGTGGGAATTGTTTTGATGTTTTTTTTTTTAAAGCACCGTTTAACTTAAAAACCCATGGATTATGAATTTTAACAGATGGAAGGCCCAAAAATTACTCAGAGCTTACTTTGCCCAGTGATTGTTTAAGTAATACTGGATTTTACATACATACATTAAGTAATATTAGATTTTACACACATACATTAGTATACTTCTTATATACTATTGTTTTTACTGTTAAAGCCTATATCTCCAATTGTATAGACTATTTCATAATTATACTAAATATGCATACAGTTACATAGAAACTTATATTGCTCTATTTTTGATCCCATTATAGTCCATCTCACACTTTTTACCATGCTCTTGAGATCTTCCCGTTAGCTCAGCTAAAAATTCCTTTGGGCTTCAGGTCTCCTGGAGGAGGCCCATTGGCTGAGGTATTTTATTAACAGCTTCTATTCTAATCCCTCTCTGGTTGGCACTGTTTACTTCACCGCATGGCCCAAGTTGCTTTGGTTTTAGCCTTACGACATTTGCATTCCTTAGCATAGCATAGGTTTCTGTGGAACAATTAAAAAAGTAGAGTCCATTTTTACTACATAGTTACAAAGCTCTCTAAAACATATGGTTTGAAAATTAATTTTATGTAAAACAATTCTCCCTCAGCAGTGATACTTGGGACTAGGCTTTACATTCATGCGGTTATGTTTTTATTTGTGCAGCTTTTCGTTGAGTTCTGTTATTTGTTCTTTGATGATAGTACTGCAGTTTTAGAAGTACTAAGCATATTGGTCTTACAGATACAAAATAAGTTTGCATTTATTTTACTTAGGGGGCTGGAAAGATGGCTCAGCTGGAAGAGCTGGAAGAGCACTGACTGCTCACCCAGAGGTCCAGAGTTCAATTCCCAGCAACCACCTGGTGGCTCACAACCATCTATAATGAGATCTGGCGCCCTCTTCTGGCTCACAGGCACACATGCAGATAGAGCACACTTCCACACAAAATAAATAAATAAATCTTTTTAAAAAAATTGGCTCAGAATTTCCTGTCCACATTAGTTGATCGGTTATATCTGGGTAGACAGGAGCAAACATGCTCTAGTAGCATACTTGCAATTTTGATAGATGATAATTTTGTTCAACTCTTTCGTGTTTTAAACTTGTTACTTGAATCATCAAAGGTTTTTACCTTTATGATATAAGAATACCGTTAAACTGTTCTTATACATATATGTAAAATAATAGTAATAACTGTTCAATAAATTGTAATATTCTTTCTTCAAATGTAACAGGGTTATGTAACAAACTCACCACGAGTTCTATCTAATAACTCTTCAGAGTTACTGTTTGATCTGACCCAGGATACAGGATTATCACATTGCCAAGGGGAGCCAACACTTTCGATTGCAGGTTGGTTTCATTACTTTTTTTCCTTAAAATAGTTAAAAGAAACTTGATGGATAATCATATGGAATTACTTTCTGTTTTGAAATCCATATCTTTGTGTGAAAGTTTGTTTATTGTAACATGGACTGCTGTAAATGGTTTTGGGGTGTCTTTTTGAGACCGTTTTATATAAAATTTTCAGTAAACCATTCACCCTATGGATCCAACCTTCAAAATGCTTTATAAACATCAGTGAATTAGAGAAGGCTTCAGATACTATAGACTTTGTTAAGAAAAATTAATTTTACAGCCACTGGAATAAGAAAGTATATGGTTATAGTTGAATTCTTAGCTAGGGTAGTATTTTTCTAGTTCAATAAGTGGTTTCAGTATATAGTTAAGTATGAGTTTATGGTGCTATAAAGTGGTCACAGTAAAGAAATAGTTGTTAGACAAATGACACCAGGCACAGGCACTTGCTTTCAAGATTAATGACCCAAGTTCCGTCTTTGAGATCCACATCGTGGAACAGGAGAAGCCACTCCTATCAAGCTGCCCTCTGACCTCCACGTGTGTGCTGTGGCAGGTGTGCATCCACCAAACCCTCCCTTGCCCTGCCTTCCTCTCATAAATAAAAGGTAACTTAAGGAAGTAGTTCTTGAATGTGGTGATGAACACTTATCTCAACATTTGAGAGGCTGTGAGAAGAGGATTATTGTCAGTTTGAGGTTAGCCTGGAGTATGTACCGAATTCTAGGCCATCCTGTGTTATATAGTGGGACTGTGGCTCAAAAACAGACAAATATCAGTGACTTAGACATAGTGAAAAATGGTCTTTAGAGGGGTAATGAAGTTTACGTATTGAAGTTTATGTATTGAAGTTCTTTTAGTTCACATAAGTATTCGTCAGTAATTTAAAATATATTGGCTTACTGTGGAGGATTTTTGTCTTAGTGAAAATTCCTTGTAATCAAGGCAAGTTAATTCTTGAACACTGGCAATTTTTATGTATTCAAGTATTCAAGATGTACGAGATACTTTGGAATGTTTACATTGTTTACTAAATAGATTAATGAGTTTACCAGACTCTCCTGCTTTTTTTCATAATAGGGCTTATTATGAAAATACCTTATTTGATAAACACATCTCTGAATGTCACTTACGTACATAGTTTACTAAAATGTTTACTAATATCTTGTTAATAAAATAGGTACAAGTGAAAAGAAATGGAGAAAAATATTTGTATTAAATCTGGCATTAGGAAGCTCATAGACTTTACTCATAGGAAATCTGCAGTCTTGAAACCTGGGAAGAAAGAACCAATAAAGACTCCCATTCTTCCTCATATTCTTCCAGCTTTCTGCTACAGTGAGTGAAACTTCACTAAGTGGGATAACTAGGAAGCTGTAGGTTTGAACCTCTGCTCTTATGAATGTTTAGTCTTTATCAGATCAACTGACCTCTTCATACTTTGGATTTTTTTATATTATTTATTCATTTTTCTTATGTAATTCATTCAGTTCTTCACACCTGGAGCAAGGCACCTGAGGATATCATTGAGTCTTTCTCTTTTTTTTTTTTTTTATTTATTTTTATCTCAATCACAGGTTAGGTACTTTGAATCCCAGGCGTAGCCCCCTCCCTCAGTCCTTCCTACCCTCCCACTTCCTCCCTCATCTCCCTCCTCCCCGCCCCCTCCAAGTCCACCAACAGGGGAGGACCTCCTTT
>CM053749.1:44005447-44085324 GCA_028658305.1 Pachyuromys duprasi | reverse complement strand
GCAATGTCCTCCCCTGGGATCTAGCCAGTCTGTCACTCCCCAGCTTGTATGGGGGAGGGTCAAAGAGTCAGCCATCAAGATCATGACTGAAACAGTCCCTGTTTCCCTGAATAGGGTCTTCAGTCCTACACCGAGCTATCATGGGCCCCATCTGTGCGGGGGTTCCAGGCCACATCCACACATGGTCCTTGATTGTAGAGACCGTCTCATACAAGACCCCTGTGCCCTGCTTAGTTTGGTCTTTGTGGAGCTCTTGTTCTCCCCAAGTCTCACCAACCTCCCCCAGATCTATCATTACTTCTCGCCCTCTGTCAGAGGCTTGATCGCGAGTCTTAATATCTGCTCTGATAGTTCACACAGACCTTTTTTTGATGCCCAAATTAGTTAAGTGAAATATAAAAAACAAGTATCAGTGGCACTCAGTGCTGTTCATTCAGTAACATGATTGACAGACTACTGTCTGTGGAGATTAAGGGGTTTTAAGTTTGACCTTGAAAGAAATTAGGATTTGTACCGGCAGAGCCAGGGAAATGAATGAGACTAGGGATAGAGAATAGCATAAGCCTAACAAAACAGATAAAGGGACAGAATTTAAAGCACATGCAGGGCTAGTTGAGATGGCTCATTCTAAAGCAATTGCTTCGAAGTTTGACGATCTGAGTGTTTCCTGGAGCCTACATCAGGAGAGAACAGATTCACACGTTGTTCTCTTGAGTTTCACTTAAATACCATTGCTTGTACATACCTTTACTCATATGCACACAGATAAATAAATGTACAAAAGACTGGAATGAATGCAGAGTAGTTTTATTTAATGTTGAGATTTCTCTTGTTAAATTCCTATATCAAAGAAATCTATTTTTACCATCTGATTTGTTTTATAATTGTCTGCTTAATTCAAAATGTTGTCACTCTTTTGTTTTCCAAGTAACATAAACATCTTTTGATGCCATTATGCTACCAGAGATCTTTTTCATGTACCGTCAGTGTGTCTGTCTCTGATCAAGTGTTTTGAAGAAGAGGAAATAATGTTATTACTTTGTCTTAAAAAATGAAATAGTGAATTAGTATAATCTTATATTTTTTTGGCAAAAAATAATGATATGAAAATCTATTGGAATAATTTTTGTGCTTTAAAACAAGTTAAGACGCCTGGGTTGCAAAGTGCCTAACCTGTGATTAATGTAAAAATAAATTAATTACATTAAAAAAAAAGAAAAGAGAAAAAATAAAAAAGGTACAAGATGTTTTGTAAGTAATGATAATTGTTACTTATTTTTCTATGTACTAAATATTTTAAGGAGCTTTGAATACATTGTTTGACATTAAAGTAACTGTAAAATGAGGTATCCTAGCTTACTTTACAAAAACAGAAACTGAGGCTCAAAGAAATTAAATAAGAATACATAGAGATGACAGAGTCTGGATCTGAACTTAGGTTATTTTACTTAAATGCTTGGAATATCTCTAACAATGTTTCTGCATTTAGTGTGCAGATGGGACTATTTAATTTGTAGTTCGGGAATCCTTTTTTCAAAATACATTGTTATTTTTAAAAAAGACTTTACCGTAGTTATAGTCTGTCTCTATTTCTCTTTCTGATATGCTAAGGTTTAATCCTTTAGCTTTGTGGTGATTTTTCAAATGGAAAATTATTTTTTTAAAAATATTCATCTATCTTTATTTATTTATTATGTATGCAATGTTCTGCCTGCATGTGTGCCTGCATGCCAGAAAAGGGCACCAGATTGTTAAATATTTATCTATCTTTATTTATTTATTATGTATGCAATGTTCTGCCTGCATGTGTGCCTGCATGCCAGAAAAGGGCACCAGATTGTATAGATGGTTATGAGCCACCATGTGGTTGCTGGGAATTGAACTCAGGACCTCTGGAAGAGCAAACAGTACTCTTAACCACTGAGCCATTTCTCCAGCTGGAAAATTATTTTTAAGAACAAAATCTCAGGTAAGGCTGGTGACACAAGCCTTTAATCCCAGCACTCAGGAGGCAGAGGTAGGCAGATCTGTGTGAGTTCAAGGTCAGGCTGGTCTACAAAGTGAGTTCCAACCAAGGCTATACAGAGAAACCCTGTATTGGAAAAAAAAAAAAAAACAACCAAAACAAAACTCTATGTAAACAAAAATTCATGGAAACATTTCTTAATATATTCCCTAAAGTGGGACACAGCTCTTACCTGTCCTTTCACTTGAGTGTGTAAAATATTATTCAGGCATAGAATTTTCTACTTGGTACATTGAAATAAATGTGACAATCCTTGAAGAAATTACTTTATTAGGTGGGAAAAAAAGACTAATATTGGCATTTTAGGTAGGTAAGACATTTAGCTAGGTGTGGTAGTGCACACCTTTAATCCCAGCACTAGGGAGGCAGAGGCAGGCAGATCTCTGAGTTCATGGCCAGCTTGGCCTATGGAGTGAGTTCCAAGGACTTCCAGGGCTTCACAGAGAAACTCTGTCTTGAAGGGGGTGGGGGGAGAGAAAAATCTTAAAGATTTATAAATGCTTGGAATGAATTGTTGTGCATGTGTGCGTGTGTGTGTTGTGCAAACTTGAATGTCTTTTAAGAATATCAATATCTTTTCTCTGGCCTATTATTTTTTTCAAGCCATGTTGAGAATATTCTTGCATAGAAAGGTAATTTTACAAATTGATTGAACAAATGCAGTCCTAAATAAGTTTATGTTGTTTCCTTCCAGTCTTTAAATTTGTAACATTTAATTTGTTTGCTTTTCTTTGAGACAGAGTAGTACTGTGTAACTGCCTGGCTGGTGTGGAACTAGTTAGGTAGACTAGGCTGGCCTCAAATTCACAGAGCCTGTCTCTGCCTCCCAAATACAAATACTGGCATTAAAGGCTTGTGCCACCATGCCTACCAAAATCATTTAATTTTTATCATTAGTACAGCATAGTTCAATTATATCTTATATTTTAGCTCCCACATATTTAGACTTAACTATTTATGAGTAGGATTTTATAAAATGATAGAATCTTTTCCTTACTGTTTAAATCATTTTAGGTCTGAATGAAAGTTCATTTTCATCAAAACGTCCTTCTAGTTCTGACGTAAGCAGTGTTAACCCAAAAAAGCCTAAACCCAGTGAAAACATTTCTGGAACAGATGCCTCTTCTGTAGTTCCTTCAGAAAAGTCTCCAGTGATGTCTCTGCAGGTGGTGCCATCACAAGGTAAAAAAGAAATAAGTAATTTCTTTTTCTGGCATGTGAAAAAATTTACTATAGTATTTAATGGTAAGGTTTGCAAATTGTTACAAATTAAGAAACTAATAATGTTTACTTAAGTTAAAAAAATGCTGAATTTGGGGCCTAGAGAGATGGTTTATTGGTTAAGAGCACTTAAAACTTTTGCAGATAATCTGGGTTTGATTCCCAGTACCCACATTGAGTAGAGTACAACTACCAGCTAAGTCCAGCTCCAGGTAATCCTACATTCTCAGGTACCCATGGGCACCAACACAAATGTGACATTCACATACACATTAGTGTGCACTCAGTAATAATTAAAAATAATTTGTAAAAAACAAAACAAAACACCCTGAAAAATGATTTACTTTGTTTCATAATTGATCTGAATTTATTTTAGGTGCAAATTGCTCATCAAATCAATCTAAAAATGGAACAACTTTTCCAAGAGCATGTCCCAAGTGTAATATTCACTTCAATCTTTTGGATCCTCTGAAAAATCACATGACGGTAAATCTTTTTCAAAATGTAATTTTAAAAGTCTGAAAAATCCCCCAAAATATTAGTGACTGGTTTATGGTAAATGATGGTTTGTCCTAATACATTAAGAATAAAATCTTCTCTTATTGGATATATCCATAAAGCTTAGGTAAAAATTTATATTCAAAATGACTCTGTGATAGTGAAATTCATTAGTTCATATATTTACAATATATATTTATTGTATTCTGTTTTTAAAAACAATAATATATTGATTAAATCATATTTATAAAATATTTTAGTATAAATTTAGTCTTTTTGTAACTAAAATTTTATGGTTTATTTATATGCTAAAATGTACATTCCACATTAGATAATGAAAGTAACTTAAACATATTAATTGCCAATATCCAGATATCATTAACTTCAAATGCTCATCTTTTTCATATGAAATAATTAATTTGATAAAGTCAGTATAGTTTATATGATTATTACAAATTAATATAAAGTTTTTATTGGGGTAGGAAATTTTTGGCTTACATTTTAAGAAAATTTCAAAGAATTTATGAAGTATGAAGTTTAGATAACACTCTCCTTCAAATATTAGCTTTTATTGTACTCAGCTGTCTCCTTGTCCCTACTATCAATGGCAGAAAAGCAGAGGAAGAAAAATGACAGTGTAGAGTACAAAGGAGAGGAATGAAAGAATTCAGTAGCAATGAAGTACTGTAGGAAGAGTTCTTGCTGTTTCAGAGACTGACCATTGTATTTTTTAATTTGTTTATTTATTTTGGCTTTTCAAGATAGAGTTTCTTTTTGTAGCCCTGGTTGTCCTAGAGCACACTTTATAGACCAGAATGGCCTCCCTCAAACTCAGAGATCCACCTGCCTCTGCCACCCAAGTGCTGGGACTAATAAAGGCGTGTTCCACCACTGCCCGGCTACATTCTGTTTATGAAATAACAGGTGGTGGTAGCATGAGTCTTTTTTTAATTTATATTTTTATTTATTACAATTTATTCACTTTGTATCCCAGCTGTAGCCCCCACACTCATCCTCTTCTAATCCCACCCCCCCTCACTCTTCTCCTCCCATGCACCTCCCCAAGTCCACTGATAGGGGAGGTCCTCCCCTTCATTCTGACCCTAGCCCATCAGGTCTCATCAGGACTGACAGCATTGTCTTCCTATGTGGCCTGGTAAGGCTGCTCCCCGCTCAGGGGGAGGTGATCAAAGAGCGAGCTACTGAGTTCATCTGAGTTCATGTCAGAGACCCCCTCTTGAACACTGAGCTGCTATGGGCTACATCTGTGCAGGGGTTCTAGGTTATCTCCATGGTTGGTTGGAGTATCAGTCTCAGAAAAGACCCCTGTGCCCATATTTTTTGGTTCTGTTGCTCTTCCTGTGGAGCTCCTGTCCCCTCCATTTCTTAGACAACGCAGGACTACTTGCACAGGGTTGACACTGTCCCCAGTAGGCAAACCCATCTCACATCAGTCATTAATCAAAAATGTGTCACAAATTTGCCTGCACTCCAATGTGATTGAGACATTTCTCAATTGAAGTTTTCTTTAGATGACTCTGGTTTGTCAGGTTTACAAAAAACTAATCAGGACATTTGTATGCTTGGAAAATTAGTGACCTTTATCCTAAAATTATTTATGATTATTTTAGTGAAAATTACTAATAAAGGTAATCATTTAATATTCAAATTGTAGAACACCATAGCATTTTATTAAAATAACATAACTCATAATGTATGTATTTTGTTCTTGTGTATATTCTTTAGTTCATAATGGATATATATACAGTCAGCGTATCTGGGAAGGGAAAGTTGAAAATCATGGGACAGTTATTCAGATACATAAAGACAAACACAGCATGAGCTAAAAAATGTTATCTTCAAAGGTGAAGTAGTTTATTTGAGCTAATAAGGTTAAGGAAGAAGGGAATGGAGAGGCTGATAAGTAAGTACTGTGTTAGAGTTAGGTAGGAGGTAGGTCCTTACATTCAAGGACACAACACTCTAGAAGAATGTAGTCCAAAAAAAGGCATTGTGTGTCAAAAGGAGGAAAGGCTTTTCGAATGTACTAATAAATGATCAAGATAATGAATGTGATAATTACTGTTATTTGACTATTACCCAATGTAAACATGAGTCAAAACATCATGTTAAACTTTATAAAAATGGTAATTCTAGCCTCCACCCAAAAGTGGCTCAAGAGATAGGTAAGTGGTTAAAACACTTGCTTCTCTTGTAGAGGACCTGGATTTGGTTCCCACCACCTACATGGCTGCTCATAACTTTGTGTAATTTCAGTTCCAGGGAAAGCCTGACACTCTAATCTGACCGCTAGGGGAACTACACACATGTGGGTGTGCTGTTCTTTGTCATTCCTGAGGACCAGTGGCAGGAATAAGGGAGCAGAAGTAATGATCTGGGGGAGAGGGGGTTCGGTGTCTTGTGAGCACAACTGAAAGTGACTCTCTGGGATCAGCTGCAAGGAGGCAGATTAGTTTAATTCGGTTTAAGGAGGGTTACATAGAACTTTGGGAGGGGAATTTCCAGGGTGGGTGAATGTCATTGACTGGGGTACTGAGATGCCTCATTAGCAAAGGGAACCATTCCAGGAATCCTGGGTGCTGGCCAGATAGGTTCCGTGGGGGAGGGGATGGAAGGGAGTTGGACCTGTAATTTTCCTAAGGACTACATGACGTTCCTCAGGTAGAGGGTGTGGGGTTTAGGACTCTGCAGACCATTAGAGAGGAACCCTGCTGACAAGGGTGTCCTTCTTTCCTCACTAAGCCCAGCAGTGGCGGACTGCAACCACAGCCGCAGGCTTCCCAATGTGGTGCATGTACATAAATGCAGGCAACACACACAAAATAAAAATAAATCTTTTAATATAAATTTAACTTGCAGGAGCTTTTAACCTTCTAGCTTGATAAGAATGACATATAGATGATGCCTGATAGCTTGTCAAACTACAGACTACAGCACTGAAAGTGTTCAGTATTTACAGAATGGCTAGCTCACAAAAATGAGGGATACGTGACGGAGTACAGAACAGGGCTTAGAGCCAAAATGGTTCTGTGACCAGACAAAGTTCTAAAGTCGATTTTGCATCCTATATAGTTGTGCCCTCCACACCTTAGTATCTTTATATAAAACCTAAATCCAAACTTAATCTTCATTTCTCAAGTTGTTCTTGCCTTTTGAATGTCTTAGGATACTTTGATTTTGCTCAAAATCATTCTCTCCTTTTCACTGTTTTACTGGCCATTTGTTTTTTTATCTGTTCTTTCCTGTTCTTTTCTTTACTAAAGAGGTATTATGAACAAGGATTTTGTGCTAATTTTAAAACTTTGATCCTGCCTTTTTTTGTGAAAGAAAATATAACAGCAAGTAGTCAATCATCTGTTATGTAGGTTATAATTTATGAGCATGTGAGTGAATCATTAACTTTTATAAACAGTAGTCATTCCTTGAGAACTTAAACCTTCCATCACACTCTTCCATAGGTCATTTTATAGGTTCAGAAAAGAATAACATAAGAAGTATAACATGGAGTGGCTTTTCCTGAAAATCAAGTCTAACATTTAGGGTATTGCATCATCCCATTACTAATTAGAAGACTCTGCATTAAAGAATTTTATAAATTCCAATTTTTCTTGTGATTCTCTTTTCCCTTAAGGTTTTAAGTAAGGGTAGTGCTTTGTCAAAATAATGCCATTGATACATATACTCAATATTTTAATTTCATTTCATAAGTAATTTCATTCTTCCAGTCTCCCCCCCAACACTGTCTTTCTTAATGGAATCCAGGGCCTTTTGCTTGCTAGGCAAGTGCTCTATAACTGATTGGAGCCACAGCGCTTGAGTGATTTTCTATAGTTGTAGGGAGTTTACTCCATACAATGTTGCTTTTCCTTAAAATTCAAAGTCTTAGAAATAGCTTGAATTTTGTTTCTAACTTTGAGTTCATATATGTTACATGTACCTGGGGGGGGTGTGGGGGGGACTAGATATAATCTTTGTGAGTTCAAGGCCAGACTGGATCGCTTAGCAAATTGCAGGCTAGTTCTTTCTAAAAAAAGGGGGTGGGGAGTGGCGGGGAAGAGAGAGAGAGAGAGAAAGAAAGACTACAAAAACATAAATAACAATGCCTTTTCTTACCTCTCATTTTAATATCTTTTTTTTGGATGTGGTTCCATTTTATCCAAGGGAAAAAAGATCATCTTATTTGGGTACTAATATTTAATAGGGTACTTATTCTTTTGTTTTTGTTTCCTTTTTTTTTTTCAAGACAAGGTTTCACTATGTAGGAATGGCTGACCTGGAACTCACTGTGTAGACCAGGCTGGCCTTAAAATCAGGGACCCACCTGTCTCTGCATCCTGAGTGTCAGGGTTAAAGGTGTGAGCCACCGTGCCCAGCTAATACACTTATTTTAATTTGGCTTATAGATGTAACTTATAACTTATAGATGTAAATATGTTTGTTCCTTTCTTGTGAGTCAGTTTTATTCAGTATTTTTCCTACTTCTTAGATATATTTTGAATGGGTTT
Organism: Pachyuromys duprasi; assembly: GCA_028658305.1. NCBI lineage: Eukaryota > Metazoa > Chordata > Mammalia > Rodentia > Muridae > Pachyuromys > Pachyuromys duprasi. The sequence goes on along the minus strand of CM053749.1, from coordinate 44,077,053 downwards.
TTTTGATATTTTTACTTTTATGGGTTTAGAAATTGGAGCGTGGGTTAGGAAGATAACCCTGGCAATCAGTTTCTTACAGAAGTACTTGAATTTCCAGAACTCACATTTAAAAGTGTCCCTGTGGTGGTTCATTGTTGTACTTCTTGGTGTCTCATGCTTTTAGTTCCAAGCTAGGTTGCTGGTGCTTGAGGAACGACACCAAGGTTGTCACGTGGCCTCCATATATAAGTGCATGTGCGTGTGTATGTGCATGTGTGTACACACAAACACAGAAAATGTAAAAGATAAAAGTTGACAATTAAATGAAGTAGGACTGTTACCTTACAGAAAATGCTGTAGATCTGTCTTCTGTCATAGGCCTAGCTCCTCACATTATATTGAATGTTTCATAAATGATCTAAAGACTCACATGTGACAGAAGAGGAGGTGGATGTTATAAATCATAGCATGGAAAAATTGTGTTCCATTTTATATGCTGATTTAGCACACTTAAGCATATATGTTATAAAAAATTACCTGTATTTCTTGTTAAAACAAACAAATGAACAACTTTGTGGGCTTCCTCCTGTAGACATTGCAGTTTAGGTAGTCTGATGCAGTCCCAGGAATTGCCATTTTAATGAGTTCTTACAGATTTTCTGATATAGATTTTTCTAGGTTTGCTCTCAAAAAAAAAAAAACTCATTTAAAAAATTCTACAACTAAAAATTATGTACAGGGGTTGGGGATTTAGCTCAGTGATAGCACTCCGGGTTTGGTCCTCAACTCTGGGGCGAAAAAAGACAAAATAATAAAAATAAATAAATTACTTATATCTTGATTTTTAAAAGCTTACATGGTGGTGGCTGGAGAGCTGGTTCATCAGTTAAGAGCATTGGCTGCTCTTCCAGAGGACCCGGCACCCACATGGCAGCTCACAACTGTCTGTAATTCCAAGATCTGACACCCAGATATACATGCCGGAAAAAAAAACCAATTATATGGAAAATTCCATATTACAACCAGTTTCTGTGACAAATTGATTTTGTTACTGAGAAGTAAATTTCTTCAAATGTTTTAGCACTCTGGATTCCAAGATGTACTGGATGCATTTGTCTTTGTGTCTCAAATGTTTTCTAGTGTTGTGAATCTAGGGAGTGGCTGTTTAGCTTTGTAAAGTTGCTTTTAACCAATTTAGGAAGTTTTCATATAACCTGATGCATCAAAGCATGTGACACTCACTTTCCTCCTGTACTGTTGACATAGTTATGAAATGAATGATTTTGGTTAAGAAACAAATGACTGTTAAACATGTATCTAAGCAGGCAAATTGAATGGGAAAAGTTTAAATAGCCAAGTCCTAGTCTTAAGGCTTTTTTCATCTCTTTTTAAATTTTTGTTTTGTTAAGATAATGTTTATGGGCTGGTGAGATGGCTCAGCTGTTAAAGTTGCTTGCCGCCAAAGTTGACGACTTGAGTTCAATCCCTGGACCCCACATGGTGGAAGGAGAGAATCAACGTCTGCAGGTTGTCCTCTGACCTCCATAAGTGCAGTGGCACTCACACACCCACACACAGCACAAGTACTAAACAAATAATCTACTTTGAAAAGATGTTCACTTTTCTAAACTTTTTAGAATATTCACCGTAGACTTTCACTATTCTTCCAGATATTTTATCAAGAATAGTTTTACGTGGTTTGGCCTTTGTTGAAAACATATAATTGGTTTTTGTTGTTGTTGTTGTTATTTTGTAATAAATAAGGTATCTTTTTTTTTTCCTTCTAGTATTGTTGTCCAGACATGATAAGTAAATTTTTGGGACTGACTAAAACAGAAATTTCAAATACAGCAAATGAAGCTAAAACTCTTGATTCAGAGAAAGGAAAATTGATAATGTTAGTTAATGACTTTTATTATGGAAAGCATGAAGGAGATGTCCAGGAAGAACAGAAGACTAATACAACCTTTAAATGCTTCAGTTGCTTGAAAGTTCTCAAAAATAATATTAGGTATGTAAATTTGAATTTTTATTTCAATGAAAGTTGAAAGACTAGAGATATAGCCACTGTGTCTTTTTAAATTTTTTTATTTATTACAGTTTATTCACTTTGTATCCCAGCTGTAGCCCCCTCCCTTTTTCCCTCCCAATCCCACCATTCCTCCCTCATCTCCTCCCTTGCCCCTGCAGCAGCCCACTTATAGGGGAGGTCCTCCTCCCCTTCCATCTGACCCTAGTCTATCAGCTCTCATCAGGACTGTCACTATTCTCTTCCTCTGTGGCCTTCCTCTATAAGACTGCCCCCACCTCAGGGGGAGGTGATCAAAGAGCTAGCCAGGCACTGAGTTCATGTCAGAGACAGCCCCGTTCCCATTACTAGGGCACCCACTTGTAGACTGAGCTGCCATGGGCTACACCTGTGCAGGGGTTCTAGGTGATCTCCATGCATGGTCCTTGGTTGGAGTCTCAGAAAGGATCCCTGTGCCCAGATTACTTGGTTCTGTTGCTCTCCTTGTAGAGCTCCCCTCCCCTCCAGGTCTTTCTATCATCCCCATCTTTCATAAGATTCCCTGCACTCTGCCCAAAGTTTGGCTATGAGTCATAGCATCTGTTTTCATACCCTTCTGGGTAGAGTCTTTCAGAGGCCCTCTTTGGTAGGCTCCTGTCTTGTTCCTTGTTTCCACCCTCTTCTGCTGTCTGTCCCATCTGCCTTTCTGAGTGAGGATTGATCATCTTACCCAGGGTCCTCCTTCTTGCTTAGCTTCTTTAGGCGTACAGACTTTAATATGATTGTCCTATATTATATGTCTAATATCCACTTATAAGTGAGTATATACCATGTGTGTCTTTCTGCTTCTGCTTTCTTAGGATGATCTTTTCTAGTTCCCGCCATTTGCCTGCAAATTTCATGAGTTCCTTGTTTTTAATTGCTGAGTAGTATTCCCTTGTGTAAATGTACCACAATTTTTGTATCCATTCCTTAGTTGAGGGACATCTGGGTTGTTTCCAGATTCTGGCTATTACAAATAAAGCTGCTACAAACATGGTTGAGCAAATGTACTTGTTGTATGCTACTGTGTCTTTATCATTACTCTCTTGATATTCTAGATAAGGAACTTCAGTACTTTCTTCTTTGTTGTATTTTCAAATTCCCCCTTAAATCTGATGCTTTGTCTTTCTTTCATATGGCTTAAGAAAGGACAGAGATTGTTTCAATTTGGAACAAAATAAATTTTATCTTTTGATAGTGAGATAAGAATTTGTGTATTTTTAATTGTCTTATGTCTCTGAATATCATTCCTTCATAATACAAGAAGTACTTCAGAAGTTTCCAGGTTGACTTCCTCCTTATTGATACTATTTAATGCTCAAATCTTCCACTTTGTATTTATCATCTTTAATATATATATATATACATATATATATATGAACATGTGATGTTTTTAAGAGATGTATTAATTCCAGGAGACAGGTCTGTTTTAATTTTAAAATTTAAATAAAAACTAGATATTTCATTCTCAATAGAAATTAGAAAATTTCAAATATATAAATGTTTTAAATTTTAGAAATTTATACTTTGTAATTTTTGAGTGTCGTATGTTATAAAATTACCACCTGTAAGAACAAGAAGACATACTGACTGATGGTTTTTATTTATTATATAGTCTAAATTTTATATTTTATTAGATAAGACTTTTCTACCCTTTTTCATTAAAAATTTACAAATATTCATCAAAAATTTTAAAGTTTTACATTAGACCATTGCCACCTTGCTCCTTCTCTTTACCCCTTTTTCTTTGTTTTGTTTTGAAGACAGGGTTTCTCTGTCTGGCTGACCTTGAAATTACAGCAATCGCCTGCTTCTGCCTCTTGAGTGCTGGGATTACAGGCGTGCACCGTGTCGCCCAGTGTTATCCTTAACTCTTTACTGTACTGGCTTCATTGTTTTTATTTTTTAAACAATCTGATTTTTAAAAGTTAATTAAGCTATTGATTAAAAACTGATATTTTAATATACATTTTAAAATAAGTCACAAACATGACTGTACTTCTTTTAGTTGTACTTCAGAAGTGGATGTGCGACAAGTTTGGGCAGAGGGAGGATATAATTAAAACATGTAAAACTCAATTCAAAAAAATGAATTAAAAGAAGATGTACACAAACACACATACATATGCATATCTTTTAATTTACTAAAAATCTTGTGGATTTGCATTTTATACAATAGTTATCCATTGAGCCCAGAGTTCATTCATTTTTCTTTCTTGTTTGGCTTGCTGTTACAGGGATGCTCATGGGTTGTTTTGTACATTCCAAAGCTCTTCCACCACTTCACCTTCTCCAAGAACTAATGGTCCCAGTAGTTTAACAGGGAAGTTGTGCTTTGGATGTAATGCTAAGGCAGTATTGAAGTAGACCTCTACCGCCTAGTTCCATATTCTTACCATTACAACATTCAGTCAGGACACAGGCTCTCGCTGACTTCATTCCTCATTAACTACGAATTCATGCAGCAGTTTATTTTAGCAAAGGTTTTTTTGTCTTTTACTTTTTTACAATTATCCTATTTAATATTCAACATGAAAAGTAACTTTTTCAAGGAGTTATTTCGGGACATTAGTTCCATTTGTTTATATTATTAGAATATTTAGAAAATTTAAGCCTATTTAGTAGCATACAGAAACTGAACATTGAAAACTATTACTTGTGAAGTGTGTCCTTAATGGGGTAAACACCTCATGACCAAAGGAAGTACATTATTTTCCTCTAAATTTTGTCAGTAAAATCTGAGAAAGCCAATTTTTTTTGTTTTTTTGTGTTTGAGATAAGTTCTCACTATGTAGCCCTGGCAGTCCCAAAACTCAGAGAAAGATCTGCCTTCCTTTGGCTGTTAGGTGCTAGAATAGGTGTGTGCCACTGTGCCTGGCCTTGCAGTTGTTTATAATTTATATATTGGTATGAAATATATCAAGATTTCTGTTCTGAATTGTCATACAGGTATTTTATTACTATTTTCTCCCCTATTGGGTGTCACTAAAAACAGGCCATTGTAAGTTTGCATTTTTCTCCCCTGTTCCCATATATTGGCTTCAGAACTATGCATTCAAGTTAGGTATTTTGGAAACATTGAAAGAAATCAATTAGATAGTTAATTCATTACTTTACATAAATATACTTCAGTGCTTCAAGATGTGAGCTGAAAATTTACTGGCTCATACTATTTTGCCTATATGTAAATATTTAACCAAGTCTAGAGTTTTATGTAGGTGTTTATAGAACTAGTATTCAAACCAAAGGGGGGAAAGGGTATTTCCAAGTATATTACAACTTGCTTTGAGGAGATACTGTTCTCTAGAGCTAGGAAAAAGAGATATATGTCACAGCCTTCATGATGGCTCTTCTCTGGATTGATAACATTATCATATAGTTATTTCCTTTGAAGCCTCCAACTGAATAATTTTATTAATAGTTGACCTAGTCTAAAAATTATTTGATTAAGTACTACTACTTTATATTTCACCAAAAGCTTCAGTAAGCTCTTTTAAGTAGGTATTTTCATTTATATTATGCTCTGTTCTAAGGGTCACAGTTGTGCTTATAAGAAGCCTTGTAGGGATGCTGAAATAGCAAAGTGTAAAACTGAAAAATGGGGATTGCCTTAGAAAGGGCACACTGTAAGTTAAAATGAACAGTTTATGCTAACAGTAAAGAATATCACTAAGTAAATGAAAAGTTCTTGTAATTACAGGCATTAAAACTGCTATTATATGCATTTAAAAATAAAGATACAAATAAAAAATACTTGTAGCTAGAATTTATTGTATGTCTTCAGATTATTAAAGGATTTTTCCCATGACTAGTTGCTTTTATTGAAAGGGTTCTGTTTCTTTAAGTATTAAAATTTACAATATAAATAGTACTTCTCATGGCAAAGAACTCCTGTTATTTTATCTAAATCCAGCCATCTGAAACTAGTGACATTTGAAAACAAAATGAAAAAACAGGTGTCTACATAGAAAACTTCAGGTCACTATCTAGAGCATGCACTTTCCTAGAGAAATTGAAGACTAGATTTGGGGTAATACTCACTTTTTTTTTTTTTTTAATTACAGTGGGTTTGGGTTTGAGTATTTTAATTTGAATCTTTGCACCTGTTGACAATCTTTTGCAGATTTATGAACCACATGAAACATCATTTGGAGCTTGAGAAGCAGAGCAGCGAGAGCTGGGAAAAGCACACCACTTGCCAGCACTGCTACCGTCAGTTCCCCACCCCCTTCCAGCTGCAGTGCCACATTGAGAGCACACACACCCCTCACGAGTTCTCCAGTGAGTCACAGCTCCGTCTCGGTGTCCAGTGTTCCCAGGCCTGACTAGTGAAGCTGAGCAGATCTTGAGAAAACTCTTAAAGAAATAAGAACAAGAAATAGTCTTTGAATTTTGGGGGCAAAAATCTAACTTACTCCAGCAGCTTCAGTTCAAATCCCAGATGTGTGTCTTTGTATAGCTAGGTGAATTTAGGCAGGTAATTTGGTACTGAGACAATAGGCTAGCAGACACAACTTCACGGTAGTGCTGAAAGAGAAATTACATTGAGTTTTGTATGCTCTTCCTCTACTACTGCCACTTCCACTGACACATTTGTCGATACTGCTATACAAAATGAACCTTTATATTTATGTATTTAAAATGTTGTAATAATTTTCTTCCTGTTTATAGCCATTTGTAAAATCTGCGAGCTATCGTTTGAAACTGAACAGATTCTTTTACAACATATGAAGGATAATCATAAGCCTGGTGAAATGCCATATATCTGCCAGGTACATCCGTGTTTTTCAGTGTTATTAACTGTTTGTTGTTTGGGTGTTAAGATTTGTAGGTGTTAGATAAGTTGTTAGCAATTTTTTTTTTTAAGTTAAGGGGTCAAAGGGTGAACATTTAGTTCTGTCGCAGCCAGACAGCTCTTCCATTACAGCAAGTCAGCAATGACAGTAAGAGAAGGAGTGGATGTGTCTGTGTTCTAATAAAACCTTATGGACTTCAAACTTTGAATTTCATATAATTTTCATGTGTAGTGAACTACATTGATGGGTTTCTTGCCATTTAGGTAAAAATGGTAGCTAAAATTAAAGTCCTTTTTACTTAATTTACTAGTGTAAAGTGTCTTGGCATAATTCCTATGAGGGGAAGACAGTAAACTAGATTTGGCCCAGAGGCTATTGTTTGCTCCCTAGCACTAGAAAGGGAAGAGCCCTGACTGAAAAATACATGTAAATTACTTTACCCTAGAAGAATAGTGCAGCCATGTGACCAAAATACAAATGCTTAGTTGTATAACACTCTATCAAGGGCTTTGGGACAAGTGTTTCTTCAGAATCTGAAGGGATGAGAAAACTATGCCGCTCTCATAGTTTGGAGGCGGGATTTATAATCTGATGGGGAGTGCTGTTTTATGTAGAAATAAAGTATTTTATAGGACAGAAAGTTCCAGAGCTTCAAAACTCAAGACAGGGTAGGCTGATAGAGAAGTGATCTGATAAAAATGAAGGTACCTTTTATATTTTGAGAAGCAGTCTTTAGCTCTGAAGGATCACTTTTTTCTGCCTTTTTGGTGTCTGCATTAGTGAGCTTCTTGCATACAAAGGCATCAGAGATGGATTGGTAATACATAATCTAACAAATGGTCCATCATTGTTACTTTGTAGTTGCAAATCAGTTATAGACTTTCCATTTAAACATAACCTTTTTGTTTCTAGGTTTGCAGTTACAGATCATCATTATTTTCTGATGTAGAATCTCATTTTAGAACGTCGCATGAAAACACTAAGAATTTGCTATGTCCATTCTGCCTCAAAGTTATTAAAATTGCCACACCCTATATGCATCATTACATGAAACATCAGGTGAGGTTAAAAATTCTTACTTTTCATGTTATCTGATTATCACTCAATATTGTTTGTTCTTCAAAGGGAGTAAAGTTGTTCTATATACACAAATGATTTAAAGTTTGTACTGAACCACTTGTGAAACTTCTTCCACTTCTTTCCTTACTTCTTTTCTAGTGAAACTTGGTCTATAAATGGTGACAAGTGTTAAAGATGCCAAGAAATAGGAAGCCTAAGATTGAGATAAAACAGAAGGCAAATGGAATATTAGAAAGATTGGCTACTTCAGGGCCCCAGTTGATATGGGAGTGATTTTGAAGTATTCTCTCAGGAAGAGGTGAAAAAATGAGTTTGAACTGAGAAAGAACCACGATAGAGAATTCTTAACCTTGTTTTTCTCTGTCTTGGGTTTTTCCCCTTGTCCAAATCCTTGGTATTATTATAAGTCATGTTGTCATTATTAACCTAGAGTAACGTTTCATAGTTAAATAACTAAGAAAACAAGTGTTCAGTCAAAATTTGAACTCTGCCAGAACATAGCTTGTTTCCTGAATGACATTTGCTAGCTTAGCTAATTTTCTGAAATTCATTATTCGTTGCTGAATCCTTCCTTGCATTTTGATGTGATGCTTATTGGTTCTTTTCCTGGAGTAATTAAATCGTCCTTCGAGCTGAAAACATTGCTACAACACTGAAAGCTGTCTTTAGCAGTCATCCTTTTGTTGCAATCAAAAACCCGTTGTCTGCACTGGATCTGACTATGTTGTCAGATAGGTTTGCCAGTCTATTTGTGCTTTATTATGTCTGCACACCAGGTATTTCCCATTGTTACGTACTTGCCTGTCATGTTCAATTAATTTCAGTTCATGAAATCAACTTCTGGGTTTTCTATTTTAGTTTGTTTGGTTTTTTTGAGACAGAGTTTCCCTGTGTAGCTCTGGCTGTTTTGGATCTTGCTCTGTAGGCTAGGCTGGCTTTGAACTCACAGAGACCTACCTGCTTTTGCCCCACAAGTGCTGGTATTAAAGATGTGCGTGTGCTTAACTTGTGTGTTTAATTGTTAGAGAACATAAAAGTAGAATTTTCCAATAAATTTTGGGTCAGCTGTGTTATTGCTGTGATTCTACACATCCTAGCAAGCTCTTCTATTCTAGAATCTGCTTAAATATTGTTCCATTGGTTTTTCATTTTTTTCCTCAAATTTTGTTACTGGTAAATTTGACAAGTGCTAGGTTTATAAAATTAAAGAGGCTTGTCTCTTAAAATAGGACTTCTCACAATTTAAAAGTACAGTATATATCACTTTCCAGTTTGCTTGGCCACCAGACCCTTTGTTTGAGGAGTAACTGTTATTGAGTCTTTCTAAACAGAGTTTAAGAGACACTATTCATACCCTGTTTCATATTTCATTTTTAATTTTAAAAAAGAGAGTAGATATAAAGAAATCTCTCATTTCATTCTGAAGCTTTTAATCTTATTTGCTCAGATACTTCACCTAGTTCTAGAGTGAGATACAGATACAGGAATGAGGATATATGGACCCTGTATACAAGCTGTGTAATTTGTTAAGTCTTCACAACTAAATTCCTAACTTGCCACAGGTGTTGGTTTCTTTGTTTGGAGTACCTGTGGGGTAGACAGCAGTAAATAAGGGGACAGGATGTCAGTCAGAAGGATCCAGAACCCTTCTGCTTATTTACAGTATTTATGAGACACAGGAAATCATAACTTAAGAGAGATGATAAAGTTGAAACTGAATGTACGTTACTAATGTACTGTTAGAATTTAAGAACAGTTGGTTTTGTGCCTTTAGTGTTTTCTGAGGACCTTAGGTGTTATTTTTTTGAGAAGATTCATTATATCAAGTAATAATTATTTATATATTTGTATATACTAAGAGGCCAGAAGAATGCATCGTTTGTTCTCTGAAATTGTGCCTATTCTTTTGAGGTGGGTATCCCCTAATCCTGAGGCTTTCTCGGCTACACTGGAATCTAGCAAGCCCAGGGGATTCTCCTGTCTCTGCTCCACTCAAAGCTGGCAGTATAGGTATTTGCAGGATATTATATAGTTGCTGCTCCTCATCCACCAAGCCATCTCTCTAGCCTCCATCACAGCTGACTTTATAACTAACAACCCAACTTATATCACTGTTGTTCTTTGGTTTTTGAGAGAGGATTTCATGTAGCCTAGATTGGTTTTCATCCTGTGGGAAGAATAGGGAACAGGATACAAGAGGAAGGAAACAGAACTTTTTTTTTTTTTTTTTTTTAATCACAGTGAAATCAATGTCTTGGACCAGTGTGGTAGTGATGTTTGGAGATAAAAACAAGAAGAAAGTGTGTTTGACAGATTTTATTATATATTACATGTGGAGTGTGAGAGAGTAACTATTTTTGTCCTAAGCAGTTACAAGAATGAAGTTTTCATATTCTGAACTACAGAAAAGACTACAAGAAGATCTGAATTGAAAGGATGGAGGCAGGGAAATAGACATGAAATCTATAGGTTATTTTTGTTCATGCTAATTCGAAAAGTATATTAGACATCAAGGATACCTTATTTTTTTATTGCTGTGATGAAATATGATGACCAAGGCAACTTATAAAAGTGTCTAATTGGGCTTCATAGTTTCAGAGGGTGGAGTCCATGATGGAGGACCAGCATGGAAGCAAGCAGTAGGTGTGTTGGCTTGAGAACCTGAGGTCCACAGTGGGAGGCGGAGACAGAGACAGACGGATAGGCCTGAGGGACTGCCTGCCTGCTCATGTAAACCACAAGGGGTAGTATTAAATACATGAGTATATGGTATTTAAAGTTATATATTGAGATCTTAAAGATTATAGAGAAAAACATTTCTGGGAAATGAACCCATGTGAACTGTCTTTTTAGCTTGTTTATTTTCTGATTCTTGATTGTATTTTCTGTTTTAATTCATCCTCTTTAAAAATATGTAATCAGTAGATTGGTATTGCCTGCGTCTGTGAAAAAAACAAACAACTAACTAATGAACCATACTTGTAAAGTAATCTTAAAATGACGCTAGAACTGTAAGATTGTACTATTAAATACTACTTTAAACATTGTAACAGTTTTTTGTTCTTTTACAATACCGAATCTTAAGGAAGAAGGGGGAGACAGAAAGACCTGGAGGGGACAGGCGCTCCACAAGGAGAACAACAGAACCAAAAATCTATGGGCCCAGGGGTCCTGTAAAGACTGATACTCTAACCAAGGACCATGCTTGGAGAGGACCTAGACCTCCTGCTCAGATGTAGCCCATTGGGAGTTCAGTCTCCAAGGGCTTCTAGTAAGGGGCTCCTTCTGACGTGAACTCAGAGGCTGGCTCTTTGATCACCTCCCTCTGGGGGGTCAGGGGTGCAGCCACAGAGGAAGATGATACAGCCAGTCTTGATGAGACATGATAGGCTAGGGTCAGATAGAAGGGGAGGAGGTCCTCCCCTGTTAGTGGACTAGGGTAGGGTCATTGAGGCCAAAGAGGGAGGGAGAGTGGGACAGGGAGGAGATGAGGGAGGGGCCTACAGCTGGGATACAAATGAATAAATTGTAATAAATAATAAATAAATAAAAATAAAACTTAATACAAAAAAACTTTCAAAATATGTATGGGTATTGTGCCTGTATTTAAGTCCGTGCACTGTGTGTATGCCTGGTGTCTGCAGAGGTCAGTAAAGGGCTTCTGTTGGGTTCCCTGAAACTGGAGTTACAGATGGTTGTGGACCACCATGTTAGTGCTAGAAATTGAACCTGGGTCCTCTGGAAGAGAAACCAGTACTTTTAACTAACTAAGTCATCTCTTCAGCCCCTCTTTTGTGTTAACTTGTAAGAAATGTACTTTTTGTGGCATACAGTGTGATTGTTTGGAATAGTTATACAGTGTGCTATAAGCAGATCTAAGTAATAGCATTTCCCTAAGTTCTTTAATATTACCGCTTCTTTGTACTCTAATGGCTACCATGTTGGACAGCCAGAGAATATTATTTTCCTATAGGAAGTTTATTTAATAATACTGCTTTCGTTTTTTTTAAATATCCAGTTAAATTTATTTGGTTTTAGAGAGGTCATTGTATCTACCTGTAGACCAATAGGGAAAGAGCAAAAATTTAAAAATAACATTTGAAAAATTGTGTGTGTGTGTGTACATGGTAGAAATTGAACATTGGTCTTCTGGAAGAGCAGTATGAGCATTTAACTGCTGAACCATCTCTCTAGCTCCCAAATAACATTTTTTTCCCTACATAATATGTAATATAACTGTTGTTCACAATATCAGGTCTTTAAATGCTTACCTTATAACTAAAAGAGACTTCTAGTTGTTAGGACTCTCTTGGCTTTTTGAATCAGGGTCTCACTATGTAGTTCTGGCTGTTCTGGAACTTGCTCTGTAGACCAGCCTGATCTCAAAGGTCTATCTGTCTCTGCCTGGGATTAGAGACATATTGCTACCATATCTGACTAGTATTCTTAACAAAACCTGTTTATACAGCTTTCATAACCTTGTTTGTTTTAAAGATTTATTTTTATTTTATATGTATGATTGTTTTGCAACCGTGTGTGTGTATGTGTGTGTGTGTATATGTGTGTGTGTGTGTATGCACTACATGCATGTACTGCCTGCAGAGGCCAGAAGAGGGTTGGGTACCCTGGAACTGGAGTTACTGAAAATGGTTTGAATGCCGGCAATCAAAACCCTGGTGCTGTGGAAGAAAAGCTAGTGCTCTTAACCACTGACCATCTCTTCAACCCTCAAAACTTTCATGTGTGATTGCCATGTTTACAGATAGTCTTGAGACCCAATACTAACACAAAATGAGGTGATCATTGGTATTGTTTATTCTACTAACGTATTATTAAAGTTAAGTTCAGAACTTAGGATTTATGGCTATAGAAATTATTTTTCTTTTTTTCTAATAGAAAAAGGGAATACATCGTTGCACCAAATGCAGACTGCAGTTTTTGACATGCAAGGAAAAAATGGATCATAAGACTCAACATCACCGAACATTTGTAAAACCAAAACAGCTAGAAGGACTGCCTCCTGGAACAAAAGTACGTTCACATGCATGGTTTTCTGTCATTGTATATTAAGAACCAACTCCTGCCTAGTTTTATCTATGGAAAAAAAATGTTAGAAAATGACTTGATTTTTATTAAGTCCAGTTTTAGATTTTATTGCTTTTATGCATAGAAAGAAAACCATCCAACCATTGTTTTGAGTTTTGTTTTGAGTGTTTTGAGTGTTGGGTATATTCTGTCATAAAAAGTGCAGTTAAATAAACTCCCTTGATCAGTGGGTCATTTCAATATTGTGTGGCTACTTGAGCTTCTCTAGTTAGTAGTATATGTATTAGTTTTAATGTTTGTTATCAGGAATCATATTTTTTTTTTCATTTATTTTTGTATCTCCAGCATCTTTTAGAGTGCCTAATGCTACAGGTTCTCAGATGTTTGTTGAAGTTGTTATTGCTGAGTCTACTCTCAATGAAGCAAATTCTGCTGCTGGACAGCATTGTGAGCAAACACTTGTCTGACTGTAAATTGATGATTGTAATTTACTGTTCCCTTTTTGCCTTATATACATCTGTTTTCTCTGACTTCTTTATATACAGTCAGCTCTTGAATATTTGCTCCAGTGGAGGGAAAACAGAGGCATGGATAATCCAATGTGAAACAGTCCCCCAAACATTTATATTTGCCTTTGGGTACTTACCTTTGAATGTGGGTATGTCTTTTATTTAAATTGACTAAATAATACAAAGCCATGCTCTGAAGCCTTAGGGCAAGAGGAGCTATCCAGCATCCTTCCCTGCAGTCCATTCATTTCATGCTGGAACTTCATATGAGACTACTAATGAAAACAGTACAGTCCTCTCTCATTTCTTCCCAAATTAATAGTAATAATATTAATGATACTAAATGTTTTTTCCAACACCTTAGAATGACCTAATTCTAAGTACACTTTTTCATATATTCTATTACTTAATTCATATAGCAATAAATGATGTAATAAAGCCAGTATCAGCCTATGTGATAGATTGGAAGAGGCTTAAGATGCAATTACTTTTGCAAGGTCTTGTAAGTAGGAGGGCAGATTTAACTTCAGATTTTTTTTATCTTGGTCCAGTGTTTTGTATATTATATAAGTACATGTGTTATTAGGACTTCATCATTGGCTGTTCCTCAGATGTGAGGAGGGTGTAGTCAAAGATTAGTGAAAATGTTGGAAGGTGATTGCATTTTCATTGTCAACAAACACATGTAACAAACAGAAAATGTTAAGTTCTGAACAGTAAATTTTCATTAGACTATACTGTTTTTTAAAGACTTTTTAAAAGTGTTATATTTTCCTTATAGTCTAATGAATTGACATAACGACTTGCATAAATTCTAGGCATGTGCTGCAAAAAGAACAGGTCATTTGTGCTGTAGGTATTTGTTTGATGCTAATAACTTCAAAGGTTAGCAGTTTTTTTTAGAGGTTTTTTTGTTTTTGTTTTTGTTTTGGTTTTTTTATCTTTATTAAGTTTTAGGCTCTGTGTTTGGGAATAACTTTTAGTTATATCAGAGTGTAAATATAAGTATGCAGTGTGATCTTTAAATTAATCTTATGTATTAAATAGCACCGTTAACATGCAACTGATTATGATATGAATAGATACTTTAACTGAGTTAAAATCATTTCATTGGTTGAATATTTAAAGCAAATAGATGACTATACCCAGTTTATCTGTGCTTTTAAAAAATACTTACTAAACAGCTTTTTTATACAGTGATTAATTTTTTAAGTAAATATTTTTCATTATTTTTGTAGGTTACTATTCGAGCTTCAGTTGGACCTGTTCAGTCAGGATCTTCAATTACACCTTCCATCAGTGCAAGCACTTCTACCCTCCAGCTTTCACCTCCAAGGACTGAAAATATAACTGCTAAAAATCCCGTGAAATTGAGTATAAATGCACCAAATACAACTGTGTCTGATCCCAGTAAATCTAATGAAAGCAAGTCTAATGGAAACAAATCTAAAAACAGGTCAAAAGTCTCTAACATGCAGAAGAAACAAAGCACTTTGTCTAATAGTAATAGAAAAAGTAAAGTGAATACAGCATTGAGGAACTTAAGGTATTGGTTTACTTCTGATACACATTCCCAGCTTAAACAACTATAGCAACATTTTATTTAGTAATGTGCCTCTCTCTAACTGTTTTTGCTTTAAAATATCTTTTTTATGTTTCTGCAAGGTTACGTCGTGGTATTCACGAGTGTATTGAGTGTTCTTCTGAAGTAAAAGATTTTGCAAACCATTTTCCTACATATGTCCACTGTAGTTTTTGCAGATACAACACTAGCTGTAGCAAAGCCTATGTAAATCATATGATGAGGTAAGATGAGTTAAATCAGTGTTTTGTTTTGTTTTGTTTTTACCTATTATAATTACAATTGAAGACGCTTTTGTTTTGAAAACAAATTATCTGTATCAGTAGCCTAGTAGTGTTTTCTGTTATAATAAGGCAAATTAAGAAATTATCATATGAAATGGTTAATTAAACCAATGAAATTAAGATAGATTTGTTAGAAGAGTAATTATTCTGTTGGATGTCCCCCTAAAATATTTAAAAATATTTATTTTCAAACAACTTCAAATGTTTTAAAAATTAACTGACAAGTCCATGTGTTCTCGTGATGTCATTCTCCTCAAAGAGACTTGAGGAATTTTAGCGATTCGAGGAAGCTCATTGAGCTTGTCTGCTCTCCCACCATCTTTCTCTGTAACCCATTTATGTGTCCATCCCTGTAGCTGTGTGTTTATATCTGCCTGGTGAGTGTCCTGATGCCACTGTTGGAATTCTTTTCATTAATGCATTCATTCTGCATTGGGTGCCTGCCATTTGCTCTGTGATAGATTAATTCTCATGAGCTACATTTAGATATTATTATTACTATTATTGTTATTGATCTTATTGAATGTGTTGTTCTTCCAGGGTAGATATTTAAAAAACAAATCTTTTAAGATTTTTTTTCTTAAAAAACAATTTTGTTTCTATTTTATGTAGGTGTATGAGTATATGCCACATGTATATTGGTCCTGTGGGTAGTGGAAACTGAACCTGGGTCCTCTGAAGAGAAACAAGCACCATCGATTTTTATTTTTAAAGAGTAGTCATTGTAGCCAGCCATGGTGGCATACGCCTTTAATCCCAGCACCCAGGGAGGCAGAGGCAGGCAGATCACTGTGAGTTTGAGGCCAGCCTGGTCTACAAAGTGAGTCTAGGACAGCCAAGGCTACAAAGAAACCCTGTCTGAAAACACCAGGAAAAAAAAATAGTCATAGTGGTCCCCATCTAAATAAAGCTGATATATTGCTTATTCAGAATAATGCTGTTTTGATAGTTAGTTTGTTTGTTTAATTGAATTCACATATAACTGAGTTTCTTTAGGTCATAGCCTGGCTTTTTTGTTGCTTTTTGATTATTACCAGATACTGCTTTCAAAGGTCATCCAACGTTTTTAGGTGGCTTCTGTACTTTTCCCAGTTTTCTGTCCTTGGTGGTTAGCCTGGCTTCCTGGCACAGTCCCAGGATTTTTTTTTTTTTTTTTAAAGATTTATTTATTTATTTGATGTACATGAGTGTTCTATCTGTATTTACACCAGCCAGAAGAGGGAATCAGTTCACATCATAGATGGTTATGAGCCACCATGTGGTTGCTGGGAATTGAACTCATGACCTTTGGAAGAGCAGACAGTGCTCTTAACCACTGAGCCATCTCTCCAGCCCCCAGTCCCAGGATTTACATCAATGTTTAGGTCCCATTTCTTACCTAATAAAACCATTTGAATACCTTCCTATGCGTCCTTCCTTTCAATTCCCATTAGTCTATAATATTCAGCTTCTATTAAGCTCTACTACCACTGTATCATCAGTCATTATTTTCAATCCTATTATGTTTTTTTCATTTACTTGTACTTACAAATGTATCATAATTTTTTTCTGTTTCTCTGAATAATGGTATTGGAATTTTTATTGGAATTGTATTAAACCTGTATATTGGTGTTAGTAAAATAGCCATTTTACAATATTAATTTTTTTCAATTCATTAGCATGAAAATTCTTTCCATCTTGAGGTTTCTTCCTCAGTTTCTTCTGTTTCAAAGTTTTCATCAGAAAGGTCTTCCAGCCCTTTTGTTATGTTATTCCAAGGAGGTTTTTGTTTGTTTCTTTAAGGCTGTTAGGAAGATTAGTTTCATGCCTGATTTCTTTCTTTCTTAGCATGTTTCCATCTTTTTTTTTTTTCCAAAGGAAGGTGGTCCATTGTGTAGTACAGATGGGCCTTGAATTTAAAATTCTCTGTCTCAGCCTTTAAGAACTAGAATTACACACCTATAAAAAGGTTTTCCCCTTTTTATTAATATACAAAAGTGTGGACTTTGTGTTTTAAAATTAGATATTATAAAGAGAGGCAATATAAATTATTTATAGCTAGAGGTCAGATAACTTAAAAAGTTGTTATCAATTTTTTTTTTCTTGGTTTTTTTGAGACAGGGTTTCTCTGTGTGGCCTTGGCTGTTCTGGAGCAGGCTGGCCTCAAACTCACAGTGATCTGCCAGCTTCTGCCTCCCTGAGTGCTGGGTTTAAAGGTGTGAATCACCATGCCCGGCTTATTATCAGTATTTTTATAGTGCAAATTGTAGACATAATTGAAAGCCATCAGAAACATCTTGAAGTAATTTTAATCTCACTTTACTAATAGGTAATAAAGTAAAAATGGTATTCTTATCTGAAGAAAAATTATTTTTTAATTTTATTTTAAGGTAGTATTTGATTCATGTATCTTATGAATCAAATCTTAGACTTATTCTGTAAAGAAGACAATTATATATGCAAACTTTAAATTTAATTTTGAGTTTTCTCAACATCTTGTTGAATTAAAAAAACTATTTTTGTGATACTATCATATATACATGTAAAATCTGTTCTAATACTTCTCTTCGGTTGAAGAAATAACCATTTAATTGCTACTGAGAATAAGAAATCTTTGGAGAATATTTCCTAAGTTTTCAGCTGACCAGAATTTTTTTTTTCTGCATATGTAGCTTGTGTTTATATAACCTTTTACTTGGGTTTGCATTGTAATCACTGACAAAGTTTGTTAGAGCCCCACTGCCAAAGAGCAGTTCAGTAAGTTTGTGGGTACCCTGAGACTTTACATTTCTAAATGAGTTCTCAGGGGACTCTGGTGCTGTTTTGTTTTCCCTTTTAGAAATAACTGTGCTAAACCAGCCCTGGCTTTCTAGTACAAGACAGAGTTAAAAGGGCCTATGAAACCTGTTCTGTGCTGACAGGAGGCATTGTAACTATGGAGTCTTTATTTTCATTTTGTTTTTAATTTGCTCCTGGTCATCTCAAAGACCTCCATTGAAATATTTGACTTTAAACACAGTAGCCTTTAGTTCAAGTAGTAATTACTTCTGTATCATTTGAACTTTTTGAAATTCATTTCTATCATTTGAATCTCTTCTATCTATGTAAGCATGCTAAGACTAAAATGGTAAATTATTACTGATAACCATCATCTATCGTGAATATATCATTAACATAAATTCAAATTTGTTTTTAATATTTACTAGGTTAAGATTTAATTAAATCTTCTGTACAATTTTATATAACAATGAAATATTGATCGTGAATATACTTAGGGAAATTGATGTCAATACAGGAAATAAAAAGATATATCCAAAGAACTGGGATGATGTTTTAGCAGTTAAGAGCACCCACTGATCTTTCAGAGCACTAGGGTTCTGCTCCCAGTACCTATGTGGCAGTTTAAAATCTCTGCAACATCTGTTCCAGGAGACTCAGTGCCTTCCTTTGGCCTCCATGGGCACCAGGCACACACATGGTGCACAGACAGGCAAAATATGCATACACATTTAAAAGTTTAAAACAAAACAGTACCAGGATATATTCACACATCGTGGTGCACACTTTTAGTTGAAGCTATTCAAAGGTTGAAGTAGAAGGCCTCTTTGGCCTACAAGTTTGAGACCAGTGTATGAGATCCCATCTTGATGCAGGGGTGTGTGGATATAATAAACAGAAATGAGAGCAACATTCTCATTGTGATATTTTGTTAAAAAATAGAAATGAGTATAGACTTTAAATGATTTTATAAATCAGTATGACTTGTCCAGTAAAAGTATTATAATCATTTTTTTCTTTCCAGCTTTCATAGTAACCGTCCAAGTAAAAGATTTTGTATATTTAAGAAGCATTCAGAAAATCTCAGGTAAATAAGTGATTTCGGCAAAATATTTCTGTTGAACAGTGATTGAAATTTTTTTTCTTATGTTATAATGCAGTTAAAGCTAGAATCCACATCCTGTGTAATTACTTTTCCTGTTGCTATGATGCAAATAACTGACACACAGAATGTATTTTTACTCAGTTCAGGGGCTCCGCGTGGTACGTGGGAGGTCAGGCGGCAGGAGGCCGAGTGCTGACCCCACCGTGTCTGTGGCCAGGAGGCAGAGCACGGCCGCACTGTCACTGAGCTCCCTTTCTTGTCTTTATCCTAAGACTCCAACCTGCATGTACAGCGGGCCTCCCCACTCAGCTAACCCGGGAACAGTTTCAGACGTGTGGGACGTTTGTTTCTTCAATCCCCGCAGGTTCATAATCAAGATTAACATCTTGATTACACAGCTCATATCTTCATGTGTTTAACATGTAATCTTAATAAATTTTAGTATGTTCAGTTGTGCATCAGTCATGGTGTGGGTGCATTTTCAATATTTCAAAAAATCCCTTTCATTAGTAATCATTCCCATTCTGTTCAACTGTGCCCATCTCCAAGCAACTGTAAATGTACAAATACGCTTTGTATTGGTATAGACTAGCCTATTCTGGGTGTTTTGTAGATAAGGGGATGATATTCTGTGTGGTCCTTAGTGACTGCCTATATCAAGGTTCATCCATGGTGAAGAATATGTCAATACTAATTTAAATTGATGAATAATACTTTATTTTATTCTTGGACATATCATAGTTTAACAGTTTTGTTAAATTCCATTTTGAGGTCATAAATAATGCTGCTATGAATACTTTTGTTTTTGTTTTTTTTTTTACAAATACCCATTTCTTTTTTTTGTAGGTATTTAAGACTGTGTTTACTGGGTTGAATTCTAATTCTCTATTAAGCCTTTGAGAAACTGATAGACTATTTTTCATCATAGTTGCACTATTTTATATATTCACTGGTACTGTGTAAGAGTTACTAATTTCTGCGTCTCTTCTAGCACTTGTTACTTTTGTTTGTTTTGTTTTGAGACAGGGTTTTTCTCCTTGTGCGGCCTTGGCCAGGCTGCCCTCAAGGACCCGCCCGCCTCTGTCTCTGAAGTGCTGGGGTTAATGTTGTGTACCACCACCACCTGCCCACTTATTTTTCATGACAGGCGTTCTATGCTTGATCTTATCCAAAAGGCCAAGAAGTGATATTTCAGTTATTCTAATAGATAAAAATGTTTTGTCATTGTGGTTTGCTGTAACTTTAGTTAACCTAATGGCAATGTCTCTTGGTTGCTTGTGACTAAATGTTACAGGGTTGTGTTACTATCACTAGGTCAGAAGTACGTTACTTATGGTTGTGACAGGTAGGGTCTAGATGAACTACATTTGCATTGTAAAATGGGAACAATAATAAAGCTCGCCAATATTTGAATATTGCAGTCATCTAAGATATATAGGAAAGTGATGTTATAAGATTTATTATTATTATTTTATGTGTGTGTACAGCCATAGTACAGGACATACATAGAGGTCAGAGAACAACATTAAATAGTTGGTTCTCTGCTTCCGTCATAGGCCAGGATCTTTGCACAGCAAATGCTTTTACTTGTAGACCCTGTCTCATTAAGCTGCTTGGATTTTGATGTGAGTTTAAGCCACTGGAGTGTTTTCTATCAACATATAGTCTTCTTACTTTTCTCACTCAAATCCTGAAGGGAAAGTTGAGTTCAGCTGTATATGAGGTGAGTTGTAGGTGAATCAGCCACAGAGCTTGGTGCTGTCAGGTAGTTAGGCCCACTCTTGTAAGGATATGATTTAATGCATTGGATATGGGTTTTATTTCAAACCTAATTCTGACCTACCAAGCTTTGTCTTTGATAGACTATTAAGCTAATTCTGGGGATGGTAATTATAGCATCAACTTTAAATTGTTGTAAGATGTAGGTGAGATGCTATGTCTGAAACCAGCTATATACAGAGTTATTGTGCTACAACTAATATAATAAGTGCTTAACAGTAAATAATTTAAGAAAGCAGAGATTCATAGACTAGTTGGAGCCTCAGTGTCAGGTGAAATGACACTAAAAAGACCAGCAAGGAGGAATTAATATGGAGATTTTTAGGATTTTTAGATTGTTTTACTGGTGCACCCTCTAGGTAGAAATGTACAGTATGTTAAGAGTTTCAGGGGAAATAGTATGAAAAACTTTAAACATTCAAAAATTAGTAATTTCTTATGTGTATGGGTGTTTTGCCCTCATGTAGGTCTATGCACCATGTTCATGCCTGGTGCTTACAGAGGCCAGAAGATGGTATTTGCTCTGAAACTGGCTTTGCAAATGTTTGTGAGCCTCCATATAGGTGCTGGGAATTGAATCCAGGTCCTCCAAAAGCACCCAGTCCTCTTGCTGAGCTCTCTCCTGACCCTAGTTTCACTTGTTTGTTTTACTTTCAAAAAAAATTATTTTTGTTTTGTTTTCCAAGGTGGAGTTTCTCTGTGTAGCCAGGGCTGACTTGGAACTTGCTTTGTAGAACAGGCTGTCCTCAAACTCAGACCCCCTTGCCTCTGTCTCCTGAGAGTGCTGGGATTAAAGGAGTGCGCCACCAGGCCTGGTTAATTTCACGTATTTATAAACTACTGTGCTGTGATGAACTTCAAACATGCGTGCTTTGTTGTTAAATTGACAGTAACCATGTTCACATTGCATGATCATTGTTTTTTTTCCACTTAGGCAAAAATAATTTATTATAGAGGTTCTGAAGAAGCTTACAGTCCCCTCAGAGCATAATTACAGCTAGAACTAATAAAAGAAACAAAGTCATTAGGAACCAACTTTATGTCTTATCCAGTTTGACCTACTGAGAATTGCCTTGCTTTCTCAGGGCCTGGTCTTTACCTTTTCTTCAACATACCAACTTTCTTTATTGAAGACCCAGATGTAACATTTCAAACCTCCACACTTTCAAAATCAAGAAATTTGATTATAAATTAACATTTTAATTATATATTTTATTTAAGAACAGCAACATTCAAGCTTTGGTAAAGAATAGTTAATCCTCCAGAAAACAGATGGGGTAGTTAATGATACTGCCATTATGAGATCTTCAGGGATGGGTAACTCAAGTGTCTTACCAGCTACTTTATATAATTCAGTGTTAAGTGAAGATAGCACCAATTGTGGTGAGAACCTTAACATATAGCATGAACTTGACTGTTACATGATCCATCTTTAGAGCCTTTACATTGTTCTTCTAATTTTGTCTTTGACTAAATTAAATAAATCCTAGGTTGTAAATTCAATTGGAACAGGGATTACACTTGTTTTTTTGTTCACCATTATATTTCTAACATTTAGTAGTTTGGTATACAAAGATAGCCTTATTCAATCTATATTAAGTGAATGAATGATATAGCCTCACCTTTTGATGGCAGAGGAACAGTGTGGCTTGCCTATATTAATGCATGCTCATTAGCAGAACCAAGACCTGCCTATGAGTAGAGGGCTCCTAGCTTTGAGCTGGTACAAAAATTGAATATTCTTAAAACATAATTACTTTTGGGGGGGAGAGTAGGTAGTACTGGGAATGAACTCAAGACTTTGAGCATTCTAGGCTTATGTTCTATTGCTAAGCTTTTCCCCTTTCTTTGAAACACTAATACTTTATGTTCATAAATGACATTATAATTTGGACATGGCTATACCATTTTCCCATTTTCTAAATGTCAAATTTATGTAACAAAAATGTTAAGTTATGACACAAAAACTGGAAAAATAGTATTGAACCTATATGTAGTTTCATAAAAATAAAAACCTTTTATTATTTTTTTGTTTTTTTTTTTTTTAATAGGGGCATTTCTCTAGTTTGCCTTAATTGTGATTTCCTAACTGATGTTTCTGGCTTAGATAATATGGCTACACACTTAAGTCAACATGAAACTCATACTTGCCAAGTTATAATAGAGAAAGGTATGTATGCACAACTATTATTTCAAATATTTTATATTTATCATTATTTTTGGTCAGCCAAAATATGGGCTCTTTACTAAGTCATTTGATTTCACTCATCATTGTTCATATGCTTTTGTAAATGTGAAACTTTTCTTCTGATTTCAGTTTCTGTATGTATCCCAACTTCTGACCGTCTTTCTGAGTAAGTGTAATTTTTATTAAGTGTGCTTTTCTTTGGTGGATTTTAACATGGTTGCATTCTTAAGTGTGCTTTTAATAGGAGTGAAAAATACTGAAGTCTTTTGTTTTTATTTTTAAGCTGCTTGTTGAAATAGGTTCCTGCTCTGTGGAGCTCATGACTTGGTGAAAGAAAAGTTGGGATTTCCTAAGTTCAAAGTTCTGAGATGTTTCTTACACAAAGGCAGTTACATAAGTCCATGACACCAGTGCTCATTACTCAGCTCTCTTCAGCTCTCGCATGCATCTAGATTGTGTCAGAATCACATGTCTTAACATACCTTTTCCCCCCTCCAGTTGACTCTCTAAAAATAACTTTTATTACTGTGGTCTTTTCTTTGCTTAAAATAATTTGTGTTTTTTTTCTGCTGTACTTGCCTCCAGAGTAATGTATTCCAAATAATATAGCTGTTTATCTTTTTGTTTGTTTTGTCTGCTTTCTTCATACCTTATGCCTTGTGTTTTTAGGCCAGATGGTTGTCTTTTTCATCATTCGTTGTCTGTCATTGTGCTATTTTTCTTATTTTTCAGATGCAGAAACAGCCCAGAGATTTCAAAACTTGTCCAGGGTGTCCTTGGACAGTGTCCCCTTCGATGGACACAAGTGCTGCCTGTTCTCTCTTTCCCAGGAATGAGAATGAACTGACTGTGGGACCTGCTCTAGGTTCTGCCCTCCCATCAGGCTAAGGCTGATTTGGTCAGAGACAGCCTCAAGGACCACCAAATTAATTATGGCTAGCATTGGTGGCTTTGGCTCTTAATCTTAAGCTTATGGGCCAATTATGAACAAGAAAAACCCATCAAATCAATGCTTTGATACCAAATTAAAATTTAGTCATTTTGGCTGCTGCTCTTAAATGTTCCACTAGCACAAAGGCAGTCTAGGACACGCAGACAGCCTGATTGCTGGGAGATAATGGCTGTGTCTAGCCTTCAGACAACAGTTCTCATTGACGTGTTCTAAAATTAATGTCATTGAATATATATTGTCCCATATTGCCTATAATTTTAATAAGATTCTCAGATTCTTTTACTTTAAATTTTAATTCTAATAGATTGATCTTCTGTCCTCTGAATGTACTGATGTCTGGTTTTTCTGTTTTCTAGAACTTTAGTGTTTTACTTTGTCAAGGATTTCAAAAGTTCATGTAGGCTCTTTGTTTGTAGCTTTTAAATTTAGGTGTTGCTCAGGCTATTTTATCTTCTGTCCCTATTTGAGGATTATTAATCTAAGTAATTGTAAATTTTAAAGTGTAACAAACTAGTGAGATATCTTGATTCTAAAAACAAATTTTAAAGTAACATTTAATTAATATGTAATCTTTACAGAGTCATTAGTAACATTCCTTTGGATAAAAGTAATATTAAATATACAGTATAACCAGTAATACACAAGCCTCTTCCTACTTACACATTAAACTTGTCACTTTTTATGTTAGCTACATTGACTACAGATCAATTATTTTGATTAGTATTTTAATAGATCTTGTATTTGTCTCAGAAATTATTTCCTAATGAATAATTTCATATAAAATTAAATTTTATCCTGCCAGTAGAAGCACTGCTTAACTGCTCTATGCAGTAGACATGAGAGTACATCCACTTAATTCATTTCTGTTCCCCTTAGACCAACTAAAAGGCCTCTGTTCTTTCCTGATTTCTTGGGTTTTGGAGACAGAGTGCTTTTTATGATCTCAACACTCATGATCAGCAGGCTCTGAAATTATAGTTTAAGCCTATTTTTCTTGCAGCTTAAAACTATTTACCCACTCCGATATCAAAACTTTATTTGTGCTTTTTGGAGCAGAGAGAAAACCACTTTCAGATGACCACTTCCTGTTTTATTGTGTTCCTTGTAATTAACAATGAAAAGAGGTTGAATCCATTAGTTTGAAGCTTCTGAACAATTTTATACTCTCATGAAAGTATTTCTAAAATCCTTAGGAACAGCGCATTGTTTTGAGGTGGACTTGGTACACTAGTCTTTATTACCTCATAATTTCTTTTTACAATTCACTAGAAAAAAGTGATTGTTTTCATTTTTAACATTAATTCTCTACTCATTTACATATAGAAAATCTGTTCTTTCGTGGTCGAGTGTATACATACTGCCTCCTATCACAGAACTAGTTTTTGTAATATGCACCAAGTTCACTTTGTCTGACTTTTTTTCTTTCTTTCTTTTTATTTTATTTTAAATGAAACAGTCTTGCTATGTAGCCTATTGAAACTCAGGGGCCTCCTAAGTATTGGGCTTACAAGAATGACCATCACAACCTGCTATATTTTCCTCTCAAAGTTTTGACACCTGTAACTACATTTAAAAAATGATTTAAAGCAACAAAACCTTTATTATAGGCAGTTAGTTGAATTTGTCCAGTACTAGTCAGGTCTTTCTTATGTCTAACCTTCTTTACCATTGAGTTTAATGATTAGCTTATGTACTGCTCTCATAAAGCCATCTCATGCTATGTGCTTTGGGGTTATTGCTGAATAAAAGGTATAGTTTTTACACTTTGAAACCATTGCTACTTTTAGATTTGTTTGGCTTTGGATTCTCAACCTTGTTTTGGAACAGCATCGTATCCCTTGGACTTCAATTTATTCATTCATAATATGTTTATTGAATATGTACTTTGTGTCTGACTCTGTTCTGTGTGCTAGAAGCATATACTGTTGTCCTTGTGGATCTGACTTCGAAGTAAAAACAGACCAATTAAAAAGTACAATAACAAGCATGCTAGAGCGTGGTCAATATTAGGAAGAAAAATGAAGTAAGGAAAGGAGGTAAAGGAAATATGAAGTGGCATTTGGAAGGGGGTGTCATTTTAGTTTTCATGTTCAGAAAAGACCCTACTCAGAGATGATATTTGAGTAAAGTCCCTAAGGAGGTGAGGAAGGTCTGGGTACTAACTTGGTTAAGCCTAAGTGTCTTCTTTTTCTCTTAATAGGAGTTGAATTCAAAATATGACATCCCACTTCCCAAAAATAATAACAGGGATGCTTGATGTTGAAAAATGCCCATTTTATTTGTACCAGTTTACTACTATATGCATTCTAATAAAGGGTATCCTCTTACATACCCCTTAAAGGTTGACTGGCTCCATATCTTTATTGTACAGCTAAGTCCATAATTTATACGTGGCCTGGGGCAAACTCTTTCTAAGAGTGAAATAAGTCAAGGAAATACAGGTTAAAATTATCTTGCTGTATGTCACTTAGTGCTAGCACTTGGGAGACAGAGACAAGTAAGATTTCTGAGTTCCAGGCCAACTACATAATAAGTTCTAGGCCAGCCAGGGCTACATAGTGAGACCTTATCTCAAGAAAAAAAGAAGGAAAGAAAGGGGGCAGTCAGTAATGTGCTGTTTTCATTCTATATGTGAATGTGTTAGAGAATATTAACCCACTTTTCCTTCAATATTTATTTGACATTCTCAAATTTTATTATTTATTATTAAAACCTAATAAATCATGTAAAATCCTAATATAGATTTATCATTATTCTTAATTGGATCTAAAAAAATAAGTTGTATAAATAGTTGCCTTAAGATTCCTAGAAAATGTTCCTGACTCTTATAAGGTATAGTATATAATTAAATGCTAGCAAGTACATGTGTGCTCTCCACTTATAAAAAAATGTTATTCTCATTATATTTATAAAATCAAAGTAGTACATAAAAGAGGCAGACCAATTATTATTAGCTTATTATTAGCTTATTCTACCTTTGATTTTAGGCCACAAAGGATGCTTTTATTCAAGGACATGGTTACCTTAGTAACTTTTTGAGACTATTATTATTTCTAGACTTTACATTGTCTGATAAGTTTCTCTTTTTTTTTTTTTTAATTTGTAAAGTTCTACTTTTTCCTTAAATGGCTTCCAGATTTGATACGGAGCTCCATATTAAACTTTCTCAGACCCTTAAAAGATTCTGTGGAATAGTAGAGTATAAGCTTTGTAGTAGTTTGCAGAGTTTAGAGTTCCTGCATTGTTTACTAGATGTGAGGGGCTCTGATTAGGTTACCTGAGCTCTCTGCCCCAATTCCTCATCCTTAAAATGTGAATCACAAAAGAACCTATTTACAAAGGTTGAGAGTACGAAAGGAATTAGTATATGCTTGTGGTCTCTGAAAGTGCATAGCACACAGGCAGTAGTATTAAAGTGATTGTGTGGTTGTTACTGTTGTTAAGTCAATATCCATGGTTTCATGTCTTTCTACATTTTACTAAGAAAGAATCACCCTGATATTCAACCCATTTTTCATTATAGACCACCCATATCATTTCATATCACAAACCATTGCTGCTAAACTTTTTAAACTTGTATACATAGTTAGTGCGACAGAATGTGTTAGTCATACCATTAAACTTGAAGTACACTAAGTTTAAGCATGCTACTATGTTTAAGCATATTATGTTATGTTTTGAGAAAATATGTATGATATGAAAATAGGTATATCACTTTAGATAGAACTATCTTTTCAAATTCTGCCACAGTTTTCCACTAAATTAGACTGCTTTGTACTTGACTACTTTATGGCCTATCTGATATTTTCAATGCACTTGTGATTTTGAGATCCTTTTGTAGCCTTACTCGTACCAGCTTGGTATTTGACTACCTAGAGAGACTTACAGCTCCTTTTTGAATCTTTAAAATATGAGATCCTAGTGATCTTAAAAATCTGTTTATCCATACCTTTGTGACAGATGTTGCTATAAAAGGAATATATCCCTGAAATAAAGCAGACATACCTAGGCATAGATCCTAGTTAAATAGTCCTATAGCGTCAGTAAGATTTAACCCTTGCTAAGCCTCAGGTTTCTCACCACTAAAGGAAACCTAGTAATTCTTTGTAAGGCAGCTGTAACAAGTAGACACGATGTGTGGAAATCAGTGGGTCATGTTCCTAAGTCAGGTAATTTATATAAACATTTAAATTATTTGGCACAGGCTGGAGAAACGGGCCACTTAGTACATGCACATTGCTGCCACTGCTGCCTCTGCTGCTGCTATTTCTTGATTAGAGGAGATCCTGGGGACTGGGTATCTGTGAAATCTCATGGTTGAGTATTTTAATGACAGAGCCTCTAAACTCTAGGTATTTATAGTTTTGATTTACAGCTAGGTCTTATTCTTCTCAACTACTGGGTAAATGGCATCACAGTGCTTTAATTAAATATTGTGCAATTTTCTAATACCAGAATTGAGTGTGATCTTGTCTGCTTTGTCTGAAGATTATGGAACAAACTACCTTACTGAAAACTAGTACAGAACCTTCTCTTGCCTAGAAGGAGAACAGTCCTTTTAATCTGACATTTCTTTCCTTAAAGACAACCTTTTTTAATAATTGACATCATGTAGGCATTTCCAAAATTCCCTAGCTGCTTATCCAAGCCAATTTTATGGAAGTACTGATTAACAGTGTTCTCGTTCTTTTACTTCAGAATGCTGAAGTAATTTTGGAAAGCAGTACATGTTTCTTCCAGTGTTAGGTCATATTGAACTCAGCCATGAAATTGCTGTTGTTTCCCCTTTCTCTGTCTCCTCCTCCTCCTCCTCTGTGCTCCAGTATGCCTGTACACTGTATACAGACTCACAGTATAAAACAGAACTGAAGTTAACTACCGTTTTGGTTTCTGAGATGTTTGTCCTTGCTGAAAAATTGAGAATAGAAAAATAAATCTCACCCAGTATCGTGGTGCACACCATTAATCCCAGTACTCGGGAGATAGGTCTCTGTGAGTTTGAGGCCATCTTGCTCTACATGGTGAGTTCCTGCAAGCAAGGACTGCATAATGAGATTCTTTCTCAAGAAAAAAAGAAAAAAAAGGTAGAAAGGAGGGAAGAAAGTTTCTTAGCCTTCTTTGTGGCAGTGGAGCCCATGGAAATACATACCTACAGCTCAGGCTTGTAAAGAGGGTCTAGTTTATTGAATAAAATGTCTTATAAAATACTTCTTGAAATAGTTTTCAATGCTTGCCTAGTTCTGACTATGATTACTAAGTCTGCTAAGGAGAGAGTCCACTGTTTCAGGGCTTTGGTAAGTCTACCTTAGTTTCTTTAAATTAGGTTGAAAGTTGTCTTTGTTTTGAAGATTTAAATGATGTAAAATACATTTATATATGCAAATGTTTATTATACTTTGTTAACCCCTTGAATTTAAAGATTACTAGGAAGAAATGGAAATTGAAAACTGACATTTCTTGAATTCCTTCCTCTAATTTCAGAATCACTGAGTACTGACTTATGCTTCATCAGTGGTATTCAGTAGTCTTCCATGGTCTGATATAGGTAACTTCCTGTATGTTCATGACAATAATGTTAGTTCCCCTCCTTCTATACACAAGACCGCCAGAAACTGGAATTGGAAACATAACTGAAGAGTATGGTCTGAGTCCCTAAGGTAATATAGAAAAGGGAGCCAGACAATAGACAGAAAGTCTACACTGAATAGTCAGCTGATCTAATATGATTTTTTTTAATGCTATATCGGAAGGAAACCAAAGGGAAATGCCATTTTGTTATACCACTGTCAATTAAATCAATAGTCATTTTTCATCTGTGCAAATAGTAAGTAAACTTTTATTGGTGGAGGCATCCTATTTTGTTTTGTTTTTTTAAACCTTACTTATGCTTGAAAATACTGTTTTGGTTTTTAAAAGCACTTTTACTGAGTCTGTGGCTGTTGAATAATATGTAAGGAGCTAGTCCATTATTTCTTGTCGATTTCTGGCTTTGGTCATAATCCAACTTGTAGAGTAAATATCATTCATTTTGAATACTTACATAGGGTGGGGTAAAAAGCAAGCTGGGCTGATCTGTGAGTTCGTTTGGGGCTCTTCCCTTCTGTAAACCTCTGCATGGCGACTGATTGGAATACCGAGAGATCTTCCTTCTGATCTAAGTCATTAGATCTCAGATCAAATCTTCAGGAACTCAGTGTTTCCTTATCAAAGTAGATATGGGCTTTGCATGAAATTCAGTGCCATAGGTATGAAATGTATACGAACATAAAATGGTTTCTGACAGCTTAGACTTCTGCTATGACATTCTGTAATAAACAGGGAAAAATGAGAGACCAAGTTATACGGAAAAACAAATTAACTTCCTTGTAGTCTATCCATTTTAGACAATCTGTTCCAATCACTGCCGTTGATTCTGGGGTCAGAGTACCCCTCTTTCAGCCTTCTGGTACAGGACCTGTTATAGGTGGTAAATGGGATAACCAGAGTGAGATTCCATAGGCAGCAGGGGAGGGAATGTGGGATGGGGATGTAGAACTATACTCTGGCATTAACTGTGCTTTTTTTTTTTTAACATTTTGGTGCACATTTTGTTTGTTCCTTATCTGTCACTTTTTAAAAACCTATCTATAGTGATATTTCTGTCCCTTAACATGTATTTATTTCTGTGCTAGAGGTCAAACATAGACTTTGGAGCATGCTGGCTATTTCTCCAGCTGTTTCCCAAAGTACCAGAGCCACATCATAACACTGAGCTGTAACCCCAGGCTAGCACTTGCTGGAGAAAGTGTCCTCTCAACTGACCACTTTCCCAGCCTACTGGATAACTGAGGTCATGGTCTAGCTTTAGATGATCAAATCAAGCCCTCCTGTTGACAATGGGGCGATCAGTTTGTACTAGAGGAAATAAGACTAGTCCTAGGGAAGAACAATCAAAATTAATGCCTAATTAATTAATTTCTCAGAAATTGTTAAGTGTCCTTATTATCCTGAGCTTATGGAAAACTGGAGTATAGTAAGCCAAATAGTATGTCGTAGGTCATGTAACAGTTAAGTAGATAATGTCAACTTCAGTTTTGACTATCTGGCCTCAGAAATAAAACTACTAAGTACTCTCGTTTCTTTGGTTGTACCTATGATTCCAGGTGCATTTCTTTCTACCTTGGTTGATTAGCCAAGGAACTAGATAAAACTACCTTCTCTCTCAACAGAGGGGGAAATGACAAGTGACGCACTCACAGCACTGGGACTGCCACACACACACACACACACACACACACACACACACACACACACACACTCTGCCCCCATGTGTAGGGCCTCAATTCTGATGCACAGCAACAAAACATTAGAGCAAAGAGTCACATGAAATCAGTCTTTTAGCAAGATTAACCTGACAGTCACACTCATGTTTTTGGGTCAAAACACTTTGAGGCAGAGAATTTCTTTCCTTCTTTGTTTCTTTTCTTTTTCTTTCTTTCTTTTTTTCTTTCTTTCTCTCTTCCTCCCTCCCTCCTTCTCTTCCTTCCTTTTGTCCTTTCTTCGTGGCATAGTCATAAGGGAGCCTAATTAACAGGACAAAAGATTGCTGAGAACAGTGCAGTAAAAGTGTGATGTGCAGCCCATGTGTTTAACCTGCTTCTATATATTTGTAGCTTTATCCCTTTATCATTTTAGGCCTCAGATTCTCTCATCTGTAAGATAAGGGCAGTTGTATAATGAAATCTTAGGACTCTGGGGTAATATTCTGAATTGAATTATTAACTAATTGGAAAACTAAGAAAAATGGGGTCATTTTGCTCTGGGTGTTGATTTTGAAGTTACCTGGATAGAAATAATCCAGGAAGTGATTGGTACCTACAAGTTCTGCAGGCATCACATCCCTGTATCCAAAACTGAATTTATCACCTGCAATAACCTCTTGAGTTTCTTAGTTAATGCCTCTATCATTGTTCTGACAAGTCAAGGCAGACATTTGTGGTGGCCTGTGTTTCTTTCTTCTCATATACCTTTGTCTGGTAGACTTAAATCCCGTTGTCTCCAATTTATTTACTGTGTCCTAAATTTTTAGGTTTAGGATGGACACTTAACTGTCATGGTATTCCCTGAAGTTAGTGACCTCTGCTATCTTCAGTTTTGTCTTTTGACTCCTGATTTATTGATACTGTGCTCTGTGTTTCTGTGAGATGTCTGTACTGTTCTTAGTCATGTCAATACTGTCTTGTTTCATGGTATTTTCATTTTAAAAACTCTGTTTGCCTCTTCTCTTTTGGGTTAGTCTTCTATTTTTCTAACTCCTATTCCTCCTTAAAATCCAAGTTTCATTGTGCTCTTTGCTGTTGCTTTCCTGTCTCCTGATCATAGTGGCTTGGTCTTTCAAGAAGTCATTGTATCATATAGATGTTTCTTTTCTAAAACTTCAGTTTTCTAGATATTTATTTCAATAGGTTTTCTTGACAATGACCTCCTCAAGAGGAGAGACTGATTCTTGGGACCAGAGCACTTAGCACACAGGTTCATGTACAATATGGAAAATGTCTAGCTAAGGCATCTAGTCCATGCCTCAGCCTGCTGACACATCTCAGAAAATGGTCAGAATGATATTGTTGTGTTTCACTGATCCTTCATACTCTGATGCTGTCCTTTTAAGTCCTGACTGTCTCAAGTGGTTTGCTTTACTACTGACATGTATTTCTCTTGGTTTTTACATTGTGCTGGGAATCTGAGTTCTATTCCCTCATACTTGGTCAGAAGCATCTTACCACCAAGCCTTCTCCTCAACCTCTTTTAACAAAGATCCTTACATTGAAATTCATATTTTGTAAAACTAGAATGTGGCCCACCTAAACTGGACAAAAAAGTATTTTTGTCCCAGTGGGTCCTTCCCTCACCTCATAGCATATATTTATAGTATGAATGAAATCTCAGAAGAATATAGTACTATAATTGAACCAGAATATTCACATCATGTGTAGCCTTGTGTTGAGCACATGATCTGCAAAAAATGAACCATGCGTTTCATTTCAAACATTAGACAAAGGGGGTTAACTTGTAGAAACTGAATCAGTACTCAACAGCTTTCCATGGAGAATAAATATTACTTTCAAATCATGTTGACATCAGCACTTCTGTTCTTTGTGGTGAACCTTAGTGTTTGATCAAAATGCTACACTACATTCTATAAAAACATAGTGTACATTCACAGTCGAGTTGTGTAACTGGCTGGTTGCAGGTCACTGGCTCAGAACTTTGAGCTTAGGAAAGTCACTACATCTCAAATTACAACTATTTCAGCAAGTATCTTTAATATATTTAATTTAGGTAACAGTTCTTTTTCCACAAGTGTGAAAGATGTTTTAGTATGTTTATTTAAGTTTATTAATCTTAAAATATGCTTTTGTTGTTGTAAAGTCATAGTGTACTTTTGATTGATACATTTATAATGATGAAATTTACAATGAACATTTGTAATTTATTTTAGAGTTGTTTTGAATCGTGATGATAATTATATTTTTTTCCTATAAAGAAACTAATAGTATGGTAAAGGCACAAAGCAGGATTGAGATAATAGGCTTATTACTGCTAGTTATTTTAACAACTTCTTTTAATCTGACTTCTTAATCTCTTAGCTGGTAAAATGAATAGTGAAAAGTCTTTTCCCAGCCTTGTGATGCAGAGGTACTGAGAGGATTCTGATAGGTGAAGTGCTGTAGACAGGCAATGGTGTTTGCTAGCATTTTCAGTAGCAGAGTAAAATGGAAAAAATCTTAATATTTTTAAATACTTTTTGACCAACTTGTTGGAGTATTTTAGACTTAATTTAGAAATGGTTGTCAATTACAATAGAGAAATATTTAATTTTAAAACTTCATAAATAAAAAATTTTTCCTTTTTCAGGCAACTCTTTTCTTTATACATAATATTCTTAATGTTTTTTAAATCTTCCTATGTACTTTATTAAAGCAATGAAGTTGTGCTATATAATTTATGTATGTTCACATTTAAATATTTAAAGCAATTAAAATCTTAACCTCAAAAGGAGTAAATTTAAGTTTTTTCAATTTTTGTGCAGATTTTATTTTTCAATGTTAAATTAATTATAAACTGTTACAGTATGCTTCTAACGTGGCAGTTCAACAAAAAGTGTATTATCCATTTTGTTACATTTTTATCAACTAAGTACAATATAGATAAATAATTTCTACATTTAATTACTAATATCTAGAAAAGCACTAACAGTTATAGCTTTCTCTGTTTTGGTGGTGGCACTATGGATTAAGTTTAGAAATTTCTGTATGTGAAGCAGATTCTTTAGAATTTGGCATACCCATCTGCATATACCCTAATTTTTAAATTATATCCTTATAAAGGAGGAGGGTGTTTACTAACACCATATTTGTTGACCATGGAAAAGCCCCTTAGAGTAGTTGATAGTTCTGTTATATATCTTCATTTTTGCGCATGAAATTTGTTGTGATAGCTTTGTGTTAAATATATTATTCTTTATATGTAACTATTTAGTTTTTACAAAATTACAAATCATTTAACTCTTCATAGTGTATTTCAGGTCAGGATACTTATTTATACATCTTAAAATCAAATTTAATTATTTAGTCCACAAGAGTTTCTAAAACAAAGATCTTTTAGAAAAAGTTGCTTTATATTAAGTTGATTTTTAAAAAGATGATAGAGATGTCATGTGTCTTTGTTAAAATTTCAGTGTTACAATTAACATTTTTTAGCCATCGGTAATTTTTAACGTGTGTTTTGATGGTTTTTATAAGAATTTACCCTCAAAATTATTTTTTTCCTGCCTTCAGAATTATGTTAGTGAATGTATATTGCAGTAGGTTTATCACAGTGAGTTTTGCAGTAGATCAAAGTCATCTCTCACTTTTTATGTCCTAAGATCAGCAAACTCTAGCACAAATTGTACATACAGGTCTTTTGCTTGCTTTCCTTCTTAGAGTAGTCCTTGGAAATTGCTTTACTAATAATATGTTCTTTCTTTTTGTAAGTATACTTAGCAAAGAGACAGTATCTTAAGTTCTGTTTTTCTTAGAAAGGAAACACATTTCTTTCTTGTTCTGGGGATTACACCAGAGCGCCTCACATAAGGCTTGGCTAGCACTCTGTCCCTGAGCTAGATCCTCTCCTGAAGTGTGTGTCGTTCATTTACTTAGCATATCCACTCAGCCTATTGTTTGTTCTCAGTACATTATTTTTACATTAAGTTTTACAGCGTTACCCCGTTATACTATAGACTGTACATTGCTTTAGATTTACATTTTAATTAAGCATGCCAAAAACCTATTTCATATTTCCTAATTGTAAATACAATATAAAATAATCAATACTTATTTTGTTTTTAAGATTAAAAACTGAAGCTCCCACTAAGGGACAAGAATCTGTGTCTAAGGTAAAGTTTGTTTTATTTCATAACTTAATAATTTTTTCATTTGGAAGAATTGTTGCCACAATTTTTCAAAAATTTCAGTTGCAAATAAATATCAATAACAATTATTGCTCTTTGTAGTATGAAAATAATTGAGACTAAAAAAGTCTCATTTAAAGTAGAATTGGAAATTTAAAGTAAAATTGTAAGGTAAACACCTTTATTTTGACAAGAGATCACATATTTTGGTTTGTTTATTGCTTAGTTTAACTATTGAGTGATGGTGATAAATTTGTGAGTTAAATTCCAACATCAGTAAAACCTCAGGCATTTAACACCGTAAGAAATTCCAGATGGCCTAATATTTTGGGACATTAAAATTGACAAAATATATAACAAAGAGAATATAAATATTTTGTGTTTATATTTTCATAGAAGCCTAGAATTATCATGTAAACATCATTTGCTAGACAGTCTGGAAGGTCTTTCTGATTATCTAGAAATAGTTTTGAGTTAGCCTTTGCTTTCTTAATAGTGGTTTGTTTTTAATTCTTTAATGTTTTTTCCTTTTTGTGAGTAGAATAAAGAGAGTCAGACTGAGCATTTGTTGAATAGCTTTTTTTTTTTTAACCATAGGAAGTGTTCTTTGTCTTAAAAGGTTTTCAGCTATAAATATGTTTTTTGGGGGGGGGGTTGGATATGGGATTTTTAAATTGGTTTCTTCTTGAGTGAGTTTCAGTGGTTGTGGTTTTCAAGGAGTCGGCACATTTTTACCTAAGGTGCTGAAGTATGTTGAATACAGTGTCACTTGCAATGTTTCTGTTTGTCCTTTTTAATATCTGTAGAGTGCACAGTGATGTCTCTTCTTTTGCTTTTGGTAGTGAAAATGTTGCCTCATTGTCATGTTTTGCACTTTTTAATACTTTCTAAAAACAGATTACAATTTTGTGCCTTATATGGCTAATCTTCTGAGTTCTTGAAATCTTTAAAATTTATGTTTTATGACATTTATGTTTTCTTTATTTTACGATGCTTTTCATTTCTTTGTAAACCTTTTTGTTTCTCTCTTTGACTTAAAGACCTTTCTTTCATGTATCTCATGTTATACAATTTTATATTAAAAGGTTTTCATTTTGGAAGGTATTTTTGTTGGGTATAGATTTCTAGATGGAGAGTTTTGTCATTTTCTTCAGTTGTTTAAAGAATTTGTTAACTCTTAGTTCTTGTCAAGTTGTCTGATCATCATTTCTGAATATATAATTTGTCATTTTTCTTTTGTTTTCCTCAAGATTTTATTTTCACTTGTCACCTGTTAGAACTTGATGTGCCTAAGTCTGTTTGATGTGTTTGTTTATTTATGTGCTCATCTATTTGTGTCTTCAGTTATTTTTTTATATTATGCTAATTGATATGTCTTCAACTGTCCCTTAGCTGCTAGCTTTTGACTTTATATCTGTTAAGGTCAATTGATGTTGGCCCCTGTTTTTAAAAGCCTTGTGTTGGTTTCCACTTACCCAACTCATTCTTTCTTCTTTTCATATTCTTTGTTTTTCAGTTTGGATATTCTGTGTCCTGACCACTCACAATTGTGCAAATGAGTTTTCAGTTGTGCCTGTATACTGACAAGTCTTTCAATGTACTTTTAGCTCAAAAGGCTTTTTAGTGTTTGAATTGAGTTTTCTGATTGTCATTTATGATTCTCTACTGAAATTTATATTCTGCTCATGTATGCTATGCCTCTTTCTAGCTAAAGCATTTAAACCATTAATTGTAGTAATTTAAACTTTTCTGGGCTGGAGAGATGGCTCAGCTCTTAAGAACATTTGCTACTCTTGAGTGGCCCCAGGTTCAATTCCCAGCTGCCACATGGTGTCTCACAACTATCTGTAACTCAAATTTCAGGGAATCTGATGTTCTCTTCTGGCCTCCCTGGGCACCAGGCATGCACATAGTACACAGACATACAATACACATAAGTTAGATATTTGAAAAGTTTCAAGGGTGTGGGTAGGTGAAGAGATGGCTCAGCACTTAAAGGCACCTGCTGCTCTTGCAGAGGTCCTGGGTTTGGTTCCCAGCATCCACCTGGCAGCTCATAACCATCTATAACTCTAGTTCCAGGGTTTTTAACCCCTTTTCTGTCCAGCCATTAGTCACCCATGATTACTGAGTACAAAGAAGTGGTAATATTAAAGGACTTGGGGAAATGCTATTACTCAGACCAAACAATCATAGTGTATGCCACAAAAAGTACATTTCTTACAAGTCAACATACTATTTTAAAAGAGGGGCTGAAGAGATGACTTAGTTTAAAGCACTGGTTTCTCTTCCAGAGGACCCAGGTTCAATTTCTAGCACCTCACATGCATACATGAAGGGCAAAATATTCATGCACATAAAGAAATAAATTTTGAATATTATTTTCTTTGTGAAGTACTTTAAGTAGCTCAGCTGGTAGTGTTTGGCAGACAAGCATGAAGATTAGCTTAATCCTCAGCAGTCGTGGTGGCACACACCTCTAATCTCAGTGCAAGGAAGGCAGAGACAGATCCCCGAGACTTGCTTTGAGCCTTATCAGTAAGCTCCAGGTCCCAAAGAAAGATTCCCTGTTTCGAAAAATAAGGTAGGAGAGAACATTTTGAGGAAAAGACTTGATGTTGACTCTGGCCTTCACATGCATGCTCAAACATACACACCTTTATTGACAGTTTCTCTGCTTAAAACAATGATTGTAACAACATGAGATGGTTCAATGCAGGTACAGTGCCTGCTGCCAAGCCTGATTATCTGAATCTGATTCCATAGAACCTCATAGGATAGAAGGAAAGAACAAACTCCTAAGATTTTCACATGTGTGCCATGGCATAAGCAGGCCATAGATACATAAATAAATATAAATGCATATCTATGTATTGTCTATATATAATGAAAATTGGTGTTCTCTCAACAGTGATTGCAAGCTAGATGCAATATCATGCACCTATCATTGTAGCTACACAGGAGCCCAGGACAGGAGGGTCCTTTGATCCCAGGAATTGGACATCGGCCTAGGCAACATAGTGACATCCTGACTGTTAAAACAAAACAAAGCATAACCCAAGAACATTGATAGGCTATTGTTACTGCTTAGTATGAAAAAATATTATTTACTACCATTTTCATCATCAATTTTTTTGTAAACCTAGCATGTAATATTGTTAGTCAGACTTTGTGTTACTGTGACAGATACTTTGACAGACACTTAGAAAAAAACTGAAACTCATGTTTCAGAAGTTTTGATCATGGTGGTTGGTGCCATTGCTTTGGGTCTAAGAGAGAGAAAATACCACATGAGCAGGAACAAAAGGACAGAGCAAAGCAGCTCACTTTATGCCAGGCTGACAGAAAGCTCAGGATGAGGAGAGGAATAGATAGAGGCCCAAGGAAATTACTCCAGTGACCTCCGTTTCCCATCTCTGAAAGCCCCCATCACCTACCAGTGTACAAAGGCTCCAGTGGATTAATCTATAGATTACAGCAGAGTCCTCATGATTCAGTTACCTTCAGTACATGAAACTTCATATAAAACTGCAACAATAATGTGCTGCTGTTTGTAGTTATTGATATATTTTTATGAAAATGTTTTGTGCAGCTATTTAAGTATAATTATGTGGATTAACTCAATATTTCATTAAATGCATTAGGGAAAATAACTATATTAATTTATACTAAACTTTTCAAACAAATACCACATCTAAACAGCCAATTTAGTATAGTGTTCAGAAGAAAATGTGTGGAGAAATTGAACAAAACTATAATGGATTGGGGTTGTAGCTCAGTTGGTAGAGTGCTTGGGTACCATTGCATAGAGCCCTGAATTCCATCCTTGACTCAGAGCAGGTGTGGTGGTGGACACCTGTCGTCACCGCACATGTGAAATAGAGGGTCAGGAGCTCCGGGCCGTCCTGTCCTCACAATGTGTTCGGAGCTCGCCTGGACTACATGAGACCCTATCTCAAAAAGCCAGTGGAAAATATGCAGAGTACGAAATTCTTAATTAGAAAGATCATGGTTTCATAAAAGTTTCTTTTGGATAGGTATACAATAATGGAATAAAAGTGGTAGGTTTATACAAGGCAGTATGTCAATATTTCTCACCCAAATAATCATAATACTCTGTGCTTATTAGCTCATAATCACAGATAACTTACATACTGAATTATAATTGAGCACTATTTGCAGGTTCCCATAATTTTGTCTATTTGAATTTCTTGGAAGGTCTTGGTACCTTCCAAGTTTTAAGCTGTGTATGGTAATCTTGACTAGCAGTTTGTTTGTTTGTTTTCCCTCAGGATTTAGCATGTTCATTCATGCCTTCCAGGCTTTCAGGGTTTCTACTGAGAGGAGTGACTTTGTTCCTATGTGTTGACTTTTGTGAGTTGGTGTTTCTCTCCTAATAGCAATTTAGTATTGTTTATGTGCTCTATACTCTAGGCATTTCAACTCTTAGTGTGACATAGTTTTTTTTCTGGTCTTGTCTGTTGGGATTCTAAACTTGTACTTAAATATATCATTTACTCCATTTGGGGCTATAAATTCATTGCATAGGATTCTGTGTCTTTTGTTAATATCTTAATTACTTTTAACTTACAGATTCTTGGGTTTGTTCTCTTCACCATGTCCCAGAGTTACTGAAATTTGTAATAAAGATTGTTATCTTTTTTTGTTTGTTCACTTTCTGCTTTAATGATATCTGAATGCAGTTTCTTCTGCCTTGTTTTCTATTCCTGCTATTCTTTCCTCCGCTTTATCTGGTCTGTTTGTGTTAAGTTGCATTGTATTTCATATTTTATCGTGTTTTTCATTTCTAATGTTGCCTTGCTTTTTAGCATTTCTTGTGTTTCTGAGTTGCAGCTTGTGTGTTCGGATGGATATCTTTTCTTTTACTTGGAAGTAGGCAGCTTTCTCGTTGAGAACTAAGTCTGTAGTACTACTCCAAGAAGAGGACACAAAACCAGGCATAGAAATAAAATTTAAGTCAATAAAGCCAATGACTATGCCACCAGTAACTAATAGAAAATAAAATGGGACAGGCCAGCAAGGTGACCTAGCAGGTAAAGGCACTTGCCACCAAACCCAGTGACCTGAGTTTGGTCCATAGGACAGACTCCTTTGATCTCAGCATGTGTACCATGGTACACATGTGTGCATGCACACACATGAATGAATGAATGAATGAATGAATGAATGAATGAATGAATGAATGAATGAATGATAGAAATAGTATTGAGTAGGCCTTAAAGTTAGGAATTACAGTCAGGCCTACAGAGCAAGTCCAAAATAGCCAAGGTTACACAGAGAAACCCTGTCTTAAAAAAAAGAAGAAAAAGAAAGACATTACAGTCAGGTAAAAAGAATAAACAAATGAAATTAAAGAAGCAGACAGGTAAAGGAGTAATAAAGAAATGGTAAGCTTAAACAAAGAGAAAGTAATGAAAGAAAACCAGAAAGAAAAGGTGAATTAAGCTTCGTACCTAGGGTCCTCCTTGTTGTTTAGCTTCTTTAGGCCTGTAGATTTTTAGTGTGTTTACCTCATATAACATGGCTAACATCCATTTATAAGTGGGTATATACCATGCATAGTCTCCCTGCTTTTGGGATACCTCACTCGGAATGATCTTTTCTAGTTCCATCAATTTGCCTGCAACTTTAATGAATTCCTTGTTTTTAGCAGCTGAATAATATTCCTTTGTGTAAATGTACCACAATTTCTGTATCCATTCTTCAGTTGAGAGACAACCTAGATGTCTCTCAACTGGCTATAGATTCTGGCTATTAAGAAAAAAGCTGCTATGAACATAGTTAAGCAAATGTCCTTGTTGTGTGGTTGAGTGTCTTTCAGATAGATGCCCAGGCATGGTATAGCTGGATCATGAGGTAGCACTATTCCCAATGTTCAGAGAAAGCATCAGATTGATTTCCAAAGTGGTTGTACAAGTTTACATTCCCACCAGCAATGGAGGAGGGTTCCCCTTTGTCCACATCCTCTCCAGC
Organism: Pachyuromys duprasi; assembly: GCA_028658305.1. Lineage (NCBI taxonomy): Eukaryota > Metazoa > Chordata > Mammalia > Rodentia > Muridae > Pachyuromys > Pachyuromys duprasi. The sequence goes on along the minus strand of CM053749.1, from coordinate 44,035,521 downwards.
ATGTGTTGTCACGTGAGTTTTTGAGTTCTGATGGGTATGAGATGGAATCTCAGAGTCGTTTTGATTTGTATTTCCCTGATGACTGAGGACATTGAGCATTCCTTTATTTCTCCCCCATTCGATATTCCTCTGTTGAGAATTCTCTATTTAGCTCAGTACCCCCTTTTTAATTTGGTTTATTGGTGTTTAATTTCTTGAGATCTCTATGTGGGTTCCCTAGTACGAGAAGAGACAGTCTCTGACATGAACTCGGTTGCCTGCTCCTTGATCACTTTTCCCTGTTAGGGCCACCTAGCCAACACACAGAGGAAGAGGATCCAGGCAGTCCTGATGGGACCTGATAGGCTAGGGTCAGACAGTAGGGGAGGAGGACCTCCCCTATCAGTAGTGGACTAGGGAAGAGTGGTAGGGAAGGAAGAGATAGGGAAGGTGGGACCAAGAGGAGAAGAGGGAGGGGGCTACAGCTGTGATACAAAATGAATAAATTGTAAATAATAATAATAATAATAATAATAAAGTAGTGAAGCTGCTGAGAATGCAGGTTTTCCAAAAGAAAAGGAAAAATCAAAAAGAGCATGAAATAAGAGAATCTGACCATATAGTAAAAAAATAAAATAAAAAGATGTAAATATAATGAGGTGACTGTAAAAGGAATTAAAAAGAAAAACAAGAGAATGCAATTTAAAAAAAGACAATTATTTTAAAGGATGAAGAATTTTAGAGCCTTCATTTTGAGTCTTCTTACACTGGTGGAGGCTGGTAGCTGGTAGTTTGATCCTTGGAGTCTCTGCTCTTTTCCACTGTTCTGTCCTAGGCCCAGTGTCTCCCAGTGATGCATTCTTTTTGGAAGCTCTCTTTCTTTATGTACTCGGAATCGCTGCTGGCCACACCTAAGCTTTGTGGACTGAAGGCTAAGCAGATTCTTACTTGCTCCTCAAACCTTTCAGCTGTTAGCATCCAGGTTGAGGAATTCTCTCAAAGGTATCAAAGAGTAGAGGAAACAGTCAAACTAAACTGGGCCGAAAAGATCGGAGGGAACCCAACAGTTTCAGAGCCTGCCTAGCAGTGGACCGTCCTGGGGAAAGAAAGAATGGGACATAGTGTTTCATTCTTGCTGGCATCAGACCTCACATAGCAAGGAGGCATCTTTAGAGTCTGGACAATCTGCCAACTGTAGGCCGAGGACAGTATCATCTCCCCAGTAATCGCAGGTTCCCAAATTATGACATGGGGAGAGTCACTGACCACTGGCCCTTCCTCATATGAGTTCCCTGCTGCCTAAACTGTTTGGCATTTGTCTTCCATTCTTTTCTCTGTGACAATGTCTCCAGGCACCCTGACTTGTGATTGTCCCTTGTTTTTTGGTCTCCAGAGTAACTCAGTAGGTTCCCTCTCAAGATGGCTATATTGTGATACAATGTAGGGTGTAGTGAAATAGATTTTTTTTTTCCCAGTTCTGGTCCTGCCACACAGGAAGAGTTCTTATCCTACCTAAATCCCTTACCAGAATTAAGAGTTGGGAGGATTGTAGGCTTACCCTGTGGCTAGGACTGTTGTCCTCTTCTCTGCAGGACGCCTGCCTGGCTATCTTTGTGGATATAGCTTCTACTTCCTACTGGGAGGGATGTTCTAGAGCTGCAATCTGTTGCTCCTGTTGCTTATGTAGCCTTTTTGTGGCTCCAACACCACAGCTACTCATCTTTCTCAATTCCCAATGTTTTGTCTCTTCCTCTTTTCAAAATAAAATCTACTCATCATTTACAGAGTCATATGTAGGTTGCTTTAAGAACTCTGCCTTTCTTTTTCTTTCTTCTTTCTTTCTTTGTGTATTTTAAGCAGGCTTTCTCTGTGTAGCCCTGGCTGTCCTGGAATTTTCTTTGTAGACCAGGCTGACCTCAAACTCAAAGGATTCACCTGCCTCTAAAGTGCTGGAATGAAAAGTGTTCACCACCTTGCCAGGCCAGAATTCTGCCATTTTTTAATACATTATATTTTGAATAGAACTTTTATCTAAAAGTAAATCGTGTACTGCTGATTGAAATAATTTTGGTTCACTAACTTAGGTAGGTGTACAGAGGTTTACTGAGTTAGATAAATGTACAGAATGTTGATGTGCTACATTGTATGTCAGTCTCACTAATAACTGGCCATAAGCTTATCTGTGATACATAGGAGTTTCCCAGAAGTAGAAGTTTTTGCTTGGTTTTTGTTGCTAGCAGTAAATACATGAATTTTTTTCTTGATAAATCAATCAAGCTCACTTTTTATGAAATGTCTATTGAATATCAAAATCAATTATAGTTTGGCTTTCATTTAAAACAAAAGTGGTGTTCTATGGGGGGGAAAGTCGGTGTTCAGCTCAAAAGTCAGTCTGTGACTGAGTGCTTTAAATGTATGCATAGAACGTTAATAAGACACAATTGAGTTCAACGATTGAAACCTAAGTTGTACTTCACAACTCTTTATTTCCTAAAGAGTGACATGAATTCCCATGGTGTCTATGAGTCACATTTTTAGACCTGCTGGTGTAAATTTTAATGTGAATTTGCCTCCTGAATTTGTGTACATACAACCTCCACACTGTGTATTGATATTGTTTAGACTTTGTTATAGTGAAATCAGATGTGTTATGCTGAGCTGAGGGATTTTATGAAGAGATTTTTTCCCCCACAGTCTTTATGGGAATGTTTCTTTGGTACTGATTATTTTCTACAAAGAGAAATACAAATCCTTCTGGGTTTTTTGTTTGTTTGTTTTGTTTTGTTTTGTTCAGCCCCAATACTAGTGTTCCTGGTTCTCACAAAGTCCTGGCTAGGTAGTCCAGATAGCTGACTGTTCACCTCTGTGATAAAGGAGAGAATCGCTACCTTTTGTGAATTAGAAAAAGAGCAGTTAGATTCCCAGCAGTTCCTGCGCTCCAGTTTTGCCTTTTAAATGCTCAGCACTAGACCAGGTTTCTCTAAAGACCTTGTATCTTAGATTCTGTCTAGAGTGACTTCCTCCTTGACTGCCCTCCTGCGGACCTCTCTTTGTCACCTGACCAGCCTGCAACATCTTTCTACTACTTCGGCCACTCTCCCTCTTCCAAAACTTTGTTGAAGTGTCTTTAGTAGTAAGCATATTGGCATTTTCTTGTTTCTTCTGAGTGAAAATCTTTTTGTTGTTGTTGTTATTTTGGCTGTAATTTTAGCAGAATTGGGGAAAATAAGGACATAAACATGTGTGACGAGTTTAGACCATTACTCATGTCACAGGTTTCAGTCAGTGAGGGGCCAAGCAAGACTGAGACTTACTTCTGCAACTTGCTGTGCCGCTTGGACTTTGTGCCTGCTCCAGTTATTCCCACTTGTAATGTCTCACCTGTGGGCTAAATGAAACTACACTGTCCTCCACTGTGTATGTGCTTGAAGGCTGGTAGTTGTCAGGTAATGCTGAACAGTTCCCAGTATACAGAGGTTTTTTTTGTTTTTTCAGTATTCCTTCCTCATGCTTAATATTTAAATAAAATATTTCTTCAATATATCTATTGTTTCATACTTGTGGCTTGTCAGTGAAAAATTATCTTAATTCTTAAATTTTAAATAAGAATTTCAAGTATCTTCTCTAAGTATCTGCATTTTATGTAAGATTTGGGGGGGTAACTTGCTACATATTCAGGTTTCAACTAGTTCTCTGCTTGAGTAACTATAGCCCGCATTTGAAAAATTTGGTAAGGAAAATAGGCAACATCTCACCATATGGTCCTTAGTGACCTGGAACTCAGTAAGTAGACCAGGATAGCCTTGAACTCACAGAGATCTGCCTGCCTCCGCCTCCCGAGTGCTGGGATTAAAGACATGAGCCACTATATCCATCTAGGAAAGAGTTCTTAGTAAAGTTGGATACTGCTTCTTGACTTTAATTCAAAACTTTTTGGTACACTAAAATTGTTATAAATTTGGAAAAAAATGCCTATTACTCTACTGTACACTTAAGATTGGAAAGTTCATTTTCTGTTTCTTCAGTGTATGAGCTTTTACACTTACATTCCTCCTATCCAGGACATTTAGCGGAGTAAGAATAATACTTAAGTTTACCCATAAATGTAAAAGTGTTATTGTTTCAGGAAACAGCAAGACGTAATACAACTGAAGGAGGACCAGGAGCATCACATACTAGAAGGTAAGACTAAGGGAAAAGTGAGTCTCTTGGTCAAGTTTATTGAAAGATATTAATACTTGGCCTAAATTATATTTCACTGACATCTGGAAAAGTTATTTAAATTTTTGTATATGATATTGCCTAAGTAATGACTTTTAATAAAATTTCAAACTCTTAAAACAAGATTCGTGATTTTAAAATTCAAACATATCCAGTGATATATTATAAATTTTAAGTTTCTTAAAAGTATTATAAGTAAGATATCAGCATTTTAAATACTACATTAAGTATTTTAAAATATTGCCCCTATTAAACGAAAACAGCCATAAGATACTACAGATTATGGGATTGGATGTTAAATGTGTGAAAAAAAAATTTGGAGGGGGAGGTTTTTTGTGGATTTTTTTTTTTTTTTTTTTTTTGAAACAAGGTTTCTCAGCATAGCCTTGGCTGCCCTGGACTCCCTTTGTAGACCAGCCTGGCCTCAAACTCAGAGATCTGCCTGCCTCTGCCTCCTCGAGTGTAGTTTCTTATTTCTATCTTTATATTTTACAGTAGATTACTTGTTGCTCCGTAGATAACACCTTCCACCAAGTAAAATATTAAGCCTTATCAGGATATTTTTTGGGATTTCACTACTAAAATAGTCTAGCCTCCTTTTTACCTTTATCCTAGAGTTGTGAGCAAAAAAGTTGAACAAAATGTTGCCTAAGTAGTTAGGAAAATAAATGCATCATCTGTACATTACTCAAATTTTTCTATAAATTATATTTTGTCCAATATGATCTGAACAAAATTAATTTTACAAGTTTGAAAGGAGGGAAAATGTGGGTTTCCTCAATGACTGGTGAACATAAGAAAAGGGGCTCAGATGGGTAATTGACGAGTTCTGGTTCCGCTGGTGGGCTGTGAAAGAATCGTTCCAAGAGACTGATAACATGCAATTGAATTAACATACAGACAAAAACATCCTTCCCGGTAGCAATACAAATGAAACATACATGGAAAACTTCACTAAACTGGCTTTCATGATGGACCATTTTTCAAGTGAATTTTTTTCATTTAACCAATGTTTAGTTGAAAATTTTAGTGGGGCGTCATTTGGAACAGTGTTGCCCCAAGACCACTCTAAATTCATATCAATAGAACAAAGTACATTACAGAGAAATTGCTTTGTATACTCAATAGTCTCATAGTAGATGACACCTGAAATCCTCACTGGGGTAGCCAATTCAGCACATTGAGAAAGTCTAAATTCTGGAAAGATTAATTACTATAAATAGGAATATGTGGTAATTTATTTTTGGTAAAGAAGTCATCTTAGATCTAGATAAGTGGCTGGAAATCTCACAAAGTGGTGTCTGCCCTTTTATGATTCATTTAATCTAGTTTGCACACCAAGGTCAGAGAAATGTTTATACATACACCTAAATATTATGTAAATAAACATATACCCATACATGTGTGCATTCTTTGCATATGTTTTCAAGTGTATGAGTTTATCAAAAACTGGGAAATGTTTGTGTATGCTGATTTGATTTTATATAGGAAAGAGACCTAAGCATAGAGTATATAAAACATACTAGAAATTAGACTTTTTCATAGATTGATTATGTTAGGAGCTTTTAGTTACTATTAGGGACAGACACAGGCATAGCTTTGGGCAGACAAAAAGGCAGCTGGGAGGCATTCAGGCTTTTAGGTTCCTTTTTATTTGTGGCTCCAGCAATTGTTAAACTTTGCCTAAGCCCTCTCGCAAGTCAGAAGAGAGTGGGCAGGGCTCAGGGGCGTATATCTGTCTGAGTGGGCAAGTCTCTTAACTTGTTTACCTCTTAGAGTACGTGTGTGTTTGTTTTATAGCTCTACATTATTTTATGAATGGATAATGAGTGGTTTTGTTTTTCAGTAAGCAGGATAAAGCTCCTTCATCAGAAGAAGACGCTAGGTGTGATGCAAGTGTATGTGAAGCTGCAGCAGCAGCAGCCTGTGATGGAGACGTAATAGCTTCAGAATCAGAAAATGAAAGCTCAAAGAACATCTTGAGTCATGATTCAAATGTTGGAGCAGAGAATGTGGCAAAGGAAGAACAAACACAACACATCTGTCAGGAAATGGAGCTGCAGGCGGACCAGAGTTCAGAAAGCACAGATTCACGTGCTCAGAGTAAAGAGCATGACCCCAGTGAAGCTACAGAGACATCAGGGGTTATTGGCATTGATCAGTTTCTGAGGCACAGAGATGAACCTGAATCTGTGAGTTCTGATGCTAGTGAGCAAGGCAGTGTTCGTTTGGAACCTTTGACACCATCAGAGGTACTAGAGTATGAAGCCACAGAGATCCTTCATAAAGCTGATGATCCTTCAGCCAACAGCAATGACACAGTGTCTGATCAAACAGGTGGCAGTCATGGAGGAAGTAGTCCTAGCAGAGCAGAGACAGCAGTAGACCTGACAGATGGAAAGGAAAGAAGCTGAAGTGATGTAGTCGTTCCATGTTTAGTTCCCAACAGAAAGCACTTAGAACAGTGCTGTCCGGTGAGCTCAGTAGTGGCGTGGTAGAGGTCAGCAGTGGAGACTGAGGGAGGTCCTTCATATGCTTCGCCTGTACGTTCAATCTTAGTAAGCCAGTTTACCAGTAATAGCATGGTTAGTATGAATTTGCAAGTTTTTAAAAACCTGAACAGAACTTTAGCAAAAACTAAGTTTGCCATCCAAAGGTCTCTTAGCACTTTTTGATGAAATCTCATTCAGTGATAAGAAAGTAAATATTAGCTATGTTAATCAGACTTGTCAAACTTTCATAAGTCCTAAACTTAAATCCCTTATCACCTTTTAGTAACTTTAAAGGAAAAGATTTGAAACCATACATTTTTTAAAAAATATCTATAAAGTCAGTCTAATTTAAATCTTAAAAAAAAAAAGGGACGAGCTCATTGTCTGCTCTTCCAGGGGTCTTGAGTTCAATTCCCAGCAACCACATGGTGGCTCGCAACCATCTATACTGGGATCTGATACCGTCTTCTGGCGCACAGGTGTACATGCATATAGAGCACTCATTAAATAAAGAAATCTTTAAAACAGAATACTTAAAAACTGCCAATTAATTGTTAATATCAGTGAAGGCTTTATTTTTAATATGATCCTGGTAATGAAGCATGCTTAGAGTGCTAAATTGACCTGTTGAGAATTTGGATGAATATAAACTTAAGTTTGGATTTAATATAACATTCCAGTCTGTCAGAAGCATGCAAACAGAATTTTAGAATCTGTGCACCTCCATACAAGTGTTAGCCTGCCAGGCTGTCAGCTTACCTTTATTAAACTTTCAGTGAAAGTGAAATTATGAAAATATAAGTTTATATTTGTGCTTTTAGTTAGTGTATAAGCTGTGCAGAACCACCCCCACCCCTGCCCCCATGGACTAGTTGTATAAAGTAGAAATCTGTTACTGAAACTCTTATAGCTACTATACTTTTAATATTGTTTCAATGATCTTTAGCAATAGACCCACAAAAATGGTCTGGAAGCCGAACCAAAGTATGGTAGAATGTAAGTAAAAATCATTGAACTGAAAACATGCCTCAGCATGTATTCAACCATGTTTAAGGGTGTAAAAGTAGAATTTTCAAATGGAACCCTAAAGCAGAGGTTTAAAAAAATGGTTGTGGAAATTAGGCTAATTTATCCATAAGTCAGCTACTAAATTGATTTTTCAGATATAGAAATGAATATAGCAGACAATAATTTGCTTTGAAGTACTAATAAAAATTTATTTTAAATGCTGTATTTTTAATTCTTAAAATGTGCTTTGAATTCTTAAACTGTTTCACTGAATGTTAAGTGTTTTCAACGCCTGTTAAAATCCTGTTGTATATAGTAGTTTTGGAGTAAATAAAAACCTGTCTTTGAATAATTTTATTTCGGATCCCTGCTTGGTCAGCCTGTCTTTGCGCTTGTGTACCTCGTATGCAGTAGTTCTTTGTACAGCAGTCTCCATTTTGTGGGCTTTACCGACAGAAGACTAAAAAACTGAAAATGCAAGGACACACAGCATTACAGAGAGTAATTCTTTCACATCAAGAAAAACAACAGATTGTACTTTTTTCTTATCAACCTAAAGAGGTTAAATAGAAAAAGTCTTTAATAGAATTTTTTTCTGGGGTGTTGAAAAGAGCTGTGTTTTTCATCTTTCCTGCTTCTAAGACAAGTTGTAACGTGAATCTACCACAGGAAACTATTTAGGGATTTTATAAACCTTTAGAAGTGCCAGGGCAGAAAAACAAGTTTACCTATATGAGGAGCACTTTCTGAGTATTGTTCAGTTTCTTAAGAAGCTTGTTTTCCTATGCTATAGAACTCTATAATAAGCCTCCAAATTACCGAATTCCATGAGCTTTGTAAAGTTTGCACCTCAGTCCCATATCCTCTTAGAGTAGTGGTATTCAAAGTCACTGGCCAGTGAGCTGTTGCGCATGCCTTGTATGAGAAGGAAACGGTGCTGGACTCTTAGTTGCTTTTCCAAGACAGTAAAAGCAGGGGAGGGAGGACAATGAACAAAACCTTGTACTTGCTAATCCAAGTGCTATGCATTCTTACACAGTCTGCACACCTCCTCCCCAGTCAGGAGCCAGCACTTGATACACAGAACCAGCTTTTGAAGAGTAGCAAGCAGTCAAGAAGCAAACTTATGTCCACAGTAAATATTGAGGCCTATGCAGTTAGTAGAAAGAAAACGGCACTACAGGATATGTAAATACTGAGCCTGTTTGTGATTCAAGCAACTCTGTATAACTTTATTTACAAAGCAAGATGCTGGGTCGATGTGTGCCCTAACTTTACATATACCTACTTTGAGTTTGGGTAAAAAAAAACGAGTGTATGTACTCAAGTGACCTTAGCTCAGAAGATCCAAGTTGCCTTGTAGGTACAACACTTTAATGACATTAAAAAACATCACGTTATGTGGGATTTTTCTTTTTAATTTATATTAAAGCTGAGTACCTTTTTTCTTGTGTTATTTCTTCCTCTTTGCATCCTTTCAGCATTTTAAGGAAGACCTTGTAAAGGTTTTCACCCCAATAAAATTTGCTTTTTGGGTGCATGATGTAGGGTTGGGGGGGGGCGGGACATGTGATGGTGGGTATGTAGAGGTTAGGAAAACTCTGGAGTAAATTCTCTCTATGTGGGTTCTGGGGGTAAACTGCTCATCGGACCTAAATTTACCTTGTTCTAAAGCTGGTGTTTCCACCACACCTATAGTTTGTAACACTAAATATTCCTAAAGTCCTAGGATGCTGAGGCAGGATGATTGAGTTTCAACCCAACCTAACTCCATAGTGAGAATCTGTCAACAACAGCAGCAAGTCTTAAAATGAAAGACTCTTGTTTCCTCTTGTTAATAGCTCTCGAGGACTTTACCTCTAGGGGGGAGGTTAGCATGTAATTTTATGTTTAGAAAAAGCATGTAATTTAAAGATATGTTTTCTATAATGTTGAAATTTTAACATTGTACTGTAGCCATCTGTTAAAAGTTATTTTGGGGTTAACATGATTATTATGTTATGGGGTTAACATTATTTCATGATTATTACATATGGGGCTGCATATGTAAAGCACCTGCTGCCCACAGATGAGGACCGAGGCACAAATTTCCAACACCTACATAAATGTAGGGTGGGTGTGGCAGCAGCCTGTGAGTCCAGCACTCAGGATGTGACAGAGATGGAATCCCCAAAATGAGCAAGCTCTGGGCTCAGTTGAGCTCTGGCCTCCCACACATGTATACACACAGACAAATATGCATGCTTGCTCTCACACCACACACACACCTGTTCCTTCAAGACCATTCACTTTTATTAACTATAAATCAAGCTTGTGTGTATTACAGGCTTTAAAGGCAGATTACAGGGGACTGGAGAGATGTCTCAGACGCTATGAGCACTGGCTGCTCTTCCAGAGGTTCATGTGGCTCCAATTCCAGCACCCACATGTCAGCTCACAGCCATCTGTAATGAGATCTGGTGCCCTGTTCTGGCATGCAGACAGAACATTTTATGCATAATTAACAAATAAATCTTTAAAGGGGGTTTACAGACATCTGTCTTTACTAGATTATTACAATGCCATGTACCTTCTCAGCTAAAAACTGAAATGTCCATTTCTAAAGTTTAGAAAAAATGATTGGGGTGTGTGTGTGTGTGTGTGTATCAGTACCCTCAAATGCCAGAAGAGTATCGGATCCATAAATTGGGAATTTATAGGTGGTAAGCCTCATGATTTGGGTGCTAAGAATCTCACTGGGTCCTCTGAAATAGTTGGACATGCAACACACATTTACTGTTTTGGAGGGAAAGACTTCTGTTTAGTATTTTCTTTTGACGTATGAATCATGTAAGGCCTGTCTATATAAATGAATGGGGAAGAGAATCAGAATGCTTGCTTCACCAGCTCCCTTAAATTGATGTGTGGGCATTTGGTTTGACAGTTAATCAGGTGTGCTCCTTCATCTCTCTGAGATAATGAACCAGACACAGTGAAGCAATAATCTTTTGACAATGACACATTATTCTTTGGGGTAGCAATGCCTTACACCCTCTGCAAACTCAGCTCAGTCTCACAGCAGTGTGAGTGGCATTCAAAATACGTTCAGGTGGAGGCTAAGAAATGGCTTGCTTTGTGGCCGAGCACGTACACTGCTCTTGCAGGGGACCTGACTTCTGTTTCTATCATCCGTGTTGGATGGTTTGCTATTGCCTGTAACTCCAGCAACAAGGGATCCTGTGCCTCTGACCTCCAAGAGCATTCACCTTCACATGTATGCGCACACACAAAATTTGTAATTTTTTTTTTTTGAGACAGGATTTCTCTGTGTAGCCTTGGCTTTCCTGGACTCACTTTGTAGTCCAGGCTGGCCTTGAACTTGCAGCGATCCGCCTGCCTCTGCCTGTAATGGAATTACAGGCATGCACCACCATGCCCATCCTAAAATTTGTAATTTTTAAAAAATATTTTACAAAGTTTTAAGGTGAAACCATAGAACAGGATATTAAGCATTTTAAGGTGAGCAATGGAAATAGCACTTTGTGGGTTTACAGTGTTATACAACCCTACCTCTGGTTCCCAAACCTTTCTAGCCATCTTTCCCACTAAGCAGCTTCTCCCCATTGTCCACATCTCTGAATCTTGGAAACCACCAGTGTCCATGCTATGGAGTTATTTTCTATTCTGGGTATTTGCATATTAGAACTGTACACTAGTTGACATTTGGGGTCATTAGGCTACATCTGCAGCCTTCCAACACAAATAACTGGAAAGATAGCCTGTGTCTGCCAATTGTTAAGAGTTAATGCTCTCAAAACAAGCAGATTTAATAAGAATCCCTAGCCAAACTCTGGTGGCACTAAAAAAGCAAAATCAGTATTTAGAAATCTATAGAAACAAATGTCTGAATAGCCAAGGCAGCTTTGGGCAAGAACAAAGCTACAAACATTATACTTCCTAATTTTAGAAAATACTACAGAGCTACAGTAAAAGTAAACCTGCAGGTCAAAGGAATAGAGAACGCAAAAGAAAGCATGCACCCATGCAGTCTAATGACCTTCCCCGAAGGGTACCAAGAATACACAACAGGAAAAAGATTGTCTCTCCAGGAAACCATGCTTGGAAAATTAGATATCCGTGTGCAAAGGAATAACACTGGAGTCTTGGGATTGGACCTGCCCCACTAAGCACAAGCCCCTACACCTAACTGATGAACTATAGGCAGTTGGTGGCTTCTGTGAGAGCATCAGTTTTCTTTAAGGGTGTAGGCCCTAGTAGGTCACCCACTCTCCACTGGGTGGCCTCACAACTAAAAACATGTGGATAGCATAAGTTGGAGTTAATGGGTTTTAGGTTTTTGAATGAGACAAAGTTATCGGGGGCGGGGGAGGAGGGGAGTGGCAGGGAGATGTGGGAAGTGGCTATTATTAAAACATTGTAAGAAATTCTCAGGGAATTAATAAAATATTCAAACAAATGAATGCAAAGATCTAAAACTAGTAAAGTGGACTATTGTAAGGCAAAGCATGTCTTGACATTGTTTTTGATAGTGATTTGGGGGGGGGTTATGATACCAAAAACACAGACAACAAAATAAAGAGCACCCAAATGAAATGACATCAGACTTAAAATCTATAAAGCACAAATAACAGTGAAATGAAAAGGAGACTAACAAGAAAATTGTAGCCAAAAAGTTGGTGCAACTCAATAGTGAAACGTTATTACTATGACTGAAAATTAAAATGTTTTCATTTTATAATTTTATATGTATAGATATTTTGAATGTACATCAATGTAAAATGTAGATGCTGGACCAACTAAGGTCAGAAAAGAGCATTGGATCTCCTGGAACTGGTATTGGAGACGCTTGTGAGCCGCCATGTGGGTGCTGGGAATCGAACCTGAGTCCTCTGGAAGAGCAGCCAGTGCTCTTAACTGCTGAACTAACTCTCCAGCCCTGGTGACCAAAAATTATGCAATAGAACTGAATAGAAATTTTGTCAACAACGACATGGATGATCAACAGATAAATGAAAAGGTACTCAATATCACCAACTGTGATAGTTTATCAACTGGAGACAGTCTAGAATCACCTGGGTGGGAAGCCAGTAACAGATTGTCTAGATTGGTTTGGCTTGGAAGCATTCTGTGTGGGATGGTCTTGAGCAGTTGGAAGTCTCTCCCACTGTGAGTGACACCATTTCTTGGGTAAGGGATTTTGCACTGTATGATGGAGAAAGCCAACGGGGCAGAAACATGCGTGCATTGATGCATTTCTTTTTGCTCTCAACTGTGGGTGTAATATGACTCACTGCTTAAAGTTCCTACCATCTTGACTAACCTGAAAACCTTGAGCTGTGAGCTGAAGAAGCCATTTTCCCCTTAAGTCACTTTTTTTCTTGGCTTTCTCAGTCAGCAGGAACCAAACCTAAGACATCATCAGGGAAATGTAAGTCAAAGCCGCATGAGTTATCTCATACCTGCTGGGGACGGGTAAGTGCTGAGGAAAGAGAAGGGTTCCTGGCACACTGCTGCATGTGAATTCTACAGCCTTTATGGAAAACACTATGGAGCTCTGTCAAAACATCAAAAGCATACCCACCACATGACCCAATGCTCACTTCTCATCATACATAAGAGACAATCAAAGCCAAGGTCTGAGAGCTAACTGCACTCACATGTTCATTCTACAGTAGCAAACATGAAGCAACATAAATGCCAAATGACAGATGAATGGATTAAGGAAAAAAGTGGGTATAAATAGACCTTTATAGGAAAGAACTCGTGCTGGTAAAGACACTTGCTTTGAAGGCCTGAGGACCCAAGTTCCATGCCTAGAACCCAGATAATGGTGGAAAGCGAGAACTGACTTTACAGAAGGTATCTTCTAACCAGCATATCCTCAAAATGACATGTGTGTCACATGCACACAGGCATGCACACATGCAGAAACACCACGGTGACACAGGCCTTTCATTCCAGTACTCAGAAGCAGATGCAGGTGGCTCTCTGAGTGTGAGTGCAGCCTGGTCTCAGAACAAGTTCCAAAACATCCAGGACTACACAGAGAAGCCCTGCCTCAAAAGACCCAAATAAACAGACAAAGTTTTGAAACTAAATCAACCCTCCACAGGGGAAGTAAAGTCGTGGTAGAGAACTGCCCAGCGTGAAAAGCCCTGGTTCTGATCCACTGCGCCTCGAAAGAAAGGAGGAGAGATCTTGATAGCTATGAAAACAGCGATGGCTCGTTGAGTGACATGAACCAGCCATGGGGGACAAATGCAACAAAATGTTAAGGAGACAGACGGAAGTCTACTTATCTGGAAGTCTCAAGTCCAAAACGGCCTAACATCAAATGTTTATGCTGAGAGAGCGCTTCAGAAGAATAGTCTCACGCCTGACCTCATGTGACAAAATACAAGTGCATGACATGGTCTTCTAAGCACCCACAGAGGATAAAGGGCCTCCTGGCCCCATCACTGCACTATACAGCGTTTGTTACATGTAGAGGCGAGTAAAATAGTGTATAAAATTACAGCCAATGCATGTAAGGTGCATGTAAAACAAGCAAATTTCATACATAGGTATTGGTCCCATCTTCCAGATATCTTGTTTTATGCAAATACTCTGAAAACTTTCGGTGTCCCATTTTTAGGTAAGGGGCGTATAACCTGTACCAGGAATCTAAAATAAGGGAATTCATAGAAACACAGAGCAGAAAAGAGGTTTCTCAGAAAGATGCCAAAATATGCTGCTGCTGCTGTAAATGTATAAAGTTCCAGAAAGGCTAGAATTTAGGCAAATGAGGGAGTAAACACCTGTACAGTGTAGCAACCACAGCTAGCAACTCCAAGTTGTAAATTAAATTTTTTTTTCTAGAACATATGCTCATCACATATAAACTAATTACTACAATAAGGAGACCAACACTGATGACAGTGGTGGTTTCATGAGCAAACGCATTCAGTTTCACTAGGTTGCGAACATTGTTCTATCTAGGTATGTATTAATTTTACCCTAACAAAGTGATTTTTAAGATCTGCTTTGTTTTTAGTTATGTGTTTTGTGTGTGCGCGCACGCACACATGCATACTTGTGAGTGCAGATGAGTCCAGTGCCTGCAGAGGGCAGAAGAGAGCGCTGGATGCCCTAGAGCTGGAGTTACAGGCGGTGAGTGCGTGGATGCTGAGAACCAGAGTCTAGCCCTCCACAAGGACGAGGCACACTCTCGGCCACTGCGACACCTCTCCAGCACCTACAACACGATTGTCTTTTAAATAAAAGTTAAATTTAAGAAGAAGGAAAATTTCACAGATGCTGCAACATGGATGAGTGTTGAAGCTATTTTGCTCAGTGAAAGAAGTCAGTGTGGTAGTTTGAATGAAATTGACTCCCATGTGGCTGAGCAGGAAGCAGAGGAGGGCAGATCTCTATGAGTTCAGGGCCAGCCTGCTGTACCAAGTGAGATCTAGGCCAGCCCAGGCTATTATACAGAGAAACCCTGTCCCCCAAAGTACAAAAAGAGAGACAGACAGAGACAGAGAGACAGAGAAAATAGAATAGAAAAGAAAAAAGAAAACGGCTTTCCATAGGCTTATATATTGGAATGTTTGGTTCCCAGTTGGTGGACTGTTTAAAAAGGATTAGGAGGTGTGTCACAGGGGCGGGCTTTGAGGTTTCAAAAGCCCACACCAGGCCCAGGGGCTCTTCTCTCTCTGTGTGTGTCTCTCTCTGTCTCTTTCTGCTTCTCTCTCTCAACCTCTTTCCCCTTTTCTCTATCTTCTCCCTCCCTCCCTCCCTCTTTCTCTCTCTGCCTGTGAATCAGGGTGTAAGCTCTCAGCACCTGCTCCGATGTCATGCCATGCCATGGCTGCCTGCCACCATGCTCCTCACCATGACGGTTATGGACTGTCTCTGAAACTGTAAGCAAGCCTTTCCTTTTTGAAGTAGCCTTGGCTGTTGTGTTTCTTCACAGCAAAAGGATAATAATTAAGACAATCAGTCACAAATATTCTATGAGTCTGTTCATATGAGGTACAAAGTTCTAAAATTCAGAGAAGGAGTGTGTCAAGAAGCTTAGGAAAAAGAACAATAAGGAACATTAATTTTGTGCAATTAATACATGGTTGTGTGATTGCGCTTACCCATGCAGGCAACTGGAGAAATACTGAGGTTACAGGCAGGCACTGCTGTGACTGGCTTTTTATGTCATTTCTGGGGATCTGAACTCATTTCCTCATGCTTGCACAAAGGAACTTGCTTGACACACTGAGACATTTCCCAGCCTCGGGAATTACTATTTAAAGGGTATATGTTGGGTGGTGGTGGCGCATGCCTTTAATCCCAGCACTTGGGATGCAGAGGCAGATGGATCTCTGAATTCCAGAGCAAGTTCTAAAACAGCCAGGGCTACACAGAGAAACCCTGTCTTGGAAAACAAACAAGCAAACAAACTAAGGGTATAAAGTTTCAGTTTTGCAAGATGAAAGGAATTCTATAGATAAAGCTTGTGAAAGTTTATACCTCAAAATGGTTAATACTGTCAATTTATGTTATATATTTAACCACCATTTGGAAATCGGAAATAATCAAAGATACATGGCTTATGTCTGAATTTATGAATTATTGCCTTGGTGTGCATGTTTATCCTTATATCAGTATCATGATTAAATTGTTTTTTCAGTGCTTGGGATTGAGCCTAGAGCCTGGCTTGGTGCATGCTTGACAAGCCGTTTACCATCAACCTAAGCCTGTTGTCCCTGTTTGGTTTTATATTAGTGATGATACCATGAGTATAGTGCTTGCTGCCATCCAGCACTTCTGTCTTATTCTTCTGCCTTCCCACAGTCCCACCCATTCATACATACATGCACACAATGAAAAATCAGAAATAATTGGCAGACAAGCCTAAGATCTGTAATCCATTGAGTCAGGGGATCCCAAGAAGCAATGATTCAGAGCACAACTGGAGGATGAGAACCAGGGAACCAAGGGAGTCATTTCCAGTCTTCTCTGCGATGAGGGAAAGGGGACGGAGAGCAGTTCCTTATTCATTTTCCTCTGTTCATGTCTTCACTGGCTCAGTTGAGGCCCGCTCACCTTGGGGAGGACCACCTGCTGACCTCGTTCTAATCTGAATGCTGGTCACATCACACATACTGTTGTAGATGCACTCAGAAATGATGTGCAGCCAAGGCTACACTGCCCTCGTGGGCAGTAAAGCTGACACCTCAAATGAGCTCTCTACTAGCACATGCCATCAGCCATGCTGAGAGCCACTCTCGGGGCTCTGACAAGGATGTGGTTTAAAACTGTCTTCACGGGGCCAAAGGTTACTTCAATGGTCAGCTGCATGTTTTTAAATTATGTTCATTCTTTTTAGAAATGTGTGTACGTGTGTGTAGGGGATATGCGTGCTGAGTGCAGGTGTCTAATGGAGTCTAGAAGAGGGATTCAAGACTCTCCGGAGCTAGAGTTACGGGAGGTTTGTAAGCTAGCTGCCTGCTGTGTGTGCTGGGAATGGAACTCAAGTCGTCTGCAAGAGCAGGATGCACTTGTTACCAGCAAACCATCTCTCCAACCCTGATTTTTTTTTTTTAACAATAGGAATTAAGGAATGACTGAACAGATCATATGGGATGAGGAAGTCAGAGGAAGCAAATCTCTAGAGAAGTTTCACTTTCCTTGAATCTAGAGGCGTGTCCTCTTAAAAGGAAAGATTCCAAAAACATAAACAAACAAACAACAACAAAAAACACTTCAAAATTCTAATGCAGGTTTGCTACAGGAAACAGGAAAGATGACTTTAATTTTCCAGCACAATTTGAAAACTTGCCATTCAATTACTAAATATTTAAAAACTTTTCAGTATGTTCCCGCTTGTATGCTTATAAACCTTTTATGAGGTAGGGGGAAAATTCAGTGTAGCCTTCATGAATAATTAGTAAGCACCAAGTCTGGGTTGATGCAAGCTCAATGATCATGACCATTTTGTTTGTCATTTGGCAACAAGAACACATAAACATAATTATTGAATTTGTGATGCTTTCTTCTACAACCCTAAGTTTCAAAAATACAGAATGTGTATCTCCTCTTCATCCGTGTTAAGGTCAGAGCCAAAGCCAAGCTGCTGAGTGAATCCTGGTTCCAGCTGTCGGTGTAGACCTGCTTCACCATGGTAACGTGACAAAATGGAAGGTGCTGGCCGTACATTCTCATCTCAGCCGAAGGCTGATGTCACCCGTGTCTCTGGTTCTAACCAGGCAGGATGGAAAGCGTCAGGGCACACGGACCAGGTGTACTTTGGAGTGTTTTCTCACTCTCTGTGACTTAGCTAACTCTGAGATTTATTAAAGCTTTCCAAGTGTCTTAGCCAGGGTTTCATAGCTGTGAAGAGACACCGTGACTGGGGCTGGCTTGCAGCTTCAGAGATTTAGTTTGTCATCATCATGATGGGAAGCGTGGCTGCGTCCGGTCAGACATGGTGCTGGAGAAGAACCTGAGAGTTCTGCAACTTGATCCACAGGCAGCAGAAGGGGACTGTGTGTCACACTGGGCATAGATTGAGCATAGGAAGCCTCAAAGCCCACCCCCACAGTGACACACTTCCTCCCCCAAGGCCACACCTCCTAATAGTGCCACTCCCTATGGGCCAACATTCAAACACATGAGTCTATGGGGGCCATACCTACTCAAACCATCATGCCAAGGAAACAACTATATATATATATATATATATATATATGCTTATATGTATGTTTGTGTGTGTATGTATATGTGTATATCTAGCATATCTTATTTACATATACATGTGTATCATATATGTCATAAGGCAATTACAAATATTATAGGGCAAAACCTGTGTACTCCAAAGTAGATTTGTGTTAACCTTGAACTTCTGACCTTCCCACCTCCACCTCCCCAATGCTGGGATTACGGGTGTGATCCACCAAACCCAGCTTTATGTGGTGCTGAGGCTAGAACCCAGGGCTTCATTCAAGCACTCCACAAACTGAGACAAGCATATAGCTCTCTTTACAGATGTGCTCAATTTATTTATTTCCATGTGTCTGGAAGTTTTGTGCCATGTTCCCTCTTTTCCTCAATTTCATTTGTAATCTTTCAGACATATAGCTTATATGGACACATACATATACATACACACACACACACATATATGTATACCTATGTGGTATACATACAGACAGACCTATATAGGTACTAATCTAAACCCGAGTTGAACTAATTTGATAGAAGAAAATAATCCAAGCCAAATCCCAATATTGAAAGGAAGTGAAGCCGAAAGGTTCAGGGGTCTGTAAGTCAGAAGGGCCTCAGAGCCCTGCTCTTTAAGTTCTTTTTTAATTCTAATTTTGTGTGTGTGTGTGTTATGTACATTGCTGTTTTGCCTGCATGTATGAGGTGTCAAGTCTCCTGGAACAGGAGTTAGAGACAGTTATAAGCTGCCGTGTGGGTGCTGGAAATTGAACCTGGATCCTCGGGGAAAGCAGTCAGCGCTTTTAACTGCCGAGCCATCTGTAAATCTGGGTTGTTGGTGCAGTTCAGGATCGTGAGTAGTGGAGAAATAAGAACTGGCTGGCCAGGGCTAACCCAGAAAGATCAGAAAGATAAGTCCGTGTGGGGAGCTTCTTAGCCTAGTTTCATGCCAAACTACTCAACTGCCCTTGTGGCCAGAGTTGTTTGAAGTGCCCAGTGGAAAGTAATCCTGAGGAATTAAGACCCAATCCAATAGACCCTCGTGCTGGCTGGTCTTCTGTCAACTTGACACACAAACTAAAGACATCCGAATGGAGAGAACCTCAGTTGAGAAAATGCTTCCGTGAGACCCGGATGTAGGGCATTTTTTAAATTAGTGCTTGATGGGGGAGGGCCCAGCCCACTGTGGGTGGAGCCATCCCTGGGCTGGTGGTCCTGGGTTCACTAAGGAAGCAGGCTGAGCAAGCCGCAGGGAGCAAGCCGGAAAGCAGCACCCCTCCACGGCCTCAGCATCAGCTCTGCCTCCGAGTTCCTGGCCTGTTCCAGTTTCTGCCCTGACTTCCTTCAGTGATGAGCAGCGGTGTGGAAGCGTTAGCCAAATAAACCCTTTCCTCCCCAACTCGCTTTTCCGTCAGTAGGAAAGCCTTCTCTCCGGTGCACACAGCCGCCTTTGTTACACTCCACCGCCCGCAGCGGCGCGGGATCTGTAGGGAATGAAAGCTCAGAAGCCTTTAACGATGAGACCACCCCGAAGAGGGCCGTGCATCTGCTAAATGAATAGACAAAATTGAGTTTTGTTCAGAATGAGCAAGGCAGGAAGGGTGGGGGTGAGGGACCCCTGATAAGTAACAAATGAATTTGAAAATATTCTTAAAGGCCCTAGAACCAGTTACCTAACGCCAACCTAGCCTAACCACCGCTTTGTAAGTCCAGATATGATTGTGTTCATTCCAAACGTCCCCGTCATCACCAGGTTTTCCTGATCCTGCTTTAGTCTACACACAGTGGTAGTTGGATAGGATCTCTAAGGGAAAAAGTTAAGCCCATAAATTTCTATACTTTAACTTCGTATTTTGCCTTCCTTCCAGAATGCCATTATAACTACAGTAAAAGGATAAAATGACAACAAATGAACACACTTCTCCCTAACTGAAATGCTTTCCTACCTCTTTAAAAGGTCACTTGTTGTGCTCAACATTTAAAAATAAATCACGGTAGCTACTCATAACATTCGCCATCTTGATCATTTGACTGTGGAACTCAGTGGCCCTAACCACATCCCTGTGGTGTGAACAGTCTCCAACATGCTTTTCCGTGGGAGACATCAAACGGGAACATCAAACAACCACCCATTCACAGCATCTCCCCCAGCCCCAAATACTGTTCCCGTTACAATTCTATGAGTGACTGCACCAAGGCCCTCATGTACATGTTTGTCTTTTTAGATTGGCTTGTTTCATTTCCTAGAACCTCTGTCTTAGTTATTTGTCTACTGCTGTAAAGAAACACCATGACCAGGGCTGTGAATGAAAATATTTAATTGGGGCGTTGCTTACAGTTTCGGAGGGTGCGTCCATGATCGCCATATTGGGCAGCATGGCAGCAGACAGGCATGGAGCAGGCTTGGACAGGCTTGAGCAGGAGCTGAGAGGCAGGGAGAGAGGGAAAGAGGGATCGGGAGAGACCAGGCCTGGTGTGAAACCTCAAAGCCCACCCACCCCGAGTGACACACCTCCTCCAACAAGCACACACCTCCAAATCTTTCCCAAACAGTTCCACCAGTTGGACCAAGCATTCGATAGCTGAGCTTGTGGGGGACCATTCTCATTCAAATGGACACAGAGGCCTTTAGGCGCCCTCAGGCTGTAAGGTGTGACAGGGCTTCACTGTATGTGCACACGACATTATATTATTCATCCAGTGAAGGATATTTGAGTGGCTTCTGCTTTTCCAGCTGTTGTAACGTTGCTGTTTTTCTCTGTAGTGGTTTCCTTATGGGGGTGAGGTGCTATCGAATTCTTCTGATTTCTCTGATCATTAATGATGTTGAACATTTTTTTTCAGTATCTCTTGACCATTTTTGTATCTTACATAAGGATGTGTCTATTCAAGTCAGTTTCAAATTTTATTTTATTGTATTTAAATTGTCAATATCAATTCTGTCACACAACTTACTTAAATAAGTTTATTTTAAATAACTTATTTATATTAAATAACTAATATTATTATATTATATATTATCTCCTATTAAATGTGCTGTTTTCTTGTTTTTATAGTTTTTTTTTTTTTACTTTGTTGACTGTGCTTTTGGATGCTTAGACATTTTAAATTTTGATAGTTTATTTTTACTTCTATTACCTGAGTTTGTGGTGTCATATTATTGTCAAATATGGTATCATAAAATTTTCCTTCTTAGAGTTTTATAGTTTTAGCTCAGGGCTGGAGGGACAGCTCTGTGGTTGAGAGCACTTTCTGCTCTTGCAGATGATCTGGGTTCAGTGGCCAGCACCACATAGTGACTCGCACAGGGCTGTAACTCTATTCCCGGGGTGTCTGACACTCTTCTGGCCTTCTTGGGCTCTTCAGGCACATTCATACACACACACACACACACACACATGTGCGCGCACGTGCGCACGCACAAAGGCAAACACCCATACACATAAAAGTAATTGTTTTGTTTTAAATCCAATTTCCTATTTATCTTTTTCTCCCATAGATTTTTTTTTTTAATTTTTTGAGACAGGGTGTTGTTTTTTTGTTTTTGTTTTTGTTTTTTTGTTTTTTTTTTTTTTTTGAGTAGCCTTAGCTGACCTGGATTCACTTTGTAGACCAGGCTAGTCTTGAACTCACAGTGCTGGGATTACAGGCATGCGCCACCGCACCTAGCTTCTCCCATAAATTTTTATTGTTGAAGAGAGCAGATTAGTTGGCGTTTGCCGGGTTTCTTAAATTGTGAAATGATTCCATCCCCAATAGTGTTAATAAAGGCATTGTTGTGTTTCTTGCTTGTCCTAGAATTTGGCAGTGCAGATTTGTTTTCAACTTAATGTTTCTTACCTGTTATAAAGTATAAACAGAACAAGCCTTACCATTGTATGCATTAAACAAATACATGTTCAGTGGCAGTGACTACATTTACAGTGTTTTTGTTTGGTTTGGTTTGGTTTGGTTGTTTGGTTGGTTGGTTTGGTTTTTGGCTTTTCAGACACGGTTTCTCTGTGTAGCCCTGGCTGTCCTGTAGACCAGGCTGGCCTCAAACTCACAGAGATCCACCTGCCTCTGCCTCCCCAAGTGCTGGAACTACAGGCGTGCACCACCATCCCCGACTTGATTTTAGTTTTTCAATCATGTAGCTCATTTGAAATCAGTAGAAGAAGAAAAAGTACACCTCAAGCTATCAAAACAATGACAAACAAACCCATGGGTTCTATAAAATAGAGAAGCATACAATGTGGGGAAATTTAAAACATGAACAATCAAGAGAAATGCAGATTTAAAAAGACCTTTTGAAATAGAAAAGACTGTCAAGTGAATTTCAAAATATTGTCTAGTTTTCTAAAAGTAACGTGTAGCGCACAGTATGACTCAGACCAGGAGGAATTTGAGGCTGCTCTGGGGCTCCTTCAGTGGCAGCTGTGGTGGGAAGGCCGCGGGGAACAGTCTACTCTTAAATGTAGATCTGTGGCTGGCACCGTGCACTTGCCTGGCGCGCATGAAGCCTTAGGTCCCACTCAGAGCACCGCACAAGCCAGGCATGCTCATGTGGGGCTGTAATCCCCGCACTTGGAGGTGCAGACAGGAGGATCAGTAGTTCAAGATTAGCTGCAGCTGGTTTAATACCAGCCTGGGCTACATGAAACTCCGTCTTTAAAAAAAACAACAACAACAAACCCCCAGAAGCAGCAAATCTTCAGACAAATAATTCGTGTAGTCTAGCTCGGTTATTAAAAATGAGATCCCTTTCTCTGGTGTTCCTATTTTAACATCTTCACTTTCTCAAACAGAGGTATCATTAAGTTTTTGGTACGTAAAGAAACAATTCTGCACAATTGGGTTGGGTTTTCACACAGCAATCTGAAAAGGTGCCAAGGTTCGCTTACTTAAATGCACACTTCCAGAGTGATTCAAGGCACGCGAGCTCATCTCGCCCAGTCCTAATGAACTAGAGTGTCGAAGCAATCAGAGAAGCACCATTTGCTGCAGTAAACCTAATTACCACTCATCCCTTGGAGGGGATCATAAAAAACGACAAAGAGGTTTTGTTATGTTAAAGGTCTCAAGCAAATAATCTAAATACAATCTCTGCCACCACTTCATTTGCTGATGTCAGATATTAAAGAGCTTTTCCACTACTCTGTGCTTTTATGGGTTTTTTTTTTTTTGGCTGTTAGAATTTTTATTTCCATTTACGATGAACATGACCATAATTAGATATGAAGTAGTATAACTGAAAGGCTACTGCTTTGTTTTGAGTTTATTAAAATGTTGAGCTAGGCCAGAAGTGGTGGCGCACACCTTTAGTTCCAGCTGCGGCAGAGGCAGAGGCAGAGGC
The DNA here is from genome assembly GCA_028658305.1 of Pachyuromys duprasi. Lineage (NCBI taxonomy): Eukaryota > Metazoa > Chordata > Mammalia > Rodentia > Muridae > Pachyuromys > Pachyuromys duprasi. Next base: position 44,011,791 of record CM053749.1, on the reverse strand, counting down.
AGGCAGATCTCTAGAGTCCAGACTTGTCTACATAACGAGTTCCAGGCCATTCAGGGCTACAAAGTGACACCATGTATAAAAAAATTTAAAAAAAAGTTAAGCTGAGAAATTCCTTATAAGATACGTGCTGAAGATAAATAGAGGCAGTCTCATTTATCAACACTTAGAAGTAATATCCAAACAGAAGCTAAGTGGGGTAGAGAGCAGTCCATCAATAATGTTTCACAAATTTGGGGAGTTAGTATAGAACAAGTGTGGGTTAATAAGGAAAAGACAAAGTCTCCGATAAGTCTTAGTTATTAGTTATCAGGGACCCCTGATAAGTAATATCAGACAACCTGTGCCAAAAACTTCATGACGAGAGTGACTCCCTAAGTACAGGAAGAAACAGGTCATTCCAGGTCTCCCGGAGTAAAGGCGGTCTTAATATGTTACACCACCAGAGTTGCACCCAAGAAAGACAAATTCAAGTGCAAGAAACAGCTAAAGGGGCTCTGTGAGCACTTCCCACTTACGCTCTGGTTTCTCTTCTGATCGTACAAATCTTTCCCCTCTTACTAAAGGTTTCTGTGGAGAAGAACAACTCTGAGCCTTAACCCGGTCTTACTTCAGTCTTTGCACTAGGGGGGCTGGTAATGCTGGTGGGATGGGTCACTGCCGGCCCCTCGTGGCTGCCTGTCGCTCCAGCCCCAGAGGTACACAGCGCTGGCCTCCAGGACCAGGCGAGCACATGCACATAGTCAAAGGTAAGGCAGCTCTCCCGGCTGGAGGCAGGCAAAGCGTCTAAGAGCCCCGGGCCGCTCTTCTGAGGACCCACGGTCCGTTCTCCGCACCCACCTGGTGGCTCACAACTATCTGTAACTCCATTTCCAGGGGATCCCATGTCTTCTTTTGGCCTGTGTAAGCGGCCGCACGCACAGGGTACACAGAAATATTAAAGAGAAATGGGAAGTAAGAGATATTTTAAGATGTAAAAGTGGCATGAAGAAAATGTTTATCCAACACATAGTTTATAAAGTATGAAAAAATTTAAAAGATAATTAAAAACATTTTTTTTTTACCTGTAAGCTTAACAAAGATTAAAAAGCTTACTTAATATCACTCACCGTTGGTGGGGTGCAGACAGGTGTCTTTATCCCATCAAGTGCTAATATGTGAGCTCAACAAAGCTGAGGAATACCAACAAATTAGCTATTTTTAAGCTCCAAAAACGAACATGTAGATACCACTTTTAAAAAAATAAAGTTGTACTTATAACCAAAGGAAAACGACTTAGGCAGAATTCCAACAAAGCGTGTGTAGGACTTAGGGGCTGCTCGTTAGAAAGCGCTTATGAATAAAGAACCATGCTGTCCTCCCTGACTGGAAGAGGTGACCCGGTTCATCCTCTGTGCCCTGAGTGTAGGGGAACCAGTTTTTGTTTGTTCATTCGAGACAGGGTCTCTCTGTGTACCCTGGCTGCCCTGGACTCGCTCTGTAGACCAGGCTGGCCTCGAACTCACAGAGATCTTCCTGCCTCTCCCTCCCGCTGTTGTCCTCCCCCACCCCTCAAGTCCCCTTTCTACTGTCTTGGGCAGGAGTCACTGAGCAGCCTCCCCTCCTCGCCAGCCTACCCCAGCTCATCAGCATCTTCCCCAGGCTCGGCGGAAAGGTCACGGACTCAGCAGAGGCGCCGGCGATGCCCAGAACCCCAGCGAATCCAGAGGGCTGGGGCGCGGGGAAGGCTCGCTGTCCTCTCCACCCTTACCCCCGCCCCGGCCTCCCGGAAGCCAGCGGAGAACCACGCTTGCGTTGCCCAGCAACGCGGCCTGACCTATGTGACGTCCGCCCACGTGACCTCTCAGAACCGTGCAATTCTGGACCCTTTCCCAACGCCGGTCCAATATGATATAAAAAAAAAATGACGATCCCATTTTTTGCATAAGGCTGAAGAAAGTCTTTGCCATGAATTAATATTCAGAGTGAGACTCGAACGCTTCGCTGGGAATGAGACGGACGGGGCTTGTCCAGTCCACGTCCTCCTCCTGTATGTCCCGTGTCTTGCTTTATTTTGCTTTGGTATTGTTTACTTGAGACGGCAGGTCAGACTCATTCAGGGGTTCCTGAGGCCAGCTTGTCTCCTTCCCTGGGGAATAATCGGACAAGCAGGTCAGGGGCTACACTCTTTTATTCCCAGCACTCCGAACGGGGCAGGAGGCACATCCTTGAGAGTCGTTCCAGGCCAAGACTACCCACGGAGATGGTCCCTCAAAACAAGACAAAACAAAACACAAACATGTGCTAAAACAGATTATTTGTATTCAAACTATTCCGAAAACAAAATCTGAACATATGTAAGAGGTTAAACTCAGGGCTAATGACCTAGCTCGGTTGAAGGTGTTTGTGTGGCTCCTAGGTTCAAGCCCCCCAGCAATGTAAATCAGAATTGCAGGGCACACCTGTCGTCCCAGTAAAAGGCAAGTGAGGAGGATCAAAACTCGAGCTCATCCTTCAGGGCCAGCCTGGGCTACATGAAACTCAGGGTTTGTTTATGTTGTTGTTGTTGTTGTTGTTGTTGTTATTTCGGGTTTTCTTTTCTCAAGCTGTTATGTTTGACATTGTGATAGAAACGGGTTTTTCTCCCAGAAGAACCCTAATTCTCTTTCCTCTCTGGAAGAACCCTAGAGAATCTATTTAAAACAAATATATGAGCAAGAAGCAAGGTTAGGTGGTGCACACCTTTAGTCCCAGCACTAGGGAGGCAGAGGCAGGGGGATCTCTGAGTTTGAGGCCAGCCTGGTCTCTGTCGCAACAAAACCAAATCAAACAAAACAATCCCAAAAAAGTCTGCCCACAAGTTGGGCACAATATTTTTAAATAACACATGTAATGTGAACAAAATTTGACAACTCAGCAGAATGCAACATGAATATATTTATTAAAAATATATAAGCAGAAAAGTTATGCAAATAGATTCTAAGTGCATAAAAAAATGTTCAAGATGCCATGTTGTGGTAAGACATGAACTGTCTTAGACATCATCACATCATTCACACAGGAAAAAAATCTAAACAAGCTTAAAATCAACAGCTCTTTTAAATATTGGTGTATGCATTTGTGTGTGTATATATGTGTGTGTGTTTTGAAATAGTGTTTCCAATTATCAGGACTGGCCTCAAACTCACTGTGTATCCAAAGCTGACCTTGAACTCCTGCTATTCCTGCCTCAGCTTCCTGGGTGCAGGGATTACAAGCATCAGCTGCTTGGCTTTAATTTAATGGACACATAAAATTAATATAATTTATGGGGTACCACATGGTGTTTCAACATTTGTATTCATTGTATAATATTCAAATCAGGGCAAACATCTGTCTCTGTAAGCACTCCTTATTCTCTTGTGGTGAAAACACTCGAATTTTTATTTTTATTAATGTTTTACATTTTTATGCATAGGAGTGTTCTGCATGCACGTATGTATGTATGTATGTAGACCACATGTGTGCCCGATGCCCACAGAGGACAGAAAATGGCATTGGATCCCTTGTACAGTTTTACTGTCTCTGTCTGTGACTATGGGGTCTTCTCCAAGAGATTTTTAATTATTCCAGTGTCCTGAAACATTCACTCCTTGTTTTTTCTTGTAGTTCCATAGACTCGGGTCTTACCTTTAAAGTCTTTAAAACTTTTTTTAGATGATTTTTATATATGATGAGCGGTAGGTGCCTAATTTCCTTCTTCCTCATGTAGATATCTGATCTTTTCCAGTACATTTAGAACAGGTTAATTTTCTTTTTTTATATTTATTTTAATATTTATACAACATTCTCCTTGCACACCAGATCTTATATAGTTGGTTATGAGCCACCATGTGGTTGCTGGGAATTGAACTCAGGACCTTTGGAAGAACAGCAAGTGTTCTTACCCTCTGAGCCATCTCTCCAGCCCCCAGATTAACTTTCTTAAAGTGGACATCTTTGTGCCTTTGCTGAAGAGTTGTGGGTGGTAAACGTGGGTTTAGGTTTACGTGTAGGCTGTCTGTTCGTTCTGCTGGCCCGTGTGTGTTTATACGCCAGCAGTACAATGTCTCGATTTCTATTTTAGTAAGTATATGTTGAAATCAGCTAGTGTAATGGCCTATTTGTTTCAGCTCAAGATTGCTTTAATCCCGTGGGGTGCTTTGCGTTGCCGTGCAATTTTTAGCAGTCTCTAGCTCTGAGGAGAATGTAGCTGGTATGTTGATAGAGTTCATTGAACTTATAGACCACATTGGCAGGTATGACTGTTTTAACAATATTGATTCTGCCAACCCATGAACACGGGATGAATATTCTTAATAATCACCAATGTTTTGGGAGTTTCTGTTGTGAGCATCTTTCTCTTCGTTGGTTAAGTTTAAAGCTGGAACTATTTGTAGATATTGAGCACGGGATTGCTTTTCTTTTTGTGTGTGGGGGGGTGGGGGAGTTGCTTTTCTTATTTCTTTTCCAGATAGCTCACTGTGAGCGACCTGGCTGAATGTGCTGGTTCTGTAGGTCTTTGGTGGAGTTCCGGGGCTCTTGTCAACTGCAGCAGCGATGACCTGACAACGTACTTTCCAACTTGGATGCCTTCTTTTCTGTGTTTTGCCTGATTGTACTGGCTTGCACTTCGAGTTCAGTTTTGCAAAGGTAGTGAAAGTGGGCATTCCTGTTGGTTCTGGGCTTTACTGAGAAAGCATTCATTTTCACCACATTCAATATGGTGTTGACCTATGGGACATGGCCTTTAAAAAAAGAAAACAAAATCAATGAGCTGTGTTCCAGCTTTGCTTAATTTTTTTTTATCATACAGAACTGTTAAATTTTGGCAACTGCCTTCTCTACCTTTCTGGAGATGATCACATGGCTTTGTCCTTTATTCTATTGATATGAGTAGTCAATGATCAATAGTATTGTTCCAGGTCAGAGGGATAAGAAGAAGCAGCCAAAGACAGTCAATCTACACTGCAGTCTGCTGGGAGGAATGAAGAGTTATCAAAAGTTGACAAGCTGGGTGCGGTGGTGCACAACTTTAATCCTAGCACTCAGAGAGGCAGAGGCAGGCGGATCACTGTGAGTTCGAGGCCAGCCTGGTCTACAGAGTGAGTCCAGGACAGCCAAGGCTACACAGAGAAACTGTCTCAAAAAAAAAAAAAGTTTCAACAAAGAACTCTGAGAACATTTCCATTCATTCATTCACCTGTCCGTTCATTCATTCTTCTTCCAATGTCAACACTAGTTAGTGGGAGAGGGGAAAAAAAAACCTGGATACGGAATGGTGCTTCCCTCCCTCACACAATTTGCAATCCAGGATGGAGGGGTACAAATAAGCTGTCTGATGAAGTGTGATGAGCGTCACAGTGGAAGAACGAGCAGAGAGGGAGGGAAACACCTGCACCTCAAGGTCTGTGTGCTCCTCGACCCGGGATGATGGCCATCGTCACAGCTGCAAGGCTGCGGTTAGACCATCGCAGCAACAGCCAGAGAGCAAGATGAGGCCAAGGCAGGAACCTCATGGTTGCGGTTCACAGGTGCTGAAGCAAGCATGGAGGAGATGTAAGAGGAAGCTGCAGCCAGGTGTGAGGGGTAGACACGCCATCAAAGGCAAGAAGAAGCAATGTGAGCGAGCAGGGTGGCTGCTTTGCTGAAGTGAAGCTCACCTTCAAACTATCAGGGCCTCAAGCCTTTTCCACTGTCTTGCCAGGTCATGGCACTGCCAGGGGTAGAGCTCTGATGTGGACATGGAAGGAAGCGTTGAGACTCATATGATTGGAGGTCAGAGTTGAACTGCTGTAAGAAGGAAGCCGGAGCTTTGATTAAGCACTTAGGCAACGCTTTCTCACTTGTGCATGCTCTTCACACTCTTAAAAACGGCAATGTGGGAGCTGGCAGATGACTCAGTCAGAACAGGGCTTGCTAAGCCATCATGGGGACCAGAGTGGAGAGCCCCATCACTCCCACGGAAGCCTGGCAGTGCACACCTGTCCTTGCACACTTTGGAGGCAGAGTTAAGTGAGTCTGCGGGGCTTTTGGGCCAGCCAGGCTAGCCAAGTCAGCAAGCTCCAGGTGCAATGAAGCCTGTGTCTCCCTCTGCTTTCCGTCCATCCCTCTTTCCATCACTTTCCCTAGTCTACTTTCCTGGTCCTCTTATTCTGGGGTCTGAGACAGCTAGCTGCAGACCTCCCCTTTCCACGGCTTTCCTTGCTCTAGCAGAAATAAATCCGGTCAGCATATTATGAAACACAGTGGCTTCACAATGCTACTTCTCAAGCAGCAGAAGCGTCCAGTGCTTTGCATAGAACTTTTGATCTAGTGGTTAGGTGCATGCATGTTTGTGGGCGGATATG
>CM053749.1:43937177-44004947 GCA_028658305.1 Pachyuromys duprasi | reverse complement strand
CAATGGCTGGTTCAACCTGAAACCCACGCCACGAGAGGGAGCCCCTGCCACTGTTGATACTCTGCTATACTTGCAGACAGGAGCCTAGCATAACTGTCATCAAAGAGGCTTCACCCAGCAACTGACAGAAACATATACAGAGGCCCACAGCCAAATATTAGGCGGAGCTTGAGGAATTTTGCAGACGAGGAGGAGGAAGGACTGTAGGAGCCAAAGGGTTCAAAGACACCACAAGAACAACAACAACAAAATCAGAGTCAACTAATCTGGGTCCACAGGGGCTCTCAGAGACTGAGCCACCAACCAGGGAGCATCTATGGGACCGACCTTGGCCCATCCACACACATGTTACAGTGAACTAATTAATTAAAAATAGTACACGATGATGTGTTTGTTGCAAGATTTGAACCATGGTTTCCAGGCAGAAAGATTTTTGTTAGAATCTAGATGCTTCCCTTATCCCGCCGTCTTTGACTAGCTCCAAATAACTCCCACGCGGCCATTTCAGGAGATGTAGATTCCTAACCCACTCTGTGAGTTCTAAGTGACGTTTCCTGGGTGCGAAGTATCGTCAGCCTGCCTGGGGGAACACAGTTCTCTCGGCGCAGGCAGAAACCCTGCACTGTGGCAGGGAACATGTAGCGAGTGGAATCCGATCCCTGCGTGGTCTCTGGTTGGCCGAGTTCGGAGGCAGAAGTAAGAAATGATGCTAATTAGGCCTGATCTTGCAGAAGCAAAACTCTGGGCCAAGAACTGACTGTAACAGCTTTTCCAGCTGGGCCCTGGGACCGAGGCTCCTCTCTCCTTGCTCCACCCCTCCTGTAAAGAAATGGAAGCCGAAAATTCTCACCCTCCGGTACTCCCGAGGGTCTTTGCTTAATGAGCAAAGGGCTAGAGGAGTTACTTTTAAAATTAACACCTTAAGCGGGTCCTCTGGAAAAAGCACAGGCAGCGGCGCGTCATGCGGGAGGGGGCGGCAGAAAGGCCTGAGGACTGGAACCGAGGCTCAAGCTTTGGCGCTGAGGGAGTATTTACAACTGCTAGCAGCCAAAGGGGCCGAGCCACCTCCATGCAGCCATGGGAAATAAGATCTGGAAGCCAGCAGAGCGCCTTGAGACTCCTAAGCATGTGTCTCCTCTCCCGAGCGGGTCTCCCCCTTTATCTGACAGTTGCTGTGTACAAAGCAAGTTAACCCAGCGCCTTGGGTGAGTGAAAAGCCAAACGGGATCCACGGAAGCATTATCCATCTGCGACTTGGGCACGGCTCTTGCATATTAGCGCAGATCCCAACAAGCGGCTCGAGGGCTGTTTGAGCTTGGATTATGTTTGCTGTGTTCCAAAGCTAAGGTACAATCTGGCCCAGCATCCCTGCGGCCTAACTAATGCAGTAATGAACTGCGACAGCGTGATGGGCCCTGCTTCCAACCCGATTCCCAGGCTGTTCTGTTCTGGGAAGAGATTTGCAAAGCGAAAATGGGGTCCGCGTAATGAGTCCCACTCAGAAATGACAAATTTCATTGTAAAGTCACCTGTAAATGAATTGAGCTAACGACGCCTCTAAACTGCTCCTCTGCTCCTGAAGTTATCTTTGAGAGTCTCATTGTCAAGAAAGCATGATGTGTTTATTAAATACCCTATAGGCTACTGTTCCAGAAATGCCTGCTGCATTTTGCACAGTTTTTTTTCTTTTAATTTAATCTGAGTTGTATGTATGCCGCTGCAGCTTCAAAACATCTGGGTACGGCGATTTTTTTTTCTACCCTGCACCTGCGAGGGTAAGTACACACATAAACAAAAAAAAAGGAAAGAAAAAGAAAAGAAATTAAATCTTCCGCAGAGCTGGGGGTGGGGACAGAGCCCAGCCAGCCGTGAAGCTCCGGGGAGCAGAGTGACAGGCACTGAGCTGTAAACAAGCTTGAGAGGGATTTAATTCTTATGACAAGTGCGCGTGGTGGCATCTCACATGGACTCAGCATATGCACACACTTCAGAGAAGAGCCACACAGGATTTCATGCAAATGGAAATCGGGAAGGAAGAGAGCAGCAGTCTCTCGGCTATAAATAGCCATGCAAATCAGGGCGAGCTCTGTAGTAATTATCTTGATTTTTCAGAATTTTTGCCACTCCGAAGAGATCTTTAGCGTCTCTGCTTCTTATAATTACAGCTGCTGTTTCAGCTACTGCTGGAGGGTTGGTGGCTGTGACCCTGTATTTACCAGGAGGCTGCTCTGCAGCCTAGCAGATGACCACTTTGCCTTGGTGGGTCCAGCTTTGTCATTTCACGATCAAATCAAAATTTCAGAGGGCAGCCATTCATCATCCTGTGACAGCTGCCTTCTTCACTGTGGCTTGTAACTTCTAGAGTCTGGCGCCGTGGGGCCCCCCTGTACTGAGTCAGTGACGTTCCTGGGACACGAGAGCTGAGCACAGAGTCACAGACACGGCAGGGAAGATTAGAAACCAAACCTGCAACAACCCAGACAACGGATTCTCTGCAAGTGAAGAACGCCACATGTTCGGATCATATTCTTTCTCCAAACCAAGGGTGTTCAGGGGCTGCAATGGAGCTGTAGGGTGACAGTTCCGAACAGCCTCTCTCCAGAAGCAGATGGAAGACCCCAAAATCCAGCTGAGATTCCAACCAGAGTCAACATCCTGATTTCAGTCCAGTGACCAGAAAACCCCATACGGCTGATCTGTGTCTGGATCCCACACCACAAACAATGAGCCAGTATAGTTCGCTGCTTTAAGTCAGTAAATGCTCATCTGTTAGGCAGCAACAAAAAAATAAAAAATACAACCTCAAATCCAAAGCCTGGGTCTAAAGCTGGGTGTGGTAGTATGTAACCATAGCCGCATTTTTCAGGAGGATTTGATAAACCAGCCTGCCTTTGTCTTGTGCTTGAAAGTCATCTTATACTAAAGATAAACGAGACTCATTCCTGTTTATGATTAAATTCTTTTCTCAAGGCCTGGGCTGTGTAACAGCTACAAATGGTTCTATACTGTCTGTTCCAGGAAACAGCAACAGTGTCTTTGTCTCAAAAAGTTGTAATGACCATCTTGCAACTCTCCCTTGTTTCAAAAGGTTGTTATGACTACCTTGTTAGGACCACCTGTTGTTAGGACCACCTTGTTATGTTCTGCTCCTATAACCCTGCCTATTTGCCTGACAAATGCTCCATTTGGAAACCCCCTACCCATGAACTATGAAAACCAAGGCTGAATTATCAAACCCTATTTTAGGGGCAAGCAGCTCATGGTCATGAATAATAATAATAATAATAATAAATGCTTACTTTAATTAATTTGGCTGTGATGATTTGGGTTGGTGGTCTTTCTCCTCCTGTCTTTGGGATGAACAGATTGCCTAGAGTTCAAGACCACCTTGGGCTACATAGCTAGTACTAGGCTAGCCAGGCATAAATAGGAGGCTCCTGTCTCAAAGGAGGGAGGGAGAGAAGGAGAGAGAGAAGAAGAGAAAGAGGAGGAAAGAAGAAAGGAAGAAAAGCTTTGCTGCAGAGCTTTCCTTCTAGGACTAGTGGCTTGTGAGTGGATGTCATACTATAAAAGGATCCCACAAGCATCACGACTCTCCCACTTATTTATTTGACCACTTTTCAGCCTGATCTCAGCCCCTTCTCTCCTCTCCTCTCAGTTCCACCCTCACGCCCCAACCCCATCCCCATTCCCCCTCTCCTTCTCAGAGAAGGGAAGTCCCCAAGGAGTACCAACCCATCTCAACCGTCTCTTATTCGTTAGTAACAGTGTTTCTTCTCTCTCTCTCTCTTCCCCTCCCCCATGGAAAACACAGTACAGTGTCTCCCCTGTTGCAGTCATGGCTCAGACATGCTTCTGTAGCATGGTTCAACTCCAAGCCTTTCGTGTCTGTGGTCTGCTACTCAGGGCCTCTATGAATTCTGGATTCAGCTCATGAAAATAGAGACAAACAGGATCTTTAGAGTGTTAAACAAAGTAAAGCCAGCAAACACCTCTGGATTTGTCCAGCCAGGATGAGTTACTTTGTGACAGTCACAAAGTAGCTGTTGACCTTCCTCTCCTAAGCATCCACACCTCGGGCAGCCCCACCCCTCTACAGCCTCCCCCCACCCCCCAAAGGTAGGAACTCTGCTCCGCTGCAGGCCCTGTGCACACTTTCACTCTGTGGGTATGCCTTGCAAGCAGTTTATCAAACTCTCCCCATTCCTGTGATGCTCTTCCCTTCTGAGACCTCCACGGTGCAGCGCCCGTAAGATCCTCAAGACCAGATCTAGAAACTGAATTCTAGACTCAGTTTACTTTCTACTCAGCGAAGAACAGGTGCATCCCTGGGCAGTGTTTTCTTACATGTACAATACAGAAGGGGTTTGAAGTCTCACCAAGACTTCTAGCAGGTCTCAGACTCTCAACCGGTAGGTGTTTTCTGCACTGTAAAATTTCCGTCTCGGAAGTTTAGAGCCTTGTAGGTCTTTCACTGCTAATGATCTGGCCTTCCACGAGCACCCTCTCACCCTTTGGCTCCCTTTAGACAGCACAGTACATTTGTAGGTAAATGTCCAGTCCTTTGTCTTTCTTAGTTCAGTCTTAGGGCCTCACTGTGTCCGTTAGGCTGACTTGGAATCTCAGCTTCTCTGGGAGGGTCTTGTGTGTTTGGAACAGGGCAACTGGCTTCTGTCGTGTGATGTCATGATGAAGAAAGGAGTCGGTCTCCTTAGAATGCTGTGTCCTCTGCCTCCTGCCTCCCCTGGGCGCCCTCACTCATCTGCCTCTTTGTTCTGCAGACTGTCATAAGGCCTGGGCACATAGGGTCAGAGAAGAGATGCTGTGGGCGCCGGAGGATTATGTGGTCTCTGCTGAAATCACAGCACAACTGTCTACCACAGCAGAAGGAGGGGTGATCACTTACAAGAAAAAAGGTCTGACCTGCAGGCCATACTTCATCTACCCCTAGGTTTGTGGCTGACACAATGCGTATGTGTGTCTGCTTGTCATTAATACACAGGGATCCAAATGGCACCTACTGGCTCTTGGTCCAAGTGGTTCCACTCCTACCCTGTGCTGTGACATTACCTCTAGAATTCCAGGGTAAAGCCTCATGAGCCCCAACTCAGAGCCAGGCCACATGGTATCAAAAGCCGGCTCCAGTGTCTGTCTGTGTGCCTCGTCTTGTGTTCTGAGAGTGTCGTGTAGCTTTGGGCCCCTAGTATTGCAGCCATGACCGCCTTAATCAAAGCAGCAGCTGTGACCACCCACAGTCAGCCTCAACATCCAACCTGCTGACACTTCTTCTTAGGAGACGCTGGGGAGGGTTGGTAGGCCTCAGCTAAGAATCCAGACTCTGTGTCCTGCCCCGCCCCAGCATCCAGCTGTGTGGAAGTCTGTCCCAGCTGCAGGTAATGCTGGGTGTGTGGGAGGTAAGTTAGCAGGAGAGGGACAGTGTCGTCTGTTGCATTAAAGCTGTAGAAAAAGTCCTCATCCACACTGAGGTAAGATTATTTTTTTGGTGACATAGCCGTTTTGGGGGTCACGAGACCCCCAATAAACTCATTGGCCCATTAAGCTAGACTTGGGTCGAATGCTTATTTTGGTTTGTCCCTGATACCCTATTTGGGGTGAATAAGTCTCCAGGACAAGATTTCCCAACCCTTGGTGCCCAGACAGGGACAAGGCAGAGCCACAGACTGTTTGGGAAGAGCGGTGGCATTGTTCCTGTTGTGGGAGATAAGACACGTAAGCAGAGCGTCCACAGACGTGCTCATCCGTGTAGCAGGACACGGAGTGTCTCTGGCCCCGTCGGGTGGTGTGACACAAAAGAGGGCTGAGTAGTCTTCCCAGAGGGAGGGCCAACATGAACGGTCTGGTTTTTTTTTAGTCTCAGTGGACTGATTTTCCTCTATAACCTATGAATCCCGACTCACCAGCCTGAGGTTGATGGACCAGAGAGCATGTTGCAGTTTCTGAACATGGCGTGCATGGGGCCGGGTTGCCAGGGAGTGCAGGCAGACATTCCCACCACACCTGCTGTGCAGCGAGACATCCTCTGCCTAGAAAGAGCTTGCTGGTGTAAAGTGAGGCATGAGGCCGTTCCTCACACCAGCCTCCAAACTGACAACATTAGCGGAAGAAGAGGGAGCCGGAAATGGAGATGCTGGCATGGCATTTCTTAATGACGAGCCAACACGGAAGAAAGACCATGCTATACTTCTGTGGTAATACCTCCTATGACCCCCTAAACCTGAAGCTTCCCTAACTAGGGGTGGGAGGTGGGAAGGTGAGGAGGGAGGGCTGGGGAGGTAGATGGGGTGAGGAGGTGGAGGTGGACACCCAGACACCCCATGTCGACTTGAGAATGTCTTGGCTCTCTAAGCGTGTGCCATTTGGACCTATGTAGATGCCAGAGTCAGGTGTGCCTTGGTTCTGGTGGCTCCCAGGAGCATCTACATCAGTGGGCATCAGCTGGCATAGATAGACAGCAGTAAGCTGGACCTAGGGATAGGCATTCCTCTGCCCCATTCCTAAGTGTGTCCTGCAAGTTTCTTCCTTGAGCGTGGAGACAGTTTGTCCAACCAGGAGCACTTTCGGCAGTCAGGTGTGGCTAACGGAGAGGCCACAGCTGGCATCTCTGGCCCAGAGACCACAGAGTGGCGTGTGGCTTTAGCTGGGCATTTCTGTAGCCATCCTGAGTAAATTACTTCCCCAGGAAAAGTGTTGAAAGGGAGATGGAGGGGAAAAGAGACCCCTGCAGCCCACTGTCTGATTCCTTTCTTTCATCATCTTAGTCTGAGAAGGGTCTTTCTCTCCTGAAGCTTCTTTTTCTACCATATTCTTCCTCAGCATAAAGCAACATGCTTCCTGGTATAGCTGTAGAGTAAGCATATACACACATGCATGTGTGCCTGTGTATATACATGTGTGTGTGTGCACATGTGGGTGAGAAAGAACACAATGAGAGAATCTTCTGTGTAACATGAAGGCTCTAAGTTGGTTCCTCCTGACTTAACTGTTCACAAGCTCAAAGGGAAGAATTCTGAAATCCTGTGGTGATAAGATTGTTGGATTTGAGGACTGACATCTTTTCTGCAAAACTCCATATTCTGAATATCAAAAGCCACATGTGTGAACTCTTTCCCTCTCTGTGCAGGTTGGGAAATAACCACACTCCCCCCAACACTCACAACAAAGCTTATGCACACGAGAATCCAGGAGGAAGTCTACATTCACAAAGCAAATGAAGTAAATACATCAATATATTTTCTAAATATCACCTCTGTTATCATGAAAGGAGAAAGCAAAGTAAGGCGCAGCATGAGTAACCAGGAAAAAAAACCAGCCTTGTTCTAAAGCAGGTATGCTTTGAGATGCTTGTCAGGTTCCTCAAAAACTGCTGTTGAAATGTAGATCTGATTTTTTTTTAATGGGGTTACTTGAGAGAAGCTGGCATCTTTGGTGTTTTTAACGACCTTTAAAGGTTTGAGTTCTTGGGGCTGGAGACCACAGCAGGTAGGAGACAGTCACTGTTGTCAGCATGCACGGGGGGCGGCTCAAGATATCCTTCACATCACTTCTTCTGGTCCCCTCCAGCTCACACACACACACACACACACACACACACACACACGCACACACACGAGCTAATTCTTTCTCCACATAGGTCTCCTTTGTCCTTTATTATCTCAGTGTTAGGTATTGTTTAGCAGTTGTTGCAATCCTAAATGGCATCATTTTCAGAATCATATTTTCTCCTTGATTATTACTGATATAATGGACACACTGTTGGGTTTTTATGAATTGCTGTTGCATTGACCAGATCTCTGAAACTCCGTCTTGATTTTTAGAATCCTGGCTGGTTGATGACTGGCCAGGCTTTCCATTCTGTATTGTAACCCAGGATGTTTACGCAGCCTGCATCTTTTCCCGCTCCTTGAATCCCCTTTCACGTGGTGGGGATTGGTATTTCTAGAAAGTTTGCAGGAACTTGTCTGATTCTGGAGCTAGAGGAGTGTTTTTGTTGATAAGGGAAGAGTGAACTATGTTTCCAATGTCATTGAGTCTATTTTCTTTTCTTTTTCTTTTTTTTTAGTCTATTTTCATTTTATATTTTATTTTGAATCAATGTTGGTGCTGTATTCTTTCTAACACATTGGGTTTGCCTATATTTTACACACTAGTTTGTAGTACATATGTCTACATAATTTCACATCTATATTTTTTCTGTGTCTTATTTGCAGTGTATAGGTGTGTGTGCTCGGAACACACGTACATGCAGGAACATGTCGTAGCACACACAGGAAGACTAGAGGATGACTTGTGAGGGTCGGTACTCCTCTTCTGTCATATGGATCCAAGGGATGGAACTCAGACCTCACGTTTGGCAGTGTGTGCCTTTGCCCGCTGAGTCCCCCGGGCCTTTGCAGTGTTTTTTCTTGTTGTAGTTGTTTTTTCTAGAAGCTCGTCTGGTTGGCTGTTCTTTTAAAATTTAGGTTTTGCTTCGGCTGTTTTTCTGTATGTGTGTGTGTGTGTGTGCATGCGTGTGGGTGTGCCTCAGCAAATGTGTGGCAATCAGGACAATTTGGGGAATCTTCTGTCTGCTTTCCATTTCACTTTAGGAATGCGGGATTACAGATCTGTGCCATCTTGGTGTTTTCTGTAGGCTGGGTAGGATCAAATGCTGGTCATCAGGCTTGGATGGCAAGCACTTTTATTTAGCTGAGCCCTCTCACGGGCTCCACCAACAGAGTGTTCAAAGCTGCCTGAATGTAAGACTTGTAGCTAACACACAGTCTGGAGAAAGACAGTACTAAATAGGCATATGTGAGTATTTGTATGCATATGTGAAGTTTGCAAGTGTGTGTGCCTTTCAAGAGCGAGAGCAGGTGGGTACCTCTCTGCTTTGTGTGGGGACACCAGCAGACAGTTGATAGAAGAGAAGAGAAAACTCCTCATGTCAGCTCTGAACTGCTGCCCTGACAGGACAGGAAACTCTAGACTTAGAGTGGCTGGGTAGATATTTAAAGTCCATGTACTTTTCTTTATAACGGTTCTCGCTTTGTGTTAACTAACCTCAAATTCTCCAGAAGCTCAGGTGTAATGGTCAGCCCACATCCATGGCGTCTGGGCCTGAAGTTAACTTTGTTTTTTAATGCCCATGAATATTCCTGGGACTCTTAGGCATATTTTGAGAGTTTGACTTGGCCAAAGAAATCCCAGTAACTAAGCAGGCCCAGGGCCATTGCCTTTTGGGTATTAAATGTTAACATGGCTTAATCAGTGAGTTGCTGGCTCTTAAGTGTTATTTCCATGTTGTACGTATTTAGAAAAATGTTACTATCCATAAATTTTTTTTCATAGTCATATATAGCTGTGTTATACACCTGTACTGACTATTGAACAACACACCATTCACACTGTGTAACAGTCAAAAATACTAATCACCCACAGCCAGAAAGAATTAATACCTTTGAAGAGTTAGGTATTGGCCCAGCAGCGTTCTGTCTTATCAGGCTCCACTTACTTAACAGGGAAGTATCCAAACATTTAAGTATGCAAATGCGTAAAGCCAAATGAGACATCGTTTAATTCTTTTATTGTCTTACAGTGAAAGAGAGCAAATGAGCAAGTGGATGGCTTCGTGCCAATTATTTTCAGGACGTTGTCTTTTATGCTAAGGTATCGCCGAAAGCAAACGCTCACATTCGAGCAGCAGCAATAACATGAATATTTTAGGGGCTGTGCGATTTCTTTTGCGGGTTATGGTTGGAAATAAAAATTTTAGGTTGCAAGTGCTTTGGCAAATAACGTAATAAACTGTCAAGACTAAAACTCTGTGTGGCTTTGGTCCCAAATCTGTTCCTGAAAGACATCCCCAGCTCCACACAAACTGAGCGTGAGAGCGCTAGACTGTCACCCAGCACTTGGGAGGGGAAAGCAGCAGGGTCAGAAGTTCAAGGTCACTTTGGCTTCATAGCAAGTTTGAGGGGAGCCTGGGGTACGTGAAACCCTTTCTGGAAAGCAAGCAAGGAAGAGAAGGGCAGGAGGAGGGGGAAAAGAAGATGGAGGGGAGGAGAGAGAGGGAGGAAAGAAACGTGGCTATCTGAGGCCTTGAACAGCGTCACACCCCTGCCTATCTTTCTACATGAATCTTTTTCCTCGCTGCACCTAACTCAGCCCACATCTCCTGCAGTGACGGGTGCTCCTCCGTATTGGAGGCCCGTGGATATTTTAGAGTAACTATGCGGTGGATTGCCGAGGCCAGCAACGACACAGGACAGTGACAGCAGGGATAGAACTCAGCGCTCAAGAGAACAAGGCTGACTGGGCCCAAGGTCCTGGGCACGCCAGCTCTGTTTCCTCTCTTCTTAAAAAACAGGAAGAAAACGCTGACCTAACCCAAGAGGTTCTGGAACCTGGGGCCTCAGCACGGTGCTTTACAGATTTGTCACTTTGCTTTACAGATTTGTCCTTGCAAGTGACCATTTTAATAACAGTCTTGGTTCTGCGGGGAACAGACATCCCTTCTGGTAGATAAAGTTGACTCTGTGCTGCCCTAGAAACCCTGAAGGCATTTCACTGGAGGGGGGGCGGGCATCCTCTGCTGCTCACTTCACTAGCCATTTGTCTGTCGATGCTTCTGCTGAATTAGTCAGCTTCCAACCTTCC
Organism: Pachyuromys duprasi; assembly: GCA_028658305.1. Taxonomy (NCBI): domain Eukaryota; kingdom Metazoa; phylum Chordata; class Mammalia; order Rodentia; family Muridae; genus Pachyuromys; species Pachyuromys duprasi. Next base: position 43,994,291 of record CM053749.1, on the reverse strand, counting down.
TGCTGTAGCTGAGTTTGCATCAGAGACTACCACACCTTTAAGTCTCCGTTTCCTGAAGGGCTCTCAGAACCAGAGCAGGCCAGTCCTAACCACACACGAACGCCAGTGGGGGGAACGGAGAGAGCCCTGAACGAGTGTGGTCTGGCCCTGTCAAGGACCCCCAACCCCCCTCCCTCGACCCAGCGAAGCTCAGAGGACCGGCAGAGCCTTCAGGTCTGTGTGCGCAGATGGTGACCGCTTGTGCAGAAAACGTCCAGCATAGCTTTGCCCACCCAGATGCTTACAGCCTGAAGACCGCTCCCGTGGGGAGACCACTCCTAGCGCAGTTAGCGAAACCAGTCTCCTAGATCCAGCCGCACACCACAAACCCTGCCTCCTCGTTCAGCTGCACGCAACAGCGCCACCTTCTTGTTCGGCTGTAGATGACACTCTGAGCTAACGGGGGAGGAGGGGGGCTGCAGCTTCTCCGTCAGCTCGCCTCCTCCCCCTCCCCCTCCCCTCCGCCCCATCCCAGCTTTTCTGGGTGAGCTCTGTGTCCGGTCATTTCTTCATTCCCTCCATGCCCCAGGGAGGTCAATCCCTGTAACCATGCTAGAAGTGGCTCCCATCTTCGCCTGTGACCTTTCTGTTGTTCTAAGCTTAGGTAAAACAAAGAAAGCGCGTGTGCAAGCATGAGGACCTCAGTTAGGTGCTCAGCACCCCGCGTAAGGAGTTGGGGGAGGTGGCGTGCTGAGGGGAAGGGACCGGAAGAGCCCTTGGCCTTGCTGACCGCTCAGTCTAGCCAATCAGCAAGCTCCAGGTTCAGGGAGCCCCGTTCCTGTGGAGGCGCTGGCTGGCAAGCCTGATGACCAGAGCTTGGTTCCGGGGGCCCCACACGGTGGAAAGGAGAGAACAGGCGCCTACAAACCATCTTCTGACCTCCGCGTGCACAGCTTGGTATTAAAAATGAATAAAGTGGAAAACAAGAAAGATGCTGAGCATTGACCTCCGGCCTCTACATGCACGCGCCACGCACACACACGTCTGTGCACACACAGACACAGACACACACACACACACACACACGCATACTTACACTGTCAGAACACAGACCTATATCCCTAAAACCTAATGGTCACATTTTAAAGGACCAGAGCCACATCATGATGGGGAGCAGGGAATGCCTCCCTGCAGCTCTCTAAGGAACAGAGAGTTAAATCACTCGCCCCTGGCTATGCAGCCTTGCCAGGCCCCGGAGGAAGAGGATCCAGGCAGTCCTGATGAGAACTTAACAAGCTATGGGCAGATGGTAATAGAGGAGAATTCCCCCCTTTCAGTGGATTAGGGGAAGAAGAGGGGGGAAGAGTGAGGAAGGGAGGGGACCCCAATCGGGATATATAGTGAATACACTGTGAAGAAAAAAAATTAAAATAAAAAAGAACTTTTAGATGGAAAAAAGAAAAAAACAAAAAAACAAAACAAAGAGTCTGTGCAGTGATTCTACCGTGACTTTCCAGCTCTTACTTTGTGATTTCTGGCTCCTCCGTGCTGCTTGTCACACACAGTCTGTTGAACTAAATTACATGATATAAAACTTCCCGTCTGCCCTGCAACACTTAGAGAAGTATGATGTATTTTTTTTCCTTTTTCTTAGAATTTGTGCAGGGCAATTGCTCTGGAGGCTCATTCCAGTGAGACTGTTCTACCCTTGCCCACTCTCTCCCTCCCAGCCATCCCTTTCACCCTCCCCCTTAATGGAACTTAGTGAAATTCCTTAAAAATATGATTTCATTTGTGTGATGTTTTGTCTGCCTGTAGGCATGTGCACTGTGTGCATGCCTGGTGCCCACTGAGGTCAGAACAAGGTGGTGGATACCCTAAAACTAGAGTTAAGGAAGGTTGAACCCACCATTTAGGTTCTGGGGATGTAGTCTTCTCCAAGAACCGTATCTCCTGCCCTGTCATTTTGGGTTTTGAAGGGAAGCCTCTCTGTGTCGTGCTTAGATCTCTCCATGTTGTAGTGTTGTAGTGTTTCTGTGTCAAACTCTTCCTCCACCTCTAAGGTCCCAGCTTGGCTTCCCGGCCTCTTCTCCCAATGAATGCATGTTCTGAAGGGAGCTGTGTGTCTTCTGCCCGCCTGGACCAACCGCTCCTGTTTTACTATCGCTTTTTAAAAATTACATTTAACACAGACATGAACACATATGAACATGTATGCGTGTATAATCTCACACCAAAAAAAAGTACACATGAAGGTTATGGGAGGCAGCCAGAAGGTTAGGGAAATCATCAATTAACAACAACAAAATCTCATATGTCCAGCCACCCGTTAGACTTTGAATTTTTAAATATATATGTTAAAAATTTAGTCCAGAGTTATTTAATCTAAAGTAAAACTATAAGTACTTTTAGCTAACTTCAGTTTTATTTCTTACTAATCGAGAACAAAAATTAAATGCAAGACAGAACGTTATCTGACTGTACTTCCTGTCTCCTTCTCTACTTCCTCCTCACTAGAGGAAGCCTAGCTAGCTACCCTGCTCGCAGGTCTCATGTGGCCAGCTCGAAGGAGGCCCAGGCTGTTTGGTCTTCCTCATGCATACTTTCCTGGCTTCCAAGAAACCTTTCTAGAAGCCAATTCTGCCTTGCGTCCCTTCTGCTCTATCCAGAAACCCCTTTCCAGGAAGGCTTGCTCAGCCAGTCCCATCTGGATTCGGGCACTCTGGTTACTTTGCTAAACGTGAGCGCTGCACTGCGGTACACGTCGGCTTTTAGAAAGCTGTTTGCGAATGTTCGACTTGCTTTGGGGTTACCGCTTAGGTGCTCTGCCGGCTGCGAGCAGCTTAGTTTCTATTTCCCTGAGCCTTACAAAGAGGAGGCTGGAGCACCGCTCTGGGTCGGAGCGCCATCTACCGGTACAAGTGCTAAGCACAGCCAGCTACATGGCAGCGTTTCCATACACTCAGTCATGAATTTAGTAATACGGAATGTGCTCCAGACAATTCAGACTTCATTCCCATTTTAGTAAGACCTATTTTTTTTCAGAGGGGGTAAAATAGTGAAAAATAAAACCTCTGTACTCAGGAGATAGTTGAAACTTCCCACTCCAGAAGGTAGGTGGGAATCCTGGCTGTTTGGCCACACAGCTTAAAATATATATATATTATATATATAAAAAACTATATATTTATATAAAACTATATATATGTATATATATATAGTTTTAAAACTTATACATGAAATGAAGAACCAGAAACAGAGGGGTGTTGGGATGGGTTAGGTCCCTATAAAGTGGCTTTGTTTATGAAGAAGGCTAGCTGGTTTGTCTGATTATTCCAGGACACTCATTCTTCTATAAGGTGTCCCTGCAGAACCAGCCACATTTATGCCACGAAACCCGAGTGCAGAGAGCAGAGCAATACTAGTGACCGTTAATCCCCAACGGGATGTCATTTTCAGTCTATTAAATATTTGCTCAACCTAATCAATCTTGACTTGTCTGATCTTTAAAAAAAATTGCCTTGTGGGTAGATATAAATAAAACACACAGAATCTGCTCTCTGGATCGACAGAAAACTTCTCCTTGTGCACACAGGAGCCGATGTGGATAACGGGATCATTAGCGACCAAACAGATGATGCCTCCGTCTCTCGCATGAGACATGCTCAGCTGCAGAGAGCCCTTCAGTTCCAGCAGAGAGGTGAGCTCAGAACTTGTCACTGGCTTCTGCTTGTACTTAATCTTCCTGTTTATTCTTGCTTCATTAAAGTCAATCTCCACAGGGCAGACTGTCATCCGAGCTCAGCCTGTCCTGCTGTCTGCGCTCTCCAGAGAGCGTGCTTCATCCTGATAACCGGGCTGTGAGCGGAGCACGTGACTGGACGTGACTGAACTCCTTAAGGTAAATAGATGGCATGGAGGCGCCCCTCCCACACCTGCCTAGCAGAATCTATTAGGTAGGGACCCTCTCAACGGGGATAATACTTTCTCAAAAGACGGGCATCAGACTGACTGTCTGAAGTGAGATAGAAGATATTTATTTTTATCGGTGTGTGTGCATGAGGCCTTTCAGGTTACGTTGGCTGGTGTCATTCATCTGCCAGGCGCCTCTCAGGGGATTCAGTGTCATCAGGAGGCTGTCTCCCCGAATGCTAGGCTTTCCTGCTAGGAACTGCAGACAAAGACACTGTCTGTGCTGGTTACTTCCTCATTGCTCTGACCAAGGATCAGACCATCCTGCTTCCTCAAGATCTCAACATGGGAAAGAAAGGCCTCAAAGGCTGGACCCTTTCAGTAACGGCTAGAAGTCCTGATTGTGGGCTTATTGGCCAGCCCAATGGATCCCTGTGGGCTCCGGGCTGCCCTTCGGTTTCCTTGACGATAAAAGCATTAGAAGTGAACTGACTGTTCAGCCGGCAAGGCACGGTCTCCACACTCAAAAATCTCAACTTACCCTTTCTCTCAGCACTAGCCTCCTGCCTTGGACCCCTCTTGTTTCTTGCCTCCTCTCAGGATGTATCATTTAATACTTTATTCTTCTCAATCTTCACATCGAATCGTTCCTTGTATGACGTGTCTTGTGCATCTTTGATGGCAGCTCACGAGACCAACAGATGGTGGATGCTCATTAAGTTAGGGACTAGAGACAAAACTTCTTGGAAATGTTAATGCAACTTTTTTATAGAATAAGGGACTGTCCTAAGCGAAGTTTCTCTGCTGGGTGCTGTTGGGAGACAGAGACATCTGAGAGGCTAGACATCCAGGCCTTTTTCTGAAGGTTGACAAAGAGGATGTGTTAATTTCTCATCAAAGGAGGAAACCTCAAGGGAAGGAGAAGGTTCAGCTAGAAAGAGCTCAGGTAGGGGGGAAACAGCAGGTCAGTTGAGGAACTTGGTTGATTTTATGGGGACAGTGGCATCTGAACTCAGTCATAAAGGGTTGGCTCTGTCGGCTGAGTACTTTGATCTTATCACTGTCAAAAGCTGAGAACTCCTGCTTGGCATAAACATGTAGGAGCATCCGCAGAGCCATTTCAGAGGTTGTTGAAGCCAGCAATCAGTAACAACAGGTTTTAAAATCAAGCTTTCTAACACAATCCAAACCAACAATATGCTAATTTGATGCTCACATGATGAGAAATAATGAGATGAAAACATTAAAATGTCTTTGTTTTCTAGAATCAAACCTCTATGTCTCTGTAAGAGTTGAAGCTTTTCAGTTTCATGAGATTCTATTTATTGATTGTTGATCTTAGAGCCTGAGCTGCTGGTGTTCTGTTCAGGAAGTTGTCTCCTGTGCCAATGAGTTCAAGGCTCTTCCCCACTTGTCCTCTAGCAGATTTAGTGCATCTGGTTTTATGTTGAGATCTTTGATCCACTTGGAGTTGAGTTTTGTGTTGAGTGATAAATACAGATATATTTGTATTTTTCTACATGTGGACATCCAGTTAGACCAGCACCATTTGTTGAAGATGCTGTCTCTTTTCCATTGTATGGTTTTGTAAAAATCAGGTGTGCATAGGTGTGTGGCTTCATTTCTGGGTCTTTTATTCAATTCTATTGATCAACTCAGCCTATTTCCATGCCAGTACCATGCAGTTTTTATTACTATTGCTCTGTAGTACAGCTTGAGGTCAGGTAAGGAGATACCTCCAGAAGTTCTATTACTGTATAGGATTGTTTTAGCTATTCTGGGTTTTTTGTTTTTCCATATGAAGTTTAGAATTGTTCTTTCAAGGCCTGTGAAACTTTGTGTTGGTATTTTGATGGGGGTTGCACTGAATCTGTAAATTGCCTTTTGTATATGACCATTTTTATATGTTAATCCTACTGATCCATGAACGTGGGAGCTCTTTCTGTCGTCTGGTATCTTCTTCAATTTCTTTCTCCAGAGACTTGAAGTACATAGCAGCTTTATTCGTAATAGCCACAAATTGGAAACAACCTACATGTCCCTCAATTGAAGAATGGACAAAGAAACTGCAATACATTTACACAATGGAATACTACTCAGCCATTGAAAACAAGGAAATCATGAAATTTGCAGGTAAATGGATGAACTAGGAAAGATCATCCTGAGCGAGATGACACACATAGTATATACTCACTTATACATGGAATTTAGTGACATAGTACAGGATAGACATATTACAATGCACAGACCCCAAGAAGATAAGTCTGATCAGCATCTCAGGCTTCATATGGGCCCACTAGTTAGGGGAGTGGATATTTCCGACATGGACTATGTTGTCTGCTTTTTGATCACTTACCCTGATGGACTTGCGTACTTCCTTCCCACAGGGGAGGAAGAAAGATTCAGTCCTCATATGAATAGATGAGCTGAGGTGTGTCTGGGTAATAGGGAATGTGGGACTGGGAAAAGAGGAAGGAGGGTCCTATGACCAAGATGTAAGCTTGAATTAATTAATAAAAAGAGAGTTGAAGACCTTGTATGTATAGTGAAAACACAACTCATAACATTCAACATCTCTGACCTTAGCTGAGGTGATTCAGGCAATGACCATGGGTGATGTGTGGTAAACTGTTCAGCTGGTGCAAACTGGCACACTGTGTTCAAATCTGAGGCCGTAATGAAGTCACACAAAGTAACAAAGGCAGGTGCTTCCAGGAACACATGGATGCATTACATGTTTAATTGTGAGTTAATTTTTGGCTGCTGCCTGTAGAGAAACCTTTCACTGTTGTCAAGATTTTCACAATCCCACATTGGGTTACCCCCATGCGGGGGTCACAACCCACAGCCTGAGGGGCTGGATTTTAGGGTCCCAGTGTCATGTCTCAAGTTTCAGGAAAAACACACCCTTCTGCACTTGGAAAAGTAATAAACGCTTTAGCAGGTGTTTAATTCCACATGGTTTAATATGCCACTCTGAAGGAGGGCAGTGAGTCAAGACTTGTCCGATTCGATTTTCCTCACCCCCCCAAATGCTCTTTATGCGTGTTACTTGACCATGACAGTGAAAAGAGAAATGAGACCCAAAGAGCAAGCATTTGAATGTACAGGGAAGGTTTTCCCGGCCAACCTAAGTAAAGGTGTTGGAGACAGCGAGCCCGAGGCTCACTGAGGTGCAGGCCCTCTCTCCAGCTTGCGTACCCTGGCTCCCTCTAGCGACCTTGGCTCGGCCTTTTTTCCCCCCATTGGATTGAAGTGTTCAGAATCTACACACTCTAAGTGAAGGGAGGACCGAAAGGCCGCGTCAGCTGCCTCTTCCCCTTAAGACTCCACGGCAGCTCACGCGATGCTCTACCCACAGCAACGGTGTGGCCTCCAGTTAACATCTTCTATTCCGCTGGACCGTTTCTTGTGTATTATCTCCTTACCCACCCATTCCCAAATCACAGCTCTACCTTCAAAATGAGAACACACACTGTTAGGCTTGCAGGCTTGAATTAACTCTGCACGGAGCTTCTGCAAAATGGCTTTCTTTCCTTACCAGAACCCTCCTTCCGAGACACCCTCAGTCTTCTCTGCTAATGCATGCTGCAGTCACACACAAACCAGAGTGTTTTGCTGTTCATATTCCATCTCAACGTGTAGCACAGGCTCTCGGGTCCTGGGATGCCAGCCTGGCTGGGGCGGCGATATCCAGCTCTTACTAATGGGGAAACTCATCCGAGTTTGGGTCCCATGGGTTTTCTTTAAAATAAACAAATTTAACTCCCCAGACTGCTTGACATCAGACGGGCTAATTATCCGGACATGCGTGAGGGAACACGGGTTCTTGCTGTGCCATCCTGGCCTTGGGCTTTATTTCTCAGCCGGGCCAGTGGAAATGATATTCTACCGTGAATTCTTGCCACGGCAATATAGTCTCTGAAGTGAGACTCAATTGCACCTCACTGTGTTCAGCATCCTGCAAAACCTGAGCGTGAAAAAGCAAGTTTTGTGCAGCAAATTCCTCTCCCTTCCAACCCAGCACGGGGCGTTTCACAAGTTCTTAGGTCTGGTCTACTTGCAAGAAAATCCAGTCCTGTTGCCGAGGCCCAGATTGGGTACCAAACACTTCCTTGCCCCAGGTTTCTCTCTCGGCGCCTCTCCAAGCATTCGGAGCTGAGGACAGAGGTTATTTTTCTACCCCAGAGCTTCTGCTGTCGCTGTCAGTGTTTTGGTTGGATGGCAGGGTGGTCCACTGGCTTGTTGCATGGACACTCAAAGAGAGCCTTTTCGCTTTGTAGATGAACGAGTGCGCACATCCTTAACCTGCTTCCCTGGTCGTCTAAGTTAACAACCATGCCACCCAGCCCTAGAACATCTAAAGGGTAAAACTAGATAATAAATGGGGGATGGGGGGATCAGTCGCACAGAATAAAACCAGGAAAAAGACCAGGTCTTTATTTGCTAAGATTGCGTTTAGAGACACTCGAACCATTTCTGGGGCAAAGGTGGAGCATCCCTCCTTGGCTAGTCTGAAAGTACTTTGAGTTTATATACAGCCAAGCTAATAAAATAACAATTGAGAATCTATTTTACGTGGGTTGAAACGAGTGTGATAATTCCCTCTTTGCTATGGGATGTGCCTGCGGGAGCTGAAGGCGGCAGAAGTTGGTCCGTGCAATTTAAAGAAAGACACCTTCTCCGTAACCCACAGTTGACAGGTGAAACGGCAGGAGGTTACCCAGAAGGCCTAGCCCCGAAGGGATGCGCATAGCCATGCTGAACACAGATTTTCAAAGCACGACCCCAGCCTGGCGGATGCCATCGGGGATTTCCTAGCTAGAGGGCGTCAGAACCTGGTTCCAGATGTTGACTGGGCAGGCTCACTTTACTGTTAGGGGCTGATGCAGCTGGTAAAGTTGAACCCCATGCTCCTTGCCGTCCTAAAAATCTTCAGGCTCCTAGGGAGTAGGGGAAACCTTTCTGCCTGTCCTCTGGAAACGGAGCCCACAGCCTGCATGACACCCCTGTGTTTATACAATGTTGTAGTTCAAGTGACAACGCGCTCCCCCCCCCCCATTGGCTCAGGTCTACAGAGCGAGTCCAGGACAGCCAGGGATCTGCTACACAGAGAGACCCTGTCTCAAAAAAAAAAAAAAGTATTACCCATTGAATTCTAGCCCTTTGAGTCACAACAAATAAAAAGAGGACTTCATAGAGCCTCAGAAACCACAAGAGGGACTCCCCCATTGGGCGCTGAGCCTTCTAGAAAGAGGCCACCATTGTAGATGCCGCTGAGAACATGAGGTCCGGCTGTGTTAGTCACTGCTCTGTTGGTGTCCATGAAAAGGCAACTTACAAAAGAGGGCATTTGACTGGGGGCTTGACCAGTTTCAGAGTGTTAGTCTGTGACCACCATGCAGCCAGGCTGGCAGGCAGGGCACCGGGGCAGCAGCTGAGAGCTTACATCTCATCTATCAGTTACAGACGGAGAGTGAGACTGGGCCTGTCAAAGGGCTATTGAAACCCCAAATCCCAACCTCAGTACCACACCTCCTCCACCAACATCACACCCCTAAAATTCCCTAGACAGTCCACCAACTGGGAACAAAACATTCAAATACACGAGCCTGTGGCAGCCATTCTCATTCAAACCACCCTCATGGGGCAAGGCTTAAGAAAAGATCAACCTGATTTTAGAAGCGTTTCTACTGCAGTCCTCACAGGTGACTTTGAAAGGCTTAGAACCTTTTTTGGAAATACCAAAAAAGAAAGAACTAGAGGCGGAGGCTGAAAAGGGATGGATCAAGGCAACTGCATCATCAAATGTTTCCAGAGGACCCGCGCTCGCAGACAGAGAGCGTGGTTTTCCTGGAGCGGAGCCTCCTTCTGAAGATGCTCGGACCGTTGCTGAAGTGAGAGAGTGTTCACAAACACAGTGGCAGGCTTTGTGCGGATGGATTCCGCCTTTGAGGACGAGGGTAAGATGCTGTCACGTAGTTTCGCATATTGCGGAGGGTTGCTTTGTGAGAGGAAGGTCTGATTCTAAGAAATTGCCGCATACAGCCCAGCTTTCAAGTCTGCAGCCACCAACATCAAGGCAAGACTAGAAAGATCCAGTATGGTAAAACAGAAAGATTCAGTATGGTAAAAGTGCAGATTATAGCATATTTTCTATTTGATAAAGTGTTTTAAAGTTAACCTGTGTGTGTGTGTGTGTTTTAAATCAAGGGCTACTATATATCCCTGGATGATCTGGAACTTTCTAGGCTAGTCTTACACTCAGAGGTATGCCTGCCTCTGCCTTCTGAGTGCTGGTGTGAAAAGTGTGCTCCACTGTGCCAGGCGTATGCCCTCTTTTGGAATGCTGTTATTGCAAGGGAATCATATTACACACAGAGCAAGAATGACTTCGATATTGTCTCAGAAGCAAATGATGATGATACCAGAGCCTCCTGGTGGTCTAAAACCAAACCCACGGCGTGTCCAGGCGAATTGAAATTATGTCTTTAGAACCTTCATCATCTCACATTTTTAAAAGGGCTCTTAGGAGTAAAACCAAACAATTCCATTTGGTAAACTTGACCGCAATAAATTTAAACTTTCTGTACACTGAAAAATATCTTAAAGAAAGAGAGTGGGGAGCCATGGTGCAGTGAAACAGTGGTCTGCATGTCATGGTGTAAAGTTGTCTTACAAACCCAACACACAACTGACAGCAACTTGATGGAGCTGGCCCAGTCACTCTTATTAAAATATGCAAAGTGGCATCACATGTTTTAATTTTAGTGATTATCATTGTATATATGTGTGATGTGTGTGTGAGAACTGAGATCGAAGGTGACACTTCCATGCCTGGTTGGGATTTAAGTTCCTAAGTCTAAAATACATATGAGCTATAATATTCTAGAGGAAATATCAGTACTCTAAATTAGACGGGCATTAAAGAGAGATGAGAATAGTTTAACTGGAAATCGAGACTGATTTTGTGGTTTGCTTTTAAAAAGTAACATTTGTTAACTAGCCCAATCAAGTCCAACTAAAGGCAATGTAAGGGAACACAAGAAAAAACAGGAGTCAGGGGAGATGGCTCAGTGGGTAGCGTGGTGGTTATGAGGCATGAGTTCAAATCTCCAGTACCTAAATAAAAGCTGGGCGTAGCTGATTGTGTCTGTAACTGCAGCACTGAGGAGCTGAGACGGAGGCAGATCCTGAGAGTTTACAGGCCACCTCGCCTTGGCTGAACAGTGTGCTTCCAGCTCAAAGAGAGACCCCATCTCAAGTCTAAGGCAAGCCGGGGAATGATAAGGGAAGTCACCCGACATCCTGCTTTGGCGTGGCAGGCACTTGCAAACTCACACACATGTACAAGCCACACATCACACACACAGACAACCCAGAAAAGCAAAGATTAAGGAAAGCTCAGGCAGGGCTGAAATCCCTGAGCACACACATGGCCTGGAGCACGGCAGAAACCGGTAAAGAATTTCACAGGCCCACCATCCAGGTTTATGGAACTCTGAGGTGCCCGCTGAGGTCCTGAATATTTGGGGGAAAGTCTGCGCAGCCACTGTCTGCAGGAGAAAGATTTGAGGACCTGGGTGTTACCATTTGTCTATCAGGTTCAACCTCTTGCCTGGAAGCCTCTCGCGAGCCTGTTAATTTACACAAATCTTAAAAACAGTGTTGAACTTAAAAATGAACGTGAGTCGGCACAGATTACAATCTGCCAGTTGCAGCTCATTTTCTTCTGTGATGGGCCGCCAAAGGGCAGCCACAGTGTAATTAATTGCTTGAGGCTCAGAAAGCCAATTAATCTGTGAGCTGAACTTCTATTTCAGCGAATGCTAGCTCTGGAAGAGGCCTCAAGGATCATGTAACTCACCCTCTCCATTTCAGAGAGGAGGAAGCAGATGTCAGAGAGGTTAAACGACTTGTTGAAGGTCAAAGCCATTGTCTACCCCTGCTACTGTACCCTGCAAATTGATTCTGCACTGTACCCAAGGGCTTTTATGAGTGTCTATGTTCTATCGTGAAATACTGCCCTAATGAAGAGTTAGTTGTTACTGGGTTTTGGTTTTTTTTTCATTCATGTGACAGGGTCTCACTATGTAGCTCTGGATGACCTGGACCTCTCTATGTAGACCAGGCTGGCCTCAGACTCACAGAGATCTGCTGCCTCTGCCCAAGCACATGGACTAATAGTACCTGGCTAAAACTTCTTTCTCCTGCGACAGCTTTCCTTAAGAGTCACCTGGCAGCTCATCCCATGAATGCGGCTCTGCAAGTGTTCAAGCCTCCGTTTTTAAGAAGGCTTTCCTACACCAATTGTGCAGCAGGGTTACAAAAGGTGAGTGGGGAGACAGTGGGGGGCTGTCTTAACCTGCACATCCGAAGGGAAACTCCGGGGGAAAAAGGGGAGTGGCTGAACGCAGACTCCTGGGGAAACAGCGGTCGTGAGTTAACAGTATGAGCTGGCCCGGGGATGTACTGCAAGCCGTGCTGTCTCTCAGATCCTACCTGCCTGCTAGCATGGTGTGAGCCGAGCAAGCTTGCCCATGTAAGTGTGTCAGAGAGGCATTCAGCGGGGCATCAGTGACGACGAAGATGGCACCTGAGAAGATCAAAGAAAAGGTAGATCCACCCCGGGGGTGGGGGTCAGGTGGGGCATGGTGTCCGGCTGTGCCATCACTGCCCTCATGCAGGAGTTCAAATCCACCCTTAAGGACCCGATGGCCGCTTTCCTTCAGGAACCACTAGCTGCTGCCCACTGTCATTCACTGCCACACCCATGTGGAGACTTGTGTCTCTCTGAGGATCATCCGTTCATGCCCCAAACCAGAAGTGGTCCTAAGTGGGACCCTTCAAGTGGGAGACCACCAATGGGGACTTCCTGGTGACCCAGCAGAGACTTTCTCAGGGTTGTGCTGTGGTCTGAGGGCTCTCCTTTGGTTTTCTCTACCTCCTGTGACAGGCGTCAGTCCTTGTGTTATGCTGAAGGCTTTTCCTGCCTCCCGTGCTTCCTTTATCCCCTACAGGCCTAGGTTAAAAGCACTTGCTGCTCTTGCAGACTGCCAGAGTTCCATTCCCAGCACCCACACGACAACACTCAACCACGTGTAATTCCAGTTCCACGGTATCTGATGCCCTCTTCTGGCCTGTTCAGGAACTGCAGCCATATGCACGTACCCATGCACAGACACACGCATGCATAAACTAATCAATAAAAGAAACACATCGAGCAATGATCAAAGTAGGTGCTGGGTCTGAAGTCGGTGTAAAGAGCTGGTGTCTTGTCTGGACTGAGTATTTTTTTTTTAAGTTGCCTGATATTTTAAATCAAAGTGGCTTTTCACAAAATTAGGTGAATTTATATTCCCATGCCTGAGATACCAATACTCTTTCTGTACGTTGTTCCCATGTCTTGACAACTTTTGTCATTCATTTTGAATCATCAGATTTGTGGGGGGGGGTGCAACCATACATGCAGGTGCCCGTGACATATAAGGAGAGTGTCAGGTTCCTTGGAACTGGGGCTTCAGGAGGTGGAAGCTGCCTCATGTCATGTGGGTGCTGGGAACCAAACTCAGGTCCTTTGCAAGAGCAGCAAGTGCTCCTAACCACTGAGCCATCCCTTCAACCCCCGCAACTTAAGGCAAAGCCAGCAATCCCACATGTTTTTCTGTTACGGTTTTGTAGACAGAATCCCTGTGCAGTCCTGGCTGGCCTGGGACTTGCTGTGTAGACCAGGCTGGCCTTGATGTCCCTCGCATCTCATAGACTTGGAGTTAATGCATAGAGCTGGAGAGAGACAAAGGCCACTGATGACAGATAAGCCATTTACTAGGTCACGTCATCATCATGTGACCAAGATGATTTCCAGATCACTGTGGGCCGAAATGCTCAGGAGCAGAGCAAAGCAACAGCTTTCAACTGGGAGAGCTGGTTACTCCCAAGCCAATCAGAAAGTTGTCACTTTGTAGCTTCAGCTCGGAGAGAAAGTATGAAAGGAAGTTATGTTCGGGAGAAGCCATTAAGTGAAAATTTGCCACGAGGCACGACAGTAATGCACGAACATTATGAAGTGCGAAATCTGCGCAAACACATTATATTTTAAACACTTCATCCATTTAACAAATTTCGTATGCTCTTCAGCTAAATAAGATAAATTGAGATTCTGGAGGCAGCGCCTCGCTGGCAGGCTCTTCCTAAAGGCGTCCATTAATATAAATCAGCAGCAGCAATTTGCTTTGATCATTTATTTGCAAGAATCATTAAGGTTTATTAGCATAATTATTCCCTGTGGGATTTCCTGTCGAGGAAATGAAAAATGGCATTATCAATATTTAGAAGATAAGTGTGTGGTGTTCGGAGTGCGCCATCCATCCGCTGCAGGTGGGGGTCCAGCTGCGATAAATTAGACCAGGCCTGGACACTTTTCTGAATGACGGAGACACTGGTGTGGTGCTAACCGCTTGGTGTGAGGAGGCAATACAGCCTCAGAAGTCATTTCTACCGTGTAGTAGCAACTTTTTAGTGTGGCCCTACTGGCATGCTCCATCCCAGACCCGTGACTCCATGGTACCACCATGCTGTAACTATCTGTGGAATCTATCACTGGTTCCTGGGGAAAGTCTCTGTGGTTGTCTAGATAGACCTTCAGTGCAGGTTTATGGGTGAAAAGCTATTTCCTTGAGAAAAGGCAAACCAAAAGCTTAACCCTGAAGGCTTGGAGGACATAAGTAGTCTTTAAAAGTAAGTATCATTTATAGCAGTAATTCGCCACTAGAAATGATCTTTAAGTGCAATGATGTTGCTTTTCCTTTTATTTGTGTGTGTGTTTAGTGTGTGTGTGTGTGTGTCATGGCACATGTGGGGAGGATCATTTGTGGGAGTGCATTCTATCCTTCCACTATGTGGGTCCTTAGAGAATTAAACTGAGGTGCTCAGGCTTGGTAGCAAGTGCCTTTACCTGTTGAGCCATCTTACCTGCTCAATAACTACTTTTTAATGGTGTGCAATGGAAGATTAGTAGACAATGGAAGAAAATGAACTACCGGGCTACCATAAAACTTAGAAGAGCCATATTATTAAGGGAAAGAGGCCAGTCGGAAAAGGCTCTTAGATTCTAATGATGCCATCCTGGAAAAAGCCAACAGGTGAGATGGTAGAAAAGGCTTCGGCAGCGGAGAGGGAGGGAGGCTGAGGAGGTGGAGCATGGAGGAACAGGATAATAGTGAGCCTATCATGCATGACCCTGTTATGGCTGGATTTCGACTTGTATGTGTTGGTCCCAACCAGGAGACCAAGGCCAACCTAAGGGCAGTCTCTAGTCAACTCCAGACTCAGATTAACGACAACGGACCAGTAACAGTTTATCAATTGTAAAATACATCATGTTAACATATGGTAGAACAAAGGGCGTAGGTGTAGGGGCTCATACTGTCCATTTCCTGTGGACCCAAAACTGCTCTGAAACAGCTCACTGACTCGAGAACATGTAATCAGTTTTTAGACTTCTCCCCAGATTCACTTCTTGCACAGTCCAACTATTCCGCAAATCCTCCTGTAATACCCGTGGATATTTAGAAGTAAGCAGCTCTAAGATTCCCTTTTAGAGTCATAGGTCTTCAGTGAGAAAGGCAAATACTGACGACAGAGCGTGTGTTTGCTGAAATGCTTTGCAGCGCTGCTGTTTGGCTGTTAGGCATGAAGTTCCAATTTGCACCCAAGTGAACCTGAGTGTGGAGTACACATGCCTTCCCTGGACCTGCGCTCACATCCCTCCTCTTCTGCAGAGACGCCACCCCGCATTGTTTTACACAGAGGGTCAGCCGCGAGTGCAGAACAGAGTCGTAGCTACACCAAATGCGGTGGCTTTTCAGACCTTGCTTGAAAGCTCAGGTTTAGCTTTGTTCACTCTTTATGGCCATTTCCTCTCACTCTCGACTTTGCATTTCTTTTACTTCTAACCACTAGTGCTCTTCGACAGGTGTATTCAAGTGCTCTCCTAAAAGCCTGTGGCTTTCTTTCACATACACGTTCCGTGTGTGTGTGTGTGTGTGTGTGTGTGTTTACAACCTGTGTGAGCACAAGTGCGCATTTGGAGGTCAAAGTGTCAGTCGTTGCCTCCTGCCTTGTTTGAGATCCTCTCTTTGCTGTTTTTCTACTGTGGGTACCAGGCCAGCGGGGCCCTGAGCTGTAGAACTCCTGGCTCTGCCCCATCTCCTCTTAGGAGTGCTTGGATTGTAGGTGTTTTTCCCCGTGCACTGGGCTTTTCTCTGGGTTCAAGAGACTCAAACTCAGGTCCTCATGTTTGGGCCACACATTCGGTTATGTAATGCCAGGATCTCATTTTGAGGCTGCTAGTTTGAGCACTGTGAGACCTCCACTTGATCAGACCCTCCTGGCCTTCTGGCCTGTAAATCCATTATGGAGGTCAGCCTTTTAAATCTCTTCTGCTTCTCTAGTTTCATAATTCTGTCTACACACAATGCCCTTCCGTCTTCCCACATGGGCTCTTCTTTTGAATTTACACCTCTGAGCATCATCCTGCCATGCAAATTACTCCGTTTTAAATATATAGGCAATTTTTCAAGTTACGTCTGTCAAGATGTATTATGTCTAAGGCTCTGTGAGGAGCTTGTTTTGATAAATTCAGACTATTAGCAATACGGTTGAACTATTGACTATTGTATGTCTAGAATTTATTATGTGGTATTCTAAAATATTAGCTACATATTTTTACAAAGGAAATGGTATGAATATATTCAATTGCCTGGCTAAACTGATGATAATCTATGTATTGATGAGTGAAGTACTTTGTACGTTTGATTAATGAACCAGCCTCTAAACTGTAGCTATTTCCAGGCAACAATAACACATCAGTGCCCTTCAACCTGGTCTATTTTTCTGGGTTAACGAAAAATGGTATTGCTTTCTCCTTTAACTATTTAGCAACAAGATTTAAACAACGTCAATTTTCTTTTAAAAAGACATCTATATTGGCCTGTGAACATTTGAGGAAACAGTGGCATCTTGACTGCTTACAGCCAAGACGATAGATCATTTGGTTGTCAAGAAATCAATTGATTCTTATTAGGTAAAGGACAGTAAGAAATCTTGACTTCTCTGAACTTTGGAGAAGTTGTTTTTAGAAAAAAAATCCCAGTAAAATCTTATAGAACTATTGGGAGCATACTGTTGAAGGCAAAGGATCCGCTGGCCGAGCAGACTCGGGGGTTGCTGGTCTGTTTCTGTTGGCAAAGAAGCCCCTTGATGTAGGTCAAAGCTGTGTTTTTCCAGACCTGTCCTACCTTCCACTGAGAGACACGGGAAAATGTAGATGAATGCTTGTCCAGTCTGTAAATGACATGGCTCCAGGAGGTACCAAATTACTAGGCAAACATGGGAAGGAGATATTTGGGAAGACAAAAGTGAGAATTAAAACTTGAAGTAGGGGCTGCAGAGATGGCTCAGCAGTTAAGAGCACCTGGTGCTCTTCCAAAGGTCCCAGGTTTGATTCCCAAGTACCCACTTCCAGCCCACATCCACCTGTTATTTCAGTTCTTAGGGCATATAATGCCCTCTTCTGGCCTCTGTAGGTACTGCATGCACTTGGTGCACATATATACATGCAGGCAAACACTCGTGCATATGAAATAGAAAGAAATACTGTTTTAAAGTTGTAATACGTAATATTTTTCAGGGATTAAAAGCAGGAAACTGCTTGTAGCTTCTGGGAGAAAAAAGAAGGAAGGAGAAAAGAACAAGAAAATTGGAGGTTTTCATTCCGACGACTAAACCTTTACAAAATCTGAGGTAAAAAATGATGCTGCAGAACGTTTGCTTTCCTCGTCATCTGACCCAGGAATCTGAGCAAAGGTCATGGCCGCAGCAAGTCAGGGGTGCACTAGAATGGTGTGGAGGATCCAGGAATCGGGCCTTCATTTTGCTTTTGTGTAACACGATTTCAGGAGTGAGTCGGGCAGTGAATGCCTGTTTCTCTGATCTACATCTGGTATCTCAAGGACGAATGAAGCGAGCTTGGGGTTTTAGTCATTTGTGCTCTTATGACAAAGGGAGCAAGGGCGGGAGAGATGGGCCCACCGTTAAGAGTCTTGCAGAGGTCAAAGTTCAGTTCCCAGAACCCTCATCAGGTAGCTTACAAGTGCCCATAGCTCCAGATCCAGAGGGTCTGACACTCTCACACATGTGCACGTACACAGAGATAAACACTCACAACACAGTTTATGATAAACTAAAATTTATAACATCATCCATTAAAAAGCATGGGGTCGAGGAAGACAGAGGAGGCTAGAAACTGGCTGCTGGGCAGACACACACACAGAAGGGCTTTGTGGCAGATGGGAGCTCAAAGAAATCCATGACGTCTGAAGATCGGAGAACAGATGTGCCCAATTATTTACAAATGGGTTAAGGATCTTGGACTTTGCCTAGGCAACAGGAAATAGCGAGTTCTTGTTAACTTGTTATCATATTCCACCTCGACACCCATGACTCTGCGCCAGGGCCTGCCTGCTATTGAGACCAGGCCAGGACAACAGAGAGCTGTTCTCTCAAAGTGACTGTTGACCCCTTACAACCAGAAGTGTTGGTTACTTCGAGGAGGAGGAATGGCAAGGTGGAGAGGGATGCTCTGAGGGAAAGGAGTACGGGGCAGTCAGAGAATGAGGGTGGGGTCAGGGCCAATGTGGGGGAACACCTGGGAACACCCCCCAGGTGAGGGAACACCTGGGAAAGCCCTGACTGTTGTGGGCTGAAGGCAGCACTGGAGAATTGTAAGGTAGAGGTATGCGGAGTTACCATGGCAATGACTTCACTCAAATCCAGCCTCACTTCTAGCTACCCTGCCTCATGAGCAGCCCTTAGTGACAGAGGCCTGCTCATTTCCTGTGAGGCTCTGGTTTGCCATAGTCTGCTTCTGCCTTTCACGTGATGTATGACATTCAGTACAAAAAAATCACGAAACAGAAAACAAAAATCAAAAGGGCAATCAGCATATGAGGCAGACAGTAAAACTATCAGACGGAGAGAATTTAAATTGCAGAATATAGGAAAGGTCTGCCTAGAAAAGGCGGGCAATTCATGTGAAAAGATGAGCAACTTCAGCAGAGAAGACGGCAACTGTAAATGGAAATGTTAGAGAATAAACAAAGCTGGGGGCCACAGTGACAGCTTGGCAGATTGCTGAGGCTCCTCAGATTGCTGCTCGTGCAGAGGAGTCAGGGTCGGTTCCTCACACACACCCGAATGGCAGCTCACAAATCTCTATCTCCAACTCCAGGAGGCCCAACGCCCTCTTCTGGTCTCTGTGAGTACTGCACACACATGTTGCACGTACATACATGCAGGCAAAAATACTCATACTCATCATAGGTAGAAGGCATTTACATTTAAGTATACGTGTAATCTGGAAACGTGGGGCCCAAATCCAGTAATCTGACATTTGTGGAAACATATATTTTGGATTTATAGCATGTGTAGAAGTAAAATGTGTAAAGCAGCTGAAAAAAAAAAAGACGACTCAGAATTAGAAGTGTGTTCTCTTATGGCTTATACAGACAAATGAGGTGGAATTACGGTATTTACTAGTAAAACCTTACAGAAGTAAAATAAGGCAATAATAAAAATAAAATGGAATTGAAGAAATAAAAAAAATGAGAGAAATGAGCAGAGAATAGATGTAACAACCTATTTTTAATTAACTATTTTACAGTTGTTATATGTGTGTGTGCGTGCGTGGGTGCGTGCGTGCGTGGGTGTGCGCGTGCGTGTGCATGTGTCACAGTGTGAGGGTCAGTGGACAGTTTGTGGGAGCTGGTCTTCTCCTTCCGTCATGTGGGACCTGAGCCCAAACTGAGGTCATCAGGCTTGGTGGTGAGTGCCTTTTCCACTGAGCCATCTCACCGGCCCAACAAATACTTTAAACATATCAAAACATAGCTTCTATCTATGATTGCCAGGAATGACATGTAAATAGCACATAAAGACCAATGGAAAGACAGGTTGTCAGGTAAATAACCTTTCCCACAGACGCTTTAACCACAATTTGTACACTCCCTTAAAATAGGGTCAAAGAAACAGATCTGAAGAAAAATGTAAAGGGAACTATGCATAGAGATAGGTACCTAAATCTGAAAAAATAGGAAAACAAAAAACAGCAAAAAGAAACCTTGGATGGACTTGACTATATCAAACAGACCTCAGCACCAACATTATTATCAAGGCCAGAGAGGCAATTTCAAAGTGTTACCAACACATAAAGTAATCCCAAACTATACGCACCCATAGGCTCCCAGGAGACACGTGGCTGTACCAAAAACAAGATAAGCAATCTGTAATCATGCCCAACAGCTTTAACACACCACAGTCACTGATAAGGCAGACAGAAACATTGTGAAGATGGATGCCAAACCACGTCTTTAACCAACTCGGCCTTATGGAGCCAGCAACACCAAACGTCCCAGAATTCAGTTTTCAAGGACACCTGGGAACTGGCCTAAGGATGAACTGAACTCTGCATGGCCAGCCATCACCAGTTTAGAATGGAAGACACATAATTGTGTTCTTTGACCATTGCGGAATTGAACTAGAAGTCAGCGAAAAGACTGGACATTTCTAGGTAACTCAGTGAGCTGGTTTGAATGAGGCATTCCCCATAAGCCTCAGACATTTGAATGCTTGGTCCCCAGTTGGTGGAACTATTTGGGAAGGATTAGGAAGTGTGGTCTTGTTGGAGGAGGTCGTCACTGGGCTTCTCACTGGCCCTGGTGTGCTCACTCTTCCTCTTGCTTACAGACCCAGATGTGAGCCAGCTGTTCTTGCTGTGCTGGTTCCATTTCACTATCATAGACTCTGACCTCTGGCATCACCAGCCAGATTAGAAGTTGCCTTGGTCAGGGTGCTTTTAACATCGAATAGAAAAATTGTTAAGACACTCAGTGGTCAGCTAATAAGTCTGAATACATTCAACAAATGAGTGTTAAGCACAAACTATCAAAATATATGAGCGGTAGCCAAAGCGTAGAGAGGAACTGATGTTATTTGCTTGTACTTAAAAGAAATGGTCTCAAATATTTAAGCCTTTGCATTAAGAAACTGGAAAAATAAAACTACACCAAAAACGAACGGAAGGAATCAGAAATCAAGAGAATTGAAATGAAAAAATGTTTCTGAAACAAAAAGTTTGTCTTTAGAGAACAGAGATAACATTGCTACTAGTTTATAGTTATATAATTCTCACTGGGCTAATGAAGATCAATACCTCTGCAAGGCAATTTCTAGGCTGTGCTGTCTCCATGTACAAGGCAGGAATATGACCCCAACCAGCTGTTCATTGAGCAAATACTTAAGTCTGATCAATGCCAGGAACTGCCTTAAATGTCTGGAATATGTCAAGGCTGAGTAGCAGCTGAGGGGCCATCGAACCATTTTAACTAGAAGCTGCTTTACTAGAAGCCGCACAACCCAAGTCGTGAGGAGCAAAATGAAGAGAGCAGGAGGCATTGTGTCCCTGGCTTTCGAAGCACGCTGCTGGAATCAGGCAACACAGAATTGTCATTTGATGCGACTTTACAAACCAATGCAGCAGAACAGAAAGCCTGAAAGAAATTCACCATCCACAGACCACTGCTGCTCAACATGAGAGCCCTGGGCACCCACTGAACACAGGGCAGTTGGCTGCTGGGGAAAATGGACATCCACGTGCAGAGGAATGTGGCTGACTGTTGTCACCCAAGCTTGAAAATCAGCTGAAACGGGACTAAAGATCCAGATGTGCCTAAACCTATGATGCCACTAGAAAAAAAAAAAACCTTTAAATATTTTAAGATTTGGGAAGAGGCGAAGAGGTGGGGGTGGGGGTGGATAGCACATGATTGCCCTTATACATAGGAAAGCCAAGCAAAAAACAAATAAACAGCCAGCAAAGAAACATTAACTCAGTGGTTCTCAACCTTCCTAATGCTGCAACCCCAACCATAATATTTTGGGGGTTCTACTTCATAACTGTGAGTTTGCTACTGTTATGAATCCTAACATCTGTGTTTTCCAATGGGCTTAGGGGTTGTGACCCACAGGCTGAGAACCACTGAATGAACAGACTCAGACTATAAATCTATAAATGCAACCTGTAAAACAGTGTGTGTTACAGGGGGACAGTGTTCCCATTACACATCCGACAAGGAGTTGACAACTAGAATATATAAGCACGTTGCTGTTTTTCTTTTTTTTTCTTCTGTTTTTCAACTTGATACACTACAGTCACTTGGGAGGAGGGTGTCTCAAGTGAGGAGTTGTGTCTATCATATTGGCCTGTGGGCATGTCTGTTGGACCATCCCTAGGCAAGTGGGCCTGGGGTGTAGAACAAGAGTAGGTAAAGAAGCTAGTAAGCAGCACTCCTCCATGGCCTCTGCTTCGGTCCCTGCCTCCGCTCTGTGTTGTGAACTTCAGCCTTGGCTTTTAAGCCAAATACCCCTTTCCTCCCCGACTTGCTTTTGGTCAGTGGTTTCTGTTTTGTTTTTTAATCACAGCAACAGAGACAAAACTTGGATGGTATGGAACTCAAAAATCATTAGCATATAACCGCAAAACCTGATTTAAAAAGTGTGTCTAAACAGACGTTTCTAGCAACAAAGCCATGAAAGAGGCCAACCGGAAAAAGTGTCATCACTAATGAGTAATGATCCGGGCCACGCAAGTCACACCTGCAACAAGACTGAGACATTGTGGAGAGCACCAAGAAAAGGGAACATTTGCACAAGGCTGACGAGAGTGTGAACTGGTATGGGTGTTAGCGAATACAGTATTGAGGTTCCCCCAAGCTTTTGCCACTGCCTGATCCAGCCACATGGTAGGGATACATCTAAAAGAAATGCAGTCACTATGCCGCCGCCGAGGCCTCTCAACACGAATGTTGGCCGCAGCTCTCTTGACAGGGTGAAGTCAGAGTTATAGCTTGTCCATCAACTGATAAATGGACAAAATACGATTCAGTCACAGGGATGAGTAAAGTCCTGTCATTTAAGCCGGTGTGGATGGAACTGGAGATGTCAGTTGAAGTAATCTAGGTGCTCGAGAGAGATGCTGCATGGCTGGAATGGAGCGGTAGTTCAGTGGTTTAGAGAACCGCCTGCTCTTGCTAAAGACCCAAGCTTGGTTCCCAGCACCAACATGGCAGCTCCAGTGTGGAGATATCACATCTCTAACTCCAGTTCTGGGGGGCTGATACCCTCTTCTTATCTCTGTGGGCATCAGGCACAAAAGTGGTGCACAGACACACCTGCAGGGAGAACACTCCTGCACAAAAAATAAAACCTCAAAACATTTTGTCAAGAAAAAAAAAGATAATGCATGAGCATGTGAACACGTAGAGTCTTAAAAAGTGTTAATTTCATAGAACTTGTAAGCAGAATGGTGACGACAGAGGCTGGGGTAGTAAGTGGAGGGAGAGATGGGGAAAGACCCGGCAGCAGTTACTAAGATAGAGTCAGAATTAGCGGTGTGGACAGCAATACCGGTGTTCAACGATAATATGGCGTGCATTACAAAAAGTCAGATAAAAAGATTTTTAGTCTCACCTTGAAGAAATGATGTTTGATGTATGTTAATCACTTTAAATATTATGCAATGCATCCACGCATCAGGACGTTATACGACAGTCTATAACACACAATTTTGTTTTTACGTATCAGTTGAAATTTAAAATTACATATACAGAAGCCACATTTTTAGTAGAATCTCAAGGGTTAGTTGTATCCTGAGTTCAAAAATGTTTTTCAGTCTACATGCACCACAGTCAGGTTCATGTATGATGTGATGGCCATTTTTTTTTAATTGGAAAATATTTATGCAATATATTCTGATCACTAATGATAGTTTATCTTAGTTGTCAACTTGATGCACCTGGGGACAGGGACTCTTTAAAGAATTGCCTCCATCAGATTGGCCTGGAGGACAATCAACTGCTAATTGATGTGGGAAGGCCTAGAACACAGCGGGTGGCCCCCCGTCCCTAGGCAGGTGGGCTTGGGCTGTATACCAAAGGTAGCTAGGCAGCCTGCTGGAAGGGTCACAAGTCCAGGCCTCAGAGAGCCCTGGGATTGCAGATTCTCCCACTGGTCTCTTGCAGTTTCTCAAAAATCACCGTGTGTTTCCAGTGGTCTGCCGCCCACCACCCCGACCTCCGACTCCCTGCGATCCAGTGGCTTCTGCTCCAGGTAAATCCTTTTGGTCTTGTCCGTGTCTAAAGCGAGTGCATCAGGACAGGAGAGATGGCTCTACGAAGAGCCCTTGCTGCTCGGCCAGAGGACGTGCAGCAAGGAGGAGGAGGGAGGGCAGTCCCTCCGTGCCCCGCAGAGAGAAGGCGGAGCTTTTCTTGTTGGTGTCCCTTGAGGCTTCAGCTGGGCTCCAGCCCGCGGGGATTAGCAATCCTCGGATGTAAACGGTTCCCGCTGGGGCGCAGCATCCGAACTTCGCGCCTTTTGGTTTGGTCCGGTAAAAGGAACGCTCCAGCCCGGCAACGAAGACTCTCGGTGCCGATTGGGTGTTGCGCCAGCCAACGGGAAGCTGCGTCCCGCTCGGGCGGGCAGCGCGCTTTGGCGGTTGCCAGGACACAACGAAAACCCTAAGCGGGGTCGGGGGCAGCGGCTGCGGCTCGGGAAGACGCGTTTGCAGCGGAGAGAGGAGGCGGCTTGAGGCAGGCCGGGATGGTGAGCAGCCTGGAGACCAGGGAAGGGTCGGGGGCCTTCCGACTGCACGTTTGTTCACAGCCCAAGAGTTCGCCACCTCCGAAAGGGCGCGACCCGACAGGCCCCTGGGGAAGCTTGGTTTGCTTTCTGGAAGCTTCGGGGTTGTTTTAGGAGGGATGCTCCGGGCTTTTCTGCACTGTTTTCCCTCTCGCTGAGATAGATAGATACATCTTGCGGAGCCCGTCGAGTGTTGGTTAAGCTGCGGCTCGCTTTCGCCCTCACTGGTTCTGCAGAATTTAAAGTTAAGTTACTTTAACTTAAAAAAAAAGGGGGGGGGAGTATTATTAGTGCCCATTTAATCAGAAAGTTATATGTTTACCCTATCCCGTTTGAATTTTCGTTAGGTATTCTCCCGAATTCAGGAAGAGGGCCAGAAACTCTTCAGCCTGTTGCCCATTTTTAACATCGTTTGTTAGATTTTCAGCAGTATCATGGAATTGTTAATTACGTGTATTCCTTTTGCCCCACCTTTTAGGCGACCAGAAAGAGAGAGTTGAGCGTTAGTGAAAAGCATCAGAAGTTAGTAGATGAGAACTTACGCAAATCGTTGCATGTCCAAGTCTTGCATAAGCTGGAGAGGCAAACCAAGAACCAGATGGTGCAGAATGAAGACGACGAGAGGGTTGAACGCATGAGATTCCTCAGGGTGCTGCAGGATGAGCAGTTTGAGCTGGACATGGAAGAAGCCATCCAAAAAGTAAGTTTCCGTGTTCGTTGTTACGCTGGGACTGACCCAGTCTTTCGGAGTACTGGTTATTTTAGCTGAGGAACTTGGGATCAGTTGGTTGCTTTTTGTACGTTATAAAATCTGATAATCCCTTTCTAGGACTGCTTTAACAACGAGCAAATGTGAAGCCTTTAGAACAGTGTGTAGTAAGAATACGAACTGTTATTAAACATAAATATGAAATCCATAATTGTTAACGTAATGTTTATCTGAGTGCAACTGTGTTGGCTTCTGTAAGTTTCTAATAAGAAATTTAAGAATTCCTTTTTTAAAAATACCTGACATTAAAAATAGACATTATTAAGTGATAGGAGATGAACATCTGTATGAGGTATAAACATGTATTCATATTTTTAATTTTTTGAAGAATTCAGGCACCATATGCATTTGCTTATGCCCCGGTTTGCTGGCTAATCATTCATGGGTATTTCTAAATATTTTTAGGAGATTGTAGTATTTTTAGGAGATTGTAGTAAAAAAGAGGAAATGGGAAGTGAGATAGGTGAATCTCGTGTGATAAGAATGTCCATATTTTGTTATGTTTTGAGTACCAGAGTGCTGTGTGTTCAGTATTTTGAGTGTGGATCAGGAAATAGCAAAAGAAAGGCTTAAAGGTGTTAGCTTCCTTGTATCCTAAATTTGAGTAGCTTAGACCTGACCCTTGAACCCTGAGCAGGCAGATCCTGGACAGTCAGTCCATCTTTTCTATCCTTTTTGTTCTTGTTCTGTCTTTAAGGAAAATCCCAGATAACCCAACTCTGTCTAGCAACGGTCAGTGAGTGTCTGATGAAGCAGGATGTTTTCTTTCACATATTGTCATGATGTCATCTGCTCCCCGGTAGATAACCTTCAAGCAAATTTCTGTACTATGTCAAAATCTGCCTTTAGGGTTGCTTCTTTTAGTCAGGACCAGGCAAGGTGCATACAACGTATATGGTTTTTATGTTTAAGGCTCTGCTGATGTGAACTGTTATCTCTCCATCCTTTGCTAACTTCATCGTCTAACCTAATGTAGATGCAAGCCTGTTGTCTTCTAGACATTTTTCGCCTGTCTGTTGGGTTCCTTTGACGTGTGTCCTTATCTTTTCCATATTCTGTAAAGAAAGTGAGCCAGGAGTCGCGATCAGATCGAAGTGAGACTTAGACTGAGAACAGGGAGGATTAGTGAATTTTCTGTGAACTTGCTTCTGCTCTACACTGTGGTTATTTTAATGTTTTGCTCTCTTTGATTTTTTATTTTCTCTCTTAAAATATGTCTTTATGGGTCTGGAGAGATGGCTCATCAGTTAATAGCACTTGTTACTCTTGCAGAGGACCCAGGTTCAGTTCTCAGCACCCATGTGGCAGCTCATAACTGTAACTTCCATTCCAGGGGCTACAACACCCTCTTCTGCTCTCCGTGGGCATTAGGTATACACGTGGTACCTATGCATACACATACATGCAGGCATAATACCACTACATGGAAAAATGAGTCTTTAAAAATTATGAAATATCCTTATGAGACCATCAGTCTTTATACATGTATAATTGCATTTACTATTGTTTTTTCCATGGCAGTAATGGGGATCAAACCTAGGGCTTCATGCATGCAAGGCAAGCACTCTAGCACTGAGCTGCAACCCTAGCCTCTATTATTTATCTATCTATCTATCTATCTATCTATCTATCTATCTATCTATCTATCTATCTATCTATCTATCTATCTGAAACAGGGCTTCTCTATGTAGCCCTGGCTGCCCTGGAACTCACTCTGTAGACCAGGCTGGCCTTGAACTCAACTGGGATCCGCCTGTCTCCGCCTGTCTCTGCCTCCCGGGAGCTGGGATCAAAAGTGTGCACCACCACCACCACCTGGCCATTGTTTACTTTCTTTTTTTTTTTTATAATTTATTTATTTTTATATCAACATTGTTTACTTTCTTAAGAAAAAATTTAAATTTAAATTTCTTTGTGTATCTGTGTATCTCTCTCCCTCCCTCCCCCCTCCCCCGCCCTGTGTGTGTGTGTGTGTGTGTGTGTGTGTGTGTGTGTGTGTATCTAGAGGGGGAAGGAGGAAGAGTTGAACAGGAGTCCCTTCTCTCCTCCTATCATGTGAGTCCTGGGGATTGAACACAAGTCTTCAGTCTTGGCCACAAGTGCTTTTACCCCCTGAGCCATCTTACCAGCTTCCCATCATTTCTTTTGACTCTCAGATCATCCTGCCCTAGGCCAGTGGGTGCTCTTATGTTCTGCCAGAACAAAGTACCTCACCTGTCGGCCTGACTGGGCCCTCAGCTGACCTTATTCTGAGTATTTCCAGATAAGAGTGACAGTGAAGTCAGCAGGTTGAGTAAGCAGTTTGCCTTCCCTCGTGAGGGAGGAGCTCCTCCTGTAAGTTGAAGGCTTGACTAGAACAAAGAGGCTGATAGTTGCCAAAACAGCTAATTCTATGTTAGACACCTTCAAGCTGAGATGTTGGCTTCCGGCCTTTTGTTTTTGTTTTTCTGCCCTTCTCCGATTGTAACCCTGGCTCTTCATGTGTCTCAAGTTCCAGGGTGTTAGTTCAGATGGGTAGAACATTGTTTCTACTACTGGGTTTCAAACATAAGACTCAGAATAGAGTGATACAGTTGGCTCTTCAGCTTGTGGACTTACCCTCCAGTTCCCGGCACCTGCCGGCCCCATCATTACGTCTACGGAGCAGCCTGCCCACACCGTCTCATTATGTGAATGTCTTTGCCACACCTGGAGTTATCCATCGTGGGAGTGATCACTATTCCCAGATTCTCAATACTGCTAGGAGCTTTTGGTGAACAGACCTGGGAAGTGCACATATTATAGCTTTTTATTTTGAGGCAAGATGAGATTGATAAGAGGTTTAAAAACTGTACAGAGAATTCATAAATCTCTCACCTGGCTTCTTAATGCCAGAGTCTTACATAAGAGATGAAAACCATGAAATTATCAATGAAGAGAAATTAGCCTTCCTACAGTTCTATTAACTGAATCACAGGGCTTACTCACTATGTGCTTGTTTATTATTTTTCCTTGTGTTTTTGTTGTCTAAGGTCACAGGTTACTTGTAGTGTCTCCCTGGTCTCCTCTGGTCTCAAAATTCTGAAAGTTCCTTGCCTGACAGTTGGTTCCATTGAGTAATACATTACTGCAGATTGAACTCATGCAAGAATTCGTGTTTACTCACAGTGCCTGGGTCAGAAACGCAGGCATGCTGGATTCCCCGCTGTCTCACAGGCGGAGCTGGCTGGGATGTCAAGGTCCTTTTCAAAGCTTAGGTTATTGGCAGTTCACCTTGTAGGTGTCACATCGAGATCTGCCTGCCTACAGATACCAATGTTCCCTGCCCTGTGGAGGTCACTTCCCTAGAGCCCAGCTGCTTCTCCTCAGGGTTAGGGCTCCTAACCAGGTTGGCCTCATTCAGAACATGCTCATTTCTGATTAACTCAAGTCCAACTGACTGAGAACCTTATGCCCTTTTTATGTATGGGACAGGGAGATAGTGTCAATGACAGGCTTTTGTTTACAATCCTAACTTATTAAAGATTTTTAAAATTTGTATTTTCACGCTTATTTTATTTAATATTTTTATGGCTTATTTCTCTTTTATTGCCAAGTAGTATTCTGTAGTGTGGATATACCACAGTATACTTAACCCTTCACCTGAAGAGGAATTTTCAATACTGGATATTATGAATAAAGTTGCTGTAAATATTTAAATACAGACTTTAAAATAAATGTGTTTTCTTTTCCTGAGACAAGTGCTTAAGCGTGTAGTTGTTGTATTGTGTGGTAATTGTATGTCATCGTTATAAACCACCAGGCTGATTTCTGGGTAGTTTCTGCTACCACCCAGCATTGTGTACCTGGTACGGCTTCTCAGTATTTGGTGTCACCACTGGTTGTTCTGTGTGTGTGTATGTTTGTGTGTTTTAATAGATGTTCCAGTATTTGCTTTTTAAAATTATTATTAATTTTTTTGTCTTTGTTTTTCGAGACAGGGTTTTACTGTATATCCCTGGCTGCCTGAAACTCACTCTATAGACCAGACTGGCCTCAGAATTAGAGATTTGCCTGTCTCTGCCTCCCTAGTGCAGACTAAAGGTGTGCACCACCGCCACACAGCCTTTAACTTGCATTTTTTAATTATTTATATTTTCAGTTATGTGTACATGTGTGTCTGCGTGTGGATATGTTCATGTGGATGGAAGTGTTCTCAGCAAGTGGATCTCTTGGATCTGGACTAACAGGTGGTGCTGAGCCACCTGAGGTGGGCACTAGAAACCAAATCTAGGTCCCTCTCTCCAGTTCTTAATCTACATTTCTTGATGGCTAATGAACATCTTTCAGGTGTTACTTTTGTTTTGCTTTTTATTTATTTACTTTTGAGACCGTCTTTATATGTTGTTCTGACCTGGAACTCTTTATGAGACCACGCTCTGCTTAGATGTCCAGTGGTTTTCTCGCCTTGAGTTGTAAGGTGCAGTCCTGTACCACCATGTGCTTCCTAACTCAGAACATAGTGAAGATCCAGATCTGCCCACCATTTTACAGAAAACATAGGAGAGGATAGTTTGGGGAATTCCTGAGGGAGGAACCAGAGGTCATGGGATATAAAATAGGATAGTTTTATGTTGGTTTGATACGAGCTGAAGTCATTTAAGAAGAGGAAACCCCAATTGAGAAAGTGACCAAGACTGGCCTGTGGGCACACCTGTCGTCCATTTTTTTGATTCACAGTTGATATGGGTAGCCCAGCTCAGTGTGGCCAGTTTCACCCATGGGCTGGTAGCCCTGGATTTTATGAGAACACACACTAGGCAGGCCATGAGGAACAAGCCAGTGAGAAGCAGCCTTCCTGGTCTTCAGCACCAGCTGCTGCCTCCAGGCTTCTGCCCCGACTTGCCTTCACCATGGACTCTGGTGTGGAACTGTCCACTGAAGGAAACCCTCTCCTCCCCAGGCTGCCTGTCATGTGCTCTATCACAGCAGTAGAGACTCTAACGTAGACAGTTGTAATTACCACACATCATTGGCTTAGGATGTAAATAGAGGAGTGTGTGTGCAGTGGAGGTGATCAACAGATCAGATGAAGGAGATTTGAGAAAGACAGTTAGATATAATATGTGGAGTTTGTTTGGGTTTGAAAAAAGCCTCACTGACCTGACCTCACTCAGGAAATATTGCTAATTTATGGTGTGGTTATGAAAAATTCTTGTCAGGCAGATCATTCTTGTCAGGTAGATCCATACTGAGCCGTTTTCATGGTGGACAGCAGTATCCAAGGCTCTTTTATTATCTAGGTTTTAAAGCTGTATTTATTTTTATGTGTATGGGTACACTGTGTGCATATCTGGTGCCAACGAAATCAGAAGAGAGCATCAGAGCCTCTGGAAGAGACGGTTGTGAGCTACCGTGTGGTTGCTGGGAACCAACCCGGGGCCTGTGCAAGAGCAGCCGGTGCCCTTAACCTGTGAACATCTCTTCAGCCCTCTAGGATTTGATTTAAAATACCATGGTGGAGATAACTAGAGAATAAGAAAAACAGAGTAGAATGCAAAGTTAGAGAAAAAAACCCCAAAATATTGATAAAGTTAGACAAGAGTGAATATTAATATAACATTCTTCACAATATTGGTTGGTGTTTAAATTTTTCTGTGGTAGGATATTTGAACTGTACTTGTTGAAATATGTTTTTATTTGAAGTCAACAGTCGGCTGGCGCTGTGAGGGCAATTTGTTTGCTGTTGTGAAGCACCTGAGACTTTGTGACACAGTGCGGGTACAGGAACTAAAGTTTCCCTTCTCTGTTCAGGCACAAGAGAACAAGTTGTTGCGGGACCGACAGCTTCAGCAGGAAGAGAGACTCGCAATCGAACTGGCCAAGCTAAAGCATGACTATCTGAAGGATGAAAAGATGAGGCAGCAAGTGAGAGAGAACAGGTGGCGTGGTTTCTGCTACTTGTATTTGTAGTCTCCATCACTGCGCATTGTGTCACCCCTAGCATCTGAAAGTGAGAGTCTTTATTTAGATATTGCCCTTACAGTTACTGCTTTTCCTGGAAATACTGCATTAACTTAAAGATACTCGTTTGAACTACTTCGTTAGTTGTGCTGGGTATTGAGGCCAGGACCTCACATGTGCTAGGCAAGTGCCTCACCAGAGCCAGAGCCTCAGCCCACAGAAATAGTTGAGAAAATCAGCTGCATTAGTAGAAGTGTTAGTGTGACAGTGAAAGAGTATTGGTCTCTTTTGTCTTTTTCTTTAAGGATAAAATTTAAATGATTTAAATGATTTAAAAAAACAAGACTTGTGGAATCCTGGAATACTTGCCTTTTGTACCTGTTGTTTTTGTTTGAGATGCGGTTTCACTGTGTAACTGGATGGCTTGGAGCTTCCTGTGTAGAGCAGGCTAGCCTCAAACTCAGACATCGACCTGCTTCTGCTTCTCAGGTTCTGGGTTCTAGATTATATGCCGCCACTCCTGGCTGTACCATGCATTTCTCAATGCTGCTTAAGATTAAACTACTTAACGCCAGCCATGTCTTACCATCAGTAAGCTTTCAGGACACCAGAACTGAGGATACAGTCCCAGAGGATTGTTAAGACTTTATAAAGACAGCCAAAGAAGAAGACTACTTTGATAGGGTAGAATAGTGTGTGTTAGGCAGGATAGTTTGGTACTAACCCGCTGCCAAGCTTGAGGGCCTGGGTTTGATCTCAGACCCACAGTAGAAGGACAAGATGATAGATAGATTAGATAGACAGATAGATGATAGATAGATAGATAGATAGATAGATAGATAGATAGATAGATAGACAAATAAATATGGAGGAAGGTTAAAGTAGCAAAGAGTAATCTTTCTTAAGCATAAAGTTTAGGTTTATGCTTTACAGTGTTAGAAAATGTAATTAGTTATCTGTGAACCTGAATAATACCTGTTGTATTAATTAATACCTGTTGTAAAAATTCACCAAACTTTCTGTGAAGCTGAATTTTTTTATTGTCCTCAAGTTTAAAGTTGCATTTTCCCCACAGTATTGAGCTCAGAGAATTGGAGCAGAAATTGAAAGCCGCTTACATGAACAAGGAGAGAGCAGCCCAGATTGCCGAGAGGGACGCCCTCAAGTACGAACAAATGGTAAAGCTGCTTCCAGTCTCTATGCAGTCAGTTTAACTTTGTTAGAAAGTAGGCAGGCCAGTTCTGAGAGTGGCCTCTTCTGTGCAGAACCTGCCAGGTTCCCCAAACTGTAATATTCAGACCCGTAGGTGATTTCCATGGACCTGTGTTTGCTGGACATTGGAGCCCTCAGGCCCAGGAACTCCCCACATGTGCTCTGCTTACCATGACAGGCTTGCTCCATACAAAGTGTCTCCTGAGATGTGGTTTCTGTGACAGCGGTGCGCAGAAGCCTTCCTGGTTTAGAAGCATCCTTTCCCAGGTTTCTGTTTCCATCCCACTTTATAACCCTTGCTTTTTAAAGTAACTCCCTTTTTTTCTGGGTTTCTGTTTTTATCCCTGTCTAACTCTCAAGGACACAGTTGCTCCCAGGTAGAAGTTTGAGCAGCTGTGCTGGCAGCTGTGTCATACAGTATGAAAATAAGGTTTGCTAAGTTGACACGTAAAAACCCAGGGGCGTGGTATCACCAGAGCTCATTTTCAGAGAGGCCAGACCATTGCATATAAATACACGTTTATACATGTGGATTGTTGGTGCCAACAAACATGTTTATGCACATAGGATTATAGATGTGGCACAGGATGAGAATGCATAAAAATGGACACAGGCTACTCTAGAAGATTCTAGCACACTGGCTCTCAGCCTTCCTAATGCTGCAACTCTTTAACACAGTTCTTCATGATGTGGTGACCCCCAACCATTAAACTATTCTGTTGCTACTTCATAACTGTAATTTTTCTACTGTTACAAATCTTAATGAAAATATCTGATATGTGACCCCTGTGAAAGGCTCATTCAACACCCAACATGGGGTCATGACCCACAGGCTGAGAACCACTACTGTAGAACATGCTAACAGTGACAGCCTAAGGAAGATGGGTAGTCCTGTTTGTGAACTGTATAGTTCTGTTTTTCCAATGATAAAATAGAACAGAATGTACAGTTTGTTCCATTTTTGTAGTTTTGATTACTCTAATAGATGAAGTCATCCATAGCCATTGTAGACATTTGATTTCTAAAATTGCTGCTGTCTTCTAAATCAAAATTGACTCACATAGGCCTTCACTAAATAGAAGGGTACCTAGGTACCTGTTGGGTTTGTGTTTTGTTTTGCTAATATGTGTATTTGCTTGCTTGTCTACATGTTCCACATGCATGCAGTGTCCATGGTGGCCAGAGAGGGTATTGGGTTTCTGTAGTTAAGAGTTGCAAGCAGTTGTGAGCTGCCTAATGTGGGTTCTGAGACCCAGGCTATATGAAGAGCAGCAAGTGCTTTATTCACAAGCCATCCCTCCAGCCTAGCTGGTCTCCTTATTTGCAGAGTTAGAGTATTGTGTTTACATAAATCTATCCACATTTTTTGTTATCATATATATTTTTGCTATCTTACATACTCTAGAAGAATGTAATTCAGCATGAGCACAAGAGAACTTGTGGTCAAGTCATTATAACTTTAGTAATGAATGTATTTGTCTTCCAATCTGCTTCCCCTGTCTCTTCGCTGCTAACTGTTTCTGCATTTGTGATATGGTTACAACAGATAAAATGTAGTTTTAACCATTGCTCCAGTATGTTTAAACTTACTTAGTTAAATGGTTCTGAACATGCTGAAGGGAAGTGAAGGATTTAATTTATTGAGAGGTTTGTCTCTAACTTAGTGGGAGTGCCACTGCGTGAATGAAAATGAAGAGATCCACCGTGGGCGGGGTGGAGGGGCGGAACTTGAGAGTTGCTCAGGGCCTCCAACAACAGATGGGC
Organism: Pachyuromys duprasi; assembly: GCA_028658305.1. NCBI lineage: Eukaryota > Metazoa > Chordata > Mammalia > Rodentia > Muridae > Pachyuromys > Pachyuromys duprasi. The sequence goes on along the minus strand of CM053749.1, from coordinate 43,959,982 downwards.
AGGAGGGCGCTCCTCAGCAGCTGGTAAACAGTGGTATTTGACACTGACACTGTAGATGGACTTACAGAGGAAGTAGTAGTTTAGTGCAGAAGTAGTTAGTAATAAAATATAACTTTACTTTGTATTTTCTGGATGTGGACTTGATTGTCCTGCCAGGTGTTGCCCTAAGAGCTTCTGGAAAGAGTAGGAATGCCCCCTGTGGGTCTGACTCATCATTCACACCCTCCAGGTCACAAACACTTACTCTTGCTTTTTTTACTTAGAAGTTATTTACACAGCAGGCTTTTGAGTGCAGCTGTGTCTGTAGTACTGTAATAGACTCTGCTCACTCCCAAAAGTGGAAGGATGCTTTCTGTTTCAATGCTAGAAACGTGATGCTGAAATAGACAGAACCATGATGGAGGAGCATGAGAGGCTGATGAAGGAAGAGAACGTGAAGAAAGACCGACGGAACAAGGAGAAGGCGCAGTACCACCTGGACCTGGAGAAGCAGCTGGAGGAGCAAGAGAGGACAAAGCAGGAGGCGTATGAGCAGCTGCTGAGGGAGAAGCTCATGATTGATGAGATTGTCAGGAAGATCTACGAGGAAGACCAGCTGTAAGTACGCGTGCAGGGAAAGCCCACAGGACTGCCACCCAGCGTGGGGGCTCCGTCATCGTGAGCTGATTGTGAACCATACAGCTTTTCCTCATCTTTGTCAGCATGAATATTAACAGACGATCTGAAAAATAATAGGTGTGGAAGTAGTAAATGACCTAATCCTTTATTTTTCTTCAATATGTGCATCTTATATGTCAGAACCCGTGTTTTCTGCTGGCTTTCCTTGGCACGTCGCTTTAAGTACAGAATGTTGTGTGGCTTTAAACATCGCTGTTAGGAGAGAGGCCCTCTAGTATTGGCAGAGAGTCCGTACTCGATACCCAGAAAGTGCGCTGTGCCAGGCTCTAAGTAGTCTGTTTATTTTTTGTGATTTTATTATTTCTGTAACTATAAAACCACTCTCCTGATTGCTTTTTAGGGAAAGACAACAAAAATTAGAAAAAATGAATGCAACTCAGAAGTATATTAAGGAGTTCCAGAGGACTCAAGCCCTCTGGAGACAGAAGAAGCGTGAGGAGATGGAGGAGGAGAATAGGAAAATTCTAGAGTTTGCACACATACAGCAGCAAAGAGAAGGCGAGCGGATGGCCAGAGTTCAAGAGAGTGAGGGAAAGAGGATCCAGCGTCAGAACTTGGTATGAGAGTAACTACTTTTTAAAGATGGCTGAACTCCTGAAAGAGTTGCCCAGTGCAGGTTTTTTTAAACATGAGCTTTATTAACAGCTGATCCAGAAGCTGGAAGAAACGGTTCGGCAGCGTGAGGACTTGGAGAAAGTGCGGCAGGAGCTGTACCTGGAGGAGCAGGCGGCCATCAACAGACTGAAGCTGAAGGTGAGTCTCCACGTGCAGGAGTGCCTAGAGAAGACAGGAGCTTGAGGTGGAGCTGTAGGAAAGGAGCATAAGTAAACCCAGCACAGGAGTGATTGCATTGTGTGTAAACGGCATAAATACTGCAGCTAAAAGATGAGATTCTCAAACCTGACGTGAGTAGAGCAGGGTGCAGCTATGGCCATTCACAGTTGACACAGCTTGAATGTGTGCACATGCGACCTCAGAGCAGGATGGAGGAAAACACTGGGGAAAAGCAGATGCGTGTGCATATTAATATGAGACGAAGTCAACTTTGGGACAAGAAAGTTTGCAGTCAAAATAAATTCATCCAAGTACATGCTTTAATCCTAATGAACTTTAACAACACAACTTCATGACACATGAGACAAAACTGACAGGAGTGAGAGCAGGAAGCAGGAAGATCCACAACCAGAGTAAGAGCTCTGAGTGCCCCTTTATCATTAATATGCCCCAATCCCCAGAAACAGAGTACACTGACTGATGGCAGCCTGAAACAGCCGAGTCAGCAAATGTTGAAAAAGACTCCTCCCGATGACACCACAATACAAATTCACGACAGCACAATACAAATTCACGACACCACAGTACAAATTCACGACACCACAGTACAAATTCACGACACCACAAAACAAATTCACGACACCACAATACAAATTCACGACAGCACAATACAAATTCACGACACCACAGTACAAATTCACGACACCACAGTACAAATTCACGACACCACAGTACAAATTCACGACACCACAATACAAATTCCACCGTCCGCACAGAACACATTCAGATGGCTCCTAGGACATAAAGCAAAGCTCTATAGATTCACAAGATTTTAAATCATATCAAACCTGTTTTCTCCCTACAGTGAAGAATCAGTAATGAGAATGACTATAGTTCTTAAGTGTACCATAATGAAACCATATATTTCTAGATAAGCAATGAGCAAAAGAAAGATACTTCAAATTGAATGATCATTTTTTAAATGCAGCAAAATATGTGGGATACAATAGAGGTTAGTGTTATCTTTACAGTTTTAGAAAGGAATAGCTAAAAATCAGAAATCTTGTGTTTACACATGTATTTATAAATAAATGTACATAGCAGTATTTCTAACAGCTAAAACATGAACGTAGCCTGTATGTCCATCAGCTGATGGAAGTGTAAATAAGACACAGTATGTGAGCCTTTAGTTGTACTAAAAAGTACTCAAGAATGTTCAATGAATGGATGACACAAGTGGAACTTTGTGAGATCAGCTGCTTTCCCAAGGTAGCATTCTCTGGAAATTCATTCACAATGTAACTTTGTCCTTTGGGGACAGCTGTAGGGAACTTTTGTGGGAGCTTAGATTGACTGTGTTGACAGCTTTTCCACAACTGGGGGAGAGATATGGCCGTAAGGAGCAGCCCTCTCTACCCATCTGGCAGTCGCTGGTGGGGTCCAGTCACCAACTGGATAGTTGCTGATGGGTGATCGCTCCTTCTATCCTTCCCTGGGAAGGTCCTGAGAGCACAGCCTCAGTGCCCACAGTGTGGCCATCCTCCCAGCATGCCCTGTGTTGGCTTTTCTTCTCTCCTGATACACTGTTCCTCGCTGCTGTTTCCTGGGACACACAAGTCCTTGTGTAAGGCTCTGATCCCAGTAGAGACTCTCTGGGAAGTTAGTGGGGTCAGAGTGAGTGTCCAGCAAATGATTGAAGGTTTCAAGACCACATAACAGTTTTAGAACACAGGAAAGGACAAGAAGTTTGGCAGGCCATACTGACAACTAGTACAGTCCTTATGCAGACCCAGTATTGTTCACAGTAGAACAATACTTTGGCCAAACATCTCTACCTGCCCCCCCCCCCGGACTTCCAATAGTACTATTAATACTATATAAAGTACATTACTATGTGCAGAGGGATGTCATAAACTCAAGACATTTCAGACTAAATGTCACAAAATAAACTGTCTTCTCCAAGCTGTTGATGCCTGTGCAATTACTTGGCAAGTCAGTGCAAAATACACGGTATAAAACACCATGTGCCCAGAACATCAAAGAAAAAAAAATAGACCCTTTGGGGGCTCGATTATGTTCAGGAAGGGATGAGTAAGGCACACACACATGAATCAAATGAGGTGGCTGGTACAAGTGTTAGGATTTTTAGATGTGTATGGACTTGGGCTGCCTATACTGGTTGCAGGGATTTGGCAAGGATAATTAGGTTAGAAAACATGAGTTAAGATTTGTGCCAATTTTAGGTGAATAGATAAACAGATGATAAAACAAGAATAGCAAGATGTAACATTAGTAGAATTTAGGTGTTAGTAATATGGATAGTTACTGTGAGATTTTTACATTTTTTTGTCTATGAAAAATTTTCATGTGTTCAGAAAATAAAAACTTCCAGGAAAATATTTTAGGCGTGTCCAGTAAGTTTCTATTTCCCTGAAAAACTTCTAACTTCATTGCCAGATGACTTTTTAAACTGTTTTGCAGGGAATTTTTTTGTTTTGTGGGGGGGGGTCTTGTTTTGTATTTCTGGGTTTTTTGTTGTTTGTTTCTTGAGAATTATAGGAGGGTTAGGACACTAGAGAGGGTACATGCAGCTTTGACTTCACAAAAGGAGGAAGTTGGAAACTGCTAAGTGGTGTTCACAGATGATATAATTGTCCTTCCTTCAGGGTCAGCAAAGGAGCTCGGGATCAGGTGTATGCAAAGGCTTTCACTGTAGCTCCGTGCAAGGAGCTACATGTAAATTTTGAGCTTAGTAACAAGATGACAGCTGTATACAACTTAAAATTTTAGAATAAATGACTGCCGTGTCATAGAACCAATGATTAAGAGCACTTGCTGCTTTTTGAGAGGACCCCAGGACCCGCAACTCCAGCTCCAGGGCATCCACATCCTTTTGTGGCTTCAGTGGGCACTTACACATACATATGCACAAGCAGACACACAGATACGTATAAATAAAAAGTTTTAAAATAGTCTTAAGAGGGTGGGACAGAGCGTTGCCAGGAAAAGGCTTTATTTTGTTTATGTGATTTCATACTGTAATCCGCAGCCTGCCCAGACTCTGTGCTACTCTTCTGTCTTGTTTCCTGAGACTCACTGTAGCCTAGGCTGGCGCGGGCTCCGGACCCTCTGCATCGCCCTCCTGCAGCTGAGCCTGCCCTCTCAGGAACGTGCAAGGGAGCGCTTAACTCTAGCTCCACTGTTGTGCAGGAAGAAGTAGAACAGAAACTGCAGAAGCAGAGGGAGATGAAGCAGGACTTTGAAAACCAAATGGCACTGAAGGAACTAATACAACAGGCTGCAAAAGAGGAGGAAGAAGCCTTTAGGAAAGCCATGCTGGCGAAGTTTGCCGAAGATGACCGGTTAGAGCTCCTGAATGCCCAGAAACGCCGGATGAAGCAGCTGGAGCACAGACGAGCCGTGGAGACACTCATGAGAGAGCGGCGCTGCCAGTTCCTCGCAGACAAAGTAAGGGGCCTTGGGCGTTTTGTCGTTCTCAGTGAACAGCAAGCAGCTCATCTGCTCATCAGTAATCATTTGCTGAGCGCCCAGATGTGTGTGCTTGAGTGTGCACAGTGTGCCCAAGTGTGTGTGCAGGGCAGAGGACAACCTCACATTGGCCCTCTCCTTCAGTTTGTTTGAGGCAGGGTCCCCGTAGACTCACTGCAGATGTACTGGAGGCTAGCCAGCCTGCAGCTTCTAGAGATTCTTTAATTGCTGTCTCCTATTTTGTCAGAACCTGGAATTACTCACACCTGACTCTACCCAAGTTCTGAGGCTCTGAACTCAGTTCTCGTGTTTGTGTGGGAAGTACCTCACCCACAGAGCCGTCTCTACAGCCCACTGAGAACTGTTCATATGTCATACAATGTTAGGTGTTTGTTTACTGACTGGCCTCAAACTTACAGGGATCCACCTGCCTCTGCCTCCCCGAGTGCTGGGATCTAAGGGGTCATTTATTTAAAGCACCTAAAAACTGACTATTGAGATTTTTTATGGGCTGCTGTTGAGAAGTAACATCTGTGAATTTACGATCTTGGTTGAGAAAAATATAAAAATAAGTTATAAATATATTTTGTGTGTGATGATAAAAGTATGGAAGCATTGGTATTGCAGAGGGGAATTACACATCATGATACCTTTGAATATTAAGGTAGATTTTTTTTCCCTAAGAGAAGTCACTGAAGAATTAAGAAAATTGCATGTTAAGATTGGCAGGTAGAAAGATGATTCAAGTAGCAGCATTGAGAGTAGATATAAAGGGGCGACACTGGAGATAGACAACCAACAAGGAATGTGCCGAAGCTCAGTGATGAGAGGTGGCATATGCAAATGGAGAAGAGGCTCCTCAGATGCTAAAAATTCACAACTGATGCTGCTGGAGACCAGTGAATCTGGAGAGGTGAGGACTTAAAGTGGCTGCTGATTACTAATGTAGTCACTTCCTCCTCCAGTGAACGGGCCCTGTCCTAAAGAGCAAGTAGAGGGAAAAGGAGCTTTTGAAGGAATATGTATTTGTTCATATTGATTTTTGTGGCCAAAAGAGAAGGTTAACTGTTGAAAATGTAGATTTAAATGTAGGGGCCACATGGTGGTGGTGCACACCTTTAATCTCAGCACTCAGGAGGCAGAGGCAGGTGGCTCTCTGAGTTCAAGGCTAGTCTGGTCTACAGAGTGTGTTTCAGGACAGCCAGGGCTATACAGAGAAACCCTGTCTTGGGGGGGGGTGGAAGTTGGACAGAGAACCCGCTTGCAAGTTTGACATACTGTCTTAAATATTTATTTCATTGACAAACTGAAAGAATGCTCTAATGCTATATGTCACTGAAAGGATATGTTTGAATAACCTAACAGTCATGTGAATGCTTTAAAAAGATGAAGCACCCTAAATGTGCCAAGTGCAGCCTCTTAGGCATGGCCAGTACCGTAAACAATAGAAGCGGCAGCCTGACTTTATGGGTTTAAACAGCAGCAGGAGGAAGTGACAGAAGAATTTGAATATATATATATTTTTTTACAGAAAGTGAATGAGACTCAGCATAATTTTTCCCCCGTAGCGTACAGGATAGAGGAAGAAGGAATCAAAATAAGTCAAAGGTTTCAAGTATGAGAAACTCACAGACATGCGTATGGTTACATTTTAGAGTGAAGCCTAGGCTCTTTTTTTTTTTTTTTTTTTTTGATTGATTCTTTTGGTTGTTTGGTTGGTTTTGTTTTTTGAGGAGTGCTTACCTGGACTTATGCAGCAGAAAAAGCTTTAAGTGAGATATTAGTGTCACAATGAGAAAGCATCCGGGGCCCTAGGGTGGAGTCTTAGAGAACATGATAGTTTAAGAGGAGAAAGGAAAAACCAAAAACATGTTTAAAAAAAAACATTTAAATGGTCTAATCACAGAAAACCAAGAAGCCACAGGGATCTCCTTCTGCTCCCTGACATTTCTACTTGCTCTCCTTGTAACTTGTCCAGGCTGCCAGTAGTGAGTTTTATAAATCTCATATCCTTTCACATTTAAACTTCAGTGAACTCTTCCAAGCCTCAGTTGCTGAGGCTTGTTCTAAATCAGTCTTGGCCTGAATCTGGTTTTCAAGGCAGATAAGGATTTATAAAGTGCTATTTGCCTGACGCGTGGTAAATGTTTACAAGTGTCGAGTTAATGAAGGCAATAGCTGTTAGCACAGTAACCAGAAAATGAAAAGGTTTGGAATTGCCTGTAAAGTCTTCAATTCTTTCCTGTGAAGGGTAGGACCAGTGGACTGGCGTATCTAGGGGTTACAGAGCTGATTGAAATGTTCAGAGAAAAGCCAGCAAGACATGCAAACACGGAAATCACTAAAGCCACCGCCCAGAAGTAACACACACATGCATCTTAGGTTTTGGGTTTTAATGGTCAGCATTCCCAGTATGAGGAAGTAGGCTTAACTCTCAGCGTTGTAAGTCAAGGCCCAGGGGCAAATGTGGCTGTCTTAACAGAACTTAACAATTTATGACTCTGTGTAACCCCAAAAGCACTAAACTGCCCATTTATATTTTAGGAGCCTAAGTAGGTTTCTATTATCTTTTCTACCTCTAACAATGTGTACGGCTTAGACAAAATCCTAAAAGAGCTCCAAGGAGTTTACCCCAGTTTATTCAGATCTTGCCCCACACCTCTCTAAACCAGTCATACCAACTCACTGTAGGGTTATGTGGAGTAGTGATAAGCACTACTTATATATGAAGGGAATCGTAGTTTTTGCCCAGATTAGGAGGTTCCATCTCATAAACACACAGTACGTGGGGCTGGGCTGCTGCCAGTGGGAGATCTTACCCAGGCTGTGTAAAACCCCAAGCTCCAGACCCGCCACTGAGATCCTACTCAGGTGTAGGTAAAGTTCTGTATGTCCTAAGGCCCTAAGACTACGCAGATGACATCACAGCTGCATTTCATGGCTCAGAGTGTCCAAAGAATTCAGAATTCTCCAGAAAGGTACTTGGGACTCTGAGCTGTGCTTCACACTGGCCCTTTGAAGTCTGCAGTTGGAAACATGTGCCTTTGAATAACCCTGTAGTGTTTTATGTGTTAGGGTTTCTTGTTTGTTTGTTTGTTTTGCTTTTTTGTCTTACACTGTAAACTGTTTTGGGTATCTTGGGTACCTGGTATATGGTGGGAATTCCATGAATGTTTGCTGAATTTATTAGGAAATCACTCTTGAATACATTTTTTTTCTTGAAATGAATATTTTCCTGAAAATATATATTTGCATCTTTAAAACTTCCTATCATAGGGCTAGGATTGTACTTCAGTAGTAGAGTGTTTGCCTAGCAGGTACAAGGGCCCTGGGTTCAAACACCAGTACCACAAAATAAAGAAAATGAAAGTGTGGGTGAATGTAACTTGTTCTTAAAAGTATAAAGAAAGATCATCTTGAGTGAGGTATCTCAGAAGCAGAAAGAAACATGTGGTATAGACTCACTTATAAGTGCATATTAGACATATAATATAGGTTAAACATACTAAAATTAGTACACCTAAAGAAGCTAAGCAAGAAGGAGGACCTTGGGTAAGATGATCAATCCTCACTCAGAAAGGCAAACAGGACAGATATCAGAAGGCAGAGAAAACAGGGAACAGGACAGAAGCCTACCACAGAGGGTCTCTGAAAGACTCTGCCCAGCAGGGTATCCAAGCAGATGCTGAGACATATAGCCAAACTTTGGGCAGAGTGCAGGAAATCTTATGAAAGAAGGGGGAGATAGAAAGACCTGGAGGGGACAGAAGCTCCACAGGGAGAGCAACAGAACCAAGAACTCAGGGCCCAGGTATCTTTTCTGAGACTGATATTCCATGCATGGAGATAACCTTGAACCCCGGCACAGATGTAGCCCATGGCAGCTCAGTCTCCAAGTGGGTTCCCTAGTAATGGGAACAGGGACTGTCTCTGACATGAACTCAGTGGTTAGCAATTTGATCACACCTCCCCCCCCTAAGGTGGTGGTGGTGGTGGGGAACAGCTTTGCCAGGCCACAGAGGAAGACAATGCAGCCAGTCCTGATGAGACCTGATAGGTAGGGTTAGAGGGAAGGGGAGGAGGACCTCCCCTATCAGTGGACTTGGGGAGGGGCATGGGAGGAGATGAGGGAGAGTGGGAGGGATTGGCAGGGGACCAGGGAGGGGGCTACAGCTGGGATACAAAGTGAATAAACTGTAATTAATACAAATAAATAAATAAAATTTAAAAAGTTTAAAGAAACGATAAAAACAGGCATATATATTTATATATATAAAAGACATACATTAGTATCTTCTAGTCTTAAATTCAACCCATCAGTCTTATTTAGCTCACTGCAAGAACAGTTTATTTGTAAACTTCATAAGAGATTAATATATTTTGTGACAGTTAACACATTTTGATTTCATTTCCAGCAACGTGAACTGGAGGAATTGCAGCTACAGCAGAGACAACAGGGTTGCATCAATGAGATTATTGAAGAAGAAAGGCAGAGACTCCTCAAAGAACATGCTACGAAGTTACTAGGCTATCTCCCCAAAGTAAGTGACACGTATCTTAGCGTGTGACTTTCATGACCTATAATGATGGAGAAAACAATAACAGCAGAAGTAGCAGCAGCAGCAGCAGGATTCTAGAACGTGGGAGGGTGTAACTTCATGGACTTTCATGCTGTTCAGATGAAGCATTGGGATCCTGGTGTTGAACCCCATAGTCATTTTTAAACACCTTTGTAATAAGACTTGGTCTTGGAACTTCATTAGTGATCTGAGCTAGAGTTATTGAGCTTCTCTAGTTACTATTTATTAATTTACTTACCTACTTTTTGAGACAAGATCTAGCTCAGGCTGGCCCGAAACTCCCTTTGTAGCTGAGGATGACCTTGAACTTTCGGTCCTCTTGCTTCTCCCTCCTGAGGGCTAGGGCTACAGGCTTGTACTACTTTGTCAAGCCTGTGCAGTGGTGAAAATCTAACCCAGAGCCTTGCTAGGCAAGTGCTCTGTGCAGGGAACTACATCCCCAGACCTTGAGCTACATTTTTGGGGTGCTTTTCTCTCCTTGTTGCATGGGAAATCTAAAAACAAACCACCCTAGAGCAACTATAAATGGGCAAACACTGAGATGGTGACAGACGTGCTTGACATGAGTCTGAGATGAGTCTGCTGTGTGGGAGACTGGTTGTAAGTAGGTACTAGACAGCCCCATTTTTTGAAAGTAATTCCAAAAGGCAGTGAATTTTCATGAATATCTGAGACACATTGTGACTGCTAATAATTAGCTTCCTTGTCCATATAAACAGAGATTCATAAAGCCATAGTCCTTCAGATATACAAGTCATATTGATGAGGTCTTTACTGACTGCATTATCATGTATTTTGTGTTCAGTCCCTAGCCAGTGACAGGAAAAGAAAAAATATTAAAAGTTGCTAGCCATAGGGTCTTACGGTCTGATTAGATTGATATACAAAATGATAGCCGATGTTAAAATCCACTTATGACTGGTATATTTAATGAAATAGACTGCGAATTCTAAGGGGATCATTGAATTTCAACATTTTAGTGGAGAAGGTACTTTTGAGGACAGACAGGACCTATTAGAGTTAAACTCAATGTCCCAAAATGAGCCACAACCTGAGGCAGGAAGAATGTGCCCACATGGTAATCTAGCTTAGATTAGCCTCTTCACCCTCACCCTCCCTCATTTACAGCCCACTTAGACAAGGGTAAACAGGGCAGGCACTGAGCTCTGTTCTCCAGGCAATGAAAGCAGTCATGTTCGAAGCTGGAGCACACGGGCACAGATCGCTAGAACAACTGCTACTCTGCAGGTGACCGATCGGGAAATGGGGGCAGCTCACAATATTCAGGATATGCTTGTATCCATAGTCTTAGGAAAGTGCTGATATTTAAAGTTAAGTCTCATTAATGTGTTTAATAGATCTCATTATCTCCGATAACTTCATTAGCTTCATGTCCATGTATGTCAGCCCTAAGAGCATTCAGTGAACTACTCTCACGTGCAAAAGTAACCAACAAAATGCTTTTTTTCATAGGGAGTTTTCAAAAGAGAGGACGATGTTGACATGCTTGGTGAAGAGTTTAGGAAAGCATATCAGAAAAGGAGTGACTTCTGTCTTGAAGAGAAGTGATCTGCACAAGATTTGGTGAAACCTGGATTTTTCAGATGTTACCACTAGATGTCAGTGTAACGATTGTTTTGCAGTTTTTGGCAGTATATCTGCATGTTCTAAAACATCCTAATATTTCACCATTTATAGTTAGACAAAAATTAAACACATTAGTACTTTAACTGCAGGATTAGTCACTTTATTCACTTTGCATTCTCTGATGCCATGTGTCACAGAGTTTCACAGAACCATACAGGCCACACACAGAAGCTAACTACTCAGTGCTTCTAGTACTGCTGCTTAGAGATTTTTGTGTATACTCATCCTCAACACTGCACAGATGTCTCTTCAAAACACTGATCTTTAAAACTTATATATTCTTGGCTGGGCACAGTGGCGTGTACCTGTGATCCCAGCACTTGGGGAGGCAGAGGCAGGCGGATGTCTGTGAGTTTGAGGCCAGCCTGGTCTACAAATTGAGGCCAGCACAGCCAAGGCTACACAGATAAACCCTATCTCATAAAAACCTAAATAAATAAATAGAATTGATAAATAAATAAAATTGATAAATAAATATTATATATTCCTGAAAATAGGGTGATTATAATCATCATGAGAAACCCCCATACTGGCTGTTTTCTAGGATGTGTGTGTATTCATTACGTTCCCATCAATAGCCTGTAATGGTTCCTTCTCCTCTAGATCCTCCCAAACATTTGTTTCTTTTATCTTTTAAAGGGTTTATTTTTATTTTGTGTATATGGGCGTTTATCTATCTGTTTGTATATGCACCACTTGTGTGCAGTACCTGAGGAGGCCAGAAGAGGGTGTCAGAGCTCCTGGAATTGGAATTAGAGATGGATTTGTGCTACCATGTGAGTGTAGAGGATCTACAAGAGCAGCCAGTGCTCATAGCTGCTGTCTCCAGTCTATATCTTATATATATACACACACACATACACACACACATATATATATATATCACATATTATATATGCCACATATGTATACACACACACACACACACACACATATATATATATATATATATATATATATATATATATGAGATGTCATATAATACACACACATACACATTTAGGTCTTTTTCTGTCTCCCTCCCTCCCTCCTTGCTGTTCAGTTCATACATGTTTGGTTTTTGAGGGGTTTTTTTGGAAACAGGGTCTATCTATATAGCCCTAGCTTTCCTGAAACTCCCAAAGATCTACCTGCTTCTGCTTCCCAAGTGCTAAGATTAAAGGCATGTGCCACCATGCTGGGCTCATACATGTTTTTTAATTTTACCGTTTTCAACCTATTCTGTAGTTTATTCTCTGTGTTGTTTCCCTCATCAGTCTTCTTGGTTAAATTTAGTCTTAAATGTTCTTTGTTAGATACTACAAAATGGGATTACTGTAAATTTTCTATAAATTTTGACACTTGGCCATTGGTGTACGGAAATGCCGCTACTGTCTTTAACTTGTGCCTTATACCAGGGATTGAATCTCGGGTCTCATACGTGCTCTCTCTGAGCTGTAGCTCAAGCCTGTTATTTTTGCTATTACAGCTGCCAATTTGTATGTATTGGTTTTGTATCTTAGAACTTTTTTAGCTCATTTGATCTGAAGTATTTTTGATAATGGACAATTCAACTTTTCTTCCCAGTCATCCTGTTTTTCTCTTGCTGGTTATCTCTGCTTAGCATTACTGCTATGATTTTTTTTTAAAGATTAATTTTACTGGTTGTTTTTCTGCATGTGTGTGTATACATGTATGCAGTGACTAAGAAAGCCAGAAGAGGGCATCATATCCTCTGGAATTGGGAGTTACAGATGGTTTTGAGCCACTGTTTATGTGGTGGGAACCAAATCTGGTTACTCTGGAAGAGCAGTCAATGCTGGTTTTTTTGCTTTATTTGTTTGTTAGGTTTTTTTTATTTTGTTTTGTTTTGTTTTTTTTAATGGGGAAGGAGTTAGACAGGGTTTCATTGTGTAGCCCAGGCTGCCCTCGAACTCACAGAGATCCACCTGCCTCTGCCTTCCAGTGCCGGGATTAAAGGCATGCATCACCATCCAGTCCAGCCTGTGCTCTTAACTGTCTGATTTCAGGTCTTGCAGGTGTTGCCAACCTGGCATATGGTCAGGATAATTATGAATGGAGCCCAACAAAGCGAACGTAAAACATTATGCAAAATTTTTATGTTTTTTTTTTAATTTTGTAATTCTGTTGCACAGTTCTTGAGTGTGTACTTTTTAGATGACTATCATGTCACAGTATCAAAAGGTTGGAAACACAAATATGTGAGGATAAGCTTCAGCTTTTCTTTGTTCAGTATGTTGGCTGTGGGGTTGTCATATATGACTTCCTGTTGAAGTTTATCCCTTCTGTAACCTATGCCGCTGACAGTTTCTGTCATGAAGTATTGCTCAGTCATGGGCTTTCTGCTCTACTGAATTTACAAACTGTTTCTTCCATCTGTCAGTGTGACATATGTTTATTGATTTGAATGTTGAATCATCTAGGATGAACCCCACTTCATCATGGTGAGTGATCTTTTCATGCACTGTTGAAGTTGGTTGCTAGTGCTATGGTGAGTATTTCTGCATCTGAGTTGGATCAGGGATATTGGGCTGCAGGAGTTATTGGTTTTGTTTACTTGTTTGTTGTTCTTGCATGATTTTGGTATCAGGATGAGTATACATGAATGTGGAGTAGTCTTTATGTCAGCGTATTAGAATTATTTGAGAAGAACTGCTAGTCTTTAAATGATTGGTGGAAGCTAGCAGGGAAGCTTTCAGTCCTGGGTTCTTTGAGATTTATTTTTTTAAAAGCTGTTTTTTAAGTATTCATTTTTATTTTATGTGTATCTCTGAGTGCATATCTGTGCATCACATCTATACAACAGTCAATAGAGGACAGAAAAGGGCCTGGAATCCCTTGACCTCGAGTTACATAGGTGGTATTTTCTGTCTCTTCATAGTTACTTCTTGGTAGTATATCTCCAGAAATCAGTTCATTCTGTTTTATCCAAATTATTCACTTATACTACTCTTATGATCATTTGTATACAGTAAAATGGATGTGTCCCTTCTTTCCATCTCTGGACATTTTCTGTTGACTAAAAGTCACTGATACTGCGTTCCAACAAGCCAGCTGTTTCATGTGGGTTGAGTATCTGCTGTAGCTGCAATTGCTTGGGAGAAAAGTTGGGATTTTGTTGTCGTTTTTATCTTGGACCATTTCAAATACACATAATAAAAGGTCTTGAGAATGGAACCTAAAGTTAAATGCGACATTCAGTGGTGTGTTTGCTGAGACAATGTCTCCTGTCACCCACACCGGCAGCAAGCTCCCTGTTGACAGCAAGCACACTGCTGACCGTCCTGCATGCACCACCATGCCCTACTAGGAGTAATCCTCTTATTTAAAAAAAAATAAAGTCTTCAATTCTTAATCTTATTATTTGTGAGTGTGGGTGTGACCTGTGCTTGTCATAGTTGCATGTGGGACTCAGGACAGCTGGCAGGACGTTCTCTTTCCACCATGTGGGTCCCAGGGGTTGAATTAAAGTGTCAGGTTCGGTAGCAGGTGTCCTTTCCTCCTGAGCTACCTCACTGGCCTTCATTTATTTTTAAAAACGGACCTTATACTCACAACCTGGAGGTAATTTTACACATTACTTCCAGTGAACCTGTGTTTTGCCTGCAACCTATCACATGAAGTCAATTTGGTATTTTACACTTATAGTTTCAAATTAATGACAAAACAGATTCTGCGGGGGCTGGAGAGACGGCTCAGAGGTTAAGAGCACTGCCTGCAATTCCAGAGGTCCTGAGTTCAATCCCCAGTAACCACATGGTGGCTCACAACCATGTATAATGAGATCTGGTGTGCAGGCATACATGCAGGCAGAACACTGTATACATAATAAATAAATCTTTAAAAAGATAATAAAACATACAACATTTAAAAAACCAGATTCTGCAGTATTTGAGACTTGACTTTTCAACAAGTTAGGGCTACATGACCTGTGTTATCTTTGTAATGTATTTCTTCTTTGATCTTTCCTGTTTTTCTTGTACTAACAACATTGGATTTGGTTTTGGTACATTACTTGGACATTTCTGCAGTACTAAGATGACTTTCTTCTTATGTAGGTATTTTATTGCTACAAATTCCTCCCAGAAATACTTTCATTGTATTGAATATATTTTGTTATGTTCCCATTTTATGTAAAAAGTTTTAAGTTTGCTTTGTTCTCACGAGCCTGCTGGTCATTCAGGAACATGGTGTTATTTGCACGTGTCTTAAAGTTTTGAAGTTCCTCTTGTTGGTCTGTTCTTTTATACCATCACAGGCCACAAAGATTCATGGTATAATTTATAATTTGTCTTCTTCAATTTGTTAAGACACCTGATCCATCCTGGAGAGTATTCTATATATTTGAGAAGGTGTATATATATTATGCTGCTGGAGAGAGTGTTGTGTCTTTTTAGGCTCATTTAATCTAAAGTATAAATTAAGCCCAGTGTGTATGTTTCTTTGTAATTTTTGGAGACAAAGTGTTATATATCCCAGACTGGCCTTGAACTTTGCTATTCAGCTGGGGATGACCCGAACTTCTTGCCTTCTTGCAGTCTGGCTTTGGCTTAGGACATCCAGACACTCTTGTCAGACCATTTATTCTTAGGTCTAGATCTGAACTCACATCATGACAGGGTGTGTTAGGCCCAAGCTCACTGCAGCTAGATCAGAATGAACCATGGCCTTCTACTGGCACAGCACCTGGGGTTGGGAGCTCAGGGCAGCACAGGCGCCAGAAGCCCACAGCCAAGGCCTACCTGCTATGGAGGTTTGTAAGTTTATATACAGTACATGGTGGCTTTAGTCAGCCAGAAGTGATGTGGGCTGGAATGACCCTGCAGGAACCATTGGTTCCTATTTAGCACCAGGGCAGGCATATTTATTGGTCTACAGCTGGGCCAAGAGTCTGCTGGGTTTTACTGTCATGGGCCCAGTACTGGAGACCAAGGCAGTTTCTTTCCCCTGTCTCTCTGCTGTGCTAGAGGAAGTGTAAAACTACCCTCACGCTCCTCAATAAAGCTTCTTTTTCTTTTGCTGTAACTAGGTGCTATCACTTCTTACCTAGGTGTTGCCCTGCCCCTCTTTCCAAGGATCTCAGTTCATGCATAATTACTGAAAAAGAGAGCACACGACCCCTGCAAGACAGACTCCAGTCCCAGCCTGCACCACTGCTGTTCGGATGCAGCGGCCTTGGGCAGGCCTTGGTAGCTGCAGGTGGAGAGCTCTGCGCTCTTGACATCTGGCTCTGTCCTCTCCCAGCTCTAGTAGGTTGTCAAAAGGAAGTAAAAAAGTCAAAGTCTTGCTTCTTTATTTTACAACATCCTTTTCCAAACACTTTATTTCAACAGGTCATTATCTGAACCTTTTATTTCACAAATTTCTCATTATTTATGAACAGTAAAGAAACACTACAATTTGCTGTCAAACTAACACAAACAAGCATCAAATTGAAATCAGTCACTCATGAACTGCCCCACTCAAGAGCCTTCATAAACTCCTCCTCACTGAAAGACAGCATTTTGGCAGCTTCAATATGCATCTGGTTTAAAAAAAATAAAATTGTCTGATTTAGAGAAAGATGCACAACCACAGAAAATTTATAAGTTTGTGTTAATACACTATCACTGTTGAAATACATATTCTAATTATGCAAGTGTGATATTTTGAATGGGTGTTACACTCAAGACCAAGCTACTGTTGAAAGACTAACAATACATGACAGAATAATTCGATATGACTATACCTGACCCTTGTAACAAGAAAGTGAGAGGGCTGTGGACTGTCTTTTGTCATGTTTCAAGAGAGGTACAGTGTGCTTTGGAATTGCTGTTCAAAGTCTGAAGAGGGAAGTAATCACCAAAATGAGTCGTTCTCATGTTTGGTACTTTCTGTAGTTGAGAGAGACTGTGTGTGTGTGTGTGTGTGTGTGTTTTAAACCAGTGAACCTGGCTCATGATATCACACAGATGTGACTTCATATGTATACAGTTATCTTTAGATACAATCTTATGTGTAAGATTATACACAAAGTAAAACTATTAACTTTTTAGTAGGAAGGTCTGTTTGTGGCGTATCTGAAATAGCTTCTGTTATTAGACTCACCTTCTGCCTTTTCAAAATGTCAATTAATTTCAGTTGCTTCTTGAACCCAATCATTAATTCTCCTTTTTGCCTTTCTAGTTTCTTATTTTCTGATTTTAACACTTCAATTTTTTGATGGTCTTCATTTGCAATATCCTACAAAAGTGAAGAAAAAACCAATTTATTTACTAATTTAATTGCAGCCAGGTCCCTCATTAAAACAATTTTCAACATTTATTTTTAAAAATAACTTTAAATTCTAAGAAATCTAAACTTGACAGAACTTAAAAATACACATGAATTTTCAGTAGCAGAATCTGCACATGGTATATCCTTTGAGGTAACAGCTACATGTTAAACCATCTTTCCTGACAGACTTTCCAGTGTATGGGTGGACAGTGGAGACCTACTGGACTGAAGAGAGAAGGGGACTGACGAAATAATGCACACTTCCAGGTGGAAAATCCAAGAGCGAGACTCCGAATCTGCACACACATTTTCCTTAAACCACTGGCAGACAGGAGTATCAGCCAGGGGGAGAGTCCAGAAGCCTGTGAAAGATGTAGTCTGAAGGGCTGAGCAGAGAACTCATCCACAGCAGTGACATGGGCACCAAACCTATAATCTCAGTAGATGGGTCAGTAGAAGCTACTAGTCCAGAAAGACCCCGTACTTGCAGCACTGAAGAAAAGCTTTTACAAAAGGAGTAAGACACTAGAAGGATCTGGGATTCTACATGCACTTCTTAAACGGGGAAAAAACAAAGGACACTAGAAAACAGTATGGTAAATATATAAGGACACTAGAAAACAGTGTGGTGAATATAAATAGCTTTAAAGAGGTTCCTCTTCCTAAAGAAAAGGTCTAAAAGTGATGATGTCAAGGTGGCCAATGAGGAAGCTCCAGGCCCACACTCTAGCACTGAGGCAGCAAGAACAAACAGAGCCACATGTAAACTCTAGATAACAGGAAGGTAAGCAAGACAGTAACCCATCAAGCAAAAGCCACACTCAGACAGGTACAAACTCCACAGATGAATGAGTTTCCATCTGAGTGAAGGGTGACATAACCGGGAGAGCAGAACTGTAAGCGCATAGTTTAGTTTGCATAGGAGTAATTTATTGCTCAAAATAGACTCCTTCAACTTTACAGCTAGACCATAAAACATACCAATGACAAAACAGCTGCCAAACATAAACGAGAGGAGAACAAAAAACTAGTTATACAAAGGATGTGAGGCAAAAACAACACAGAAAACAGCAAAATGTCAGTAAGAAGCCTGTCCTTATCAGCAATTAACTATAGGGGTGAAACAACTAAAAATGCACAAGTTGGAAAAGATGGAATAAAACTGAATAGGATCCAACTATATTCTGCCCGTGGATGTGTGAGTTTAGCTCTAAAGACATACAGTGGATAGAAGATAACCCACAGAAATAGCAGCCAAAAGAAATGGGCCTATTTTTGTCTGACAACTGTATAGCCATCCCTCAGTCACAAGTATGATGAGGCAAGAACATTACATAATGGCAAAAGGATCCATTCTCCAAGGTGTGACAGTTACAGGTGTGTCAGACATCAGCATACCGAAACCTAAGAGCAAACATGAACAGGTTCAAGGGAAAGTACTCTATAACAAGAGCAGAAACTTCAGTGTCTTACTTCCAGTTGTGCAGTCACGAGACAGAGCAATTAGGAAGTGGGACTGCAGATGAACTGGGACTAAGATGCTCCTCCCAACAATAAGGGAATACAGTTTTCTCAAATGCAACCAGGTCATTTTCTAGAACAAATGGGATACCACCAACGTTAACAAGTTTAAGAAGACTGAAATCGTGCACTGTCCTCTGAAACCATAGACTGAAGCTAGAAATTAAATCCGTGTAAATGAAGCACATTCTGAATCTGCTTCTGGCACTGTAACAATGCCTGAAATGACCTGAGGGAGGCTTGCTATGCTCAGCTTCAGTAGTTCCAGACCACATTCTCTGGGCCCAAGATGTATGAGCCGTGCGGAGCACAGAATGTCAAGGTGAAAGCACACAGCAAAGGAGGATGCTGGACTTTAAGGAAGCTAAAAAGCAGAGAGGAGAGACTTGGCGTAAGGGGGAGGGGCGAGGGAGAGAGGAAAGGGCTCAGTTCCCAATATTTCTTTCAAGGGCATACCCGTCAATGACATAATGTCCCCTTCCACCAGGGCTCATCTTTTACCACCACCCAGGGATGCAGAAACATAGATCGAGCAAGCCTTCAATATAAGCTTTTGGGGACATTCAAGGAACAAAATAAACTAGACAATTTTCAAAAAACATTAGAAAATCTCTTCATGGACCAGCATATACAGGAAAGAATGTGATATATAAATATGGGACAATCACAGCTTGATCCACAGAAGAATGATCTCAGATCAATCCGACTCTTCCAGTAGGGCCAGAAACAACCTGCAGCTGGCAGAAAAGGAAATGATACACTTGAGAGCATATGTAAGTGAAGACAGATCAGAGAAACAGAAATTAAAGTTGGCCCTGTAACTACCAACCAACATTTAGGTACACTGGCCAAAAAACAAAAAGGAAGACTGAAATGTGTAAAACCAGAAATCACAGAGGGGTCATTGCAGCTAATTTCAGAGAAATAAAAAGGATTGTATGATTATAACATTTTGTGACCTCGATGAAATTAATTCATATAATCTCAATTCACTAAAACAATAAAAAATTCAGAGATTTAGGAGTTTGGATCACTAAGCAAAACTCCCAACAAAGAAAAGTGAAGAACCAGATGGCTTCAGTGGTGAGTTCTGCCACATCCTTAAATACTTGACAGTATTCACTCACAAATACCCAACTAAAAGACAATACTTCTGCATTAATATTTTGTTACAGCAACAAGCTTTTTTAGTAACTTTATAGAGAGAAGTTTTTTATAGTTAAAAAGATTTTTATACCAATTGGTTAATACCAAATGGCTAGTCTGGTTCTTAAAACATACCTACAAATAGCATTATACAAACTGAGCAGGTTTAGGAATATACATGTATAAACACACACACGAAGTATGTAACAATTAATGAAAAAGGCCACGAATTTTAAAGAGAGCAAGAAGGACTATGGGGAAGGCCTGGAGAAAGAAAGGGGAGGCACAAATAATGCAATCATAATTTCAGTGTTTTTTTACTTTTATTGAGTGTTTTGCCTACATGTCTACATGTGTACCACGTGTGTTCCTGGTGCATGTGGAGGCAAGAAGAGGGTGTTGTATCTATCTCCTGGAACTGGAGTTGTGAGCCATCATCTGAGTGCTGGAAATCAAACGTAGGTCCTGTGTAAAAGCGACACGTGCTTTAAACTGCTGCTCCATCTCTGTAACCCGGAAAAGTGGTTTCTTTAACTCACAGTCTACAGAGATGGTGGCATGGAGCCAGCAACAATTAGGGCCTGTGAAGAGGGCCTCATGGCATACAGCACAACAGAGCCAGGAATGTGTTCAAGAGAGAACCAGACAGACACTATGGTCTCAGTCCCTTCTGACCTAAGGACCTCCTAGGTCCCACCTCTTAAATTGTTCCATACCACCTCCTAACACCACCAACCTTGGGACCAAGCTTCTAGTAATAATACACAAGCCACTGAAGAACAAAGTCGAGCCATCTCCAAATCACAACAACATCTAAAGCTCTTCTCAGGGAAACATTACTTAAAAACCAAACTCAAATGAAGACAGTACAAGAAAACCTCAGATCTGTATCACTGATGAAACCTGATGCAAAACAAACAGAGGATGGTAGATGATGACCAAGTGAAATCTATTACTAGCACAAAGCACGGTTCAACGCACACAAGTCAATGTTAATATGCTAGTATTCCACATTCACAGGATAAAAGAGAAAACACCACATGGTTATCTCTGATGATACTAAAAAAGTATTTGGCTAGAGTCTATTTTTTCATGAGAAAGATAAAGTATTAAATAGAAGGAAATTACCTCCAGATAATAAAGCCTATACGTGAAAAGCCCCAGCTCACACACACAGTGGTGAGGACTTAAGGCTCTCGCTGTTGCTCAGGGTCAAGATAAAGGAAGGCAGCAGCTTTTGTCACTTCTGCTGTGTGTGGCACTGAAGTCGCAGCCCAAGCAACTGAGAGAGAACAAATGCTGTCCACCCCGGAGAGGAAGGAGATTCCTCAGAGACGACAGGATTGCAGCTGTGGGAATCTCTAAGGATTTAGAAGACAATCTTGATAACCAAGAAATGGATTCAGCAAAGCTGTAGGCCACAAAAGCAACAGACAAAAGGGTTCCTTCTACGGACTAATAGCAGGCATCTCAGAAAAAAAAAAATTCCACTTACAACAGCATCAGCATCAAAATGAATACATAACAAATAATGCTTTCTGATACCAAATCTTAATATATCTAGAATAATTAGAACTGTGTATATCACACACACACACACACACGAGTAGGTTGTGTGGTTTCCTAGCACCATTTTTCAAGAGATTATCCCAATTGCTTGACAAACTTATGTGGAAAAATCATTTGATTGTGTATGTGAGGGTTTCTTTCTGAGGTCCATGCCTTTTACCTGTATTTTTTTCTTCCTTCCTTCTTCCCTTCCTTCTTTTCTTTCTTTCTTGTTATGAATGTTTTGCCTCTGTGCACCTCATCCATTCTGGTACCAACAGGTCAGAAGAAGGTGTCAGACACCCCCAGAACTGGAGTTACAGCTGGCTGCAAGCTGCCATGTGAGAGATGGAAACTGAACCTGAGTCCTCTGCAAAACCAGCAAGTGCTCCAGATGGGGGTGGGGGGCATAGTGGAGTAAAGACTTAAGCAAAAAGGCTGAAGCTATAAAACTTTCTTGATGTCAAAAATACAACTGTTTCAATGTTTATTTTTATACTATACTTTACATCCAGCACTTGAAGAAAGAAAACGATTATGGTATTTTAAAAATGCAACTAACCACTGGATTAGACATAATCCTTCGTGATTACATCTCATCAATACCTCAGAACACAAAAGGAGACTGTGAGTTAATGAATACAATAAGAAAATAATGGGGAATTTCAGTTTAACACACAGAAATTCAAGAGGAAATTTCAGGACCTGGATCAGAAGCTTTCATTAAGTGCTGATGCTATGTGCAGCTTCATTGTAGACTGAGGTTCAGTGCAGGCTAAGGGAAAGAATGCTTACCCTCTGAAGACCTGATCTAAGAAATAGGGAACCAAACACTCATGGAGAACTGGTTAGCCATCAAGACGTCCCTGGTAAGGACACATTCGGAAGCAGCTAGCCACCTTTACAGAACCTGAGCCTGTCTTTAAAAACAAAGCTTGTGAACAGTCCTTATAAACACAAGCACGGTGAGGTTTTGCCGTTCTATAAATAATCTTCAGGCCACTGAGCAGATTCTAGCGGTGGCTCTTTTTCAGCATGAGGAGCATTGGGTGAACAGCAGGCATGGGATGACCTGCTGATGGACCTTCTCAAAGTACTTTTTGGAAGCCGCTGGGCTTGGCTTGGTCATAGGGGACTCTGGTGTCCAGCCGGCTGGGCAGACTTCTC